>CAWUFW010000504.1:1995000-2721666 GCA_963921515.1 Calotriton arnoldi
GTTAGGAAGTTTTTCTCACTTGTAAGGTACCATGAAGCAAGGATGAGTTTAGAGGTAGAACAATGGTCCCGTGGGAATCGGAGAAGTAGATGAGGTTGTGGCTTGACAGAACAGTCCTTTTTGGTCAATAGAATTGTGACCTAGAACAAGGGGGCAGATAGATTTTACTCAAGCATACTCGTTAGATGGCACGACCACAGCCTTCATTTTAACGACTATATATAGAAAGATGCGCTGTTGCCATGATGAGAATGACATTCGCTAACCAATGATTTTTGCTACAGCTCGTCATTGTTGCGTGAACAGACAGTGTCTTTTAAAGGATGTTTAGGGCGCCGAGCAAAACTTATTTTGGGGCCCCCTGTTTAGGAAAAAACATTGAATTTGATTACCCATTTTCTCCCAGCATAATGCCAAACAGTATTGAATTATACAAAACGTTGAAAAACAGAGTCACAGAAAAAAAATCTAAAAAATCTTGCCCAAGTACTCTGTGCATAGACACATGAAACCAGAGGTAGAGGTAGGTGGAGAGAGGGAGAGAGGTTTAGATAGAAAAATGCACGTAGGTGATAAAGATCACTTTCCCAGGGGGGCCCTGGGCAATTGCCCACTTTGCCCATGTCTTTGAGCGCCTCTGTGAACAATTCCTGTAACACTGTTTCCTCATTTTGCCACGGTATGCTGCCTACTGGCTGTCAGATCACACATATTTCGTTGGAGCAGCACAATAATGTAATCAATTTTGGAATAAGTGAGCCTTGGGACATGCCGGTTACCAAGGGCTCCCAATAATTATTATGGTTTTTATTAAATGCTTCATGGAAGTACCACAGCCTCTCGAAACGAACTCGGGGTAGATGTCGATTTTTCTTCCACAGGAGAAAGTCTCAGTTTATTTTGTTGATTCAGTAGACGTACACAGAGGAGTCAAGCCCAGCTCCTCCTGTAGTCAGTCTCTGTGGCAATCCCAAAGTCATTAGGTAGGCATATCTCCTGACTCCTCTTACACCCCCACAGTTTAGCACAGCTCCTGAGAGCACCACATAAACCGTGGGCAGAGAGTCCTGGCACAAGAATCAGCACAGGAAACTGGACTCTCCCAGTATTTGGGCAGACCATCAGTTCTACCTACCCCTGAAACAGGCAAGGTATACGAAGCAGCAGAGACGTTGATCCCCTGTTACGCTACACTTTTTAGACATCCTCCCTCTCCTTCTACGGAGATATCCCTGATGCCCGTGAGCAGATGGCCAGGCCACCTTCCCTGTCAGTCCACTTCCTGGAGAAGCCAGAGTTTCCACCTCTACCCCTGACATAGCGGCAGGACTCTCAGGAGTCTGTCCTTGCACTGTGAGTCTGTCTGCTCAGGATTCAATCCTCTGTTGACTCTCTTCTCACAGTTTCTCCCTCAGGAGTTGTGAACTCATGGCAGATAGATTGGATTGTTCTGACCATTCAGAAGATGGACCAGGCACTGCTGAGCCCCTCATACCCCCTCCGATCAGACTACTGGTTATGCCTCTGATGGAGCAAGGTTTCAAAAATGAAACTTGCTTGTATGCAATCCTCCTCATAGTATTAATTTATTAAACTTGTACTGTCAATACTAATCTTTGCATTCACAAACACAAAAGGGATAGACGCTTGCCTATGTGTTTTACTAATGAATAACGCTTGTCTATAAACCAAGATGGCCGCTAAAAGCGCGGGACTTCATTGCGCATGTCGCAACCTGATCACATGGTGTGACGTCTTTCTTTGCTTGGTGGGAAACTTCTGCTTCTGCGCAGTGTGCATTAAAATGGCCGCTTAATGTTTTCACATGCTTCAGCTTGCTCTCATGTCATTATTAAATTGTCGTTTTCTTAACGCTACTAATGCAGGATAGTATTATAAATAAATGGGAATAGAGTAGGGAAAGTGGGTATACAGTGAAACTTTTTATTTGTGATTTTAATATTTTCTTCTTGCACTTTTAGTAATTCGTAAACTTGGGCCTGGGTTGGTGTCTTGACACTCGAGAGACAGATGGTTCTGCGCATGTGTCCTGAATGCCTGCCAAGTGAAGTCAACTTGGACGTCTCCCAAGGCCACAACCTATTGGCCGAAGATGATGTACTCTATGTTTCCGGCGGACAAATTGTTACTTTTCTCCTGTAAAATGTATAACATTTGTCGTGAGACGGGTGGGAAATAAAGTGAATGTATTAATTTGAAGGGGCGGGAAGCTAAAAACAATAGGCTTCACAATTTAGGCCAAAATTGACATGGTGCGAGAATCCACCCCCTGTCCCTGTCCAATCAGAAGTAGTGGTCCCATAATGTTAGCAACATTGAGGGGAGGTACATGGGCGTAGAAGGGTATAATAGAATATAGCATTAGTTAATTAGTCAGAGCATGCGTTCACGAAGAACAGGCGTCCATACTGCCAGAGCGCTTTTAACTCCAGACTGCCCAGCTGATCGGTTGCTGACTGAATTCCTGTCCGGAAGAGGTCCTGAGGAGGGGGCGGCGGAGTCCATTAGACGGGAGAATCGAGGAGAAGTCGAGTATCAGAGAGGGGAACGGCGCTGGCGTCGTTGTAGAGAGGTTACCGGTCCTGTCCTGATCCTGGAAGAGGTCTTTTCTCTTCATCCTTCCTGGGTCCTATCTTTTCCAACTCCTTGGCCAAGGGGCTTGGTTCTCGCATTTTAGGTAACTATACTGCAACCTTTAGTTGCGCTGCTGTCTCTATTCTCTCCCTTCCTTAAACACCGTCATTTATTAGCAAAAATCATTTCTATGCTTTTTCTTGGGTATTGCAATCAAGTACCGTGTTTCTGTATTTTACTCTGCTAAAACTTTAGATAAACATTTTAAAACTTCCTGACTAAGTGATTATTTCAGGATTATGTATTATAGTGAATGTCACTCATTTTAAACTTCCCAATTAGCAAAGGATCCATTGGTAAGTTGTTACTCTTCAATCAGAAGGTAATTGGTAGCAGGGATTTTGATAAAAGAGTACATCTGACACCCAGCGTAAATATTAGTGTAGTATGAATATATGGGCCCAAATGAGTATATGGTGTATGAATGTTGTTGGCTAATATTGCGCTGGATCAGTTTTCTGGTAAGCAGAGGACGGTTTTTGTTACTCTTTGTTAATTGGGTAATGAGAATTTTATTTGTATTTTTATGAACTAACATCCGCTTAATTTTAAGTTTTGTTATATGTTGTCCAGAATACCCCGGGAGGTAAAAGAATAGTGGGTGGCAAGTGGAAGCCATACTGCAGAGAGGTTATCTGTCAGGCAGAAATAGTACTGAGAAGTTAGGCAGGACTTCAAGTACTCGTTAGGGACTCTATGCGTGTGAGTAATAGCAAAAGGGTACGCTGATAAAAATTTGATGTTATATCACCTAGTAAGGGTAACATTGGAGAAGTAACAGGTACTTCTGGAGCTTGTGTGAAGAGTAGACGGAAGTGTTTTACTCGTAGTGTATGTATTAGTAAACGGAAAGGTTTTACTAAAGTGTGGAAGAAACTATCTTTTTCGAAATTAGTGGAAACTGGCACGATAGCGTATGTTTTATGTTGTTACTGAAATTTAATTAAGATTTATAGAGAAAATAAGTTTGCGTAAATTTTTGTAAAGGGAGGGTCAGTTGCCGGAGAGGGAGCTGACGTCACAAACGCCGCGCTGTGATAGGTTGAAATAGCGGGTGTGGAGAGACTCTTGTAAAGGAGGGGTCAGTAGTCAGGAGTAGTGCTGACGTCACAGGTGCCGCGCTGGGATTGGTTAAACCAGCGAGAACAGAAAAGAGCAGATTGTAAAGGAGGGGTTGACAGAGAAACGTCACCAAAAGGCCGCGCAAGGATTGGCTCAGAAATAAAAGGTAGCAGACATTTAATTGGACAAAATTATAGATGCGAAATTCTTAGTGGATAAGGATTGCATGTTAAAACGCGATCCAACTTTAACAGGAACTCGTCCGGATAGGAGATTCCTAGGTTTTGCAGAATATAATTTTGTACACAGAAGATTAGATAGAATGTACGGAGAAAGGAGAAAAATGTCATTCTTACAAAAGATTAAGAATTATTTTAAAAAGGACAAACCAATCAAAACTAGAGAAGGAATTATTATTCCACCAGCAAAACGCCAGCATCATTTATGATGATGGAGAGAGGTTATCATACTTGTGTATGGATGGAGAATTGGATAGAATACACTAAAAATGATGGAGTATTAGCATTTCCCGAGAATGGTACCTTCAATGGAAGAATTCTTCAAAACTTGAGATTGAGGATGAATGATTTAGAACCCAGACCTAGATTAACCCAGTACGAAGCTCTAGAAGAATGGGAAACCGAGGCATTTGAGCGGGATAGATCTAGAAGTAATAGGAGTTACCCAGGATTTTACCCCAGATATTTACGTGAGTCAAGAGAGGGTCAGATGAAACAATGGAGAAGGGCAATGATTACAGAAGGACTGTATCCATTATTTACAGAAGGAGAGAAATCAGGAGGCAAATGTACAGAAAAGACAAAACATTTAATAAGAAATGAGGATTCAGAAGACGCAATTTATGGAAGAAATGTTAAGAAATCCCCACCATATCAGGAAGGGACAAGTGGATGCACACCAAGTGCACCACCGAAAACTCCAATGATACCACAAGTAATGCATGAATTTACCCCGACTACAATACTTCATGACAAAGAAAAAGAAGCCCTAGAAAAGACCAGAGCAGAATTAATACAGAAAATAACCCAGATAAAAGTACATCCTGATTCGTTGACTATCCCTGTAACAATTGGTCCAGTAGTTCCATTATATGGTACTCAAGGAGACTGCCCTCCATTGATACCTGTACGCACTCCTATGAATACTCCTGTGAGTAACCCAAAACCTAAAGCTCCAGTTATAATTGAGGATCAATTTAGTGACTGTGAATCCACAATATCACTCATGGATTTACCTATTCGAGGTTCTGTAAATAATACTCCAAGAAGAGATGTACCTGGAGGTTCAAAAGATGTAAGTTTAGTAACTTCATCAGGAACAAAAAGTGCTACCATAGTAACACCTGAAGATCTAGAAAGATGGGTACAAGGGTCAGTTAAACAGTGCACACCTCCAAAAATAATGGACATTCATAAATTAAAAGTCGAATTAGAAGAAATAATAGCAGGAAATGTAGGACTAGAACGCTTAAATACCTATGATGAAGAAGAATTATTGTTCCTGTGCAGGAGTATCACCAGAAATGTAAAAATATTCCATGAAAAATTGTCCAATTTAGCACTACAGATGGGCATAGAAATAGGGAGATCAAAAGTATTACAGAAACGATATAGAGCAGAATTTTCAGACAAATATTTAGAAAATATGAATGCATCTGGAAGAAGACTGCAAATAAGAGAATTAATGTTATTTTACAAAAATGGGGAGATCTAGATAAATGGAGATCTAGGTGGGCCAAGAAAAAGGAAGAGGCACGAACAAGTAGAACAGCATCTGAATATGTAATGAAGGAAGCAGGAAAAGCAGATCAAATGTATCCAATGCGAGAAGTTGCGGGAGGAGGATATGTACATGTCCCATGGAGCAGACAGGATATTTGATCATTTACGAATGATTTTCCAAAGCTGAGGGAAAAGCCAATTGAATGGTACAAGCAGGTTGAAAGGTTTGTGAAGGTGTCAAAGGTATTGTTGAAGGATTTGGATGGTCTGTTTGACATAGTGGTACCTGCCGATTTATGGACAGATTGTAAGATCACAGTGGATTGGCCTAGTGATGAGTATCCCAGAGATCCGAAAACAGGTGCCCTGTCAAATGATGTAATGAAAAAGTATCAGCAAGTGATAACTTACCTGAAAGGGAAAATACCACCGAAAGAAACAGATTGGGTGAAAATAGATCAAACTACCCAAGAAGCCAGTGAAACAGTACATTCTTACTATGAGCGTTTATTGCAGGTGTTTAAACAGTATAGTGGATTTGAGGACATTGGAGACAAGAATATGAGTCAGTTTGTGTATCGGTTTGTTTATGGTCTGAAGCCAGAGATTTGCCAGATGATTAAACAACACATGCTGTGTTGGCAGGGAAAACCCATAGATGAAATTTTGAAGTATGCAAAATATTGTGGAGACGATATTGAGGATAGACATAAGAAATTGCAGGAAAAAGTGATGTGGGCACAGGTGAAAATGGCAGAGAAGCAGGGAATTAATTTGGAAAATCCGAATGAAAATTCAGGAAAAGATTCTGGAACAAGTGGTGATACTGGGAATGGTGGAAAATTTAGAGGACGAATGAGTAGAGAAGAAGCTAAAAAGAGGTTTCCTTGTCATGGATGCGGAAAATTGGGGCATTGGAAGGACGAATGTAAAAAGATTCGGAATAATAATGGCCCAAATCAAAACTTAAATCCACAGATGCAGAATGATTCACAGCAGGGTGTAAATCCCCAGAATCAATTACCACCTCCACCTGTTCAGGGTAATATAAGCAGAGCAAAGCATGGTACAGACATTGGATACCCAGGAGGCAGTGGTAAGAATGATTATATGACATCACACTTTCTTTTGCAGGACAATTACTGTGAATTCGACTCATGACGGTGTCTAGGAGAGGGGAAGAAGGAGTGCGTACTTGGCGCATCCTTACAGGTAGATCAGTCTGGTCCATATGTTGAAGGGAATGTGAAAGGTAATGATATTACTTTCCTTTTGGACACTGGTGCTACCAGGTCTACTGTGAGATCAGCAGACATCCCAGACCTTCCTCTCTCTGGTGAAGATATCCAAGTAGTAGGGGTAGCTAATCAAAGAATTAGAACACCTCTTACAGAACCAATGGAAGTCAAAATAGGAAACTTCAGAGAAATGCACCAATTTGTAGTGTGCGATTCTAGCCCAGTAAACTTATTAGGTAGGGATTTATTGTGCAAAATGAACTGTACAATTTTCTGCACGCCGGATGGTGTGGCAGTTCAGACACCAGATGAGGACCATGTATATAAAATTATGGTTGCAAAACAAGGTACAGAAATAGATGAAATGTTTTCGTTGATAACAAAAGATGAGTTGCCAGAAGAATTGAAAGGTACAGTAAACCAAATAGTATGGGATTTCACCGGAAAAGAAGCAGGACTTATGGCAAAAATAGATCCAGTTCAAATTACTGTAAAAGAAGGTGCGATTTTCCCAAATACTAAACAATACAAAATGAGTGCAGAAGTAAAAGCAGGAGTCATTGAAGAAATCAATCGAATGGTAAAACAAAACATTCTAAAAGAAGTAATGAGTAGCCCATGCAATTCACCAATCATGGGACTAAAGAAACCTAGTGGAAAATATAGGATTGATCAGGACCTGAGGAAAATAAATAAGATTGTAGAACCATGTTGTCCTATAGTACCAAATCCTGCAGTAATACTATATCAGATTCCTTGGAATGCAGGATGGTTCACAGTAATTGATTTGTGTCAAGCATTCTTTTCAATACCATTGCATCCAGACAGCCAGTATCTTTTCTCATTCAAATTTGAGAATAAAGTATATGTGTGGAATCGTGTTCCTCAGGGGTACACAGAAAGTCCTTCCATTTTCAACCAGATACTGAAAAAGTGCCTTGAAAAACTAGTGATGCCAGGAAGCTCAGTTTTAGTTCAATATATCGACGACTTATTAGTAGCGTCGACCACCAGAGAAGACTGTGTTGTTGATTCCATAGCATTATTAAATCTTTTGGCTGAGGAAGGGCATAAAGTCTCACCTGAAAAGTTACAGTTTTGCAGGACAGCAGTTAAATATTTGGGATATCAAATTGAGAGGGGAAAAAGAAGAATAACCTCTGAAAGAGTAGAATTAATAAAGAGAATGCAAATGCCTGTAACCCAAAGACAAGTGCGAATGTTCCTAGGAATAGTAGGATACTGTCGACAATGGATACCAAATTTTTCCATGTTGGCTAAGCCCTTAATTAACATGACGAAAAAGAAAGCAAAGGACCCTGTTGAGTGGGAGGATGAAAGTGTAGAAGCTTTTGTAAAATTGAGAAACGCACTTTGTTCAGCACCTGCCTTAGGCATGCCTGATTATAAAAGAGAATTCGCATTATTCTGTCAAGAGAGAGAAAACTGTGCACTTTCTGTCCTAACTCAGAGACATGGACTAGACAGACGTCCTATAGCGTATTTTTCTGCTACATTGGACCCAGTAGCAGCCGCGTTGCCAGGATGCTTAAAAGCAGTAGCAGCAACTTGTTTGAGCATTGAACAAAGCGAGTCAATTGTGATGGGACATCCTGTAAAAGTGTATGTTCCACATGCAGTTGTGATTCTGTTGACAAGAACCCGAACTCAGCATCTTACTCCTAGTCGGCTGACTAAATATGAGAGGATAATAATGGGTGCTGAAAATGTGACCATGGTAAGGTGTACGATAATAAATCCAGCAACCTTATTGCCAGACCCATATCATGAAACAAATAAAGATGACGAAGAAGATGAACATGATTGTGTACAGATTACAGAATTATGTACAAAACCACGCCCAGATATAGAGGAACAGCCTCTTAAAAAGCCAGACAGGGAGCTATTTGTTGATGGTTCATGTCAAAGACATGAAGATGGTAAACTAACTGCTGCCTATGCGGTATGTGAATTAACTGGAATAGTTGAAGCATCCTATTTACCAGGAGTAAAATCTGCACAAGTAGCTGAATTGATTGCATTAATAAAAGCTTGCAAAATTGGGAGGAATCAGAGAGTAACTATATTTACTGATAGTCAATATGGTTACGGGGTTGTGCACGATTTTGGCCAATTGTGGATGCAGAGGAATTTCATGACTTCTTCAGGATCCCCTATTAAAAATGGACAATTTGTAAGGGAATTGCTAGAAGCAATACAATCACCAAAAGAATTGGCTGTGGTGAAATGTGCCGCACACCAGTCAGGAGATGACTGGGTGGTAGTCGGCAACAGATATGCGGATCTGGTGGCTCAACATTGTGCCAAAACCAGAACGTCAGTAAATAAGAGGGTGGAAAGAATGGGAATCAGCTGCCAACTTATGCTGTATATGCCACCAGAAACTTGGAATGAAGTAAAGAAATTGCAAGATGAGGTTGAGGAAAGTGAGAAGAATTTGTGGATTAAAGTAGGTTGTTCCCAAAGAGGAGATGATGAAGTGTGGATCAGTGCAGATGGCAGACCAGTCATGCCAGACTGTTTACTCTCACAAATGGCTAGAATGCATCATGGGGACACACATATAGGGAGAGATGCAATGATTAGGCTGTTCAGACAAAATTGGTACAATCCCAAATTCAGGGCTGTTGCAGAGAGTCTTTGCCAGAGATGTCTAACTTCCCAAATGCACAATCCAGGCAGGAAAACGATAATTGGGTTTGGAAAGATTGGAAAGGCAGAAGGCCCATTTATAAGACTCCAGTTTGACTTCATACAGTTACCACCATGTAGAGGGCTGAAATACGTACTAGTCATAGTGTGCCTGTTTTCAAAGTGGGTGGAGGCTTACCCTACTAGAAGGAATGACAGCATTGCAGTCGCAAAACTATTGCTACGAGAGCTCATACCAAGATTTGGTTTTCCAGTATCTTTGGAATCAGATAGAGGAAAACACTTTAATAGCGAAGTGATCCAAATAATTTGTGAAGCATTTCAAATCAAACAGAAATTGCACTGTGCATATCGCCCAGAGGCTTCTGGAGTGGTAGAACAATGGAATGGCACTATAAAGTCAAGATTGGGAAAAATTTGTGCATCAACATCATTAGAGTGGCCAGACGCATTGCCACTTGTCTTGATGGGACTCAGAAGCATACCTGACAGAACGACAGGATTAAGCCCCCATGAAATAAGGATGGGAAGAGCAATGAGACAAACACATGTTCCCACAAACAAATTAGTGAATATATCTGATGATATGGTTCTGGATTATTGCAAAGGATTGG
Organism: Calotriton arnoldi; assembly: GCA_963921515.1. NCBI lineage: Eukaryota > Metazoa > Chordata > Amphibia > Caudata > Salamandridae > Calotriton > Calotriton arnoldi. Next base: position 2,004,985 of record CAWUFW010000504.1, read on the forward strand.
CTGACCTCGTGCATTTTGTCTCTCATCAGGTTGGAGAAGACGCAGTTTCCAGGCAGCCTGAACTAGAACATGATCTGAATCCTGGTGATTGGGTGGTAGTGAAGAATCACACCAGAGAAACGTGTCTATCACCCAGGTGGAGCAGTCCTTGTCAAGTCATATTGACCACCAATACAGCAGTGAAGTGTGCAAGATTTCCTAATTGGATTCATGTAAGCCACACAAAGAGAGTACCAGAACCTGAAGAAGAGAATCCACAGACAACGCCAATCACTGAAGAAGCTGAAGGTTGCCCAGCTGAGGAATCTCAAGCTAGAGGTTCGAGAGAAGCTGACGACGAACAACCGAGCACAAGTCAGGATTGGATACCAGTGGTAGAAGTGCCTGAAGTATACCACAGAACGAGAAATCAAACTAAATTGGAAGAAATTGAAGAAGATCAGATAGGTGAAGAAGAAACAGTTCGGGATCAAGAAGACAAGACAGTAAAAGATCCTGAACTAAACCAGATAGGGAAAGAAAATTGGACTAAAAACAGTGAAGATTTAATAAACTTTGAAGAGGGACAGACAGGTTTAGAAGAATCAGGTCAGGCTGCAGAAGTTCACAGTGCAATAAGCCCTGATCAGAAGCAGTTAGATCAAGAAGAATTCACTAAAGAAAAAGGGGTTGATACAAATGAACATAAAGAAATAAAAGAGGAACAAAGTCAAAGTCTTGAAAGTCATTGTGGAGCTACTGAAGAGAAACCAATCAGACCTGAAAAAGAACAAACAAAAGAAGCAGTAATCAAAGAAAACAAAGCAGTATTGAGCAGTGAAAATAACGAGATTTCTGAAGACGTAAACAGAGAAACAGTACCAACCAAGAAGACAAGAAAAGGAGATCATTGGCCAAGTGTCATCAAAAGAGTAAAATACCACATAACAACCAGAAGTGAAGATCCAGAACAAGTACCTGAAGGGACGAGTCAAACTGAACAAGAGAAAAAGTCAGGAAAAAGTAAAAGACTGAGACTTGTGAATAACAAATTCAAGGGTCCTGACTGGACTTATATTATTCTTGAAGATTTTGAAAGCTCAGAGTCAAGTGACAGTGGTGGCGAAGGAACAAGTGCAGAACTAACATACGAAGAAGAAACAAGACCACCCTGACTAAACAAAAGAATCCTCTAAAGAAAAGAAGAAGAGATAAGAAGAGCAATCTTCCTTGTCGAAAAATGCCTGATGATAGAGTTACTGGGAGACCAAAACGAAATTGTTGTAGGAGATGCTGAACAATCTGCATATGTAGTCTAGTATTGGTACTTATAGTATGGCTAGTACTGATTGTAGCAGTTCCTTACCTTATGATAATAGATAAGAAGATTAATAACGAAACTAAAGGGAGGACAGCAAACATGAAGGGTAATAGAGTAGAACTAATGACAGAAGATGAGGCAGAAATTCATCATGAAGTAGCTGAAAACGACACTAGTTAAAATGTTTTCACAAAGTTATTGTTTCAATATGTAGACACAATGGAAGTTAGTAATTGTTATGTCTGTATGAAATTACCTGAATCAGTAGCAGAAGGATTAACATACCATCATTTACCACTGACATATGGCATCTCATGTAGTGTATTAACAAGTTTATTTTATAAAACGGGTAGGCTACAGTATTATTATTCAAACTTAGATGTGATATTTTCTGAGGTTCCGATTCACAAGAGTATGAACCCAGTGCTTAGTAGTCAAGACGCACAGTTTATGGGAGAGTTTTTCTTAACAATGAAATCGATAGACATAACACATGCACATAGACACAATTTAACATGTTCTTTACTAGAAGAAGAAAAGATATTTTTGAATTTAGTAGAAGATAGAAGACATGATTTTCAAAAGAAAGCTTCAGAGCATAAGGCTCAGTTGCCACCTTGGGCGGAGAAAGAAGGGAGTTATACACCTGGCAAAGCTCTAGCTGAAATGGCTCTGGATTTCGTAAAGATAGGGAAATTTGTCTTCATAGGTTAAAGACTGATTTTAACAATGTTTTCATTGGTACCAGTGAATGTGAACACAATTTTTTAATTCTTGGAGGTTGGGGACTCAAAGGAGGAACAGATTCAGTTTTTCCTGGAATTTATTATGTATGCGGGAATAAGGCTTACTTTAGGCTTCCTGCACGGTGGTATGGAAGTTGTTATTTTGGAATAGTTTTTCCAAAAATATACCACGTAAAAAGAAACACTGGAAGCAATGAAAACTATAATGAATTAATACGTAGTAAAAGAGCTAGTTTTTCAGAAATTGTAGGTGATATATTTGGTGCATTGATACCTTCAGTGGGAATAATTCTGAACTCAAGGAAAATATGTAAATTGTCTACAGTGGTTGATCGTTTATCAACGGATACTGCTGGAGGTTTTCTAATGATTAATACTGAGATGGTTGCGATTAGATCTATGGTGATGCAAAATAGACTTGCTCTTGACATTCTATTGGCAAAAGAGGGAGGAGTCTGTAAATTATTGAAGACGAAACATTGTTGCACTTATATTCCTGATAAGAGTGCAGAAATTGGAACGTATATTCAGAACATAACTAAACTTGAGAAAGAACTTAAACCACTGGAAGTTGATAGTGTATGGGAAAGATTGACAAATAGTATCTCGTCAATTGGAACCTGGTTTGCTAATGTAGGAAAAGGACTTATAGGTCAAATATTAGTACCCTTAGCAGGGATAGCAATAATAATTTTAGCAATAACAATATGGTGCAAATGCTGTAGAAAGAATGGAACATATAAAGTGACAGGAAAAGGAAAGAAGAGAAAACTAGATGAAATCGAACTAGAAGAATGGAGAAGTGATTTATACAAGAAATTAAAAGGAGACTGTAAGAATAGAAAAAGTAAAAATGAGAATGAAACGATTTGCTAGAAGTTGGCATCTGATTGAGGGTAGTATTTTTGATGGCTCAGAAACGCCATCAGAGAGGGATTGATGGAGCAAGGTTTCAAAAATGAAACTTGCTTGTATGCAATCCTCATAGTATTAATTTATTAAACTTGTACTGTCAATACTAATCTTTGCATTCACAAACACAAAAGGGATAGACGCTTGCCTATGTGTTTTACTAATGAATAACGCTTGTCTATAAACCAAGATGGCCGCTAAAAGCGAACTTCATTCACATGGTGTGACGTCTTTCTTTGCTTGGTGGGAAACTTCTGCTTCTGCGCAGTGTGCATTAAAATGGCCGCTTAATGTTTTCACATGCTTCAGCTTGCTCTCATGTCATTATTAAATTGTCATTTTCTTAACGCTACTAATGCAGGATAGTATTATAAATAAATGGGAATACAGTAGGGAAAGTGGGTATACAGTGAAACTTTTTATTTGTGATTTTAATATTTTCTTCTTGCACTTTTAGTAATTTGTAAACTTGGGCCTGGGTTGGTGTCTTGAAACTCGAGAGACAGATGGTTCTGCGCATGTGTCCTGTATGCCTGCCAAGTGAAGTCAACTTGGACGTCTCCCAAGGCCACGACCTATTGGCCGAAGATGATGTACTCTATGTTTCCGGCGGACAAATTGTTACTTTTCTCCTGTAAAATGTATAACATTTGTCGTGAGACGGGTGGGAAATAAAGTGAATGTATTAATTTGAAGGGGCGGGAAGCTAAAAACAATAGGCTTCACAATTTAGGCCAAAATTGACATGGTGCGAGAATCCACCCCCTGTCCCTGTCCAATCAGAAGTAGTGGTCCCATAATGTTAGCAACATTAAGGGGAGGTACATGGGCGTAGAAGGGTATAATAGAATATAGCATTAGTTAATTAGTCAGAGCATGCGTTCACGAAGAACAGGCGTCCATACTGCCAGAGCGCTTTTAACTCCAGACTGCCCAGCTGATCGGTTGCTGACTGAATTCCTGTCCGGAAGAGGTCCTGAGGAGGGGCGGCGGAGTCCATTAGACGGGAGAATCGAGGAGAAGTCGAGTATCAGAGAGGGAACGGCGCAGGCGTCGTTGTAGAGAGGTTACCGGTCCTGTCCTGATCCTGGAAGAGGTCTTTGCTCTTCATCCTTCCTGGGTCCTATCTTTTCCAACTCCTTGGCCAAGGGGCTTGGTTCTCGCATTTTAGGTAACTATACTGCAACCTTTAGTTGCGCTGCTGTCTCTATTCTCTCCCTTCCTTAAACACCGTCATTTATTAGCAAAAATCATTTCTATGCTTTTTCTTGGGTATTGCAATCAAGTACCGTGTTTCTGTATTTTACTCTGCTAAAACTTTAGATAAACATTTTAAAACTTCATGACTCAGTGATTATTTCAGGATTATGTATTATAGTGAATGTCACTCATTTTAAACTTCCCAATTAGCAAAGGTTCCATTGGTAAGTTATTACTCTTCAATCAGAAGGTAATTGGTAGCAGGGATTTTGATAAAAGAGTACATCTGACACCCAGCGTAAGTATTAGTGTAGTATGAATATATGGGCCCAAATGAGTATATGGTGTATGAATGTTGTTGGCTAATATTGCGCTGGATCACCTCCATGCTGCCCTTATTTCTGTCCCCTTTTCCCTAGTTGCTCTTAGTGTGAAACTGAAGGCTAAGGAGACCCCAGCGGCCTCCAGCCTGAAGCCACAGTGCATCTCCTGTAGTCTCCAGTGCTGCTCCAGAGCCCAGGGAACACGGCCAGGGCAACAAAGATTCTGCCCCATCTGATCCAGCTTATGACCCTGACTTCAATCCCTACCACTCCAGCTGTGCCATCAGGAAGAGAGGATTAGCCTTTGGATCCATCTGCCAGGACCACTCCTCACAAGAGGGCTCATCTGAAGGATTAATACACTGATACAGAAACAGATACTGGAAACCACGAAGACATGCCCCCAACCTGATGCTAATATGTCAACGTGGCCAAGAATCTGGCGGCGCTCTACATCAAGACAATTGGAATCCCCACAGAGAATGAGGGTAGATTCCCTAATCCTCTGCGGGATTCCAATTGTCTTCATATAGAGCGCCGCCAACCTCTTGGCCACGTTGACATATTGGCATCAGGCCTTGTTGGATTGAATAATTCTCCGATGAAGGCCATCACTATCTATCAAACTTTGTGTTCTCAAGTAGGCTGCAGAATTTGAAGCTTTTCCTTGAGCCAGAAATTTAAAAAAAATGTGACAAGTACCAGGCCCATAGAACATTATATGTTTTTGACCAGGAATTTCCGAAGGACAGTCTTTGATGTTGATGGCATCTTCCCGGCAGAGTAGAGCACTTTCCTACCAAATGAAAAAAGAGGTCAAATGTATGGAGACTTACAGGAAGAGAATCTACCAGTTTGGAAGTCTTTTACTGACGTAAATCAACACCATATCGGCAAGTGAATGCCTCCATCTCTGGTGCAAATTTGAGCATTACAACTCTTTGATTCTGAACAAATTTAAGTTCATATTAAACCTGGGTGAAGGCGCTTTGGAACAGAAGCTGCTGATGTCTCTGGATCTCATCAACACAGCCACCAGGACCGTGAATTCTGGTCTGGTCTCTTCCAATTTCTCAGCTAGCTAAGGCAGAGGATTTACAATCAATGACAGCACTGGAGTCTTTTCACGCCAAGACCAGCTTGAAAGAGGTGCTGCAAGGGAAAGTTTATTTGACTGCCCTGACTTTTACCAAGACCAAGAAATCCCATGTAATTCTTATAGACCTGCTATCTTCCTTGGCACCATCACACGCCGCCACAATAGTGGGAAGGCTTTCCATCCTCTAGCACTGCTTTACCCAGACAAACAAAAACACATAGGTCCTCTCAGTGATAAGCAGTGTCTTTGTGCTACAGCTGCCTTGGCCTCCACCATCCACGCCACCAGTTCCTCCCTTGCAGAGCTTCATGATGCTGACTTGAGCTCAGGTGCTCCAATCTGGATATGATCAGTGGACCTTCAGAATGCCTGCTTGCATGTGACAGTCCTGTATGATTCCTGGAAGTGCCAGTACAGGATGCTACCATTCATCTAAAATTTCCCATAGGGTCCCCTTTTGTAGTAAGTACATTCGGTGCTCTTAGTCTTAAATTCCTTCCATTTACAATTCCCCCACCCTTTCATCGTCACTGATCTGACTGAGCTGGCCTATCAATCTCCTGTTTGATGATTGTTAAGGAAACTGTGGCTTCGACTACATAGCGGACACACAGGATCTGATGCACAAAACCACTTGAAGTTGTATCACACGTTTATGAGCACAAGTCACAGTATTTGCAACTGCTATGCATTCACAAATTTTACTTATCAATCATACATTCATTCATTTCTAAACCAATCATAGAGTGAAATCTCTCACTTTAAATATTATGATAAAAAGAGATTTAGTGAGAACTTGAGAACGCAGTATGAAGCCACTGACAGATTCACTCCAGGTCAACTGGTAGGAATAGGGCAAACTCCCGCTTTCAATCCTGGGGCATGCTGCTCTTTTTAAAATGATTACTTTTCACCAGGTTTTATATTCACTACAATATGACCCCTTTGAATTACCAGTACGGTTCGTCCCTAAGCTAAGGGATGTGATGTACTCTTATCTGTGGTGTTGGGAAGGGGGTGCCACAGGTAGCCCTAGTCAACTTTTACCAATCTGCATATTATGGTGGTGTAGGGGTAGCAGGCATCCAGTCAGAATACTGGGCAGCACAGTTTATGACTTTAAACTGGCTGCCCCAAGTGGCAGCACTGCTGGCATTCCAGGCATGGGCATGAATTGGCATCTTCACTCTTGAAGGCATTTGGGAGGGTGAACATTTCAAGTCCTATGTCAAAGTAGTTTCTGTATATGAGCTGCACACGTCACAATTATATAAATACTTGTTACTGTGGCATGCCCTGGAGCACCGTGTGTGTAGGGTTTACGTGTTTCCAGGGTTTAGCCCACTGGAGGTTTGACCGACTATTGAAAGTCTTGAGGCCAAAAGTGTGTCCCAAGTCTATAGACCATTAATCATAAATGCCCCCCCGCCCCAACGTTGGCCCACTTAAGGAGAAATGGGAACTGGACACAGGGCCCTTCACAGAGGAGGAAAGTACCAAAGCCTAAATGGTGCCCAGTGAAGTGGCTATCTCAGTGAGGATCCACTTGATACAGGTGAAACATTTACATAGGGTTTACTACACCCTCAAACATCTGTGGCGCATACAATCCAAGGTCTCATCAAAGTGCTTGTGATCTTCCTAAACTGTGGGCGATTTCTTCCTTGTGGTGTTGGGATGCGTGGACTTTCAAAAATATTGGGAGGAGGAACACATACCCGCTTGAGGGTGGGAGGGTTTCCCGTGGAACTGGACCCCAAGGCAGGCCTACTGGAACTGTTGGAAGGCTTTGATCTCGCCAGAGGAACTAGGGTGCCAATTAAACTGGGCTTTCTCTTAGCAAAGCATGACAAATCCAAACCTTGGCGCGCCGTTGCAGTGGCTCAGTCGTAGGAATGATTCAGAGGCATAGACAACTGCTTCTTGACTGAAGCACCAATCTAACAGAAGAGGTTATACCATGTAGAAAAAGGTCTGGGGCCCTTGGGGGGATATTTTGATATATTGTCTCCAAATTTAATTAACGGCAACGTTACTAATACTATTTTTCTACTGACGTAACCCGTGACCCACTATGCTGTTGACACATGTGATTCAGAAATTGATATATATATATATATATGCGGCGATGTAGATATGTGTTTTCTGAAATGGCAATGTAAACCATGTCATGGTACAAATGTCTTACTGCATTTTATGAAAGTGTCTTGTTATTTACATATTGACTTAAAACCAATAAAATAAGTTATTTAAAAATTACATTTACTTCTGCGTAATTTTATACCACAGCTGTATGTAATTTTGCTGCAATAAGTTCCTCACAGGGTTTGGAAGTGTAATGATCAAGGTGTGGTTTGCCTTATGAGTTTGTGAACTGTGATGAACTTATAATTAAACCCCTCTATGGTTCTTTGCCACTATGGACATGGTTGGGAATTTGATCCTAAAAAGAGAGTAAATCGCATTTCAGTGTGAAAAGGAGAATGGGACACCCCCAAACTTGGTGGAAGATTGGGGTCAGGAAGAAAAATGTGCACTTACACATCAGAGCTGCCTTTCCTCCTTGCAGAATTGTATCCTGCATACAATTCCACACTGGGGAAATAGAAATGCCAAAAATGTCACATGACATTCCCAGTAGTACGCCTGGAAAGCTGCCACTGTCGCAGAATTTACATCCATACCACTGGGGATGTTTCTAAACAGGTAAGTAGGCCTGGGCGATGAACTCCACTCAGTTTGTGGAATTTGCGGAGTTTTTCGCACTTCACGCTTCGGGGAGTGCACAGAGTTCCGAAAAAGTCTGCTATGCAGAGTTTTTTCCTTGCCTGCACTCACCAACGTTAAATTGGCGAGCAAGGAAAATCCAATGCTAGATCGCTTCCCTGTGAGATTTCTCAACGCAGGCGGTAGCGGATGGTCACTACCACCTGAGTTGAGAAACATTTCGTTCACGTTGAGGAAGCTGCCACTAGAGTAGAACTGCTACTCAAGCGGCAGAAAGAAGCAGCGCCCTCTTGCGCTGCGGCTGATGCAGTTCTCGCTGATTTTACAGCGCGGGAAAAACACCCAGCTCTAAAAATCAGTGCAAACGGCACGACGTAACGCACTCCGCCTCTTGCGGAACTATGCGTAGCTAGGCGGAGTTTTTTGTCACTTTGCGGAACTCTGTGAACTCCGCCCAGGCCTAAATATCATAAACCTGCAGATGAGTACGTAGTACGGTTGCATATGTGAAATTGCTATTTCCTTTGAGAATCGGGCCCATAGGAGACAGAGGCACAGCGCATTGGAAGGTCCACGCATGCACTTTTGCTCCCCTATTTTGTATCCCTGCACACTTTTCTGGTGTAATCCTCAGGGTGGCGCTGTTCCAACATGATAGGAGAAGATTAGGGCAAAGCATGCCTCGATTGCGCCACACCTGCTTTTTTCTTTCTATTTTAATTGTGCATCTGTCGTGCAATTTTTTATGTATTTATTTTTGGCAGGCTCACAAAATACCCTGACTTGAAGGTAAGATTCATACTTTGGAGAAAAAAAATGAGAAAAAAATACCACAAAGTTTTGGAAAATATGGAACAGTCGGAGAAAGGGGGAAGGAAAAGCAACCAGCATCGATGTCACAGATGTAACACCTTAGCAAGTCATTTTGGTTGTTGTGAAGTATATTTAGGAACGACTTTGTCTGTTTATGAATCTTCACATGATTTCTTGGAAACTTTTACAAAATGTTCCCTGATGTCAGTAACATAAGGTTCTTCCAGGGAAATGCCCAGGCACATTTTTTCTTCCTCTGTTTGTTTTAAGATCAGAACACTGGGCAGATAAAATGTCAGGGTTGCTTTAACTTCCTCTTTCAAACTTATTCAAAGTATCTACATTTACCACCGTACTGAGAGCTTAACCCTCAATAACCACAAGATGGCGCTGTTACCTCACTGCATAAAAGAACTTCGTCTAGCATCACGAAATTCCTACTGGTATAACTACGCTGGGTTGTTAAAGTTGGCGATTCCTACTGGTATAACTACGCTGGGTTGTTAAAGTTGGCGTCTATTATCTATGCAAATGTCCAGAAAGCCTTGGATTCAAATTTTAAGCACATATATTACACACATCATCACTGGCGGAAACTGAGTCCGTGGCATGCCTTAACGTTATTCTTAGTTGGTTTTGCAGAGCCAGCCAGAGCCCGACTGGTTCATCCTGCCACTCTGGTATTTCCCACCGAGGCTCCAGGATAGGAGGCGATAGCCCATACTTAGTCTCATTGTAGTTACAACCTCCTGCAGTGTGGGACTGGTTCGAACATTTTTGCCAGGGCCGGACTGTATTTCGAATCCGGCACTGGTGCCAGTACCTTCATGCTGGGACTTGTAGTCCCATACTTATAATGGGAAAAGTGAAACTACATTTCCCAGCAGGCTTTATACTGGTGGCTGAAAAAACAGACCTGACTCAGAATCATATCACTGCAAGGGGACAAATGACAGCTATGCTTAGGGTGACCAAATGGCATAGGTGCAAATTCAGGACGGTAAGTGTAAAAATACAAGACAAAGGGTCAAAATGCAGGACAAAAATTCAGGACAGAAGGTCAAAATTCACGACAAAACTACGGGACAAAAGGTAAGTTTTACAGACACATCAGAGGAAGTTGCGCGATAGTAAGTAAATAGACAACCACTTAAGTACAAGTCAAAATAAGTTTATATTAGGTTGAGACAATCGTGCACTTCACGGTTTTTCAGTATGCGCACAGCTTTGAGCAACAGTGCAGGTCTTTTTGTGGTATTTCATATGATAATAATTTATTTATATGGTTACTGCACTGGGTTGTCCAGTCTGATATTTTGTTTACAACTCATGGTCCTGAGCAGGCATGTTTGGTGAGAGAAGTGGTCAGGAAGATTTGCTCAGATAGACTTTGTTACTAGCATCTCATTTCTGAGTGCCATTGTGAGATGTAAAGCGGCACGCATAGGTGAACTAAAGGGAGGATTGCTGTGATTAACCCACTATAGGGAATGCATTATGGGCGTTTCAGCAAGTGGAACTTAAAATATGGAATCTGACTTTGCTTATGGGGGCTTTGCAGAGAGTTGCACTAGCTGACGGAAGTCACAAAGGTTCTTTTCCCTGCAGCTTTCTTAAAGAAGGCACTGTTGATACACTATTTACATAGTTTATTTTTGACGCCTTGCCTATTGCTACAAACACAGTATACATCTCAAGCACAGCTCATGGCACTATGAGGCTCTCCCTAAAACCTTACGCCTAAAACAAAACATGCAAACATTTACAATTACTAATGTAACATTCAAGTAGCAGTTTGGTGTCACTCAAAATGTCATATTCATGATGTATAGATCCCACACATAAGCACACAGCAAATACAGAATAGTAACACATAGGCAAAGGAATAGCCAGAAAATGTAAATACCTCCCACTTTGAACTAAATCTCTTATGGCACCAAGAAAGCAAAGTAAGTCATCACAACCCCCCCAGAAGAGCTCTCTTGTCCAAGGATCTAGCCATTTGTCCTTCCATCAAACCCCTGATATCCACCATTTCAAATTTACATTCTGTCATCTTTTAATTCTTTTATCCATCATTCAGTCTTTCACCATTCGTTCTGTCCTTCCATCTGCGTGCCTATCCATATCCAAACCTTTTCAACCATTTGCAAACCTATCCATCACTATCCTTATATCCATCATTTCACTCATCCATCCCTCCATCCACCCTTTCACTCATCCATCCATCATCCATCCACCCTTTCACCCAATCCATCCTTTCACTCATCCATCCACTCTTCCACCCATCCATTCACTCATCCATCCAACCATTTACCCTTTCACCAAAGCCATCCTTTCACTCATCCATCCTCTCTTCCACCCATCCATCCATTCACTCATCCATCCAACCATTTACCATTTCACCCATCCAGCCATCCTTTCACTTACTCATCCATCTACCTAGTCACTCATCCATCCACCCATTCAACTTTTCACTCATCCATCCATCCATCCTTTCAGCTCTCCACCCTCCCTTTCACTCATTTATGCATTCCTTCACTCATCCATCTTTACATTCTTCTTTTCACTCATCCAGGCACCTATTCACCCATCCATTTGGCCAATCATTCATCCATGCTTTCACTCATCCATCCATCCATTCATCCTCCCTTTCTCGCTCCATTCCCCTTTCACTCAGCCACCCATCCTGCCATCCACCCTTCACCCATCCACCCACTCATCCATTTACTCATCCACTCATGAATCCATCCATTGACCCTATCACTCATCCATCCTTTCACTCACCCATCCATCCTTTCTCTCATCCATCCACCCTTTCACTCATCTATCCATCCATTTGTCCATCTATCCTCCCTTTCACTCACTCATCCATCCACTCTTCCACCCATCCATCCATCCATTCACTCATCCATCCAACCATTTACCCTTTCACCCATCCAGCCATCCTTTCACTTACTCATCCATCCACCCAGTCACTCAGCCGTCTACCCATTCAGCTTTTCACTCATCCATCCATCCTTTCTTCCAGCTCTCCACCCTACATTTTACTCATGTATGCATTCTTTCACTCATCCAACTTTACATTCTTTTTTTCAATCATCTAGGCACCCATTCGCCCATCCATTCTGCCAATCATTCATCCATGCTTTCACTCATCCATCCACCCAGTCACTCATCCGTCCACCCATACAACCTTTCACCTATCCATCCATCCTTCCATCTTTCCAGCTCTCCACCCTCCCTTTCACTCATGTATGCATTCTTTCACTCATCCATATTTACATTCCTCTTGTCACTCATCCATGCACCCATTCGCCCATCCATTCTGCCAATCATTCATCCATGCTTTCACTCATCCATCCATCCTCCCTTTCTCGCTCCATTCCCCTTTCACTTAGCTACCCATCCTTCTATCCACCCTTCACCCATCCACCCACTGATCCATTTACTCATCCACTCATGAATCCATCAATTGACCCTATCACTCATCCATCCTTTCACTCATCCATCCATCCTTTCTCTCATCCATCCACCCTTTCACTCATCTATCTATCCTTTTGTCCATCTACCCTCCCGTTCACACACTCGTCTATCCTTACATCCACCCTCTCACTCATCCATCCATCCATCCATTCATTCACCCTATCACTTATCAATTCATCAATCCATCCATCATTTTTCTCATCCATCCACCCATTTACTCGCCCATCATCCACCCTTTCACTCATCCATACTTTTACTGATCCATCCACCCTTTTACCCATCCATCTACCCTTCCAACCATACAGCCATCTATTTACCCTCATCCATCCTTCCACTCACGCATCCATCCATCCTTTCTCTCATTATCCATCCATTCATCCTTTCACTCATCCATTCATCCTTTCACTAATCCATCCAGCCATCCATCCATCATTTCTCTCATCCATCCACCCATTCACTCGCCCATCATCCACCCTTTCACTCATCCATCCATCCTTTTACTGATCCATCCACCCTTTTACCCATCCATCTACCCTTCCACCCATACAGCCATCTATTTACCCTCATCCATCCTTCCACTCACGCATCCATCCATCCTTTCTCTCATTATCCATCCATTCATCCTTTCACTCATCGATTCATCCTTTCACTAATCCATCCAGCCATTTACCCATTCCTTCACTCTTTCACTTACCCACCTCTTCACATTAATTATGAGCTGAGCCTTTGTCTACTGAGTTGCAGACAGAAGAGGCCCATAAAGAACTTCACCCTCGCTGTAGTTACTAAAGCAATGGGTGGGGGAGGGTTCACTATGCCCCTGCACATAGGCAATCTGAAAACTTGGAAGTCATGAGTCATGCATGATGCACAGTGCAAGGACGTGAGGTGACTGTGACATGGTGTTGTTTCCAGGGCTTTAAGTGGGATGAAAAAATTGGGGGTCTCTCCAAAGGGGGTGTCTGATGTAATTAAGGGCGTGGCTTAAAACACCTAAGCTAAAAATATGTGCTGAGCGTAATGTGCCGCCCGGCTGGTATTTTGCTGTTTCTATCATTGCATCCAGTAACATTAGACCTACAACAGGTCATGACTATTGGCTTTGTCAATGGATGTTAGTTGCATAAAATAAATAAAAAAAGCTGCAACTATGGCTTCGTTGTATATAATATTAAAAATGCTTCAGCTCTGAAATGATGAGACTGTGTAAGAACTATAACTTCTTCTTTTAAACTTCTTTTGCCAGCTTCTTTTCATGAACTGGCACATAGCAGCATGGGAGTTTTTGTACATTAGTTTTGTACATTTCTTCTATCTAACCCTAACAGAATGCCCTGCCCTAGACCGTGGCAGGAGGAGGCCACCACATGCTGTAACAGCTCAAACTGGCCCATTGTCATTCTGTATGTGGCAATCAGCCGCAGACAGAATGACAATGGGCGGGGTTGTGCTGCTCTTGTGCTCAGAGGAGTGCAAGGCGGCCCCATCAGGGAGCTGAGGCCTCTCGCAGTGGAACAGCTCTGCTCCCTGCAAGGCCCAAAATGACGGACAAAAAGCGTCCGTAAAAGGGATCCTCACAGACAACGGACGTGAGGTCCAAATTACGGGCGGTCCATGAAATTTACGGACGGTTGGTCACCCTATCTATGCTTCTACTATGGGCGCTTGCCCCCGATCAAGTTGTGTCCTCTTTTTGTAGTAACTGCTGTGTGGTTACTTACTGGTAATCTTCATTATCCTTAGTTCGTTAAGGCCTCGTCACAGTCACTACTTATGAGGCAAACTCACCTCTGACATGAGGAAGAACAGGAAATATCAACAAACGCCGCCCACCTTATAGACATATAAGGATTAAGTCACCAATTTCACTTCCTGTAAATACCAAGTCTGAAGGACAGTAACAGCAAGTTGTAATGACTATGACGAGGATGTAGCAGACTAAAGGATGATGAAGATTACCAGTAAGTAACCGGGCATTAACCGTGCATCCTACGTCCTTGTCCCAGTCATTGTTTATGACGTATACCAAAGATATAACTGGTCTTCAAGAGAAACAAAAGAATACATATCTTCTTTACTCAGGTTAATTGCACAAAATCATTAACCCTTTATTTAAGACAATTATTTATTCACCACTGAAGCCAGAACTTTATGACCAAACAAATTATCTCGCAACCCTACATCCTCAGTTCTGTAGTGTTTCACTGATGTGTGAAACACTACAGAACCCCTCCAGAATACCAAGGGAGAATATATGTCTGGTCAGAGATCGAAAAGGAGCACATAAGGAGAGCTGCTGGGAAAATCTGTTAGAAGCTTTAGAAACAAAAAATTTAAAAAGGTTTTGGAAGCTCGTGCAGCTGGGCTCAGGCAAGAAGATGGGAGAATTGAAATGTGTGGTGGGAGAAGAAGCATGTGTTGAATATTTAAAAGAAATATACAGAGTGGGGTTGGAGTCTGAGATTACGAGATCAATAGAATGTAATGGGGTGGATGAGGATATCAGAACCCAGTTCTCTCTGGCCAATATTAAAAACACCATCTTGACCTTGGTTCTGACTAGAGCGGCGGGGCCAGAGAACCTCCCTGCCATTATAATTAAAACCAGGGCCGACTGGTGGGTAAAATTCTTCCACCAGACGTTCCAAGGAATTTTAGCCATAGTCCAGTTCCAAGACAATTGGAAAGGAGCTATCATTAGACCGATACACAAGAGGGGGGATACAAAGGACTCTAAAAATTACAGGCTGACTAGCCTGCTGCATGTGGGTGAATTTTTTTTTAATATTCTTAAATCTTAAAAAAAAAAAAAAAAATTAAGGAAGGCCACTCTACGATAAATCACTGTTTCTGCTCATGGACCCTGGCGCAGAAGTCTATAGAGCAAAGGGACAGCTTATTTTGCTGCTTTGTAGACTTCTGTGCAGCCTTTGACTTGGTGGACCAGAACTGGTTATGTGAAACAAGATATCCCCAGGAGCCTTCTGGCAATTATAAAGGGGTTGCATTCACACAACTGGGCCCAGGTAATTACGGACACTGATGGGACTTCGACCTAGAAAATTCCAATCAAAAATGGACTGAGACAGGGATGTGTCTTGGCCCGCTTGCTCGTCTCCTTGTTTATGTATCATCAGATATAGCAGTTGCAAAGAGCGTGAGCCCCAAAATGGATGGGAAACATATAGCATGTCTCATGTATGCGGATGATCTTGTTATTATGGATGTGACGGAGATTGGCTCACAAAGGAAGCTGGATGTGTTCATGGAATATTGCAACAGTAAAAAGCTAGTGGTTAACTTGTTTTGGCAAACAATCTGCACATTTTGGTTGGTTCTTAGGATCCATAAAATTAGAATCTGTTAATAAATATAAGTACTTAGGGGTATGGTTTGAGAAAATTTTACTGTGGAATGATCATCCTGAATCGCTGAGAGCGACAGCCCTCTTATCAGTAAGTGGTCTGATAAAATTGAATAGAGACTATCGAATATGTCCCTAAGGGCCATGTTTATCAGCCTGTACTGCCATGATCCGCCCTCAATTTCAGTACGTAGCCGAGTTGTTAAGCTTAAGCAGCAAAAGGAATTGGGAAACTGAGGAGGGGAAATGTTTGAAAAGTTTATTATCCCTGCCGAGGTCCTCAATGATCCACTCAGTAAAAATGGAAATAGGTACAACGTCATGGAGTTACCTGGCACGTAGGGAGGCAATTAGATTCTGGCTACGTTTGAGTGCAGGAGATGGGCAAGAGCTATCTTTATGGTGCAAGAATGAGATTATGCCCAGTGAATTGAAGTGGGCCAAGGGTGTCAGGAAAAACCTGGAGGATATATGTAGTGTAATGGGTCTTAGGATGGGTTCCCAGAATCTACATATAGAAACCATGAGGAGCGTATTCCGCATCTTAACAGAGAATATTACCAAAGCACATGATATGCAGTACTTAAAGGAGAAGCCCTCAGCCCAATTTATGCTCAACTCATGGCAAAATGAAGAGTGGCTCCCTTATGTGGATTCACTGCCTAACCGTTGGCTCAGATATGAATTGTTAAGGCTGAGAAGCAGTATTAGTCCGTGCTATAGCAGTCACAAGGTAAAAATGGCAATGATGGATGTATCTGGTATATGTACTTGGGGCTTGAGTGTAAAATGCGGTAATTTACATATCCTCTTCGATTGTTTAAAAGTTCAGACCCTTTGGAAAACTATTTTAAGACCGCTTTTTAAAAATATAGCACCCGTAACCATGTGGCACTTTTAACTGATATTTATTTTATTTTTATTTATTTATAACGTTTTATATATCGCGAACATGACCTGTGAGGCTATCAGATCGCTTTACAGAAGATCAGGACAAAAGAAGAGAGAACAGATAAGAAAGCAAGCAACAACATAATCGTAAGTTCACAAATTGAGACAGGTAATATCACTAGGACAAGTCGATTAGATAATGGGCAAGTTCTGAAAGTCTAGTAATAATCATGGGTGTAGATCAAGAGTCAAGTTGTGTGCCCTAGGGCAGAAACTTGTTCATAAGTAGTAATTTGACTTCAGTTTTGAAGGATGCAGTTGAGGGAATCAGTCTGATTTTGGGTGTAAGAGAGTTCCAAATTCTACCAGAGAATGCTCTGTTGCAAGTTTTCTTTTTAAGGAATTTCTGTGGCTTCATTACCAAAGTGCTGGTGCTTCTAGAGGATCTGCATCCACTAGATAATTCTAGCTTTTGTGCTAAGTACCTAGGTGTGTTGGAATGAAGTGCTTTAAGGGTCATGCGAGCAATTTTTAACTGAATCCTTGCTTCATAAAGGAGCCATTTTAGGGCTTTTGGATAAGAGGGAATGTGTTTTTTTGTTTTGTTCCTGTGATGAGTCTGGCAGTCACATTGAGAGATGCCCTTAGAGGTGCCAACTTGGTTCTGGGAAGGCCACAGAGGGTTGCACGTCCATAGTCCAACCTGGGGATGACTAGAGCTTGGACCGTTGATTTGAGGTCGTCCTGAGGGAAGAAGGGTTTTGATTTCCTTAAGATGTTCATTTGGTAGTTTGCTCCTTTGGTGGCAGTACTGATGTAGTCCTGCATGTTCAGGTTCTTGTCAAGTGTTATTCCCAGAGATCTAGTGGAATTAATAATGCGTGGTGAACAGTTAAGAGCAGTTAGATGAGTCATCCATAGAGCAATATCAGACGGGTGATTGGGGGGGGGGGGGTGATTAGGGGGAATTCTTTTTGATGGCATTAAGTTTGAGGTGGTTGCAGGTTGGCCAATTTTGTGTGTCTAGTAAAGTCATATTGAGGTCCCTAATATCTTCTGGGGAAGAGATTTTCAAGTACAGTGGGGTGTCATCAGCATACATGTGGTAATGGATGTTAGAGGAGTTCAAGATTTCAGCTAGCGACTCCATGAAAAGGTAAATGACTGTAGGTGAGTGAGAAGACCCTTGAGGGACCCCTAACGTGACAGGTTTGGCATTAGACAGAGACTGGTTAACCTTTATTCTTTGAGTTCTGTTATGGAGAAATGAGGTGAACCGGTTTAGTACAGGCCCTCAGAGCCCCATCCTCCATTTAAGTAAGTCTAGGAAACTGTCATGTTTAAACGTATCGAAGGCAGATGATAAGTCCAGGAGGATTAGCAGGCAGGATTCGTTCAGATCTCTTGTGCCTTAGGGAGATTTATGGTTGCCGTTAAAAGGTTTTTATTGGATTATTAGCAGGTCTGTCATTTTTAAACTGGTTTTAACCTTTTTATGTGGAAATGACTGTGATAGCTTTGTATGTCTAGGGTAAGCTTTCATCCATACATATTATTATGATGATATGTTTTATGAATTATATGAGAAGATTTTAATTTTTTATATATGTTTTAGGATGTCTAATTGTATATATATACGATTTTATGGCGACTAATTTTTGTGGGATTTTATACTGTTTAAAGGCCAATGGTCCAAATAAACATTCTTTTTGACTGACTGACAAATGTGTATGTAGAGGATTATCTTACTGCTTAACACAATTCCATCTTATAACATTAGCAGACAAGGAAATTCACAAAATAAAGCCCCAGGTTCTGCAATCTTTCTAGCTGATGTGATTGCTACTAAGAACACCACTTTCATTGTTGAGTATGTCAGGTCTACAGAAGACAAAGCATTCACGAAAGGTCTTGCAATTGAAAAACTTTTTGAGATTCTCACATTTATCTTGAAACACTCCACCATCTGAAGTCCAAGTAGCTCTAATACAGTCCATTGAGCTCTCAGCATAGAAACTGCTAAATTCTTCTCAGAACCACCCTGAAGAAATTGTAAAACAGTTGAAATCTCACATTAGATAGAGGAGATAGAATATAAGGAACACCAGTGCTTAAAATGTTTCTAGGGTTCTGTATATAACTTCAAAGTAGAAGGAAATGGGATTTGTGAATTTCTGTAGCTAAATGTACAGAAATCCCTCTACTTTAAAGTTCTATCCTCTCAACTTCCAAACCAAAAGAGATAGTTGAGAAAGAGGAAGACACCTGAGTGTTTTGAAGAGGAGAAAGTTTTAGGAGAATTTTCCATCAAGGACCCATTGCCATTGTCTTGAACTATGAGAACTAGGATCTGAGTGGCCAAAATGGCCCCACCACTATTACTTCTGCGTTTTACCTTCTTATTTTCCAAAGCAAACATAAAATTAAATGAATTAGAAGAAAGGAGAAAAGAAGTTGACGAGGCCAAGGTATAGATAGGGCATCCACTCCCAAAGACCCTGGAGTTGGAAACTGAGAAAATAATCTGTGCACTTGACTGTCTGCTGAAGAGGCAAACAGATTCAGAACAGAAGTTCCAAACTTTTGACATATCTTTGCAAAAGTTACTGAAGTCAATGACAGACCCCAAGAGGACAAAAATACTCTGCTCAGACGATCTGCTTCCAAATTGTTTTTTCCCTTTATAAGAACTGGTTTCAGGGATAGGAGATGTTTCTTTAACCAAAACCCAGAGCAGAAACATTCCGAGCTGCAGGTTTTGTTCTTCCCTGTTGGTTCATATACAACATGTTGTCTGTCCTTATCACCTCATGTAGTTGCAGAATCATGTTCTGAATTCCCAGAAGCGCATGGAAAATTGCTGTCAGTTCTTTCCAATTCAATGACTTGTTCCTCTACTGGGTAGACCATCTGTTCTAAATTGCGAGGTAAGCACATGCTGCACTCCTAGCCTTCATGACTGGCATCTGTTGTAATAGGCACTCCTGGATCCTGTTGAAGTGGAAATCCTTACTTAAAAAATCTTGGGATCACCCAGCCCCGGAGAGCCTATCTAACCTGCCCATAGGAGAAATCAGTTTTTCTAGATTCATGCAGGGTGGCTTACAGTACTTCAGAAGATGCATCGCGCAGGCCTCAGATGCAGCCATGCTCATGGGACTAGAAGCACATAAGAGGCCATGTGACCCTGTACTTGAAGTCAGAACCTTGCCATCACTTGTTCGCTCTCCAACACCTGTAACACAATCTGTCTTACTTTTTCCGCTCTCTCCTTTGGGAGCAAAAACATGCCCAAATTAAATGTGCTCCAATAAAAACTAAGGGGCATATTTACAAGCCTGTATCGCCACAGGAACGTCACTTTTTTTTACATTCCTTTGGCGATACGGGCTTCGTCTTATTTACAAGGTAGTGTTAAGCTACTTAACGTGGATTAACGCCATCTTGTAAATAAGGCCCCCTTCCAGGGCTACACTTAGCGTGAAAGGGGAAGGCAATGGGTGTTGCGGTGAGTGTTCAGCCGCAACACCCATCGATTTTGATGCTGTCCCATATTAACAAGGGTGACGTAAATATGGGGCAGAACCAAAATTAAGACCAAAAAAAACCTGGTCTTAACATGGCCAACGAGGGGAAATGCTTTATTTCTCCTCGTTTTTGCTGTTTCTATGTGTGCTGCATTGTGCAGCACACATTGAAACAGCAAAACACCATGCATTATTGTTTATGTGCAGGAAGGTGTACCTTCCTGCACATACAAAATCATTTTAAAAATGACGAGTTGCAACTTCTAAGTGTGCCGCACAAAGCAGCACACACAGAAGTTACAAATTGCCATTTAAGATTGTTTATGTGCAGGAAGGGACACCTTCCTGCACATAAACAATAATTCCCACAATGCAGGCACCCTTGAACTATGGTGCAAGGGTGCCTGCGTTGGCGCTAGGCAGCTGTAATTAGCGCCAGCGCAGGGGGAAACTCAGGGCTGTACCGCATAGTTGTAAATACGGTCCAGCCCTGCGTTTCCAAAGTGGAGGAGCGCAGCGTTAAACCAAGAAGGCTAACGCCACGCTCCGCCACTTCCCTTGTAAATATACCCCTAAGTCTTGTGCTGGATTAATTTGGCATTTCTGAATATTTATCAGCAGACCCTGTTCTTCGAGACACTCTCGCATTACCATCTAAGGGCTTTCTCCTCTTTAAACGTGTGAAGTAACCAGCCTTCTAGGTGTGGATAAATTCTCCAACACTTTATATGTAGGGAAGCCATCAGGGGAGCCATCATCTTGGTGAATATCCTTGGAGCAGGTTTTTTTTCTGAACGGGAGGACTTGAAACTGAAAGTAGCGTCCCCAAAAACAGAACCTCAGGAACTTCTGATGATGCACATTCATGACCATGTAGACCAGCGTCCTCCAGGTCCACAGTGATCATGGAATTACCTTAACAGATTATGTTCTGGAGTGTTCTCGTTTTGAAAGATATTCTTCTGATTGACTATTTGACTTTCTTGAGGTTAATGTTCAGTCTGAACTTTCCGGATGGTTTTGGTACTACGAAAATAATAGAATAGCATGTTTTTCTTTTTGCCTTCTAGAGTATAGGTACAGAGTTTTCTTTCAATAGAAGAGCCTGAACTGCCTTCCACATGGGTTGTTTTTTGCTTATATCTGATGGACGTGGAGTTGTTATGGTCCCAGTTTCTGGTGGTATGGAAGCAAACTTGATCTGATACCCCGTCACAATCATGGCAAAGAAGTAGGCGCCTGAAGTTGCTCTTTCTCATGCCATCTTAAACAGCTTTAAGTGACCCTGAATAGATGGAGATTTTTCCTCGGCAAAGGCAGGATTGCTGATGTTTATTTGGAGAAAAAGGCAGTGAGTTTTTATCTGGAATATTCTTGAAATTCCGACTTGTCTGTCTTTTGTAGAATGTAGATCTGATGTCTTAGAGCTTTGATGAAAGGGAGATGTCCACAAAGACTGAGAAATCTGCAATAGCATAGTAGGTTGCCTGACGCAAGAGGAATGTTTTTGTTCCTTAAATAAATGATTTAGCTTGTTTTCCAATTCTGCTCCAAACATGCGCACACCCTTAGAAGGCATACGTAGAGGTACAGACTCCTGCAAGGAATCAGGACGCCATTGCTTCAGAAAAAGGATTCTTCTTGCTGTCACATTAGCTCTTTCCGAAAATGCTAAAGCAAGCACCACATCGAAAGAGATATCCGAAAGGAACTTGGCTTGTTTTTCGATCGCCTCGAGTAAATTAGAACATTAAGTTCTATCTTGTACAGCTTGAAATAATTCCTTAATTTCAGAAATGAGAGACTGACTTGTATATGCACCATATATCCCTGTTCTCATGGCTAGGTTGGCTCCAGCACAACTCATCATTGTCGAATCAATCTTTATGTCCGTTTGATGCTCGAGTGTATTGTCCTCCATAATAGAAGCACTCCAAGCCAAACTGACCACTATAGAATCCATCATCACAGTCTCTGGAATTTTTTATCAATAGCCTCCAATAAGTGCAGTCTCGACATGACTCTGGTCACTGGAATCTTATCTGGATCCTTCCAGTCATGCATCAGCACATCCAAAACATAATGATGGCTATGTAGGTCCTAAAAAAGGAGCCTTAATAACTGTCTGAGGACTATATCAAAAGAAGCTGATGGCATATCTTTC
The DNA here is from genome assembly GCA_963921515.1 of Calotriton arnoldi. Taxonomy (NCBI): domain Eukaryota; kingdom Metazoa; phylum Chordata; class Amphibia; order Caudata; family Salamandridae; genus Calotriton; species Calotriton arnoldi. The sequence continues at coordinate 2,027,537 of CAWUFW010000504.1, forward strand.
ACTGGTAAGCCCATGGTTGGACATATTCTCGCTAGAGTTTCAGGTAATATTTTATTGACAATAAATTTCCCCTTATGCTCCACAGCAAGGATTTCTAACTCCTCCTCAAAGTCAGGGCCAGAAGAAGGTAAAAGCTGTGGGGTCTATGGATTTATAGGAGTATGCATGCCCACAATAGTCTCTAATACAATTCTCTTGATTTTAACATTCAAAATCCTCCTCTCTTCCCTCCACGGGGTCTTTTGGAAGGAAAGCATGACCCCGAGTATAAGCCCTGTTGCAAAAAATTTATTTTTGTAGAATGTTTCTCCATTATAAAATGATAGGGACATACATTTTGCACTAAGCCTGTAACCTTTGTTTTTCGACCATCAATGGCTCCAATATGCGGTGAAATGACAGTAGGAAAGATGGGACCCCAGCCTCCGATGTCCCTACAAAATGTTGAATCTCCCTTTCTCTCTGTAACCAGCACAAAGAGATCCCAGAGTGACTGATGGAGACTCGAGTCCGTCAGGAGCCCCTACTTCTTACTCTCGTCCCGGCAGGGGTACATGAGAAAGAACAGGAAGTACTATTGGTGACTCAATACTTATATGTCTATAAAGTAGGTAGAGATGTTTGATATTTCTTTTTCTTTCTTATGTTAGATGTGATGTCACCTCATAAGTAATGACTGGGATGAGGACGTAGGATGTAGGAATACATTCCCTTCACAGTTTCCTCCAACAGGAGCAGAATTGAAGTTTGGTTCCTGAAGAGACTGTGGTCCTGATTCACACAGCTATATGTGCTTGTAAATGAGGTTTCTGAGCACAAATTACAGGATTTATTGGTTGCCAGGCAATCACAGAAGTGACCTACCAGCCATAAATCCTTTTACTACTCTAATATTCTCCACCGCAAGTGCAGAGCATTACGCTGTGGTAAAAACCAACACAAGGGCAGCTGCGGCCGTTGGGGCTGAGGGGCCACGCCCCCTCACCTTTTGTCCCTCAAGAACAGTGTCTGTCAGACTGAGCAAAGGAGCTAGACATGCGCTAAAGCACAGGCTCCTGGCTGCCTGAGCTGAACTTTGCTGGGCTGAGGATGTCACAGCTCCTGTGGGCATGACCTCCTCAGCTCAGCGAAGGTCCTTGAGACCCTCCCTCTCAGGGATGAGGGGTAGCGTCACTGATTGCCTCACACCTGGGCACTTCAGTTTTAAGCCCTGAAGCGCCCAGGGTCGAGTACCAATCAGTGGCACTTCAAAAACTTTAAACAAAAGTTGGATTGTTCTCCTATCATGATTGATAACATCGAGGGGGCAGAGTGCTTAGGCTTTCGTTGCGCTCTATCTCCTCATCTAAGTATAGCGGAAATCTTATTATATAGACCTCCAGGTGCACCCAGTAATTTTTATCACCACACTAAACATAGCCTCCACCTCATTGCTCCTAAAATACAACAAATGCCTCATTCTGGGAGATTTTAAGATACACATGGATAAAGAACATGACCCCACAGCAACCTCCTTGTTTGATACGATGCAGACCTGTAATCTTATCCCATCGATTTCTGCTTCCACCCACAACAAAGGCCATACCCTCGACCAAATTTTTCACAACTCTGATTTGCTGGTAAGTCCACCACTGCCTATTACCTGGTCAGATCACCTTCATGTCAATTTTAAAATTCCCAACTTAGGTATAGATCCCTTACCAAATGCAACTAAGAGGGATTGTAACTACAGGGCCTTTCACAAAATATCTATCCCGGCATTAGTAGATGCCCTCGACCGGTCTTCCCCGGAGCTGACAGGCAATCCTGATGGGAATGCCCTTTTAATTGAGTCCTGGCTCCGATCGAATATTGATGTCGCTGCACCCTCGACCTCCCGCTCTTCTAAGAGGTCGGCTCCTCCATCGCCTTGGTTCAACGAACCCCTTAGAACTAGCAAAAAGAACTGTAGAAGACTTGAAAGGAAATGGCGAAAACACTATCTGCCCGAAGATAGAAAAACCTACAAAGACACCTTAAAAGCTCACTATATACAAGTGAGGGAGGCTAAGAAAAACTTCTTCCAGAACAAGATCGAATCAGCCCAAAATAAGGGAAAAGAACTTTTCAATATAGTGAAATCATTCACTTCTCCTAAAGCTGGTAAGAAGTAAGGACCACTCACGGCGGAGTGGACTAAGTAGGTAGCGCAAATCTTTCATAACAAGATCACTATAATTCAACAATCATTTTATAACATCTCAGAGGAGGAGCAGACCTTCTATCTCTCGGTGAATGGAAAGTTTGTCTCGTATGAGCTCCCTACACTGCTATCTTTCCCCGAGCTACAATTAGAGGAGTCACTCACTCTTCTCCAAAGCATTAAGTCAGGATCTCCAACTGACCCCTGCCCGGCGAAAATACTAAACTTATTAGACCTACCATCAATCCTACAGTTAATAAGATATTTAACCTATCCCTCTCTTAAGGCAAAATGCTGCACATTTGGAAGCAGGCAAAAATCCTACCCCATTTTAAAAAAGCAAATGCCGATCATAACGATCCTGCTAACTACAGGCCTATCTCCCTGCTTCCCGCCTTCTCTAAAGCACTAGAGAAACATGTAAACAGAGCACTCATAGAGCATACTGAAGACCGGAAGTTACTACATGATTCGCAATCGGGCTTTAGGTCAAAGTATGGCACGGAGTCTGCTCTGTTGGAGGTGACAGAATTTATTAAGGGAAAGCTAGACCAGGGAGGAAAAGCAGTTCTGATCCTACTCGACTTGTCGGTGGCCTTTGATACGGTCCCACAAGAGAGGCTTCTTGGTAGACTACTGAACATTGGATTGGGCGGGACCGCTCTAACCTGGATGTCCTCCTTCTTGGAAAATAGATCACAGGACATTTGACTACCCCTTTTTCATCTCCCATACCCGCTATGAATGTGGGTGTCCCCCAGGGCTCTATCCTCAGTCCCACCCTATTCAATATATATTTATCACCCCTTGCACCTTTGGTAGAGGAAGAAGGTGCAAAAATTGTCTCATACGCGGATGACACACAACTGATTTTTACTTGTGACAAAGGAACTGACTTTGATGGAGCAAGTATTAGATCCTGCCTCACAAAGGTATTTAATTGGCTCAAGATAAATCAGTTGAAGTGTAATCCAGATAAAACAGAAATTGTGTTCTTTGGACAACCTGAAACTTATAATTGGAGCGCTTGATGGCTTTCAGCCAAGGAGAAAGTCAAACACCTGGGCATTGTCATCGACAATGCTCTCTCCATGCGTTCACAGATCCAAACTTTAGCAGGCGCCTGTTTTGGCACGCTCCGAATGCTGAAATAATTCCTGCCACTACTATCACTGGACAGTTGGAAGATTGTGGTGCAAGCCTTGGTGACATCAAAACTAGACTATGTCAACAGTTTGTACCTTGGCTTGCCCAACTGTCTTGTCCAGCGCCTGCAAGTGGTGCAAAAAGCAGCTGCCAAACCCAAGTCTAGTATGACCCCCATCTTAAGGTCCTTGCACTGGCTGCGCATGAAGGAAAGCATCAATTTCAAAGCTATGGTGATCTTTTTCAAAGCCTTTTATGGCATAGGAGCCAGCTATCTAAACAAACGTGTAATACGCTATATTCCAACTAGATCCTTAAGATCTTCAAATGCAAATCTTGCCCTCATTCCCAAAATACGCCTAGCGTGTACGGGGGGAAGATCTTTTGGACTCCTTGGCGCACGGATGTGGAACAGCCTACCAGAATCTATGAGAACAACTACAGACCTGCTAACTTTCAGGAAGAATCTTAAAACCTGGCTTTTTAAAAACTAGCTCTTCCTCAGCAATCCGCCACCTCCCGCCTCCTTGCGTCAGGACACTCTAGCTTGAGTAGCTGTGCGCTATATCAAATGCGATCATTTCATTTAATTTCATTTCATCACAGAGTGGGGTGGGGTCAGCAGTCTCACTGACCCCATCCCACTCTGTGACGACGTAGGGACTGCTGCCTTCCCTCATTGGGTGACATTAGCAGTCCCAAGTCTCCTGTGACCTCCGAGGCAGAGCTGCAGGTAAGTGTGATTTGTTTTTTTAATTAATATTCGGTGAGTGCTTGTGTGTATGTTTGAATATTTGGTAATGAGTGATGTGAATGGATGTGTGTGTGTGTGCGCATGTGTGAATGCGTGGTGTGAGTGTGTATGTGTGCATGTGTGTCCTGTCTGCCCTCTCCCTCCTAAAATTACGGGCCGCCACTGCGCAAGGGGTAGTTAGTGTGTTCAAAGGCATAGATTACTTTGTAAGTTTAACACCCACATATTTGTGAGGATGGTTGCATCCACAAACTCCTGTCAGACCCTTTCCGACCCTGAAAATGGTTGGAGTTCTCCTACAGCATCCCGAAACTAGGTGGGGGTTTAGGAAAAGCAGTTTAGCAATGGGCAAACATTTTCCGTGTGTGCAAAAAAAAAAGACAAGAAAAAAATGCGGATTTGCACATCAGTTGCATCGCAAGAGTGTGTAATTGTATACTGTGACAATTAGATTTTGGGGAAATAGCATCCTTTAAAACAAGCACTGGTAAAGCCAATAGGTCTGGTTTGCATTTCCTCACTCAATATTTAAAAAGAATACCCTGCAGCAGTGGAAACACACAAAAACAGCTGCTATCTGTGAATTTTGTGTGTGAAGATTCAGTGTAGTTTTGAGATGTTAAAAAATCCCAAATGCATTACAGTACAAGAACTCCATAGAAGCCACAATGATGTAACACACAACCAAAAGCATCAAGTAATAGGAGAAATACTCCTCCGGGTGGAGCCACGCCCCACTCTGTGTACATTTTAAAGTAATAATAGGTGTGTGGATAGCTGTGCTGTTAAGGCAGACCTACAAATAATGTCTTACTCAGTACTATACTTGGAAACTGTGCTTTTCGCAGCTTTCCTGGTGTAAATTGGCACCGCTTTCCAAGAGTACTACTGCTGAGATTTATGACTGGTGGAAAATCTTAATTCTGCACCCGTGAGTAGTAGTACTTCTGTGAGTGCAGATTTACAATTCCCTTTGTAAATTGGATCCAGTGTGTTTATAACAGTGGGTAGTACCCTTGCTTAATAATAACCCAGGCTCCTAGGACAGTAAAGATCAGCTTTAAAAGAAATAAGTGTGAAGTTTCAGTTTGGGTCCTTAGGGAATGGAAGCCTACAAGCCTATGCTGAGAACAGTATGCCCCAGCAGCACAGGAGGAGTTTTCCTAAACCTATTTAATTTCACAGCCAAACACTATTCAGCATGCCATGGACTTGGTCCCTGGTAAGAAGGCTGTTGGTACCCTAAGGTGGCTTGATACTCTGGTTTTAGCCTAACCCCCCAATGAAGTTGATTACGTTCTAGCCAAATCCACTTGAAGAAGCACATTCATAATATGTGGTACACCTATGCCTCTTTTTCAATCACTGCCAAGTGACGTTATGCCATACATGATATTCCTATGCAAACCCTACTTTTCAGCCAAAAGCAATTTGAAAGCTGGAACTTGAAGACCCATTCTTACAATAGGAAGCAAAATAATGTTGGCTAGAAAATCAGGACTGGATGAAGATGTCACCCAAAATTTTGGCCCCATTGGCATCTATGAGTCTCCTCACAGTACCTTTGTTCTCAAGGTTTCTCATGCTTTAGTGAACTGAGGAGTCTTGAGGACTCCAAGGAAAGATGAAGATGATTTTACACGAGATATACATCTCAATGCCTCCTTCACCTTAGGTCTGTCTGCAAGCAGCACAGAAAGTTTACCACTTGTCTGGGTTTTCCAAAGGTCTTCGTTGCCTCAGCAGAACTAAGCCCACTGCTTGGCAGTTATTTGCAGGCTATCTGCCTGCAGAACAGAACTCCAACTGCTTGTGTCCTAGATACCATGGTGCTGGTGTTATCACATGACTGCATGTCACAGTGGCAGATATTTTCCGCTCCTCAACTTTAGTTTCACAAAGTTTTGTTTTCAGGTTTGATACTCCAAAGGACACGCTTGACCAAATGCCACAAGTCCCAGAATGCGCTATGTGGTAAATGAGCATCTATGACATAAACGAAGTCATAATAATTACAGAGAATCATATGATAATCCTGTGAAACTCTTAGGGGCATATTTACCACAGAATGGTGAAGCGTTGCATTAAGCAAACATTGCTAACGCCACGCTTTGCCATTCTGAAAACGCTGGGATGCCCCGTATTCACATGCGGCGCACCCCCGCGTTTCCCCTAGCGATGGCGCTAAATCTAGCTCCCTAGCGCCAACGCAGGCACCCTTGCACCACAGTGCAAGGCATAGTGCAAGGGTGCAAGAAGGGAGGATGAGAGGCAATATTAGCATGCAAAACGATTTAAAGTATACAGGTAGAAAAACAAAAAGTCGTTGGTTGCAGTCTTTGTGTGTCTTTATTTCAAATGCGCTTGATTTGCATCTGTATAGACAGCCAACGAGTTTCGCCCAAACATGGGCTTCTTCAGGGCTGTAATGTTATACAATATAAAGGTATTTTAGACGTCCATGGTGTAGAGACGACAATATTTAATGTGTGATTGGAGAGAAACGGTGGAAGAGAAAGCAAAGAAAAGGAATGGAAAAAGGAGAGGGTTTGAGAATTTGAAAAATCATGGTCCAAGAAGAGAAGGATCTCGAAGGAAAATCTACTTTAGTAAATACGTGGTGGAAAGAGAGTGCGAATGAAAGTGAGGGTGAGGGAGGAAGGAGGAAAAGGGGAAGTATTCAAGCCATTTAAATGAGTTTAAAGGTTGAAGCCCTACGTTAAAACAAAAACACCCAAGTGCCAGTGTGTGAAAAAATATGTGTGGAGTTTCAAAGTATGCCAGCTTACCGATGAAAAGCACTATGTACGTCGTGCCAGGGTGATTGGCATCGGTGGTGCGTCCAGTGTGGGATGATTGGTAGTGAAGAGGCCTACTGTTGGAGAAAAAAGGGCGTGAGTAGAGATTATGGTTGCCACTAAATATGCCAGTGGTAAACCAAAGGTAAAAACTAGAGAGTAGACATACCTAAGGCTCAAGGGACCGCCTGTATGTCATAGGTTGGAAGATCCTAGGCTGAAACGTGTAGAAACAAGGCCAAGGTATTTTAATTCAGAACGATAAGCTGCGGGAATGATTAAGAGATAAGGTCAGCTGGGGCAGGATGGGCGTGCCTCATGAAAGAAGTGAGAATAATAAAGATGCGCCTATTAATGCTAGCATTGCCAGAGGTGTTAAATCTAAGCTAAGTTTCAAAGGGTATGAGGCGTCAAGGGCATAGTGATAGGGGGTCGTGCTAAGCCGAGCCATTGCCCGAAATTGACACGACAGTAACAGAGACCATTAATTAAATGAGAGACAGTACCAGACAGAGTTGCAGCCATGCTAGCAACGTTAAGTCCGCGTATGTCCTAACGGTCTAAGGCATCTCAGGCAGAATGAGAGGCGGTCGTGTTAAGTCGAACCAATATCCGATCTAGTTTCTACCTGTATACTTTAGATCGTTTTGCATGCTAATATTGCCTCTCATCCTCCCTTCTTGCAAGTTTCTATGTGTGGTCAAGTGGCAGCTGACCATTTGAGGTGGGCAATATCTACACTTTACGTGACTAGCCTAGGTAGTGCAGTTCTCTATAACCCGGTTGCCTTTCATCTATTGAATCTACGGTAAGGGTTGACTAGCACACCTAGCGCACATTCACACAAGCACCAATGATGAGCTTTGACGATGACAGGGAAGAACTAGTGAAGGATCTTTTCAAACCCAATAGCGAGATAAAACAAGTAGTCTCTAATGTGGGTAACAAGAATGAAGGGTTAAAACTCAAATTCCAGAAACTAGAGAGACTCAAAAAAAACGAGCTATCCAAGTGGTGGGACGGGGTCACCCTCAAGAGGTACTTGGAAAACAAAAAAGTCCCCAGAGGTCTGAGGATCCTAACGTTCCCCAACTTCGATGATCTTGACCCAGACTTACTCTCTGAATGGGAGGACAACTTACACAACTCCTCCTTCAATATGTTATATTAGCAAGTTTTATAACGTGCACAGCTACTCAAAGAGTGTCCCGGCGCAGGCCACAGTAAAAACAGGAAAGAGACAGAGAGGAATTCAGTTAAAAAGAAAAGTTTTAAGCTTTTTCCTAAACTCAATGGGATTCTGCAAGCTACGTAAAACATACGGAAGAGCATTCCAGGCCACCGCGGCCAGATATGCCAAAGAACTGCCACCTCTCCTTTTCAGGCGATATCTGGGCAGAGAGGCCATTAACATATTAGAAGAGCGCAGATGTCTACCAGGAATGTAGAACTGAAAACGCTTCCTTAGATAGACGGGGCCATACTCGTACAAGGCAGCATGGGCCATTACCAGGGCCTTGAACTTAACCCGTGTTCTCACAGGCAGCCAATGAAGATTACGCAAATGTAGCCTGACACTCATGCGTTTAGGGAGGCCTAGAAGCAGCCTGGCAGCGGCATTCTGAACCACCTGGAGTCTATCCAGGAGGAAACCAGGAACACCCACATAGAGTGCGTTGGCATAGTCGATACGGGAGGTGACCAGCGCACTGGTAACCGTTTCCTTAGCTGCTAATGGGAGAAAGGGCAAAAACTTTTTTAGTAGCTTCAAGATGCCAAAGCAAGTACCTGTCAACTTACTAATTTGGCTGCTGAAACTAAGCCTTTCATCGAACCAGATCCCAAGGTTCTTGACTGGGAGGCCCTGCAGCGAGGGCTTAGGAGACTTCTCTGGCCAAAATGAATGCCAGAACAGAGGGGGAAACGTACCAAAGAATAAAATCTCCGTTACACTTGAGCTGGGCGGAAGTAAGCCAATTAAACACAGCTGCCAGACAAGTCCTGACATAATCAGTAGACGACTTATGCTTTTTCCAAGTAAACAAAAGCTGAGTGTCGTGAGCATAGGCGACAACTTTGGCATCTAATTCCTCCGCCAGCTGGATAAGAGGAGACATATAAATGTTAAACAAGAGTGTTCTTAACACGGATCCCTGGGGTACTCCGGTCTGAAGCTCATGGGAGGAAGAAGTAAACGGGGGATCCAAACACCCTGAGTTCTGCCTTCCAAAAAAGAATTAAGCCACCTACTAGCAGAACCCATGATACCCAGCTGTTGCAGGCAGGCAAGGAGAAGTGAATGAGGAACTGTATCAAAAGCAGCAGACAGGTCCAAAAGGACCAGTACTGCCCTGCCGCCCATATCCAAGGTTTCGCGGATGGCTTCAGCAACTTCCACCAATGCAGACTCCGTACTATATGAGGCTCTAAAGCCAGATTGAGCCGGATGAAGGAGTCCATGCTGTTCCACATATGCAGTCAGCTGCTTATTAACCATCTTCTCACAGACCTTAGCAATAGCAGGAAGAAGTGAGATCGGACTGTAGCTGGCTGGAAGATTGGGATCAAGGGATGCCTTTTTTAGAAGGGGGACACTCAAGGCCTGTTTCCAGGCGAGAGGGATCGTACCCATAGCCAGAGAAGAATTAATCAGTTGATTCAAGAAGGGATTGATTACAGTGGCAGCACTTGCCAAAAGTTTGGCGGGGCACGGATCATTGGGGGAGCCGGACTTAAGCGTGGACAAGAAGGCCAAAGAATCAGCCCGCGGAATTGCATCAAAGGAGGAGAGAGAGACCACAGCGGAAAATGAATTTTGTAGAAGGAGGGAGTTAGGAGTGGCCTGGGTATCCAAATTGCAAAAGTGAGATTGGAGTGTTCTCACCTTATTTTTAAAAAAGTCGGAAAGTTCTTCACACCATGGGAGCGAAGGGACATGGGCTTTGATCAAAGCTTTCGGTGATGTAAAGCTATGTACAATATTAAAAAGCTCTTTAGCATTATTGCCAGAAGAGGCAATACGAGCCGCATAGTGCAGGCATTTAGCTTGCTTAATAGCAGCGTAATAGCATTTTTGAGCAGTCTTGAGGGTAGCTTTGGCCTCACTGCAATAATTCAGTCTCCATTGCCTTTCTAACCTTTTACAATTCTTTTTTTGTACTTTAAGTGCGGGAGAGAACCAGGGTTTAGAAAGAGGCCCATTTTGCCACCTAGGTTTAGTTTGCGGGGTAAGATGCAACACCACCTTAGTGATCCAATTATTGTAGCTCTCAAGGGCCCCATGGAAATCCTCCGGGAGCTGAGGCAGACATTCGGCCAGTGCCTGACTGAAGGCTAATGGATCGATTCTGTGAGTGGCAGTCCCCAGACGATCCCTACAAGCTCTGGCCAAAAGGGCTTTACTGGGAAGTTGCCATGAGAAAAACAGTAAATAGTGATCCGACCACGTTATTTTCAAAGGAGGCGCCACCACCAGTGAAAAGTTGGAACCGTTCACATCCAAAGTGTGGCCTCCACAGTGTGTAGCTGAAGTGACATATTGTTGGAGTTGGGCAGATTGAAGAACAGATAAAAAATCTCATGTATCTCCCTCTTCAGTACTGTCAACATGTATATTAATATCTCCAAGGAGCAGAAAGTGCGAGTATCGTAGGGCTCGAGACAAAATCCAACCGTCAAGAATGCTGGGAAAGGGTCCAACAGGGCCAGGGGGTCTACACAACAAAATACCTCCCAACGAAAAATGAGGTGAAATCTTAACACAGAAATCCATTGCTTCAATGTCCGGTAATTCCACCAGCTCATTGCAATGGCACTCCCAATCTTCCCTCACAACCACTGCGACACCCCCCCCTCGTCCAGATTTACGATCCACTCTAAGGATTTTAAACCCGTTGGGGATGGCCATCTCAATTACAGGGTTTGAGAAAGGGGTAAGCCACGTCTCTGTAAGAAAGAGCAGATCTAGAGACTCATCAGTCAAAAGGTCAAAAATGTCCTGGAAGTGTTTGGGAACTGAACGAGCATTAATTAAGGCCGCCTTAATAGGCGGTGGAGAATGGCGCCCCCTATAGAAGTCCCTTGGAGACGAAGAAGGCGGAGAGAATTCGTACCTGCACTTACTACAAACAAGAGTGAATTCAGCCATTAAGTCCCATTTGGTACAAGCTACACACGTCATGGCATTAAGGGTCAGCAGCTCCTCCCTATTGTACTGGTAAGTCAGAGTGCCGGCATTAGTGGCGGATCCGGCAGCATAGCAGGCGCTGGCTGCATCCGGGACGCTGACGGGCGCATACCAGAAGAGTCAGTTGAACAAACTCTAATGTCTAATATGAATGCAAATATGAGTCATATGCTTGAGAACACGAATGTTGATGATCTTGTTGTGAACCTATCCAACTACCCACTAACCGTACATGAAAAAAATGTTCTGAATAAAGGACTTGGCTACTGTCCTGTATCCTTGGGTTTGTTTTCTGAACTGCACATTGATCTGAATAAATTTGTGAGAACAGCTAAACTCAAATGTCACTTTGCCGTTAACGCCTTTGAACGCACTACTACTGGGATTGCTGCACCACAAACTGATGTCACAGTATCACACATTAAAAATGTGTCCACACTCCTATCCCTAGACAACGACAATGAGTCTTCACTTGAATATGTACTTGACATCATGAACATCACACAGGATTATACCTGCGATAGTGGCTTGCACACACGCAGCAAATTTACTCTCCAGGGCACACACCTCAACAGCATTGAGGTATTTCACAACCTAGTGACTGAAGATTTACACCGTTTAGAAGACAGACTCCACAAAAAACCCAAGAGATACACAAAGGACAACCTTACATCTGAAGAGAGGAAAGCTATCCAAAACGTACGCACGAACAACTCAATAGTGATCAGGAAAGCAGACAAAGGGGGGAATGTTGTGGTGATGAATAGGACTGACTATGAGAATGAGGTACTCAGGCAGCTGAGTAACGCAACACACTACACAAGACTCACCCACAACCCCTGCGCATCAGAGGCCACCAAGATCAATACTCAACTCTGACATTGGAAGGAAGTGGGCCTCTTGTCTGACACAGAACACAACTTTCTCACAATCCAAAATCCAAGATTCCCTTGCATTTACCTTCTACCGAAGATACACAAAAAGCAGCCTTTTCCTCCTGGGCGTCCAATCATCTCAGGCATTGGCTCTATGACAGAAGCACTCTCCAAATTTGTAGACACTTTCCTACAACCATTAGTGGTCAACCTGCCCTCTTATGTCAGGGACAGCACAGACATACTTAACAAGTTTGAAGACCTGGAATGGGATGATAGGATGTGGTTTGCAACACTCGATGTAGAATCACTCTACACATGCATTAGGAGAGACCTAGGGAAAATGGCGATAGACTTCTTTCTTTCCAAAAGACAGGCAACCTTGTATGACCACAACCTAATGCTACTAGACATGATTGATCTCATCCTTGATAATAACTTTTTCCTGTTTAATAACACCTGGTACAAACAGGAACAGGGAACTGCCATGGGATCCAAATTTGCTCTGTCATACACTAACCTCTTCATGGGGTGGGTGGAACACACACATGCTTGGTCAAGAGCGGCCTCAGACTGGACCAGGCACATCCAGTTCTGGGGTCGATACATAGATGACATTATCATCCTTTGGACAGGCAATGGACCTGAATTTAAAGAGTATTTCAACTTCCTCAACCACAACACCCTCAATGTCTGCTTTACTCTTGAGATGTCACAGTCCAGAATACACTTCTTGGATCTAGAACTGTACACTCAGAACAACACAATTCAAAGCACATTACATAGGAAGGAAACTGCAGTGAACAGCATATTGCATTACACCAGCTCGCATCCACCCTCAACCAAAAAGGCTATCCCCCATGGAGAGCTACTGCGTATCCGCAGAAACTGCAGCGAGGAGGCCAACTTCAACACACAATCTAAGTTAGCCACAGGAAGACTGCAAAGAAGGCCACAAGTAGTGTCCCCCTTTACAATTGCTACAAATTATCTCTTGGCAGATCTACTCACACTCTACGGGGTGGACAAAGCCTGTTGTGATGGTGCGCATTGCATGTCACATCCCAAGATAGTGCACACCATATTCACATTGATGAAGATGCGTAAGGGCACATGTCTACCAGCCACAATTGGAACCACAATGTCTGCCTCAGTGAAGTAGAGTTGGCAATAGGGATTCACCCCAAAGTGCAAGGCGTCAGTCAGCCCCTTCCTGCGGATGAACAATGCTTACAAAATTAGGAAACCTCTCATGCTGTGACCACTGTGACCGGATAGGGCAATGTGTCTAGGGATGTGTGGTGCACTGCACTTAGCATATAGTCAGATGCAGTACCACCATTCCAAGGGTGGCATCACTATGAGCCAATGCCAAAAGTTACAGCTTGGAGAAGTGGCTATGACACTGGCACTACAGGGAGCAATGCTACATTTCCCCTCTTGTGTGCAGCAGAACAGTGTCCCCGCACAAAAAAGGGAACTGGGACGAAATTATGACTCACCAACTTTAGTGATTCACAAAAGGCATTTAGGAGAAGTGAAGTCAGTATACCTAACTGTACTACTCCTAAATGCCATTTGTGAATACCGGAAATACGTAAAGTCATGACTTACTCTCAGATGACTTTTGTGACTCAGGCCCACTGTTCTGCAATATGCCGTTCACGATGGACCCACAAAAAGACTACTTCCTGCATGTCCCGGAGGTTGACCCTCCATGCACATGAACATATAATTCGAATGAAGCTGACACACTTGCACTACGCAGCAAGTGTGCCAAGGTCTGTGCATTGTAGATGGACTCTGCGCCAGGAGAATGTGATATGCAGGGGCTTGACGGAATCTGTGGTACCCGGCGCATACATCCATCTCCATGATGGATAACAGTTGCAAATGCAATATCCACTCAAGACCATGTCCCTACGTTGTGTTGTAAATGGACAACAATGTGCTGTCCAACTCCCTGAGACACACTTAAGATGTTGAACTTCACAAACGACTGTCCCTAGCCTAGGCCGTAAATCCTACTTGCCACCCTGTTATCCATGCAAGTTTACTGTGGTCACATCTAAGGTATCCTGACACAATCCATCCTGACAAGTAACATGTCATGACCACACTTACACATTCAATGGATTGTCCAGTGATGGTATGAGTTGCATACAAGGTAAAAAGCCACACTCCACAACATCACCCCTGACATAAGTGCAAGCAGAAATCAAAACTAGTAACCATTTATTATTTAAGTACAAAAATTAACTACCCTAAACTGACACTAATCATCACTACTACTACTATTATCTAAACTAACTAGGAAAAACTGGTCAATTACCTAAACTATCTACCCTAACTAATCCTAAACACGCAACAACATATCTAAGACATCAACCCCCCTCCCACCCTTAAGGCACATCATGTGACAGGACAAAGACATCTAAGCTATACATAAACTAACTACACAGTTAACCTACACAAAGATATATTTTTTTGTATTTTTTAAAATATTTTTAACAAAGACATCAACCCCCCACCCAAAGGAAAAGGAAACTTATCCCCAAATACTATACAATAATAAATATCTAAAACTACCTTAAAATCTAACACTAACTATACCTACACTACAACTACACTACCTAACACTAAAAATACTTACCTAACACTATCTAAAAGACAAGATAAAACATCTGGGGAAGGGAGAAGAGGGGGATGGGGCTCAACATGTCCAATCTTCAGGGGAGACCCAGGGCTGCCTTAATGTCCATCACGTGGGTCTGAAGCTCTGCCATGTCCCTCCGTAGTTTTGCCAGTATGACATTATTGTCCAACAATGTCCTCCGGTCCCACGCAGTGAACGGCAACACCTGATCAGCATGTGCAGGTGGCATTGTCCCTTTGGTGTGTTGTGTTGGGGGGGATGGGTAACAGCCTGCCCACGCTGGGACCCATGACCGACGCCTGAGGTGCCTGGGATGGCCTGTGTACCACTCTTACTCCCACGTCTTACATCCTCGAGCACCGACTTCCAACTCCCTGCTGCCCGGTCGTCCTGGTACCTCCGTGCCATGTTGCGGTACCCTTTAGCAACCTTCTTTATGTGGAGATACTAGTCCTTCCTCACCTGGAAGGCGTGGGACTCCTCTGGCGTCATGTTGTCTGTAAAATAAGATAAATGACAAAATGTGAGTCCTTAAAAATATGTCAATGTTCTCCATTCAAATCAGACACACAAGGTCACTGAAACATGGGAGCCTACACCCTAGCGTAACAATGTGAAGTCAGAGAGTGACCTGGACAATGAAATGTAGATTCCAGGATCAGTGACCACATGCTGGGTAGACTGACATGACAGTGCATGGCATGGGACATGTACTCAATCACAAAGGAGGGACTGAGGGCTTTTTAGACAGGTCCAGCATACAAGCCCTAAAAGTAGTAAAGATACAGAAGGTATGCTGTCCCTAATTACGTGACAAGGGAAAACTGATTTTGCATGGTCATGAAGTGTAGGAGGATGAGGATTTCTCCTCTTGGAATATAGGGCCCTCACACCCCCGGCAAGGTGTCATGCTTCATCATATGGGCTGCTCCTCGTCAGGTCGGCGCGGCAATACCTGACTGGCTCACTATGAGGGTCTCTTTGGCGAAGATCTTTTATTCCAAATTGCCGTTTGGTGCCGTGGGGGTGAGGGGCCTGATCAGTGTAGATGAAGGAGTGGAGGTGTATAACCTGAAGGAAATTTAAAACAGGTAAGGGAGTACCAGTGAAAACTATTTTGATGACTGGGTCTCCCACCCTGATTAAAAGAAACAAAGGCGCATGTCTGAGATTATGTCTCAGGTAGGGCGCTCTATTGTGCGGGCCCGTCAGGTATTACAGTGCCGACCTGACGAGGAGCAGCCCATATGATAAAGCATGACACCTTGCCGGGTGTGTGAGGGCCCTATATTCCAAGAGGAGGAATCCTCATCCTCCTACACTTCATGACCACGCAAAACCAGTTTTCCCTTGTCTCATAATTAGGAACAGCATACCTTCTGTATCTTTACTAATAATGGGACATGTACTGTCACAACCAAATGAGACTGTCAGTGTCAAATGATGGTGCTATGACATACCCTGACTGAGGGTGAAATGTACGAGGAATCGGAGGAGGGAGGCATTAGCTCTCCGTGTGTAGCGCCACCCTCATCCTCTCCTGTAACACAGTGCTGCATCATCTGTACAATGCTCATTGTCAGCCCTGCATGTCCCCCAGCGACTGTGTGCAGTTCATCAAGTCTGCGCAAACACAGGCACTCTTACACACGAGTGCAAGGGTGTCTGTGTGAAGGGGGGCTTGTTAATGTGTAGGAAGGTTACCCTACCTGCACAGGAGCCATCCTGAAACAGCCCTACTCACACTTTCATCTGTGCTGCATCATGCAGCACACATGGGAACACGTCAGGTGGCTGAACACTCACTTGTACATGAAGCGCTAGCCCTCTCTCCACCACTACATCACAATAGGTGATGCCTTGCTGCCGAGAGGGGGAAACATCGTTTCCTCTAATTTGTCAATCATGCATGTCTTGGATCCGCTATGATCACTCCATAGAACATTTTAACTACGCAGGCCTCTACAACGCAAACTGTTACAATGCATTCCCCATTGTAACGATACCCTGGAGTCATAATGGTTACTGTGTTGTAATGGGTAATGCTTTCTCACAGATAGCGTTGTAGAGCCCTGCATTGTAAAATATATGGCACAGCAAAAATTGCAGAGCTAAAGCATGCGGTGTAAATGCATGCGGAGTAATGTCACCAATTCGGACTGAGGGGCTCGTACGCCTGAGTCGACCAGGGAATGACCCCAAGGAGAGAGGTTGACAACACCATTGCAGTGGCCAAACATGCCAATGAGATTCATAGGCCCATCTTTGCTAGTTGTTTGGGGAACGTGCCATTGATATGCTTGGCTCACAGCTACGCACTGCTACTTCAGTTAAGCTGGTATGCAGCATACCTACGAAATCACACTGCCAACCGGTGTCTGACCATGCACGGCCTGAAAACGACTGCCTCCTTGTGCATGATCGGGCCCACTTGCACATTCATCTCAGTCAAGGATGTACATGCATTCCATGTCTTCTCATACTCATCAGCAACACCACTTACATGTCTCCTCTCCTAACTGTACGCTCTGTAATCCACATGCATGTGCTGTTGTGACAGAACCCATAGATCAAATTTGCATGTGTATCACTGACTAGGGATATGCAAAGTTGCATCTGGAAGACAAATGCATTGCTCTAACTTCACTTACATATTTGTACACACTTCTGACTTCCACAATACATCATCACACTGTGGGCAAGGTACATTTGATACACACCCATACTGCAGACCACAATATCTTTCATTTGACCCTGACATTCATGAAATGGCACTATGCCAATTTATGATGGCCAAACTCACCAGTGGCGTGTGGGTCCGTGAAGCTTTCGATGTCCACCTGTGTGATGAGAGGTCATCCAGCTGTGAGACATGAAAAAAAATGTGTATTGGTATCAGACGTAAAATCACACGGGTCATATTCATCATACAAATCATCACCATAACTGACAATGCTCCGTAACTGTACTGTTGCATTTCATGTTGGCTACATGATTGGGGCTACTTTGCCTGCCATTCACACGAGACCTATGAATGCTGAGTTGGGCCAAACAAGACAATGATGCTAGCAAACTTGCACATACTAGTTGTGTGACACATTCACAAGGCCCCATCTGTACACGCAACATGATGTAACACATGCTCTGTGTACAATAGCATTGCTGCAGATCGCACAAGGCTGTTTCACAGATGTTGGTGTTGTCTGACACTCTGGAGATGTCCTATTTCCTTTGATTAATTGTTCATATCTCATACATTGTCACACGGAGCCTATGTACAAGGGCAGTGTAGCAAACGTACCAAATAATGATGAGGACAGCCTTTTTAAACTTCCTTTTGTGCAGCACACAGCTCCCAGGAACAATGCCTTGGATTGTTTATGTACAGTCACCCTTTCTGTACACAAACAATCTTTGTCATGCACGCAGTATTGCGCAAGGGTGCCAGCCTTGGCACTACAGTGCTAAGTGTTGCGCCAGCGCAGTGGGTAACACAAACCTGCACCCTATGCTTGTCGATATGAAGCAGCGTTGTGTTGCTGATGTGCCAACGTTAGGCGTGAACACATGACGACTCCCGGCTCAATATGCCACATTTTTACACTTGACAACAGTGTGTCCCACACGGCATTTATGGGTTTGCGTTACAGTGTTAATATTTAAATTTAGAGGTATAACTTACCACACTGTAGGCCAACGATGACTCCCAGGTGGTCCAACAGGTCACCCTCACGGCCCAGGCAATCCTGCCAGCAGTGCATCCATTGGCGCACAGTCCGGTCCACGCCAAATACACACAGCATCTGCGCCCGCACACACTCCCACCTGACCTTCCGCACACTGACGCCATATCCCCTCTCCACCATCAAGGGCAGGTAAAACTTGACGAGCCAGAGGAAGCCCCCCAATGCCCCCTCTGACATCCTGCCCTCCCTGCCCACACCCACCATCTCCCTGCACACACCTAAACCCACTGCCAAAATGAAAGAAACCCAATAGAATAGCCCCAACAATTACAAAGAAAGTTAACTACCCCAAGACAAACACCCCACAATATTGAGGACAAGAGACAAAAGAACACATAAAAACAAGTACACCACACTTCACAGGGACACTATCGACAGGACACAGGACACAGCAACACTCTCCAAATCACCAATCTGCACCACACAACACCAAACACCTCCAACACTCTCCACAATCACCAGCAATGTGCTCAAAAGAGAAAGTGAAAGTGCACAGCACTCCTCCTGTAAACAGGAAGCATGCAGACACCACTTCCTGTGTGTTTGCGGCCCGTTTTTTGACAAAGCGGTGATAATCTGCAATATTCATATTTTACTATTTTACCCCAAATGATACCCTAAAATTCATAATTTACCCCAAATGACACCCTAAAATTCATTTGTTACCCCAAATGACACCCTAATATTCATATTTTACCCCAAATGACACCCTAAAATTCATAATTTACTACAAATGACACCCTAAAATTCATATTTTACCACAAATGACACCCTAAAATTCATATTTAACCCCAAACGACACCATAAATTTCATAATTTACCCCATATAACACCCTAATATTCATATTTTACCCCAAATGACACCCTAAAATTAATAATTTACCCCAAATGACACCCTAAAATTTATAGTTAACCACAAATGACACCCTAAATGTCATATTTTACCCCAAATGACACCCTAAACTTCATAGTTAACCACAAATGACACCCTAAATGTCATATTTTGGCCCATATGACACGCTAAAAAGTAGATTTTAGTACCAGAATTGACACCCGACAAAGTCTAGTGTTGCACAAATGACACCCTAAGAAGCAACTCTCTGTACAGAGGAGACATACCCACCATCAAATTACAATTGTGATATTATTACCACTTTCTGTTAAACTTACACTTGTCAGAGTGATGTACTTATGCAGATGAGAAACATGCACACAGGGTATGTGTGTGGTGTTTTTCATTTGCACATACTGGGCTTTGGGTCATTTTGGACAGATATATGATTGCTAAGGACAGTCACGATGTGCCGTGCTCAGGTGAAGAAATTGTTTATGATTCGGTTCCTTCGGGCAGTTCCTGCTGCAGAAGCTGTGGGGTGTGCTCCACCTGCCTCATCTTCCTCATCATCCTGAGCATCGTCCGGTGCATCTGGCACTTGGATCCATGGGGCATTGGTGCGTACACATATATTGTGCAATACACAACATGCTATGATTATCTTGCACACTATTTCTGGGCTGTTCAACAGTCTGCCACCTGTGATGTCAAGGCACCGGAAACGTGACTTTAGCACGCCAAATGTGCGCTCCACAATGCCCCTGGTGCGTCCGAGGGCCAAATTATACTGCCTCTGGGCCTGGGTGTTAGTGGCTCGGAAGGGTGTCATCATCCATGGGGTGAGTGCATATCCTTGATCACATGTGACATATAATGGAGAGATGTGTCCATTAGTAGTTATGCATGCTGGGTTGGAAGTGTACATAGTTTTGTGGTGTGTGATTTGTGCTACTTTGGAATTCATGTTTGCCATGTGTAGCTTCTGACAAATGACCAGCATCAATGCAAATTACATTGCCTCACAGCTGCTCGTCCCTCCCCCCGAGCCTATTTAATTGTGTGCGCTGCGCTTTTGCATCACTAGCACTCCAACAGCGCACCAATGTCAAGCCTGTCTGCGCATGTCCGCAAGCCTAACACCAACACCAGCAGGGACCCTGGCTCTCCTAAGGTCTAGCGCTACCACTCATCCGCCCTCCTCGCAGTCAACACCAGGAGAACGTTTAAATGCCAATGGGCCACACCAGACACGGCTCACGTTCAGGTCTGCTGCTGCCGCTGCCGCCAGACCTTCCCCACCGCCCAACACCTGCACTTTCCTATCCAGACTTGCCACAAAACGACAGTCAGCGGCACCCTCACCTGCAGGGCCCACAGAGGGCGTGAACGCTTCACCGACACCATCAACATCATCACACACCACACCATCTACTACATGGACTACCTACTCATTCCTGAGCGGAGCCTCCACCTCACATACCACAACAACTCCAAATCCATTACCCTCTGGGAGATGCTTGCTAACATCGAACTGAGCCAACTCTTCACCACACTGAGCCACAAGGCAGGGCACACCTTTGACCACATCTTCGCATGTGGAAACTGCGTCCACTTCATCAACACCACTCAACGCCCATGGAGTGACCAGCACTGAGTACACTTCCTCATCGAGAAACCCCATGACACCCAAACCCACAGCAGGCACCACACAAAGTTACTAGAGCTGAGTCACCGAGGAGCTGGTACACTCCACCATCAATAGCAACCCACACACCGCTGCAGCCAACACCAACAGCGCTGCCTGGGATTTCCACACATGTAGCTCCAACTGCGCATACACACTTGCCCCAATATGTTACTCAAACATACAGCATGCAATGAATGCCACCTCGGTCACCAACAACATCCAAGATGACAGATGGATCTGCAGACGCCTGGAGAAGAACTGGAGCTACATGAAGGGAACCCTTAGACATCACCACCTACAAGGACACCAAGCTCGTATTCTCCATCACCAAGGTGCCCACACACACCAGACTGGGCTTCCAGGGAAGATTGCAGCAAGTTGCAACATGGATGATCAACCGCTGGGGTGTGCTCTACAAAGAGGAGACATTAGTCTTCATCCTCGTGACCACCCCATCAGCATATGGCAACACCTGTTGGGCCGCCGCCTTTGGCAGCCCCCCCGACAACTCTAGGTACCTAGGCATCATACTCGACTCCTCCCTCTCCATGAACAAACAGGTCTACGCAGTGGCCTGCAGCTGTTTCGACAGCCTCTGCATCCTCCATGCGACCTTCACATGGTTCCACCCCCTGTCAGGTAGTACAGTCACCAACGCAGTCATTGCCTTCAGGCTGGACAATGGAAACCCAATATATGCCCACATGGACATGTCTGTGCTCTGCAAACTCAAAACTGTCCAGCACACCACCGCCACACACGGCCTTGTGTACATACTTTCTTCATAGGTCGAGTAACTCCATCGCACATACTTGGTTCCCACCTCTCCCCACATTTGCAAATGTGTGGCGGAGGGGCTAAGCCTTTGCGGGTGGTTTGTCTACATGGCTAGCCCCAGTTACCACAGTTACTTGTGTTGTCGTGTCTGGTAGGTGGGCATGTTGATTGGCATGTTGTATGGGAGTTTGGAACGTGTGCATTCTCACATTTGTGAGTTCCATGATGGTGGAGTTGAGGTGTGTGGTGTGTTCAGTTAGTACTTACCAACAAGCAGTGCATTTCCATATGTGCCATCTTGAAAGCGCTGGTTGATGATGGACTGGCGGAAGATGTAGGAATCATGCACACTCCCTGGGAACTTGGCTACGACATAAGTGAACAGGCCCCGGTGGTCCACTATTGCCTGCACATTGATGGAATGTGTGTGCTTTCTGTTGCGGTATATGTGTGCAGTGTCTGCAGGTGGCACAAGTAGGACATGTTTGCAGTCAATTGCCCCCAACACCTGCGGGAAACCAGCTATGGCGTAAAAGCCTCGCTTGGTCTCAAGCTGTTCCTGTGCAGTGTTGGGGAAGCGTAGGTGCTGGGGTATCAGGCTGATGATGGCATCCAAGACAGTTGGGAGGAACTTTGATAGGGCTGGCTGTGAGACTCCTCCAACTCTGGCAGTTGTTGGTTGGAAGGTACCAGAGGCCAACATGTGCAGCACAGCCAGCAGCTTTGTATGCGGAGGGATGTTGGTTATCCGCTGTGTTAGTGCCGTCAGCTTGTGGGCTATCTGGGTCAGGATGCGGAGGATGGATATCCTTTTGAGCCTGTAGTAGGCAATGACATCCTCTGGCGTTAGGTCTGTGAGGCTGAGGCGTCGGCGATGGACCCGCTGTCTTATTCGGCGCTGCCTCGGTGGTGGTCCTGGGGGAGGTGGCAGTGGCGGTGGTTGTTGTGGCCTACTTGGTGCTCCGAGCTGCATGAGTAGTACCTCCATGGCATCCGTGGGCCTTCAGATGGGGCTCTGGGCTAGTTTCCCTTATGTACTACTCTTTATCACCATTTTTAAGACCTCCTTTTTTCTAGTCTTGAGTCCCTTCCGATAACGGGCCTTAGCGGCAGTTTTTTTTATCGCATCGCAGGTCCGGGCGTGCGTTGTGAATATAGCGAAGTGGGGTTAGCGTGCGTTTTTGCACAGGAACGCCTACATTGCATGTCATTAGCGATAGCGATCGCTAACATTGTTGGCGATGCTGGATGCTGCCGCTATCGCCAGAAAGCTGTCACTAACGGCTGTTAGCGACAGCTTGGTAATACTGCGATAAAAATATCGCCGCATTAGCGGCAGAAAAGTGCCGCTGACGCGGCGATAACTCCTTGTGAATATGCCCCTAAATTTTAGGAATTTCATTTTAACGTATCCAGGCAGATTTGACGCTAGAAATTCTTGGTTCTAATGAGGTGAGAGTTTCAGAAACTTGGTCTGTGTGTTTGTATTGTTGTAACTTGGCCAAGTCGTTCTCCCTCTGTCTGCTGGTGAAAATCCCTCGAGGCAGACATTTTCAAGCTAGTCGGTTTAACTTTGGCAGAGACTCTAGATCAGGTAGATTGTATGTTTCAAGAGCATTTTTTGAAGATGCAACGTTTAGTTCCATATCCTTGTATGATGATTTCTTTAGTTCCTGATGAAAGTGGTCCCCCATCCATGTAGACTGGTCAGACCACTTCCTCATTCCCTTCCGTTTTCACCTATCGCACGTTACAACTCTCAGCCAACCTAAAAGGGCTTCTACCTGGTTCCGCAACACTAAAAACATTGATCTTGACACTCTGTGTGATTCTGCTATGCGTTCACTTCCTAGACAAGACCCGAACGTGGATGTCAACGATCTCACCTCCCATTGCCTCTCAGTCCTTGCAGTCGAAATCGATAATGTCGCTCCACTCCAAAGCAAAAGGAAAAGACCCACCCCCTCAGCACCTTGGTTCAATAAAGCTCTCTATGATGAAAGGAAGAACCTTAGAATTTTGGAGAAACATTGGAGACAATCTCCATCCACCGCCAATCTCTCTCTTTTACGTTCAGCAAGATCCAAATACCACAATCACATCTTCCATGAAAAAGCATCACATTTCAGATCCCTCCTTGACTCAGCCAAATACAGACCCAAAAAACTTTTAGACCTCATCAAAAACCCAAACTGCTCTCCTCTAACCATCAAGCCTGAGGATTCTTCAAAGAAAGCAGCAGAATTCGCTATATTCTTTGATGAAAAGGTCAAATCACTGGTGGATCAGGTCACCCACCCCACCCCCATTGAGGAGCGAAAATCCTTAGTCACTTGGCAGAACTTTGCCGTCATCTCGGAAGATGACCTCTTCAAATGCATCCTCGAAACCAAACACTCCAACCATTCTTCTGACCCCATCCCTAGTGACACCGCATTGATTTCTACACCCATACTCTCTCTTACTGGACCAGGCTAGTTAATCTCTTCCTCAGTCAAGGCTCCCTCCCTGTTGCCCTCAAAACAGGACAGGTTACCCCTCTTCTAAAAAAAAACCTCCGCTGATGCGAACAACCTCAACAACTTCCGCCCCATCACCAACCTCCCTTTTCTTTCGAAAATCACAGAAAAATGTGATGCGAAACAACTTTCCCTACATATTATGGACAATAATCTCCTTGACGTTTTCCAGTCTGGCTTCATTCAAAATTGCAGCACTGAAACAGCCCTGCTGCAAGTGATTGGCGATGCGCTGCATATACTCGACTCTGGGGAATCGTGTCTTCTGATTCTTCTTGACCTCTCTGCAGCCTTTGACACTGTTAATCATAACACCCTCCTTAACACTATTCAACAGAGAATGGGCTTGGAAGGCACAGTGCTTAAATGGTTTGCCTCATTCCTCTCGGACAGATCCCAAATGATCAAGATAGCGAACAGTCTTTCGTCTCCATTGGCGGTAGGTCAAGGCGTCCCTCAAGGCTCTATCCTTGCACCCACTTTGTTTAATCTCTACCTGGAACCATTAGGGAACCTCCTAAGTAAATCTGGGATCCGTTACCATCTCTATGCGGTTGACACTCAAATCTAACCTCAACGTATCTTCCGCACACGATCTCTCACTACTCAACTCTACGCTCAACTCTATTTTCAACTGGATGTTAGCTCACTAACTCATTCTAAATCCCTCCAAAACTGAATTCCTCCTCCTATCTACCTCTCTCTCCCCTCCTCCTGTTCAATCTTGGATGGATCAGCTGAATTTACTCAACAATAAACCCATCATTGTCGACAGCGCTAAATCCCTAGGTGTCATACTTGACAAAAGACTCAACCTAATCTCCCACATCAACTCTATTGCTAAGAACGCACGTTACCAGCTGCGCCTTCTGTGGGGGATTCGTCGGTTCTTCCCAGAGAAAGACCTAAAAACCTTGGTACAATCGCTGGTTCTCTCTAGACTGGATTATTGCAATTCTCTTCTGACGGGCCTACCCAAATTCCACCTCTCCCCTCTCAAATCCATCCTCCACTCAGCAGCTCGCTTTATTTCAGGGTCCAAACGAAGCGACCACATCACTCCTATCCTGTCTTCTCTTCGATGGCTTCCCATCGAGGCAAGATCTATTTACAAAACTGCCTGCATCACCCACAAAGCCTTGCACACTTCCTCCCCTCGTTACCTGGAGAATAAACTGAAAATGTCTGGAGGCTCTAGACCTTCTCGTAATGCGGAAAAGTTTCTGCTTGAGCCCCCCTCCTTCAAAAGGGAAAGATCGATGGCGCAATCCTTCTCAGGTAATGCGGTGAGAATCTGGAACTCGCTTCCTCCATTGCTCCATGCCACCTCCTCTACCCGGATCTTCAAAGCTGACCTCAAATCTCTTCTCTTCCAAAGACACTTTCAGAACTAATACTTTCATTCTCAGGCCCCTCTAGGAAATTCGTTCATCATTGTAAATTTGTAATTTTTTCTTGTACAGTCCTCACCCTTGCTTGCTGTGTTGGATATTGTGTTTTTGTACCCTACCTTTTTAGTCTCCTGTTTATTTTTGTAACGTTCTATTGTGTAACACTTTTCTCATGTAATGTAACTGGTTCTATTGTACAGCACTCTGACACCTTCGGGTAATGTCCGCGCTATATAAAAATGCATTAAATAAAAAAAATTAAAAAAAGAAAGAAAATTAAGGATTTTAAAGTTGATGGATCGGCCCGTGCACAGTCACAAGAATAATTCGAGCTGCTTTTGTAGTAAAGTGACGTTAGAGTTTTTAAATTCAGTTTTAGCCACATGACGCAATGTGGAGTGGCTGTGCGAAGATGCAAATGATTACGTACAAACTGCATATAGGTTTTATCAAGACTGGCTATGACCTTGTTATTAAACGCAGGTGATGCATATAATAAGCAAGGAGTAAGCTTCATGTCTTAGCGCTTTCAATGAAGATTTGATGGCTCTGCCTCCGAACAGGTTGGAAAACCTTATGATAGATTTTGTGATCGTAGTTGACATAAATTTTCTTGTGGATAGGTTGTTAGTCCACGATAGCTTACTGTCTAATGTAACTCCAAGGCACTGGTATTGATTGACTATATTGATCGAGGTTTCTCCTAACACCCACAATAGCGACTCCAAACTAAGCAATTAGTGCCTCCTCTGACAGTATGTACTATATTTTTCTTCTCCCTCCCCTGCCCCAAATTATTTCATTTGAACCCTCCTATTATTATGTACTGTATTCTCCTGCCCCCACCTCAGACTGATTTTCCATGTCCCCTGCAGCATTATGTACTATATTCTGTTACCTCCCTCCCAAAAATGAGTTATTACTGCTCGCTGCACACTTATGTGCTTTAGCCCGAACCCCATCAATGCCTGAAATTGACTGAATGGTTGCCCTTGCAGCCCAATGTACTGTATTTTGCTCTCCCCTCTCCAGACTGAGTGATTGGTGCCCAATTGCCAATGGCAGCTGGTGATCTATGAAAACGGTGAGCTATAAATACCTGCCCGAGTTGCACAAGGTCACTATGTGAGCAAGCCTTTCTTCTTCCATTAGAGTTCTTGGAGGTTCCCTTTAAGAACTTTATTTTTAAACAAAAAAAACAAGGCCAAATAGTGCATTTCACAGCATACATTTCACAATCATTTGCCAAGATGCAGTATTTTCTTAAGGGGGAAAATATGGTACTATTGCATTGTGTGCCAAGCTTGGCTGACCTTGTGAAGTATGTTGTGTTTTCACCCACACCATGAAATATTTGAGAACGATTTGGCAAATGGTGCATTTTCAGCACACTGTTGCTATACGTTTGTAAAGAACACAGATGATTCAGGCAGTTCTGAAGATGCAATTTCAAACGGCCTATCATTTTTCATATTACTTTTCTGCACCTGTACATTTCACTACCTGTACTTTTTCCATTTTATTCGTTACAGGGCGTTTTTCAGTCATATGATATGACTGAATATTTGCCCGAAGGGGATAGTGTGGAAAAATAAAAATACACTAATCTCATAATCTCGTGCGGTAGACTGTACAGTTAGACAGAGTTCAAAGGCTCACAGAGCAGTGCTGTCTCTCAGGCTTCACCAGTCTAACAGGTTAGTGTTTCAGAGCTCAGTTGTGACTATCACTCACATGTCAGCAGGGGCAGGGTGTCAAAGGGCAATAGTCAGTGGCGTAACGAAACTTGAGGGGGCTCCCCTGCAAGGTACGCAGAGGGGCCCCCTCTGAGATCAATCTGCAGCTCTACGGCCGAAGTACTATGCTGAGGGGGCCCCCTGGAGCTTGGGGGACCCCCCGCACCGCGGGGGCCTGTGTTACGCCCCTGGCAATAGTGCGGGTCATTGAAATATCCGCTTTTAATCTATATTTGATAACACAACCAATTTGTCGCTTATCATCAACTTTTCAGTTAATGAAAACACACATCTTCATATGAAAGACCACATTGTTATTTTGGAGATATACACTGAGGCCTATGTTTACTAAGGCTTTTGGCACTCGTGGGCTGTGATGCAAAAGAAACATCAATTTGCTTACCTTTTTAAAGGTCTGCACGTGCAGTGCTAAATTGCATTGCATTGTGCAAGCACCTTTGCAAACTTTAGTATTTGCGGACAAAATTACTTGTTATTTTTATGATAAGAACATAAATACTGTGTGGAAATACTAACTTTTCATTTCAATAGATGTTTTATGCCCAAACACCAGGATGTCATTTTTATCAAGTACTCCTAAGTGTTACTGTTACACATGGATGGAGTATCCCTTGTATGCCCACTCATGACCATCTCATGCCATGAGTGCCCACAATATACCAAAGAAATAATTGCTACAATTATTCAGGGCTAGCACACCACAAGTGGGCATAATCGTGTCTTGGATACCCAGAACATGCCAAGAAAGTCCGCTGTTATGCCAGGGCCAGCACTTTACCAAGGCTGGGTTTACTTATTACACGGATGCCCACAATATCTCAAGAACTATCACCAGTATGACACAGCCATCAGTATACCACGGTGTGGATGCTCACAATATGCCAAGAATTACCACCAAAGTGTCAAGGCTAACTTTAAATTTCCAGAAACCACTCTAACACCAAGGATGCCCATACTATGCCAAGACTTACACCATTATGCCAAGGCCAATAATACAACAGGAAGAAAGCCATCTTGCTATGGATGCCCTGAATATGCCAAGAATGACCAACATTCCTCCAGGACTAACATTATACAAGCAGAGCGTACCATAATGCTGTGAATGCTCATAATATGCCAAGAATTACCACCTTTACTCCAGAATCATCATTATACAAATGATAGAAATTGTCACACAGTGGGTGCCCACAAGAAGCCTTATTATTGCCACCGTTATGTGAGGGTGAGCATTAAAACAGGCCTGGGCACCATCATGCCATGGATACTCACAATTTGTCAAGAATCACCACAATTAAAACAGGGGCATCATTTTACAAAGGATGGCACCGTCATATCATGGATGCCCACAACACGTCAAGAATTCAGGGGCGGGTCATCCGCAAAGGAGGAGGAGCGTCGCCCCACTGGCTCAGAGGCAGCAGCTAAAAAATGAGACAATATTTCATTATCGTTTTATTTTTAAGCCTCTGACTCAGCCAGTGTGTGCAGGGAGGGGCTGGCCGGGGCATTGGAGAGGAGAGAGGAGTTTGCTATGTGCACTCTCTAAGTGCCCATGTGTGTTTGGCCAGCCCAACACACATGCGCACTTAGTTTTCTCTAACCCGGCTGAAAAAACCCCATAGACTCCCTGACCTGAGCGGAGCGTCTTTTCAGACCGCTCAGGCCAATCCCTGCTCTGCTCTCGAGCAATGCGGGGATTGGACAGGGAGTCTGTGACGTAGTCCCAGTATCTGCTGGGACAAGGAACAACAAACATGGAAACGCGATGCGGGAGGCAGCCGGTAGCAGGTAAGTTTAACTTTTTAAAACATTTTTATTAAAGTCCCTGCCCCCCTCCCGTGCTCCCCCTCTCGCACCCCCTCACCCCGCCCCACCACTTTTTTTCTATGTGGCGGCTGCTGCTGGCACAGAGCACAGTGTAGTGGGAGTTCATTGTATCCAGGAAGGGACGCCGCGTTTGAAAGACCATTAACCTATGACTTAAAGTCCAGTATCCACGATACACAAGATTCTGAACATTCAGTTTAAATTAGGAAATTAGTTTGTCCTTAGAGCTCCTGTTTTACTTCCTGATTTTAGGCACATGTAATCGACAGGGTGTTTAAAGAAGGCGTTTTATCTAGCACGTGTGTCAGAAGTGTTGTGGATCCTACGTGCTTGAATTACCAATTTATACTATTACTCAATTAATTGGTACTCGTTTTGTGAATATCAGATGTATGAAGAATATCTCAGCCCTGTCACGATTATTTGAACAAATCGCCTGCTGCTTAAAACAAAGTTGCTGGACTAGATGCAAGTACCCACCGAGCTATCTTACGGGGTAATCAGTTCTCGTCGTTTCTTTGATATCAGCACACCTTTCAAATTTATTTGGAGTGTCCACAGTTCTCATGTCAGTTATTTAGAGCAGATCCTGTAATAGTACAAAGTGGCCACATGCTGATATTAAGCACAGCTCCCCGTGTCCTCCTCACTGCCCCTCGTTCTGCCAGTTGAGTCTAGTGCTCAATTTGTAAAAATAATAAGGGCCAAGGCTCTAATCAGCACTCTGCAGGCCACTTCCGCTTGCACTGCCGCTGTCAATTACAGTAACAGCATAACTAAGAAGTCACACTCCTACAAATGTTACAATTCTGACAATTTCAGGACCCCAAAGTTAAAAGAATGGCTGTGAAAGCAGGTATTAGTCATTCTTAATGTATATTGGATTACTAAACAACAGTTGTTGTGCTCATCTCCTTGTTAAAAAAAACAGCACCCCCATGTGGCAGACTGTCATAGATACGGTGCTGACAATTAAGTGACGGTGCCGAGCACCATAAACCATCAGCTTAATTTAAGCACTGACTGAGACCGCCGATCTCTATGTTATAGAAATTAGAAACACCCATATACTTGTAACACACTTTCTGATGTTAGTCTTGAAAAGTCACCTCTGCCTCAAGAAACGCACATGGAACGAAGTACTGAGATTTTATTATGCGGGTCTCTACAGTATATTATCTTGTGCAGCGGTCTAAGACCATTAAAAAAGTATGAAAACTGTGTTCAGTGGGGGCGGGGTCAAATCCGTGGCTAAAAAGAACAGAATATATAGTAAAGTGTTTTTGTTGGCTTTTCACTTTCAGACTACAGTATATATATAATAAGGCATGCACCTTAAATGAAAATAAATACCAGCTAAATTTATCAGTGGGAAATGCTCTATTACACGCAGTGTAAGACAAGCTGCTGCAAAATGAGCAAGAAGATTTTGATTTAAGATACAAGTGCTTTAAAATATAAATTTTAGTTATATGCAGTCAGGTTGCACATAATGCAAACATTTTTGTGTCCATTAAAAGACCACTCCGGTACTGAGCTGTAACATCCTTACAGGACTTCTCAAAAAGATTAAGTCTGTCATCAGTACAGGGGCATCTTAAGGATTTTGGGGACCTGGGGCCGAACGGATTTTGGGGCCCCTGTTCGGAACAGCCTTGAATTCATGACCCAGTTTCAGCTCTTTGATGCCCTCTTTCGCCAGGTCACTGACAGTGCAATTGCACACTGCTCCAAATTCTAAATGTGTTTACATCTAATATTTAGGAATAGTGACCTGTGTTTTCAATACTGTAACACAGCAGCAGCTCACTAATATTACTGCAAATAATCTCTGTGACATATGAATGTTTTGATCTAAAAGAATGAAACATAAACGCAATATTTCTCTGGAAAATGTCTGCAATAGACTCACACTTCACCCACTTTAAAAATAAATTAAAGGAAAGCAGTGTTTAAAACAAACTGTTTAAGAATTATTCAAGGTCACCAGGGCACTACTCTTGCAGAACAGATCTGGCTTTATCAGGGCCCCCCCACCCCCCGGAAAGGCTGGGGCCCTGGGCCAGAGCCCACTTGGCCCATGCCATACTACGTCTCTGCATCAGTAAGCTTCATGTGACTCCATCAGTTAAGGCCAATACTAACTCCCAAGCAGCCTTTACATTTGCTGATTAACCAACTGCACTCATTTATGTTTCTTTCAGGAATAATCTACCTTGATGAGCAGGCTTGTTTCTACTTTTGTTCTCTGTACCTCTCTTGGATCCATAGCACAGGACACAATCTCACTTTCACTGACGCACCTCAACTGTCTGCATTAACTGTTCCGTGATGGTTACTTTTAAACAAAAAGTAATGGAACTGTTTTTGTGAAATTAAAAAAAGTGTGGGTACATCATTTCCCACAGATCCCACCCATTTGGACCTCTGATCTTGTGTCATTCATTTGTACCTCACTGTAAGAAACAGGCTGTCAGAGCAGCAGTGGGTGGGGGCTTTCGCTTCAGTGCGTGCTAACTGTGCTCCCCAATGCCATAATATACAGGCAGTAGGCCTAGCCACTGGCAATTGCTCACAAAATAATGATGTACTGGGAGGCACCCCCAACTAATTACCAGAGGCTGAGATTAATTCAAGCATTTCATCCATTTCTAGCTGATAAAGACTTCTAGCCGCAGATTCCTTACCTTGGAATATTCACCAGGCGTCACACTGGATCTGGAAATTTTCGAGCAGTCCCCTTCTACAATGGTATGTGGCATTGTCCAAAGGGAACATTCTACTGCTACAGCCTCTGAGGTACTGTTTTTCCAAAAAAGGGCTTTTCAGGCCCTTCAGGTCTTGTGGAAAGCCAAAACATTTCTCAGAAGATCCCCATAGGAGTGTTTCTACTGTTTACATCCTCACCACAAACCCAAGGACTGTAAACACTGCAGAACGTTTTCTTCCAAAACATTAAAAGACAGCGAAGCCAGGCTGCTCCTATGGCTTCAGAAGAAAAAATCCAGGTCAGAATCTGGTTCTAATGAGGCTGAGGGTCCAAGTTGCTATCCACCGGAGCGTAAACGCACAAATGAGGGCTCTACCTCATGTGACAAGGACTCAAAGAGACTTAGGGCTACTGGAAAAAACCTCTGGGTCTATGAAATCAGCCACCAAAGACTCATCTTCAGTTTCCTCTCAGAAGAAATCTTCTGACTCTTCTGTGCCGGTCACTCCTCTCAAGGAGTCATTGTCGACGAAATTACGATTGTCGACGGACCCGGTTTCGGTGGAGTCAACGAGAACATCGTTGACGGTAGAGTCCCTTCCAGTCACAGCATCGATGACGACTTCAACAACATCGTTGATGACCGCTTCGTAAGCAAAAGTGGTGACAACGACCACCTCATCGACAACAGCCATCCCGTCGGCATGTACATTTAAGTCTCTGGCATTGTTTTAAGTTTCCGGCATTGATACCAACATTGGTTGCCTTAACCATAAGGAAGATCATAACATATTTATCGTCGGCTCTGTCGTCGACGAGCCTCTTGACAAGGCAGAAAAAAGCTGCTCTCTTGGCTCCAGACATCGCCAAGCAAAGTTTCCCTGTTGCCTCCATCTTGTCTCCTTGACACAGAGAAATCAGGAGAAGAAGGACTTTTCGGCCCAGCATACAGCCCATCACAATGGCAGGTAAAGTGCAAGGGGACGGATGAAGAGGAAGACCTTAACATAGACACTTCCACCTATTTAGAAGGGGGTTACTCTTTCGCTACTCACCAGCACGCTGAGTCTCATCGTTAGGACTCGTGCCAGCAACACTACCCTTATGAGCAGCTTTATGAGGAACAACAGGGCTCAAGGGACGATACCCCCTCAGTGCCTATATCTTTGGCCACCAATTTGAGGCATATGCTCAATGATTACAATAAGCGCTTCCCAGAAGCAAATACGCCATTTACCACTTACTCCAGGTTGCGCAGAGGCACCCGACACAACAACAACTTTACCTAAAAGTCCAGAATCTGTTTGCACGCAAGACCAGAGGGCAGTACCACCACCTATCACCATCAGAGATGATTACATAGATAGCAACACTGATGACCAACCTGAGGAGGAGGAACTACTTCAGGGTCCTGCTTCATCAGCTCAGGAATGGGATGGCTACATTGGCCCTACATCACCTTCACCTTCACCAGCAAGTTCTCCTACTGAGAACATCGGAAAGTTTCACAAATTGCTGGAATGTGCTTCCAAAAGATTTTACCTGCCTCTCCCAGTAAAGCAGACTGAATGCTTTTAGTATGATTTTAAAGACTGCCAGAAAATCCATCTGTTTTATTCCCATTGTCAACCATATTTGGGAAGAAGGCCTTAAACTTATGAACACCCCAGCATCGGTCACTGCAGTTATTACCCGGCAGGACAAAATATATAAAGCTCCGGATACTTTTCCAGAGTGGTTGATAGGTCATCTGCGACCAGATTCAGTGGTCATGCAGGCTGAATAGCGATGCTCCAGAAATCCTTCTGACCCCTGTTCATCAACACTGGAGAAGGAAGGCTGGAGGCTAGATAACACCTGCATGCGTTTTGCTGCAATGGCAGCTACATCCATCAGGAGGTCAAATGCACTTGCTATTCTGGGTCATTACAACCATCAAATGTGGTCGGATCTATCCGCCTTCTTGAAGTTCCTACCGGATAACAAGAAAAAGAAGGCAAAGGACATCATGCAAGAAGGAGCTAGAGCATCGTCTGAGATTGTAGACACTGCCATAGATATCTCATGCACTGCATTTAGGCAGATGGCAGGTGCAGCAGTATTACGCCGACAGGACTGGCTCATAGCGACCTCTTTCCGCCCTGAAGTACAATCCAAAATTCTGGCTAGGCCCTTTGATGGGGAGAGTTTGTTCGGAAAACATGTGGACAACGCCCAGCAGGCCATCAAAGGCGATACGGATACTGCACGTTCCCTTGGGACACACCAGCAATGGCATTTCCAGTCCTTTCGTGGAGGTAGAGGAAGAGGACAATATGGTCAAAGGCCTTCCTTTCAGCCCTACCGATATCAGCCGTATTCACAGCAGGGGTATCAACCCCAATACACTGGGCAACAATCTTACAGGGCCTCCACTATTTCTGCATATTCATGACAACCAACACGATGACTACCCCCGGCTGGAGGAAAAACCCAGGACACCACTAGAAAATAGAGACAATTTTCAGGCTCTTGGCACCTCACCCCCCCCCCCCCATACCCTTTAGAAACCATTGCACCACTATCTGTCCATCTTCTACGATCAACGGGAGAGTATCTCTTCAGACAAATGGGTGTTAGACATCATCCATCATGGCCACACCCTGGAATTCGTTCAAAAGCCTCCCAAAAAAACGCATCAACATCTCACTCTCTTAAAGCAGGAGATATCTCTGCTTCTTTCAAAGGGAGCTATAGAGGAAGTGCCTTTGCAGCAGCGCAGCAAGGGTTTCTATTCAAGCTTCTTCCTCGTCAGGAAAAAGTCCGGAAAATGGAGAAAGTCATGGATCTCCGGCAGCTCAACAAATATATAAAGAAACAACCTTTCAGAATGCTTTCTCTGCAAGAAATTCTATTGCTGGTCTACAAAGGGGATTTTATGACATCTTTCGAACCTTAGATGCATAATTCTACATTCTCATTCATGTGAAACATCAGCGATTCCTGAAGCTTGAGGTGGCAGGGTGCCACTGTCAATTCAAGGTTCTCCTGTTTGGCTAGCGATCGTCTCCCAGGGTCTTCACCCAGTGCATGGCACAGGTCGATGCCTCCTTACGAAGCTCCGGGCACCAGGTATTCCCCTACCTGGATGACTGGTTGGTCAAGGGTGCCACATTCCTCTCTGCAAAATGACCCATCTTGGCCAGTCACAGCTCTTGCAGTCTCTGGGGCTGAAATTGAATGCAGAAAAATCATTCATGATACCATCCCGAATGCTGGTGTTTCTAGGTGCGATTCTGGACACCCCAGTCGCCAAAGCTTACCTGACCGCAGAGCGAGTTCAGAAAATAATGGAGTCAGCTACTTCCCTTGCAAAAAGAAAGTCCACTTCAGTAAGAATGTTCAAGTCAATGTTGGGAATGCTGTCTACATGCATTCCATTAATACCAAATTGTCGTCTGCACATGAGACCATTGCAGGAACAATTGGATGCACAATGGATACAGGTGCATAGTTCGTTCGATGATATGATCGACATCACCCCTATGATGAAGCAAACTTTGCCATGGTGGGGGAAAACAATCAACATTTCTCTGGGTCACTCTTTCAAGGCAGCACAACCATGCTTCATAATGACAAAGGAATCTTCCCTGGAAGGTTGATGGCCTCATCTTCAGGAGCTGGAAATCCATGGGAAATGGTCTATTCGAGAAGCACAAATGCACATCAACTTTCTAGAACTGAAGGCTGTATTCCTGGGCCTGCAATCGTACTTACCCAGAATTCGCAATTCCTCTGTCCTGGTGAGAACGTACAATACTACCACCATTTTATTTCTTGCCAAACAAGGGTGAACAAGATCAAAGCTCCTCTCCTCTCAAGCCCAGCAAATATGTTAGTGGTTACTAATGCACAGCATCTTTCTGCAAGCCAAGTATGTCCCAGGGATAGACAACGAATGGGTGGACAGTTTTAGCAGAACAAGTCAATCCCACAAATGGGAAATAAATAAGACAGAGTTGTCTCAAATTGTCAAACAATGGGTTACCCCAAATCTGGATCTCTTTGCAACTCTGGCCAATAAAAAAATGCCAGATGTTCGTGAGCAGGTTCCCAGAGATAGGGTGGTAGGTGAATGCGCTCCAAATACAATGGACAGGAACATTTGGTATACATTTCCTCCCTTTCCTTCATCCAGCGGGTGATTCACAAAATGAAGATGGAACCATGCCATCTCATTCTCATAGCCCTTGTATGGCCAAGGCAATATTGGTACATAGAGCTTCTTCTCCTATCTGTGTGTCCACCCATACAGTTTCAACGAACTGAGATTCTCTTTTCCATGAACAGCGTTCAGGTGCTACATCCTCAGATAAAGACTCTCAATTTGTCGGCATGGCACCTCATGACAATGAGTTCGGATGGCTGAGTATCCCAGTGGCATACAAGTCTATCCTGGGACAGTCATGTGCTTTTTCCACAAATAAATCCTGTGTGGTAAAATAGAAACAGTTCTGTTACTGGTGAAATTATATGCATCCTTTTCGCTCTTCGCCGGAACAGCTATTGCCATATCTCCTTCACCTGGCGAAGTCAGGCTTGGTGCACTCTTCAATCAAAGTGCATTTAGCTGCAATCTCAAGATTCCAGAGGAAAATAGGTGAAACTTGTCTCTGGTCTACTAGACTTGTAAAAGAATTCATGAAGGGCGTTTTCAGGGCTTTTTCAATGGTAAAACCTCCTGCAATATCCTGGCAGCTGAATACGGTTCTTTCCCAACTCATGAAACCCCATTTGAACCAATTCATAAAGCTGATATGAAATATGTTACATGGAAAACGGTTCTTCTTTTGGCCCTTACGTCAGCCAGAAGGGTCAGCAAAATTCAGGTCTTTACAGTCACAGAGCCTTTCTTACAATTCAGAGAGGATAAAGTGTTGTTAAGAACAAATCCAAAGCTGATCCCGAAAGTCCTGACTTCTTTTCACTTGAATTAACCCATTGTTCTGTCAACATATTTTAAAAACCCTTCCTCCGCTGCAGAAAGGGCCCTCCATTCGCTGAATATCAAACGATGCTTGAAATTCTATATTCACAGAACAAAATCTTTCAGGAAATTAGATCAGATTCTCATGTCCTTTGATCCACCCAGGAAGGGTTACGCACTTTCAAGAAGCAGCATAGCCCTTTGGGTGTCTGCAGCAATTGCTTTTTGCCACAACAAAGCAGGAAGACCACTGTCAGCGACAGTCACAGCACATTCAACCAGAAAGATGGCTACCTCCACTGCCTTGTCTGCAGGAGTATCACTTCAAGACATTTGTAGAGAGGCAACGTGATCAAATGCACAAACCTTATTGTTTGGATTCAGCGTTGAAAGCAGATGCGTCTGTTGGACAGGCAGATTTTTTGTTGTTTTTTTCAATAAGGTACACAGTGTTTTTTCCTTCTTTCCTGACTGCATATTGTATAATGATGTATTGTTATTGCTTGTATCTCCATTGTTTTTTCCAAAATCTCTATCTGTTCCAGTGGTTCATGTTCCACTTACTTTGCATGTCTTTGTAGAATGGTATCACCTAACCCACCACCAATTATTTTTTCCTTACTGCTAACTATTCTGATTCAAACATGCAAGTCTACGAAAGATTCAATACTGGCAAAAAAGCAAGTTACCTACCTGTACACTGTGGTTCTCCAGTATTGATATCTTTCATAGATTCCCATGCGACCCTCCCACCTCCCCGTTTTGCACTCACCACTTCTATACCTCATTTATATATCTTCGTCCATTTTACCCTTGTGCTCGAAATCTGAGGTTTGGTGGCTCTGCAGGGAAAGAGGCATTCAGGGTCTTGTCTCTGATTGGCTGAAGTTTGGGTCTATTAAAACAATGTGAACTGGTTAACAATGTCAATTGCTTTTTGTATGACTATTACTGTACTTAGTACTGCTTGTTTTAAATACCGTGGGACTCCCACCATGACAACGGGGAAGATTCAAGCATGTGAATCTATGAAAGATATCAATACTGAAGAACCACAGTGTACAGGTAACTTGTTTTTTCTGGTGCAGAAAAACAGTCAAGAACTGAGGTCAGCGCACTGGGGTGACATCTATATAGGCATCACCCACGTCAATTCTGGCATGGACAATGCCACGTGGAGCTGAATGGCATGCAAGGGGATTGCTCAAAATGTTTGGGATCCAGTCTGACACTGAGGGGAATATTCTAAGGTAATTAATCTGCGACTAGATAGTCTCTACCAGATAAGGTGTTACCGAAGGTATATAACTTGTTTGTTTTGTTTACTTCATCGCAATACTGTAAGTGCAACGTGTATGCCCAGACATGGGTCCAGTGCTCATTGTTCCACTGGAACCAAGCTGCACGCGAGTGACGAGCTCTAATCAAGGCAAAACTGATATTGGGTTGCTGGTCTTCGGGTTAAGAGAGGATCTTACTTGGACTGTTCCTACTGGAGCAGGACTGAGGCTGATTTGCATATAACTGGGTCTAATCTGAGGTGGCATTGTGATAGACTGGGATGAGACCAGTGACTGATATTAATTCCAGCATTACACCCATTGCTGTTTTGTTTACTTCAGTGCAACACCCTAAGTGCGACAGGTACACCAGATCTGGGTCTCCTGCTCAGTGTGCTACTGGCGCAAACCCTGTCTAAAGAGCTCCGATCAAGGCAAAACCGGTCTTAGGTTGTTTGAGTTCCTGTTCGTAGAGAACCTAGCTTGGCAGTTTGGGCTGGACTGTTCCTATCGGAGCAGGACCAATTCTGATTTGCATTTAGCTATATCTAATCTGAGGTGGCATGGTGAACAAAAAAATGATGGACTGGCATGTGGCCCAAAGTAATTACCAGTGGCTGAGATGAAATCAAGCATTCCGTCCATCGCTGTTTTGCTTACTGTAGTCCAAAGGCATGCAGATGGTGAAAAAAAGGCAGGCTCCATTCAACATAAATACAAATGTTACCAATGTACAAGACATCAGAGGTGAAAAATGGGGAGGATGATCTTTTTAAGTGGAACACTCACTTTGTAATTCTGTTCGATTGCACACATTAAAAAATAGAACACCCAGTGCTTTTTTTGCGTAACCTGAAAACCTTTTTTTTTAGATTAAAAGAAGTTTATTAGAGATAAAAACAATGCACAACATGGTAATGAATTCAAATCGATAATGAAAAATACAATTCAGGGGAGGTAGGAGGCTGATGATACGATAAGAGAAATATACAAGGTCCAAAAAATAGAGATATTATGATACCAGTATAAGACAAGTCTTCAGCATTAAAGCAATAAAAAAATGTATGTAAATTGTCTATAAAAGATGTAGGAAAATCAACGGGGTTGAAGCACTTCTCTTGTCGGAGGTTGATGGTGAAAAGAAGATTTGGCATGTTGACCAAAACATTTGTGCAGGGAGACCATAAAACAGAACGTTTAAAAATGAGTGAGGGGATGAATGTATGCTGTGTCAAGTCTGTGATTGTAATAAATTGAATACCACCAGGATTGAAAAGATAACTGAGTAAAATCCTTCCAGTTCTTCCTTGTTTGACCAGATAGCAGAATGTTTCTATGCAGAGCCAGTGACCCCAATTACTTTAAAAGAGTTTGATTCAAGGCTGTCAGGGACATTGTTTACATATGGTGGTACATTTCATCTAAGTATTCCCTACCTCTTATTCACACGAGTCTACCTCTGTGGGAAAATCCGATTCTTCCAGAAATATTTCATGACCCAATTGGCAAGATATGGGCTAGCTATGGGGTTGAGCGGCTCAGACACCTATATGATGTAACTTGGGTTCGAACATTTGAAAACTTGCAAAGCTCTTTTGATCTTCTCCATCGGCTCTTTTTAAAATATTTGCAGGTCAGGGATTCTTTTTTGGGGCGGCATGGGATAAAGGCACTTGAGAGCTCTGATCTGTTGATAGGTCTCCATGGTGCACCCCAGAAGTCGCTAATAAGCGATATCTATAAGAATCTTTGCCAATACAGAATAGATGACAGCATGAAACTTGCACTGAAGTGGAGTAATCTCTTATCGGGTGACATTACTCCCATAGAAGTAAATTCTGCATTAGAAACGCTGGAGGGGTCAATACACTCCATTGGCTTAAAACTACATTAATTTGAGCCCCTGTCAATCTGGATAAGGGGGGACCCGCTCATTAGGGGCTTGAATTGGTCGTCTGATTGGTCCGATAAGATTTCCCTTTACGCCGACGACATTCTGTTGTATCTGGCCAGACCTTCTTTCTCACTGCGGCGTGTCCTCCACATTTTTGCTTTATTTCAAAAATATTCCGGGTATACTATTAACTGGGACAAGTCCGTGGTGTATGTGTTGAGCGGAGTTCCTCCGGTTCTACCGACAGGTTTTGAGGCCCGCATAGTGACTGACGGCTTTCAGTATTTAGGAATCTATGTCACGCCAGATTCCTCTGTCTTTTATGAACGCAACCTGTTGCCCCCCTTGCTTCGTCTCACAGCAGATATCCGTCATTGGAAAACATTACCCCTAACTTTGTTAGGTAGAGCGGCCCTTTATAAAATGATGGCTCTCCCCCGTTTTCTGTACGCTTTACAGAACGAGCCATACTCCGTTCCTCCGAGGTATTTTCAACTAATTGACTCCGAAGTTAGGGCCTTGCTTTGGGATCGGGGTCCCCCCCGTATCGCTCGTACTAAATTGACAAAGAGCTGGTATGATGGTGGTAACGCCTTGCCTGACATCAGGTCTTATTACTGGGCCTCCCAATTAGTGGTCTTAAACCGATGGGTTCATCGACCTATTTCGGACCCCGCCTATCGTATGGACCGCCACAATATGCTACCCGGCTCCTATCTC
This sequence comes from Calotriton arnoldi, assembly GCA_963921515.1. Taxonomy (NCBI): domain Eukaryota; kingdom Metazoa; phylum Chordata; class Amphibia; order Caudata; family Salamandridae; genus Calotriton; species Calotriton arnoldi. Next base: position 2,068,243 of record CAWUFW010000504.1, read on the forward strand.
AGAACACTCTATGGGGGTGCACGCCATGTGCCCAGGTTCACTCCAACGTCCACTACTGTGGACTTATGGCAAAAAGCAACGTGGGCCTTGGGGTGGAGAGACAAAATAACTCAAGTTACCCCCCTGTTGGAATCTTGCCGCTTGGGTATGCTCTCCCAGCAGCCAGGATTTGATAAATGGGATTTGATAGGTCTTTCGGCAGTCGGTGATCTGTGGTCGAGAGGCAGTGTGATTCCTTTTGCTGATCTACAGAGAGATTATCAATTGCACGACCGAGAAACTTTCCGTTACCTGCAGGCTAGAAATGCATTGTATAAAGCCATTCCTAAGAACTCAGAGGTACCAGTCTCCTCGCCTCTGGAGGATAGGTTGTTGGATGACTATCTCCCGGAGAAAGCTATCTCTTTGACTTACCGGAAAATAGTCAATCACACTCCGGACGCTCAGGAAAAACTGCGGGCTAAATGGGTGGACGATGTTGGAGATCTGGATGACGATGATTGGAGAGAGGCGCTGGCATCCCCGCGTGAGGTAGCGATCCGGTCACGATTTCAACTTGTACAACTTAAATTGTTGCATCGGACCTACTACACCAGTGTGGTGTTGGTCAAGATGGGTGTGCTGGGTTACCCTGCTTGCCCACGTGGTTGTGGCCAAGATGGCACTTATATGCACCAATGGTGGTACTGCCCTGTCCTACGGGAGTATTGGGAAAAAGTTAGTGCTGGTATGACTCGCGTTTGCAATTCCAAGATAGACGACTCCCCCCGGTTGTGTCTCCTTAATATTTGGGATGCCACAGATTTGTCCTGTACCGAACAGTTGTGGGTTACGTTGGGATGTATGGTGGCAAAGCGCAACATTTCTAGAACATGGAGGGGTGGAGTTCAGCTGTGTTATAAAGATTGGGAGTCAGACATGGATTGGTGTATGCAAGCAGAGAAGGCGGTTTATGAAAGTAGGGGTTGCCCACAAAAATGGTCCAAAATATGGGGTCCGTGGAATGAAAGTATAGGTTTGCTGTGTACCCCTGTTGCCCTCCCTCCCTCCCTAGTGGTAGACGATGAAGATATTTAATTGCTTTAATATGGAACGACAATGTATGTTTTTTTGTAAATGTTTCCCAACGCCTAAATGTGTATATTCGCTTTGTCTTGAGCCTTTTGTATTGTGAGAGTATAGTATTGTATTGTTTTGTTTTATGTTTATTTTGAATAAAAAGATTTTAAAAAAACAACTAAACTACAGCAATTTAGAACTGTCTGTATGTTATATAACACTATTGATAGAAATGCAAGATGGGCTCGGAATGAGGGAAACGATGGGGGAGATAAGAGTAAATGTCCTAAATGTGGATTGGTAGCTGCAAATCTATTGCATATGTTTGTTACTCGCCCAGAATTGGGGGTGGTCTGCAAAGAGGTGAGATAGACTATTAGGACCTTTCTTGTCCTGGATTTCCAATTAACAGACAAGGAGATTAAGTTAGGGTATAGAGTTGAAATAAACCTAGGTCGAAGATGCCTTTTCTCTATCATTATTGTTACTGCTCGACTGTGAATAGCTAGGATGTGGATTTCCCCAACGACCCCAAGAGCAGCAGAATGGCGGTCAATTATGAAAGAAATCTATGAGAGGGAACTTGTTCTAGCTAGGCCTAGGGGAATATGCTCCATCAAATAAATTCTAACGTACATGGAGTAGGTTTGGCTGGGACTATCGGGTCCATTTAATTTGATCTACCTAGTTCTATTATTCTTGTTATAGCCGTTTGTAATATGCTTTTGATTAGAGGTTATTGGCCTGAATACTTGGAATAGTAGTAATATCATAGTCTAGGTGGAGTTACCTACCTTCTATTGCTCTACTGTTCTATTGTTTTTTTCTGTATGTACTTATTCAATTTGAAAGGGAGATAGTTGTTAAACGATATAACTTTGTCTTGTGTTGCTAATCTGTCCAACTTATATATAATTTCGATATATTGCTTAATGATAATTTTATTGACAATAAAAAAAAGGAATTCCTGTATAAGAGCCATATCAGCTTTAAGATTAGATAAATGAGTTAAAACCTGCTGTCTGTTAATTGCCAAACCCAAACCCTTGACATTCCAGGATACAATTTTTAATGACATAAAGAAAGACCAATGAGTAATAGATCAGATATTAGAAGAAGAACAAGTAATAAGGACCTAGATTGGAGTAGAAATGGAAGAAGAAACAATGAACGAGTATGATAGAATAGACAAATGGAAGATATCATAAATACAAAGAAATAGGAACAAAAAATAAAACAGCATGAGGGAAAAAGGGCATACCTAAAAATACTTTCAAAGAGTCTGTGGGATGTTGAGACCACATAGAGAGATGACACATCTGGACTTTGGAAGAAGGGCACAAGGAGAACTTGTGGAAGACGAATGAACACGAACAGTACAAATTTAGACAGAAAAAGAAGACCTGTGAAGGAAAAGATAACTTTAGTATAAATGTGAATTTAAACAATTAATAATAACTTATACAACAACGCATGCAAAATAGTTTTAATGAATGAGTTAGGTGTCTCTAAATGAGAAACACAAGGATTGAGGAGAAAATATCAAGACTTAGTAGGTCTGGAGATGTCCATAGCCTTAGCTTTACAGTCTTGAAGGAATTCTTTCAAACATGAGGCCTCTTCATAAGGGGAGGTTTTATTCTTGTAGGTGACTTTAAACAAGTAAGGGTGAATGAGGCTTTACTGAGCCTCTAGGGAATGGAGAGCCGGTTTCCCGGGAAGAAATTCCTTGCATCTGTCTGCTGTGTTTTTGGCGTGGTCGTGTGAAAAATAAATGTTATTTCCGACCAAGAGATTTTCTTCATCATCGTAGCTGCTTAAAGAACTTTAAGTAAATTAGTATATTTGAGAAAATAGAGGATAAAGCCTCTGGGTCTTTTGGCAGTAGAAGTAAGATTCGGCGGATGACAAAGCCGGTGAATAGCTTGAATATTGATAGGAGGTGATTCCAATAGGTTCAGTAGTTTAGGTAGATAATATTTAAAAAAACAAAATGGGGTCACAATCTTCAGAACCCTCTAGCAAAACATAAATATGCATATTATTGTGCCTATTTCTGTTTTCTAAATCTTCAACCTGTTTTTGAAGTGTGGAGACTTGAGTTTGAAGATGGTTGACTGTAAGAGTAGTAGCAGTAAAGGAGGAAATATGTTGTTCAGCCGACACAATTATTTCTTCCATCCTTGACCACCTGTCATCCATACTTTTAAGCTTTGCATTAGTCTTCTCCATGTACAGACGCAAAGCTCTAATCTCCTCCAATAAAAGATCCATGGAAACTGAAGGAAGAAGCTTAGTAGGAGAAGGAGGATATTGTTTTAGGCATTTAGTAGAAATTTTCCCAGCTGAGTGAGGTGGAATGGCGGCTCCTGTATTGACAGTTGAAGAAGAGTGTGAACCTCGAGGTGAGCAAGAGCCATCCATCTCTAAATGTTTTGAAAGTTGAGGAGAATGTGTGGTAGATCTATGTGGGGACCCGAAAGAGCACTTATGAAGTAACCTGAGTGTTTTCAGTCTGCCTATATACCCAAGAGTAAAAAGATGAAGAGAATGATCGCAAACCAATAGATAGAACAACAATAAAAGCCAGTATTGTAAACTAATGTCTGAGAAGTTATATTTCCTTAAGGCATAGAAGAGGACTGTTTAATTGAATGCACCTCTGAGGTGAGGTAATATTTAAAAGTCAAAGCAGTATTCACAGCAAGCACTGAAAGAAAGCAAAAGGTGATGAAACAATAAACTTACTCAAAGTAGTAAAAATAGCATGTTGAGAAGCGTTGTTAAAAGCGCCATGAGCAATTAACGTAATTTAGTGAGGGCGCTCCATTGCAACTGTATTCTAAAATGGCAGGAGAGGAGCACTTCACGAAGAGAAACAACATGATGCGACTTCCTCTCTGCCCAGAAGTGTATCCATAGGGCACTCAGACCCTTCTCAGCGACATTTGGTGAAGAAACGGCAAACAGCTAAGGGAGAAGCCGCTGCCATAAGAAGAAATTCCCCCATAGGTCCGCGGAGAGCCATGCAGACGCCGCCATCTTCCATGGGCGTCAGGCCATGCCCCATAACCTTAAAACTTGTTTCTACAGGTATTTTCTTAAAAATGTTTCATGGGCACCCTGATTCTGTTAGTAACTAGGAAATCTTACCTGTTACACTTAGATCATTTTGTACCTTTTGCAAAGGGACAGCCTTGGCGCTGATGGATATACATTAGTAACATAACATGGTAACATAGGCATTCTAGCACTCTTATATGGGCACCATATTACTTGTGGTTCTTAGGGTCTTTGAGGTAGGTACCCTTCCACTTTGTGAGGAGATTGGAAACTGCATGTGAAAGCGGTACAATTTAGAGCCTTATGCAACCAGTACGCTCATGTATTGTGGGGTAAATAAGGGGAGTAGCTATAACTAGTGCAGCAAGTGCTTTGCTAACACAGCCCCAGAGGGACCCTCTGCTCTCCAATTATGGCTGTATTTTAAGGTGCGAGGGCATTTTTAGGTCAAGCATGCACTGCATGCACTCTACCCACAGAGAAATATTGTATACAACAAGAGGCTGCAGCCCATTGCTTAACATCAATTTGTTTCATTGTCACTCTTATTTGCTGCCTTCTAATTGGCCATCATATGCATGCTTCACTCCTCATTTTTCAGTTGAAGCATTCATTAAGTACTCATTGCTTCAGCTTGATTGCTGTCCTTCCACTGATCACACTGTGATTGAGGCACTTCTATTATTTTTTCTTCTTTTCAGTCATCTTTGTTAAGCTTTTTCCCATTTAATACTATGTTTTACTATGCAACATGCACTTCAAAGAAGCCCTTTTCCTCTTTGAAATGGATGTTTATTGTGACAACACATGTAATCTGCTTTTATTATGACAACAGATGTTACCTGCTTCCAAATGTATTTTCACTAAAACATGGACATAGGCGCAATTGCTTTTCATTTGTGATAGGATTTTTTGCCAGATGTGAGTGCCTTCTGGTTCAATGCACATCCCGGCGGCCGCCATTTTGTATGCCGATGCCCCTCTGAGGTCATTCTTCTCATGGACTAACTCTAGCTTTATTCCATGGGGCTATAGAGAGTCCTTTTTTTTTCTTTCTTCTTTCACTCAGGATTCCACTACTTGCATGCTTCACTGAAGACTCTCTATGACTGCCTTATTAACACTATTGCATCTGGTATATGCATCACATCCTGAACACCACATCTCTTGTCCTGCATTAATCGCTTGGATTTCGCCCTTTATCGCTTGGCACCAGTCACCTCGGACTCTACCCTGGTTGATTTCTACTTTTTCCACACCACAAAGGTTGGGGCTGAATTAGTTTACCCTATTGCTTGCATTGTCCTCTTCTATGGGGAGGCATTGAAAAGCGAAGGGTGATAAAAATAATTCTCCTCTGCTTAAATTTTTGAACACTTTATGCACTAAGTGTACAGAGTTAATCATTGCCTCCTCCTCACGCTCTACCCTCATGGATAGTTTATCAGAGTTCGGGGGAATTCTTGCCTCTCTCTCAAGTCAATAGTGCCATTTCAAAGAAACCTACTACTGCTACTTCCGTTAAACAGCCTAAAAAGGATTTAGACTCCCCACCAAATAGTCAAAATGACCTATTCCTTTGACTCTGGAGGATGTCATGGAGGAACTGAATTGACACTAATGCATCCCTCCAAAGAACTGAGGACAAATAGCCCTCTGACGACCAACGCATTTCTACCGTGGAGCAAAGATTGAGCTCCCTGGAGGATTCTACTCCAACTTTCTCCCAAATGGCCAAGGATATCGATCAACTTAAATGAATAACTGAAAAGTTTGAGAATAGGAATAGAAGGAACAACCTCAGGCTCTTGGCATCTCAGAAGACTCCAACATGATTGCATTCTTGCAAACCGCGATTTCTTCAATCATGTATTTACCACATACCCCTTTCCTTCTCCATACAGCGGGCATATTGTTTTGGTCCTCGATTTTCCTCAGCCTCCAATTTACGCCTCAGAGGGATCATCATACTATCTCTCCAGTTCACCAAGCTAATGCAAGTTCTTTCATCAGCAAAAAAGGATGAAATCCTTCAGGGGTCCGAACATAAGTTTTTCTTCACACATGATGTCTCCACCACTACATCAGCTCGGCAGAAACAATCCTGGCTCTATTGCCCCAACTGAGATCCATGAGCATCAAATATGGCCTCATACATCTCTACCTCTTCAAAATCACCTTTAAGGATAAAACATATTCTTTTGAAGAACCTATAGACATACAAACCTTTCTCAACCAGCACAAAGCTGGAGCTATGGACTGCCGGTTTCTACTTGATATTGTACAATGTTTCACTGACAATTATGTATTTTATTTTCTTCCAGGTGCCTGGTATCTTGGTTTTTGTTACACTTCTTACTAATTGAATTTCTTTTCTCTTCCTATTTTTATAGATATGAATCGTTTGTGGTCCCCTCATTTGCCATTCCTCCTTCATGTTCATTCTACCCCAAATGATTCCCTGTATGTCTTAAGTGGTAAGCCCTCTATAACTGTTTTTTATTTCAAATATTACATTTGTTTTATGACATAATTGTTACTCTTTTGTATACAAACTCCTAATCGTATACTTTTTGTATTCTCCATTTTTCTCGTTCTCTCGTCGGAGCCGCAACTAGCCTGTCTATTTCAGGTGCTCCACTGTCCCTTCACCCACCTGGCTGCTCCTTTTCTTTTTTCAGCTTTCCCAGCATCTGCGGACTTAGTCTGTACGATGCCACATATTCTCATGTCAACTTTTCGGAGGAAGTTTTCGTCCACGACCTTTCCTTTTTACTCCCCTCTTTTTTTCTACGAATGTTATTTCAAGACTTTTACAATGAGTCCTCTGATGTTTACTTTCTATTATTGTCATGCAACTCAGAACAATTACATTGAATGTCTAGCAGTTAAAAAACCCGGTTAAACGCCAGCATGTATTGTCTCATTTAGCTTGCTTGAAATGTCACATAGCCTTACTACAGGAGACACATCTAAATGATTCAGAGATTATTAAAGTTAAATAAAATGGGTAGGAGAAATGTATTTTTCTCTCTCTACTACCAGCAGGAATGGTGTAATAATCCTTTGCCATAAATCCCTCAACATCACCACACACTCCCAACATCGGGACCCAGAGGGTCATTGGATATTGGTCACTAGTGGCGTAGTTAGAAGTTGTGCCACCCGTGGCAGTCCCTGTGTTTGCCGCCCAGCGGCCGTATGTAAGAGTGGGATTGCTGACGATTCCTGCGAGGGCACCGCATGTAAAAGCGGGAAGGGAGGCCGTCGCCCCCAAAACTCGTGCCTTGCCCCCCCTTGCTACATACTGTTGGTCACGTTCAGTATTGATGATACCACCCTCACCATACTAAACATATACGGCCCAACCCATCCAGACCCAAAGTTCTGGCACTTCCTCTCTCACACTATTTCTGAACACGCTACTGAAAATTTACTAGTAGATGGTGACTTTAATCAAATCATGGATCGTAAATCTACATTACGATTTGTTCCTCATGCTTGCAATAAAGCTTTTAAAACTACTATTTCTCAACACTCACTCTCTGACTCTTGAAGACTCTATAATCCTGACCTTCAGGAATACTCTTTCTCCTCACCCACACAGCATTCTCACTCTCATCTGGAAAAAGCTTATTACAACACACAGTTAATTCAAAGATAGGATCCATCCTGATTTCGGACCACGCTCCAGTGTTGACAGATTTGGATATTCTTGTTGGCACGCCTACTAACTCTCGTTGGAGATTTAACAGCTCTTTGCTCTCGGATAACTCTTTCCTCACTTCCTACTCAGCATTTGCTGAGGAATATTTCTCGATCAACGATACTGGTCAAACTCTGTTTCATTTTGTGTGGAATGTCTTTAAGACGACTTCACAGGGCTTTCTCATAGGTTTCGTTCAGTCCAAAAAGAAATCTGTGAAGTATGCCACCATATTGGTTCACATCAAGAAATTGGAATATATATATATATTATACTTCCAAACTTAATAAATCAATTCTGAATGCATTGGTAGCAGCCAAGATTGAGTTCTATAAATACACAACTGACCACGCATGCAGCACACTTCTTAAACTCAATGCCAGATATTATGGTGGGAACAAAAGAGCTGGTTCTCTTTTAGCTAGTTACTTAAAGCACGGAAGAGAAAAATCTTCTATTAAATCCATCACTAATAATGCTGGAGACAAGCTGTATAATGACAATGACATTGCGGAGTGCTCCGCCTCTTACTACAAGGACCTTTATACCCCTGAAGCCATACCAACAGAAGATAATCTTGCTACTTATTTTTCTAACCTCAGATACAAACTTTCACGTTTGCCAGATCTCAACAACTATTCCATATTAAGGAACTCTTTTCAGATGTGAAACAGTTACCTATTGCTAAAGCACAAGGCCCAGACGGTTTCACTGTTGAATTTTACCTTTATTTTGCTAAACTCCTTTCTCCTAAGCCCTTTACATTTTTTTAATTACTTCCTTGACCTGAAATCATCTGCTGGCTCTTTTGCAGAAGCTACAATATGTCTAATCTCTAAGAAAGATCGAGATTTGACCCAATGTAAGAATTACAGACCTATTTCTTTGATAAACACCGACTGTAAAATATTTGCAAAGGCCCTTGCTCTTAGATTACTTTCCTTGATGCCTGATCTCATTGATTTTGAGCAATCTGGTTTCATCCCCCAGAAAAATGTTGCAGATAATTCTCAAACCATTCTCCATATCATTAATATGGTGCATAAAATTAAGGATCGTTTGGCAGCATTATCTCTGGATGCTGAGAAAGCTTTTGATAGGGTGAATTGGCACTTCTTGATAAAAAGCCTTACAGAGGCAAGGGTTTGGCCCTTACTTTTAAAACGTATCTCTTTGTTATAATCCTCTCCGTATTCTTCTCTTATAGTCAAAAGAATTCAATCCCCTTATTTTCTTCTTAACAGAGGTACTAGGTAGGGTTGCCCCTTATCTCCTCTCGGTTTGAGCACTGGAACCATTTCTTCACCAAATATGCACATCAGACCAGTTTTCGAGGTTCAAACTTAAAGACATCCACATTAAATGTACTGCATTTGCTGACAATATCCTTCTTTTTATGTCTAACCCAGAATGTTCTCTCCCTGCCTTTTTGTCAAGAACTCTGGGCCAAATGTACGACCGTTTTTTTGCGGTCGCAAACGGGTAATCGGCCCGTTTGTGACTGTAAAACAGGTCTGTGCAATGTACAAACCCTATTTTGCAACTCGCTATTAGGAAGGGGCGTGCCAAGGGCGTCCCTTCGTAATAGCGAGTCGCACTTCAATGTATGATTGTTTTGCGACCAAAACACTTGCAATTTACCATCTACTTCAAGTGGGTGGTAAGCCCCTCGCAAATGAGAAGGGGTCCCCAGTGGTCCTCTTTGAGACTGGCAGCGAAAATGTTTTTTAAGAGAGGCAGTGGTCCCCCGGACCACTACCTAATCTTAAAAAGTAAAAGAGAAACGTTTCATTTTTCTTTTTTAAATGCATCCCGTTTTCCTTTGAGGAAAACGGCCTGCATTTTTTTTAAAAACTGCTTTATTTAAAAAGCAGTCACAGACATGGTGGTCTGCTGACCCCAGCAGGCCACCATCCCTGTGAGTGCTTGCCATTCCCAATTGGGTCGCAAATTGCGACCTGCCTCATAAATATTGATTGTGCAACCCCATTGGGAATCGCAAACAGTGTCTGAGACACTGTTGTACATTCCATTTTGCGAGTTGCAAAATGATGCCATTTGCGACTCGCAAAATAGAAGGGTTGTATATCTAGCCCTCTGTCTCTGGCTACAAACTAAACATAGATAAATCAGAAGCTATGCCACTTAACAAACACTTTCACAAGCACCCCATCACGGACCAGGATTATCCCGGAACCCCCTCAAACTCAAATGTTTAGGTGTTTAGTATTGTGCATCTTTAAGAGATACACTAAAAACAAACCTATGGTACTTTCTGCAAAACTCTTTCACTTTACTCAGAAATGGTCTCTACTTTACCCTTCTTGGTGGGGTTGTCTTGATACCATCTAACTAATGCTCCTACCCATTATCAATTTCTTTCTTATGATGTTACCTATTAGGATCACTAAGAGATTCTTTTGTTCTATTGACAGGATTCTATCTAAATTTCTTTGGAACTGTAAAACAACTTGAATCTCTTTGGCAAGCTTAAAACTTCCAGAGTCTGTAGGCTGTGTTAACTTCACCAATTTTATAATCTACCACAAGGTGGTTGTCATAAAGCAAATTCACAGTTACATATCTCACCCTATCGATACCCACAAAAATTATGGTTCTCTCTGTAAGCCGCAATGTTATCCCCCTTTTCTCACAAACACATTCGTTTGATGTCTAATCCCCCCAAGTTTTGGTTGTCTGCTACTGAAACCTATTCTTGTCTCTCCGTAAACTCCTATTAATATGTTCTTAAACAGCCCTATTTGGTATAATTATCTGCTTAAGAAAACGGTAAGACTTTAAGATGAAAAGAATGGATGAACAAAGACATCTTCCTCATTTCTCAGTTCTATCACTCGGGCAATCTCTTTCCATTTGCAGAGTTATCTTCCTCATACAATCTACAGTCTACTTCACATATCCAATACAAAGAACTTTCGGTCCTGGCACAGGATGCCTTCACACAACTTTTCTTTCATGTACCCTTTCTTCCTAGTTCACATTCTTCTCCAATTACACTGTCCATACAATTCAAGGCTGCTATCATTTAGATTACTTAGATCACCTGATCCTTACAGGACGAAAATTAACACTGAAACAGTCTGGGAATCTGACTTAGACTTTATTTGGTCGGTCTCCTCTTGGGATGGTGTCTGGTATAAAATACACTCCACTGCACGTACTGCAAGTCTCACCCAAGGTTTGTATTTTTTTTTATAACAGACTGTTTATTACTCCTGTTTGTCTTTTTCAGGCCAAACTTGCACACAGAGACACCTGCTGGCGTCATAATACTGATAGGGGAACATATTTTCATATTTTTTTTCTTGCCAAGCTATTTCCAATTTCTGGTCTTTGGTTTGGGAACGCATTACAGCTAATACCCAGGTTCAGTTACCTCTTTCGTATGAGTTACTGTTTCTAGATAGCTTGCATAATGCTTGATCCTCTCACAGACTACTTGGGAAATTTAACGACCTCCTGATTTCGATCGCCATTAATGTAAACACTTCTTATTGGAAGTCCACAGACAATATTAACCTTCAATATTGGTGGAATCAGCTAAGCGTACTTGCCACTTACCACTTACTTATCTCGCAGAATTGATGTTCCTTTTCGCTTCAGTTAAATTCACGCTAATTAATGTATCTCACGTTTAGTATTGTAATCTTTTTCGATTTTCAATGTTTCAAATATTATTGACTCATCTTTTATACTTATCTCTTTTCACCCCCTCCATCTTCTTATTCAATCATTCTTTCCATTTTTATAATCCATTTCTTAGGTCTACCATTGCCTTCCTTTACTCATAGTTGTACATCTTCGCTGTTTACGATTTGCTTAGTTTCTAGATTTATCCATTCTTCACAGCACTACTTGCATAAATTGCAATGTTACTGTACCTATTGTTGTTTTCTCTTGATAAGAACCTTTAACTTTTATTTTTTTATAAACAAATTAATTTAAACCGATCAAATCCTTAATCTTTAACTCAAAAATGAATCGAAGAGAAACCTTATTCAATTGATATTGGGATTAATAATCCCATCATTATACAAAGAGTAAATGAATCCAAGGAAATCTCATTCAATTGATATTGCGATTGATAATCCATTCATTATATAGAGAGTAAATAAATTGGAGAGAAATCTTATTCAATTGATATTGCGATTGATAAACCATTCATTACACAAAGAGCCTTTGTATAATAAATGAATTATCAATCCAAATATTTTTTTCATTAATTTAAGAATATTTGCATTTAAATTATTTGTAATAATTTGAATGAAGTTGTGGGCTTGGAAGAGTTGTGTTATGATGTATAGGATTAGTGGGTACTCTAAGGCCCTAAAACCCCCACACCGTTTTGTTCGTTGTCTCTGAACCCTTGAATTTACCAAGTACTTGGCAAAGGACATGAGGCTGCCCCAGGCTGTTCAATTCAAAGCCTTTCTTGGCGCTTTTGCTTTAATTTATATGAGACTATGCTTCCCGCCAGCCATCCATGCTTTATCTGCACCATCACTAGTCCCTTTTTTCTGCCAATCACATTATAGCCTTGCCTCTAACTGCCAGGACACTCCACAGGATTGGAACAGGCAAAACACAGAATGTTGGAGTATGTTCCTATCCAGTTGCAGTCATCAGCACTTCATGGTCTACCTCTGTTTTAAAATACAATCACAGTAGATAAATAGTTGATACCTTTTCAGAGGGAATATCTGTATATCATTTCCCTTTTAAAAATGGACAAAGCGGCTGTAGCTACACTGTTTAGTGACTTCCCCAAAAGGCCTCTTCTTCCGGGTCAGGTGAAGATCACAGACTCAATAGGTCTTCTTCGTCAGCCAAAGCTTTTCTTTGCCAAATACACAATCAAGCTGAACTCATTTTTGGTTTTTGACACTGCTGAAAATCATGATGAAGCTAGCAGTCAGACCAAATCTATGATGATGTAAGGGAATTTATTAAATAGAAACATTAAGGTGAAAATTTGACACAATGTAAAACAGTTGTTTATCACAGTAAAGATGACTGCCTAACTGAGGCACTGTTTTGAAAATAAATAACTCGAATGCTTACTTAGAATTAACAAGCATTGCCAAAGCCAATAGGCCTCACCAATGTATGAGCTATTGGCTTTCTTAATGTGTTTTTACCATGTCATACAAAAGCATGGTTGCTGTTCAGCATGATTAAAAGTTAGTGGCGTAGAGGAGAGTGGCGTGGAGTGTTGTAGAGTGGAATGGCTAAGAGCAGAGTGTTGTAGAGTGTAGAGTAGAGGGTTGTACAGAGCAGTGGCGCAGAGTACAGTGGTGCAGAGTAGAGTGCAGTGGCATATAGTGCAGTGACGTAGAGTGCAGTTGTATAGAGTGCACGTGGCATAGACTGCAGTGGTTTACAGTAGAGTGCTGTAGAGTGCAGAGGCATAGAGTGGAGTGTCGTAGAGTGGACTAGACTGGAGTAGAGTGGCATAGAGTGCAGTGGCGTAGAGTAGATTGTGAAGTGGCATAGAGTGGAGTGGTGCAGGGCAAAGTGAAGTGGCATAGAGTAGAGTGGCGTAGAGTGCAGAGTAGATTAGAGTGGTTTTGGTGGATTGGCGTAGAGTTTAGGGGCCTCGAGTTGAGTGGTACAGAGTAGGGTGCACTGGCGTAGAATGTATTGGCAAAGAGTGCAGTGGTGGTGGTGTGGAGTGCAGTGTTGAAGATCGGAGTGGCATAGAATGGAGTTGTGTCTGTAGAATGGCATGGCCTAGAATGGAGTGCTGTAGTGTGCAGTGGTGAAGAGTGCAGTGGTGTAGGGTGAATTGCCATTCAGTAGAGGGCTGCAGAGTAGAGTGGCATAGAGTGAAGTGGTGTATAGTGCTGTGACATCAAGTGCAGTGATGTAGAGAGGAGTGGTGCAGGGTGCAGTGATGTAGAGTGAAGTGATGTAGGGTGGAGTGGTGCAGAGTCAAGTAGAGTGCAGTGGCGCACAGTGTACTGGCATGGAGCAGTGCAGAGTAGAGTGGCATGGTTTAGAATGGAGTATGCATAGAGTGGTAGCACACTACCATTAAAGACACCGCATTTCCATTTGAAATGACCAATAGATTCGCACAGACACACAGTTGTACTAATAAAACTATACAGTGCACAAACGATAATGTGTGGAAATGGCATCACCTAATGTGATGATTTGTTTCGATCATATTAAAGTATTTGTTTCCAACGCACTTCAGAATTAACAAAAAAAATCCTTCATTTGTGCTTCCTAATTCTGATATATTCTGAAATACTCATACAGTTCGTTTGAATGTTGTTGTGTGGTAGAACAAAAACCTTGCCTACTCCCAGTATTCAGCAAAATAGTCATATAAATCCTCTCACTTTGAGGTCAGAGAAAGAAAAGTAAACACCAAGCTCCCTCTGAAGACAGAGCCTGACATTTTACCTCTGTCTTTGAATGCACAGCAAATGTGACAATATAAAAACAAAATTTACAGGTCTGCTTAGAGAAAGAAGCACTTGTGGAAGAATACATCAAGAGTTAGTGTGAAAAGGATTTACTCCTCTGGAGGGACAAACTCACGCCTTTGACAGCCTAAAACAAATAAAACCAGTAAATAGAAAGCCAGAAAATGTGAGTTACAAACCACAAAGCCAATGGTAAGCAACGGGCGGACTACATACCCAAGGAAGCTTTCTGGATGTCCCCAAGATGTCTTTAGCTTTGACCTAAGAAGGAGTAAACAGTTTAAGAATGACATAAATTGAAACTAAAATAACCCTAAAATAACTATGTAATCCTAACTGTTGAAACATTTCCAAGCCGAACAGTCTTACAGATAGTGTAGGAGAGTAGGATCTGCTTCTTATAGTTACCCCCACTTTTTGCTGATGTTTCATTGTTTTTCGACTTAGCCAGACTGAGGCCCTGCTAATCAGGACCCCAGTCTATCTGCTTTCTACTCTAAATTGACTGTATGTACCTTAGGTACACTCCAGATTGGATTCTGGGGTACCCTTGTGAGTCCCTAGTATATGGTATACTATGTACCCAGGGCATAGGTACCCCAGAGGCCTACCAGGGGCTGCAGCATGTATTGTGCCACCCCTGGGAAGCCTTTTAAAATGACACAGCAGGTCTGCTACAGCAGCCTGTGTAAGGTGGTGTATCCACCCCTTACTGAGATATAGGTTCCCTATATCTCTCCATATCACTGCACAGGTAAACCTATCAGTCACCCCTATGGCAGGCCTTAACAATCCTGAAGGCAAGGTGCTGGGTTTCATGTGAGAGGGTGCCCATGGATGAGCAGAGCCCCTCTGCAGCTTTCGGAATCTTTATCCCGGGGTTGTTTGTGATGCAGTCAGACCATATACTCTTAAGTGCATTATAACCAAACGGTAAATGCTAACTTTGGAATGGCTGCATGGAAAACTGTTGTGTTTGGTGTCAAACACCTTGGAATCATACACCCACACCAGTAACTGGTGTGGGAGTATGATCCCACCCTTCTAGAGGGAGAGACATGACAGCACCGGTATACCCGGTACCAGCTAACAGAGCCCTGGCATCACAAAATGGATGCTGCAGCCACAGACACGAGTCTGCCCTCCTGCTGCTGGACGAAACTCCGGCAGGGGAGGGCTGGACAATAGGTTTCCTGTCACAGGGAGGTGTGACCACCTCCCAGACAGGCCTTAGTGTATTGGGGCTGGGTGGGTGCACTCTCAGAGTGCTTTGAAGTCTGCACTGGGGGCACATTTGGTGTCCCTGTGCATAGTCCAGCTCAAACCGGTTGCAGAGGTGCACAGCCCCTTCTCTGGCGCGAAACTGGACAAAGGAAATGGGTGTAGCCACCCCTCTTTCCTGACCCTCCCATAGGTGGGTCCCCAGAGTTTGTCCAACCCCCTCCTTGGGTATAAAGTAGGAAACCCTGACTACAGGACTTTAGATTACACCTGGACTAAACTCTGATACCAGAAACCAAGTACTTCGATGATCTGCACGACGCTGGACGACTGAAGAATCTCCCTTGGAGTAAAGGAGTTACTCCCTGCAAGGCAGGCACCTTTAACGCAACTGACCGGTTGGCATCTCCGAGCTCCGACGGACTCCGAAGAATATTGCCACACAGGAGGTGGGTTTTCCTAAGTCTCTGAGGTCGATCTGTGCCCACAGCAAGTCTGAGGCCCGTATCCCTCGTGGAAGACCGTGCAACTTGAACCCCTGGACACCGTGACCATTTGCAAAAGCATCAGCTTTCTGGCAACCCCTGAGGCTGAGCTTTGGGTTACTTGTAGCCCTGACCCCGAGCAGTAATTGCACCGAAGATTGCAGGCCTACATTCAACGAGTGTTCCGTGGGTTGCCATTTTGTGATTCCTCTCGAGGTCCCTTCGCGATCCCTGGTCCGTTGACCTGTGGGACCCCAAGAAGGCAACTCTAACTTTTATTGGGCTTTCCTGGTTGCTCCAGACGTGCCCTGACTCTCCATTGCTTGGTGAGTCCCCAGGACCTTGCTGGTCCGCACAGAAGCATCTTTTCTCTTCCTGTGTGGGTTGCTGTTGCCAAGGCTTTTTGTGGTCAATCCGATCACCGACACCCCAGCACTCGACACCCTTTGTGAGACAGCTCGAATCCGGCTCCTGGTTGTCATCGACATCTCCAGGACCCCGTGGCTGCAGAGTCAAGCTTCACCGCTTCGCACCTGAAGCACCCGACATCGGTGGGCATTCGATTGCTCCGCTCCTGGTCACTGGCTAGTGACCCAGACTCTGTCCCCTCTGCTTTCAGGTTCTTCACATCTCCGATCCAGGCTTGGATCACACCGGACACTTTTCTCCTTCACGGCAGCAGCACTTTGCAGCAGATCGCCATTGAAAACGACGACGATTCCCGACACCTTTTGACACCTATGCACCCGGCTTCCCTGGGTGAGGTAACTCGAGTACTCCGGTGCTCCTGTGGGTGTTGGCCCTAGAACCCCTTAAGTATAAAGGGGTTTGCTCAAAGTCCTCTCCTAAGTGTCCTTTATCTTTAAAACTCCAACCGCGACTTTCCGCATTGAATCCTACGGCGCTCGCGGCTGTGTTCTCACACTGCACACGTCCCCCGTGGGTCTCCTGTGTCACTACCTTGGGTGGTTCCTTGGGGTCCCAGCGATTCTACGTGCTCTAGGCACTGTGTCTAGTCAAGTTGTGGTTCTTATACCACTTTCTTAGTATATGGTTTGGTCTCCCCTGGAGCCCACTGTGTATTGTGCTATTTACTGTCGTTTTAATACTGTGATACTGTGTATCTTGAACTCTAATCTCATAAAGAGATTAGTAGTTAGTGTTTAGAAATAAATACATATATTTTATATATATCTTGTGTGGTTATCCTTTCATTTAGTTATTCAAGAGGTTATACTCTGGTAAACCAAGCTGCTTTACACTCCTTCAAGACTTAGCCTGAAGGCTGCTCTCCATAGCTACCACTAGGATAGCTTTCAATAAAGGTTGTCTTTAAACCTATCATCAATAAGGGTTGTTTGGACTGGTGCAATGTGCCCACTATAACTAGTGGACAGCATATGCCAGGCCAACTTCTCACAGATAGTATTTGGTTATTTTTGGTATCTGTACCCAGGGCTTTTCTACAAAAGTAGTTTTTTTCGTTGCTCTGGATTCATATGAGATTTCATGAACCAATGTCATCCTTTTGAGATTCAGTACCATAGATATCACAGAGCTGATCTTGGCACAGAAATTAAGTTCTCACTTCGAATTACTCTTGTCACCCATTTGTGGATGCTGGCCTCTGGTTCAGAGGTGCATGTCCCTTATGCACTCAATAGATAATGTGCGTCAAGTAAACAAGTTCACGAGAAAGTATTTGCGTAGTCTTCAAAGTTTAATCAGTGCAATTCATCTTTTGCATCTGTAATCATTGCAATTTGTTGATTGCTATTACTTCATAACATCATTTTCATGTAATAACTGTATTTTTTCTATGCCCAATGCATTTCGGGCGCAAAGCCCTTCATCGGGGGCTGTGTAAACTGTGAAAAATGGAGGAAATTTTAGGTTCAGTGCAAGGCAACCAAAAGATATTTGAGATCGACATAATCACACACATGTTGCAATTCATTAATTTTAAAAGTATTTCAAACAACTCTACATACATACGCAAAAACGTAAATATAAATCCAACCGACAGAATCTGCAATGTCTACTGCTATATGGTTGTACGTTCAGTACTAAGAAATCTGTGTGCTTAAATAAATGATGTGCTGATAACTACGGTGCCACCGTTTGTTCGTGGGGAATTACGGGGCTAAATCATCCGTACATGAAATCTGTGCATTATTTCAAGTGAAAACTAAAGATTTCCATAAATAGTGACCTCTGAGCCCAAACGCGAAGTGAATTGTTAGTGCCCCGGTGTATGATTAAGATAAACAATCGGTGTACCGATAAGACTTACAAATGTTGTCTCATCAGCGAGATCGTGTGGACTTTAAACTGTGTAAAGAAAAGGGTACGCAGGCATTAAATTCGTGAAAGACTATCGTAACAACGATTAAATGGAAGCAGCACGAATTTCGAAGGTGACTTACCCGCGTGGTGATATGTGGTCGCGTATTCTGTCCCTGTAGCGTGTGAACACGGGGACGCCGGTACGATACATACAAACATGTTTGATTTTAAATGCGCGTGTAACCCGGAAATAAATGAGTATGCGGGTGAAACTACTAGCGTGATGAAACGTGAAAACAGACTGGTAGTCTGTTCCATCGATTTCGTAAAATCATAAACAGTAAACGAAACCCTGTCCTAACTAGCTACACAATAATACTTAATGACATGCGATCACACTTAAATGCGTTTTTCTCCGAGGTGAATATGTGAATGATTACGTGTTAAAAATCGTAGAAGACAGACTAAACGTCTGCTTCCCGATTTCTGTGTCCTGACAGGTATAACAAAAAGTGGCTAGTAAAAAGTGCTCGCACCTATAGAATGTAAGACGTGTGAATCTCAAAAATCGACGTGTACAAAAACGTGTTAGACCGTAAAAACAAGTGGGTAATCAATTCTCTAATTACCAAAGATCATGAATCGTGAGTAAAAGAAGAACCCATTCATAAAAATGTGAGTGTTAGTAATGGATAAAACTGGGGTGATAAGCATAATTTAACAAAATCATATATGTCTTGGTGAAAACAGTATGTGTGTGAACTCGTGCGTGGTGTAACATATATGGTAAAATTCACAAATGGAATTCTCATGAAACATCCTAATATACCATGTGGAAAATATCCAAAACAATAAAGATTTGAATCAAAGAAAACAATTGAAGTCAAAACGTTCATTTAACCCTTTACGGTTAACGGTGTCAATGTGACTTATCCAATATATTTCCCTGCGAAGCAGGTGTTGTGTATTGTTACGTCCTTGTAAGATGGGAACCTGTTCTAGAACCAAAAAGCGAAGTTGACTGACATTGTGTCGCATGGAGTTAAAATGGCTAGCTATGGGTGATCTAAGGTTCTTCGTTCGGATATTACTCTTATGTTCATTGATTCTTATTCGAATCTTTCGCTCGGTTTTTCCGATGTATGCTAAACCACATGGACATTTAAGCATGTAAATGAGGTTTTGGCTGTTGCAGGTAGCAGTCACTTTGAGTTTTACAGGGTTGCCTTTATGCGGGTGCCTGATCACGTTGCCTTTGATGATAGAGTTACAATTACCACAATTTAAACAAGGGACAGTGCCTTTGTGTTCCACATTAGTTTGAACAATAGGTTTATTCAGGATTTGTTTTAAGTTCCTCGATCTTGTGTAAGCGAATCGTGGTTGTATGTTGAATATTCCGTTAAAATCAGCTTCTGTGCTCAGCATAGGCCAGAATTTGAGAATGATTTTTTTGATTTGGTAACTTCTAGTTGAAAATTTTGAAACAAACACACTACGACTTTCTTCTTTGTCACCTTGAATATTTGCCAAAAGTTCCTCTCTTGTCTTTGTGTCAACTTTTGCTATTGCTGTTCGAAGAACGTCTTCCGGGTAACTACGGTTCTTGAATTTCTCTATGCATGTATCCATGCTTTCTTTATATAGTTCGGTCGTGGATGAAATTCTTTTGAGGCGAAGTAACTGTGAGTAAGGAAGATGTTTCTTCAGTGAAGGTTGATGAAAACTGTGAAAATGTAATAGATTGTTCCTATCAGTGGGTTTGGTGTAAACCGTAGTTATTAGTTGACCCTGATTGTTTATAACACAGGTATCCAGGAAGGTGACTTGTTGTCTACTGATGTTAGAGGTGAATTCAATTCGTTCATCAATTTTGTTGAGGAGTTCAATGGCTTTGATTAATTCAGTTTCCGTATCTTGCCATAGGATGAAAATATCGTCGATGTACCTTTTGTACAGGATAAGATGTTTCTTCCAGGTTTCTTGATGTAGGATATGATTGAGTTCAAAATGGTGCATGAACAGGTTCGCATATGTTGGAGCGGCACAATTGCCCATAGATGTTCCAGAGCATTGTACAAAAAACTTTTCTCCCCATTTAAAGTAACTGTGATAAAGTGTAAACTGAATCAGTTCCATGAGAAAAACTTTTTGGTCCTTGGTTTTATTACTCGAAATGAGAAAAAATTCAACTGCCTGTATTCCTTGGTTGTGCGGAATAGAAGTATAAAGTGCTTTAACGTCAATGGTGCATAGAATAGTATCTGCTGTAACTAATAGTTTGATGGATTCCAGGATGTTTAAAAAATCAGTAGTAGTAGATGAAGGGCTTTGCGCCCGAAATGCATTGGGCATAGAAAAATACAGTTATTACATGAAAATGATGTTATGAAGTAATAGCAATCAACAAATTGCAATGATTACAGATGCAAAAGATGAATTGCACTGATTAAACTTTGAAGACTACTCAAATACTTTCTCGTGAACTTGTTTACTTGACGCACATTATCTATTGAGTGCATAAGGGACATGCACCTCTGAACCAGAGGCCAGCATCCACAAGTATCTCTAAGATTATCCTCTCACTCAGGAGGATTCACCCTAATTGCACCACTGAATATTTACCACTCATCTGTTAACAAGGAGTGCGCCTTTAGGAATTTACGTCTCGACTTATTCACACTTCTGAGTGAATCCCAGGACGCACCCGCCAACATGAATTTTGAGGAAATTGCTAAAATCACAGAATCAAGAGCAGAAACATTTGTATTCACACCTGATGAAACTCAAAGGATATATTCTTTAATAGAGGAGACGGAAGGACTCAGTGCAAGCACCGGATCCACACAATCAAATGTCAAACAACTCTTGTACATATCTAAAAGAACCATTAACCAGCGACTACACGCATCAACACTCATTAAATATCATAAAGTCCAAAGAATCCCCAGAGGATTAAGAATTTCTCTGAAATCTACACTTTGCAAGAATAATGTAAAATTCACTGAAAAATGGCAAGCGATTTTAAATAAGTGTTCATTGGACCTTATCTTACTGATCATTGAAGAGTTATCTAAACTTTTGGATGACCTTAACAAAGAGATCTCGCAATTAAAACAGGAACTCACAGAGACCATGTCCAAAGAAGATTGGGATCAAACATTAATAGATCTCAATGAGCAACTAGAATCATACACAAAAGAAATTAATGAAAGAAAAATAAGGAAATTCAAAAGAGATACATATGATTATAAACTTGGAGAAGTATACAACTGGGCTGAGGTTTACGCCCAAAGAAGATCACAAAGAAGAAATACAGGAAGGAACTCAGACACAGACGCATCTTCATCGGATGACACAATACAAAGACCTCCTGTATTACGTGAACCAACCCGTGAGAGATTTGACAAGGAAGGACCGAGTACATCAATGGGTAACAACGGCAATCAATCTTTTTTAGGAAGAGGTCTAAGGCCACCCGACGAAGCAGGAGGAAGTTCTTCAACCAACAAACCAGTGGCAAAAGGAACAAGGAGCCAGAAAATCTCGTAATTAACATTTCGAAACATCAATTCACAGATGATCAATTGATGATCCTACAGAAAGGATCTTCCTTCGTACCAACGTACAGATCAAACTTGTTAGAGACAGAGATCAATCTATACAAATTCATTCGGACATTAAGACTTAAACATTTCTTCAGTAACATAGTGGAACCCAATCAATATCCCAGAGAAAACACCCTTTTAGGTCTAAGAACCAAAAGTACATTCATGGCTCCAGTGAGTCATAAAGTGATTGACTCATTTGAAACCATTGTTCATAAAGAAATAAGGAATACATTTAAACAAACTCAATCCAAAAGATCGAACATGGCACCTAAAGAATACCAAGTTCTCAACCAAATAGCAGCTACAACGGATGTGACTACTCGGCAAGCCGATAAAGGAGGTGCAATGGTTATCATGGACACAGAGTTTTATGA
Organism: Calotriton arnoldi; assembly: GCA_963921515.1. NCBI lineage: Eukaryota > Metazoa > Chordata > Amphibia > Caudata > Salamandridae > Calotriton > Calotriton arnoldi. The sequence continues at coordinate 2,090,503 of CAWUFW010000504.1, forward strand.
AAAAAACGTCAATGAACATGTACAAGACAAGAATACATACACGGTAATGACATCTGACCCAACTACGGAATTCATGAAGATCCTATCTAGAATTATTGACACTGCGATAACGAATGGTACCATCACCAATGATGATAAAAAATATCTCATCAAATCTGATCCAGCAATACCGTACATCTACATGATACCCAAAATTCATAAACATCCAACCACACCTCCTTTCAGACCTATCGTTTCAACCATCAACTCCATACACGAACCAATAGGCAAATATCTGGATAGACACCTTCAGCCACTAGTACAAACAATGAGCACGTACATAAAGGACACTACTGATTTTTTAAACATCCTGGAATCCATCAAACTATTAGTTACAGCAGATACTATTCTATGCACCATTGACGTTAAAGCACTTTATACTTTTATTCCGCACAACCAAGGAATACAGGCAGTTGAATTTTTTCTCATTTCGAGTAATAAAACCAAGGACCAAAAAGTTTTTCTCATGGAACTGATTCAGTTTACACTTTATCACAGTTACTTTAAATGGAGAGAAAAGTTTTTTGTACAATGCTCTGGAACATCTATGGGCAATTGTGCCGCTCCAACATATGCGAACCTGTTCATGCACCATTTTGAACTCAATCATATCCTACATCAAGAAACCTGGAAGAAACATCTTATCCTGTACAAAAGGTACATCGACGATATTTTCATCCTATGGCAAGGTACGGAAACTGAATTAATCAAAGCCATTGAACTCCTCAACAAAATTGATGAACGAATTGAATTCACCTCTAACATCAGTAGACAACAAGTCACCTTCCTGGATACCTGTGTTATAAACAATCAGGGTCAACTAATAACTACGGTTTACACCAAACCCACTGATAGGAACAATCTATTACATTTTCACAGTTTTCATCAACCTTCACTGAAGAAACATCTTCCTTACTCACAGTTACTTCGCCTCAAAAGAATTTCATCCACGACCGAACTATATAAAGAAAGCATGGATACATGCATAGAGAAATTCAAGAACCGTAGTTACCCGGAAGACGTTCTTCGAACAGCAATAGCAAAAGTTGACACAAAGACAAGAGAGGAACTTTTGGCAAATATTCAAGGTGACAAAGAAGAAAGTCGTAGTGTGTTTGTTTCAAAATTTTCAACTAGAAGTTACCAAATCAAAGAAATCATTCTCAAATTCTGGCCTATGCTGAGCACAGAAGCTGATTTTAACGGAATATTCAACATACAACCACGATTCGCTTACACAAGATCGAGGAACTTAAAACAAATCCTGAATAAACCTATTGTTCAAACTAATGTGGAACACAAAGGCACTGTCCCTTGTTTAAATTGTGGTAATTGTAACTCTATCATCAAAGGCAACGTGATCAGGCACCCGCATAAAGGCAACCCTGTAAAACTCAAAGTGACTGCTACCTGCAACAGCCAAAACCTCATTTACATGCTTAAATGTCCATGTGGTTTAGCATACATCGGAAAAACCGAGCGAAAGATTCGAATAAGAATCAATGAACATAAGAGTAATATCCGAACGAAGAACCTTAGATCACCCATAGCTAGCCATTTTAACTCCATGCGACACAATGGCAGTCAACTTCGCTTTTGGTTCTAGAACAGGTTCCCATCTTACAAGGACGTAACAATACACAACACCTGCTTCGCAGGGAAATATATTGGATAAGTCACATGGACACCGTTAACCCTAAAGGGTTAAATGAACGTTTTGACTTCAATTGTTTTCTTTGATTCAAATCTTTATTGTTTTGGATATTTTCCACATGGTATATTAGGATGTTTCATGAGAATTCCATTTGTGAATTTTACCATATATGTTACACCACGCACGAGTTCACACACATACTGTTTTCACCAAGACATATATGATTTTGTTAAATTATGCTTATCACCCCAGTTTTATCCATTACTAACACTCACATTTTTATGAATGGGTTCGTCTTTTACTCACGATTCATGATCTTTGGTAATTAGAGAATTGATTACCCACTTGTTTTTACGGTCTAACACGTTTTTGTACACGTCGATTTTTGAGATTCACACGTCTTACATTCTATAGGTGCGAGCACTTTTTACTAGCCACTTTTTGTTATACCTGTCAGGACACAGAAATCGGGAAGCAGACGTTTAGTCTGTCTTCTACGATTTTTAACACGTAATCATTCACATATTCACCTCGGAGAAAAAAACGCATTTAAGTGTGATCGCATGTCATTAAGTATTATTGTGTAGCTAGTTAGGACAGGGTTTCGTTTACTGTTTATGATTTTACGAAATCGATGGAACAGACTACCAGTCTGTTTTCACGTTTCATCACGCTAGTAGTTTCACCCGCATACTAATTTATTTCCGGGTTACACGCGCATTTAAAATCAAACATGTTTGTATGTATCGTACCGGCGTCCCCGTGTTCACACGCTATAGGGACAGAATACGCGACCACATATCACCACGCGGGTAAGTCACCTTCGAAATTCGTGCTGCTTCCATTTAATCGTTGTTACGATAGTCTTTCACGAATTTAATGCCTGCGTACCCTTTTCTTTACACAGTTTAATGTCCACACGATCTCGCTGATGAGACAACATTTGTAAGTCCTATCGGTACACCGATTGTTTATCTTAATCATACACCGGGGCACTAACAATTCACTTCGCGTTTGGGCTCAGAGGTCACTATTTATGGAATACTTTAGTTTTCACTTGAAATAATGCACAGATTTCATGTACGGATGATTTAGTCCCGTAATTCCCCACGAACAAACGGTGGCACCGTAGTTATCAGCACATCATTTATTTAAGCACACAGATTTCTTAGTACTGAACGTACAACCATATAGCAGTAGACATTGCAGATTCTGTCGGTTGGATTTATATTTACGTTTTTGCGTATGTATGTAGAGTTGTTTGAAATACTTTTAAAATTAATGAATTGCAACATGTGTGTGATTATGTCGATCTCAAATATCTTTTGGTTGCCTTGCACTGAACCTAAAATTTCCTCCATTTTTCACAGTTTACACAGCCCCCGATGAAGGGCTTTGCGCCCGAAATGCATTGGGCATAGAAAAAATACAGTTATTACATGAAAATGATGTTATGAAGTAATAGCAATCAACAAATTGCAATGATTACAGATGCAAAAGATGAATTGCACTGATTAAACTTTGAAGACTACTCAAATACTTTCTCGTGAACTTGTTTACTTGACGCACATTATCTATTGAGTGCATAAGGGACATGCACCTCTGAACCAGAGGCCAGCATCCACAAGTATCTCTAAGATTATCCTCTCACTCAGGAGGATTCACCCTAATTGCACCACTGAATATTTACCACTCATCTGTTAACAAGGAGTGCGCCTTTAGGAATTTACGTCTCGTCTTGTCACCCATTGCCATACTCCTGTATTTCTAGTAGGAGTTACCTTGGGGAAATACCTTTATCTCGTGAACTGTCGCTAGGTTTTTGCAGTTTGTGAGGAATTCAAGCTATTTGACACTTGAAGTTAGGTGCATTGGAGAGCTTGTAACTTAATTTCTGTCTAATGCAGTATGGTTTATGTACTTCAGAATGGGACCTCTAGGCGAAAAAAACTCCCTGTAAGGGTTAGAAGATCTTGAACAACAGAGGCCTACTGCTCCAGTTGTAACAGCGAGAGATTGAGGCTAGACCCTCAAGACCCTCAAGACCTGGCTCTTCGGCTAAACAGATCTGCGGACCCCCCCCCCCCCTCAGCGCCTTGAGGCCCTCACGTGTGAGTAGCGCGCTTACAATTCCCTGATTGAGATTATTCAGAGAGCTTGGGCAGGGCCAGGGACCTGTACTTATGGGGAAGGTTCTTATAAACTCTGAGGAGGGTCATTCCTATTTGATAAACAGGTTTAAAATGAGTGGATCAGGAAGTAAGCATGCCAGGTGGGGTCACTGCTGCTAGACTGATGACCTACACTTGATTTGTCACAGTGGTCATCTTCTGTTTCTCGCTGGACACAGATACTGCAGTCTAGAGAGCTAGTCCTGGCTTGCACATGAGGGGCTACCTTTCCTTTCATTGAGGGAGATGGTGATCTGCTCACCATCACAGGCAAGACCTTCGAGAAGGTAGGCAGAGGCTGGAGAGCCCTGAGCAGATGTTCTAGAGACTTCATCCCAACCTTGTAGCAATTGGCATGTGTAACTCTTCAAGGCGTGGGCTGGTGGCCTCAAGTATATATTTGTAGTTGCAAGTGGAATTACTTTAAGTGGATAGGTAGCAAGCTACCCCGTAAAGTGTACTTGGTTGGACAAGTTTTGGACTACTTTAGGTTTATAGTGTGGCCTATGTGGAAGTGTCTGGGTTTTATGTGTGTATTTTATATTTGTATGATTTTAATTAATCATCAATAAAAATTTGCTAGCTATTGTTGTTTTGATTGGCAAAAATGGTTTATTCCCAGTCCAAGTCACACAGCTCTTAAACAATCCCATATTTGAGCGTCGAAGTGCAGGCAGACGGCGGAGACAGTCACAGACACTGGCTGGTGAACTGCTAACACAGAGACCTTCAACGGAGGGCGCAGGCATTCATTTCATTAAGACAATTTCACTGCACCCATTTGGTGGAGGGATGAGAGGTGCTAGCTTCATATTAGGGGGGGGGGCTTTTTGTATGTATGTATGTATACAAATGTGCATGAACACTTTGTCCCAGGAGTACAGCAGCAAAGTTGCATTAGTAAATACAAACCTACGAGACAGTCATCCCTCAATCAGAGGTCGATGGTTTTCGGGTCCACCTCCTGCCTGCTGCAGTCTCGGGTTACCCTTGGGGCTGGAGGAGCACTAGAGTCAGTGCTTTCAGTGGGAAACAACTTCTAAAAGGTGTGGGCTAAAGAAGGGTAACTAGGAATCCTTTCAAAGAGGCTTGCCCTTTGTAATTACTGGCGTGGCCTAAAACATGTGAACTAGAATCCTGTGCTTTACACACCGTGCTACCTGGCAGTATTTCAGTGCTTTTCTGTTAATGCATCCAGACTTATCACACAACAACAAATATGCACATACAACAAACCTGATCTATTGGCTTTGCCAATGCTAGTTAGCAGTATCTAAAAATGAGTAACAACAATAATAATATTATGAATAATTAGAATTGAAAATGTTTGTATTCTGAAAGTATGAGACTGAATTAAACAACACTAAATTTTGTGGAGTGGTTAAAGCTCTTAGGTGTGTGTCGGTCACTCCTGCTCTCTTCTTCGCACCGCTTTCTTCTGCACTCTCACTCTGCTAGACACTTGGGCCCTTTCGCAGGGATGGCTCCTCCATTAAGGCAGAGGAGCAACGCCCCACTAATTGAAATGCCTCCCCATGCCCCACAGATGAAAAATAAAATGGTAATACAGTTAATGTATTAACATTTTATTTTCCAATAACCCTGTCCCGAGCCAGGCGTCAGGACGGAGGCGGAAAGCTGCTGACTGGCAGCAGCAGAAAGAAGTCATGGACAGGGCACTTATGTTTAAAGTGTGCATGTAGCTTTGGCCAGCATGAGACCTGCATCAGGATTGGTTAAGGGAGCGGCCGGGGCCTGCGCTGGAGGAGTGAAAGACACCAGATGGGAGCGTAGGAAGTTGGAAGGTAGGTTTTCTTTTTTCAATATTTTGATGTTAATATTTTGAATGTATTTAATTACCGTCATGCATTACATTACTGTTTTAAAGTTACGATGATGTAGTGCATGTCGGCAATTTTGTTGATGTAATTTGTCCGCATGCACCCGCACCCACCACCCATTTACCTGCCCTACCACTCCCCGTAGGTGGCAGCCGCCACTGCCCTTCCGTGCCAAGCGTCTTTCTAAAAACCTCCATTTGCATATGTCCCACATCAACTCCTTCCTCTTCACCAATGTATTTTCTCGCTAGTCTTCTGCAAGAACTTCCTTGTGTCACATCCCCTTCACCGTGCCCTCTCTCACACACACACACACTCTCTCACTGGCTGTCTTTCTCTGCTTGTAAACAAAGAATTTTCTTGTGCACATCAGCTGCGATTACCTTCTCCACACACACATTGACATAAAAAGGTAATCTCGATTGGCACATATGTGACCAACTTTCTGCAGCAAGAGGTGACCATGTAGTCTGTACACCTTTATAATTATGACCCACTAGCCCTGCAAGAAACTCGCAGTGCCTTCAGCTTCAACTCTAGAGAGCTCAATTGGGCACCGTCATGAATTCCCACCCTGAAATCTGCCAGACCGGAGGAGACTATGGACTATATACAAATCATATGATGCATGGAAAAAAAGCCCTGACTAGAGTTGGTTTCCTAGGGTCCTATGAACTAAGGGCCACTGGATACCGCTGGAGCAGCTGTACTTCAGAACAAAAAGTTTAAAAACGGGATGATGCAGCTGCAGGCTTCTGCCTGGGCTGCGTCTCTTTAGCTCCATGCGTAGCCCCCCAGAAAGAAACGCCTCCCGGTCTCGCATATGCAAACCATTCGCTCCCATCTGCGGTTAAGAAGGCTTAGGCAAAGTTTATTATCAGCTTCTGTGGAACGTCTGTACGTCACGCGGCTGTTAGCGGCCGCATTAAGGTCTTTATTCAGTTGTTTATTTAATAAAATTTTGCCTCTTGCCGTCTTGCATGACTCCGTAAGGTGGAAACAAGTGCGTAGGAGGCCCGCTTCTTGGAAAACATACACACCCATCAGGGAGTATTCGAGCACTCGAGCAAATAAAATAAACTATTGTAAAAATAATCTTATTTCCCATTATCCATTTTGTAATCTTCATAAGAAGCTGAGTACTGGACCCTAAGAAATCCCTGCCAGGCTGCTTCATGGAATTAAATCCCCGTGACTACATTCATGTATGTAATACGTCATTTTGTTTCAATTGCGCACCACCAAATACCAGCACACCTCTGACAAGTAAACGATTAATCCCTTCTGCTGATGAACAGGGCCTGCAACACATAACAAACTGTACAAGGCCTCACTATGCCCCTCTATGCCTGCCACATCCGACCATCCTGTGCCACACTTTTGTTCTGATGTTCTTAACACAATTCCACCTCACTCAACACAATAACCCCCTAATCTGTCCCCACCCCCACACTGTCAAACAACACTAGTCTTCATGATACTATACAACAAAACTCCATACAGCACAACTCCAGTGTCACTACCACACATTCTTCACCACATCTCTGCTCAATATCACATCAGGCTGTGCAGTATCACATCAACCCAAATCAAAGGGACACTGTACCACATCACATCCACAACGCCATGGCACAGGAAAAACACCCACAGCTCCCGAGACCACATCAAAGTCTGACATACTACAAATATCACACTCGTATATACACACACCTCACACATCCCTCATCCATCCAACACCATACTAGACCTATCACTATACATCGTAGTAATGTAATACAACACTACATAATAACGTATAACCATAACACACAGCGTATAATAACACTCTCCACAATACCACTACACACTACCTAACACCATATAATAACATCAAAATACCACATACTAAACTACACAAATTCATCCCTGACAACTCTTCAACTCATCACACTACCACCCCCTCAACACCACCACCACATTGTACCTCACGTACCATAGGAGACAACGTAACCAACTGCACCACATATAAGTTAAAACCTAGGTCTTCATGCCACAGTGCAGTTTACAAGTCTTAACTGTGCATAGCACTCTGATACCCTCACGGCTCCTGTTAGCGCTATATAAAACGTAATCAATAAATACCATCCAACACCACATCAAACTGCACCACACTACAGCCCATCTGCTCGTCCCCTCTTCACAGCCCCATAGTGCTTCAAGCCAAATTCAGTGCCTCACAACTCAGACTGGTAGCGTACTAAACACCCGAGACATTTATAGGCACATTCCACCAAATCTTCATTGAGTTAGACATTCACTCTAACCGCTCATTTGGGGACTGATAGAGCATCGTTGAGAGGTGCAAGCCACGACTAATCTGCACATAATACCTGGGAACTCTTAGATGAGGAATGTGGAGACTGTGACTCCATGGGTGGCAGGAGCCTAAAACAAGGCGTGTTGACTACTACTGGTCCCCGGAAGAAACCAGCCTTGGGAACATGAGAAGCTGGATTTGGGGTCTTCATATGCTTTGCTGAGAGCAATACTGGGTCAGGAAATACCAGACAAAAACACAAGAGACCCAAGAACTACAGAGCAGGGTAAAGCCTAAGATAGTTCACCCTCAAGTTCTTGGCGAAAATAAACCACGGTGACATTTGACGTAGACCCCAGGCAAGAAACAAGACGGGCAGTAACAAGGTGAACAGTCACCACATAACAATGTCCTTCACACACATCCAACCGGATAGTTTTATAGGTAACTGGTATGTGGATGAGGGTTTGGTGAAAAACCTGCTGCGAATCCTGAACCTTTCCTGCTACTGGCAAATGCTAAACTCTCCTATTCCCAAGCACCCATCCTCTGCCCAAGCTTTCTCCCACCCAAAACCTATGTCGTAACCCATTCCCCTGTTCTATCTCACCTTTCTGTCTCCTCTGTGCCCCTCTCCTTCCCAGCCTGGGGCCAGTCGGTGGGACCCTGTGATCTGTGAGGAGCCTGAGGTCCTGGGTGTACTCTAGGTCTGGTGGTAGAGATTTTCAGCATCATGATGGGACCAAGAAGTGTGCAGGCAGGCGCGACAGAAGCTCTTGCAGGGACTGGGCCATTATATTGAAGTGGAGTCCTTCATAAGAATAGAACTTGTTTCAAAGTTTACAATATGCCCTGCAGTGTAGAGAAAGAGAAATCACAGTAGAGTGAACCTTATTTTGGAACTAGCCCTGTTAGTTGTCTTGTCATTAATCAAGAGCTCAGCTTTGTTTTTAAATCTGTAAATACTACTGTTGCAGCAGAAGTGCAGGCTCCTCACAAGCAGAGGGTCTGGGGAGGAATGATGCCTCTGCACACAGCAGTCCTGCTGGTCATGCTGAGGTCTGCCTGGACCCTCACAAGTGACAGATCACACCAGAGAAGCTGACTCTAGTGAGGTGCAGGGTTGGAAGACCAGGATGAACACCTTGAATCATCTTACAGAGGAGACCCATGACATACACAATATACACAACTGTTAAGCTGGAAGACTGCGAGATTCCCACCAACCTGCCGGACACAACTCCCACCACTCATCACCACATGGCCATTTAAAAGATCAACACTGCAACATATATAATACTGCATAACATTGCATTAAAAGTCAATTGCAATACTACACCTAGCACACGTCTTACTGGTTCGTACTACCTTTCCTTTAATAGCAGAGCGAATCACGCAACGCTAAATCATGCAGTCAAGACTGGACCTGCCTACCTATGGTTCTAGGAGATCATAACTAGCGGATTCACTACAAAACATCGCCTCTAAAGACAATAAAAACGTGAACAATCAATATTCATCGAACTTAAACATCTGCTCATGGAATATATCAGAGATTCATAGTAGGATAACTGATATTCAAACCACCCAGTACCTGAGACAATGTCTCATCATCTTATTGCAGGAGACATTGTCTGAACATGTCTTTGAGCCCAATAGGCATTGCGCGCTTGACTCCCGCCACACCCAGTGTCCGGGTCCCCAAATCAATGTTGCTAAGATCGAGTTAAGTTGTTTAAAGAGGGAGCATGGAAGTAAGAGTGAGAGATTAGTGAAGGATTCTTTGCAATGCAACCATCTTCACCAAAGCCACTCGGCCCATGAATGACAGAGGCAGAGAGGACTAGAATGTGATCTGCGTGTGGAACCCATGTAGGTTGACTGTGAGAAGTTGGCCTGGTATATGCTGTTCACTAGTTAAAGTGGACACCTTGCACCAGTACAATTCGACTCTTATGGTAGGTAGGTTTAAGACAACCTTTATAGAAAGCTATCCTAGTGGTAGCTGTGGAGAGCAGCCTTCAGGCTAAGTCTTGGAGGAATGTAAAGCAGCTTGTTTTACCACACAATCTCTTGAATCACCAAATGAAAAGACACCACACAGGTATATATATCAAATATATATGTATTTATTACTAAACAACTCTCTACTAATCTCTTGTGAGATTAGAAGTCAGGAACATATGTACAAATCAACGTTTCACAATAAATTAAGCACAAATATGTCTGGGGCCCTAGGGGCGTACCAGACCATATACTAAAAAAGAGACTTAAGACCAACGACTTGCAAGGGGACAAGGCCTAGGGCCTTCAGAAGTGCTGGGGCCTCACGAAACCACCCAAGGCAGGTAAGTAAAGGACCCACGGGGGACGCGTGCAGTGCGTGAACACAGGCGGGGATCGCCGTAGACTTCAATGGGGCAAGTCGCGGTTGGAAATTAAGAGTTTCAGGGCACTTCGGGAGTAGCTACAAGCAAGTCACTTACAGGGTAAGTAGTTCTAGGGCCAACACCCACAGGAGCACCGTAGTGCTGGAGTTACCTCACCCAGGGAAGCCGGGTGCGTAGGTGTTCTTTGGTGTCAGGTCGCGGCGTCGTTTTCAATGGGAGCCAATGAAGACTTGCTGCTTGTGAAGACAGAAGAAGTGTCCGGTGGAATCCAAGCCTGGATTCGGAAGAAGGAAGACCTGAAAGCAGAGGGGACAGTGTTCAAAGTCACTGGGCAGTGACCCGGGGCAAGGAAGATGAATGCCCACCCTCGTCGACAGATTCAGGTCGTTCACGGGTGTCTTGACTCTTCGGCCACGAGTTCCAGGAGGCGGCGAGGACAACCAGGAGCTGGATTCAGCGTGTCCCACAAAGTCTGCAGCTGACTGCGGTGTCGGCGACCCGATTGGAGCCAACAAGCCTTGGTAGCAGCAAGTCTTGTGGAAAGAGCAAAAGTCAATGGTGCAGACCAGCAAGGTCTGGGGAACTCACCCAGCGAGGGTAAGTCAGGGCAGGCCTGGAGCAACCAGGGGAGCCCTTTGGTTCTGTAGAAAAGTCTTCAGGGGACCCACAAGCCGGCTGGCAAGGGACCGCAAAGATGCCTCAGGAGGATTCCTTCAACAGAGGCCCACGGTCACTCGGGACAAGGTAGGCCTCTGATCTTCATAGGGATTCCTGCTAGAGGCTGGGACCACACGTGGTCCAAAGCACAGGTTCGTAGAACGTCGTGAAGGGGTTGCACTCGACAATAGTGCACGGTACCCAGGGACTGCGGTTCCTCGTCACTCGTGGGGTCCACTTGCCTCAGCTTCGCTGGGGACTCACGATGGCCTTGGAGAAGTCAGGAAATCCTCGTCTTGGGCTGCAGGGACCTCGGGCTCCGGCGGGAGCGGCGTAGTTTGCGACCATCGTTTCAGTTTTTGGTGCCTGCCAAGCAGGGGAGTCACTCCTTGACTCCAAGGGAGATTCTTCAGTCTTCCAGAGGTAGTGGAACGTCGAAGGTCTGGGATTCTTCAGTAGAGCGTCGTCCAGGGAGATCTAGTTTGCAAGTTCAAGGGTTCCCTATCTTATACTAAAAGGAAGGGAGGGACTAGCTCTATGACCCCACCTATGGGAGGGTCAGGGGAGTGGGTGGCTACACCCACTTCCCTTTGTCCCTTTGTCCAGTTTCGCGCCAGAGCAGGGGCAGGTAGCCCCTGAGCCGGTTTGAACTGGTGTAAGCACAGAGGAGCCTTCTGCTCCCCCAGTGCAGGACTTCAAAGCACTCTAGGAGTGCACCCACCCAGCCCCAATACACTAAACCCTGTCTGGGAGGTGGTCACACCTCCCTGGGACAGGATACCTATTGTTGGGCTTCCTCCACTGTGAGTTTCGGTCATCAGCAGGAGGGCAGCCCAGTGTCTGTGACTGGTGGCATCCATTTTGTGATGCCAGGGCTCTTCAGGATTCTACTGCGTTTCCACCGTAGGTACATGTCTATCCCTCTAGAAGGGTGGGATCATACTCCCACACCAGTTACTGGTGTGGGGGTATGATTCCAAGGTGTTTGACACCAAACACGACATGTTTTGATGCAGCCATTCCAAAGTTAGCATTAACCGCGAGGTTATAATGCACTTAAGAGTATATGGTTTTGACCGCATCCACAAACAGCCCCAGAGAATGGACTCTGAGAGCTGCAGAGGGGCCCTGCTCAGGCAGAGGCACCCTCTCACATAGAAACTAAGCACCCTGCCCTCAGGATTGATAGGGCCTGCCTTAGGGGTGACTGATAGGTTTAAATGTGTGTGCAGGGGAGATATAGGGAACCTATATCTCAGTGGGGGTGCTAGCACCTCCTCACCCAGGCTGCAGTAGCAGGCCTGTGGTGTCAGATTTAGTCTGCTTCCCAGGGGTGGCATAATACATGCTTCAGCCCCTGGTAGGCCTGTGAAGTACCTATGCCCTTGGTACCTAAGGTACCATATACTAGGGACTCATAAGGTACCACAGCATCCAATCACTAGTGCACCTAGAGTGCACTCCAAGTCGTTTAGAGAGAACAGAGAGGCTGGGGCCCTGATTGGCAGGGTCCCAGCCAGACTATAGCCAGAAACCAGTGTAAACATCAGAAAAAAAGTGGGGGCAACATAAGAGGCAGATCCTACTCTCCTACACAACCCCCCCCCAAACGCATGGACACTAAACTAACCTTGACCAGTTGAGTCTTCGTGCTCTAAGTGGAAATACCTTGAAAGTCCATCTGCATTGGCATGTTGGGTCCCAGGCCTATGTTCCACTGTATAGTCCATCCCCTGTAGGGAAATGGACCACCTCAAAAGTTTTGGGTTTTCACCTTTCATCTGTATAAGCCATAGGAGGGGCTTGTGGTCAGTCTGAACTATGAACTGAGTGCCAAACAAGTATGGCCTCAGCTTCTTCAGGGCCCACACCACAGCAAAGGCCTCCCTCTCTATAGCTGACCAGCGTTTCTCTCTAGGGGTCAGCCTCCTGCTAATAAAAGCTACTGGCTGGTCTTGACCTTCATCATTCAGTTGAGACAGTACAGCTCCCACACCCAGCTCAGAAGCATCTGTTTGGACAATGAACTTTTTGGTGTAGTCTGGACTCTGTAAGATGGGGGCAGTGCACATGGCCTGCTTTAGGTCTTCAAATGCCTTCTGACAGCTAGCTGTCCACTGAACCTTTTTGGCATTTTCTTTGAGGTCAGATCATTCAAGGGGGTCACTATAGATCCATATCCCTTCACAAGCCTCCTATAGTACCCAGTCAGGCCTAAGAAGGCTCTCACCTGTGTCTGGGTGGTTGGAGCAACCCATTCCATTATGGTTTGGATTTTGCTCTGTAAAGGCTGAACCTGGCCTCCACCCACAAGGTGGCCCAGGTACACAACCTGACTCTGCCCTATCTGGCACTTAGTGGCCTTGATAGTGAGGCCTGCTTTCTGCAGAGCCTCCAAAACATTTCTGAGGTGGACCAGGTGATCCTGCCAGGAGGAACTAAAGACAGCAATATCATCTAGATAAGCTGAGCAATAAGTTTCCATCCCTGCCAGAACTTTGTTCACCAACCTCTGAAAAGTGGCAGGTGCATTTTTCAATCCAAAGGGCATCACCACAAAGTGGTAGTGCCCACCAGGGGTCGAAAATGCTGTTTTGGCTTTTGCATCATCAGCTAACCTGATCTACCAGAAGCCAGCTGTTAGGTCAAATGTACTCAGATACTTGGCTGAGGCCAAAGTATCAATCAGCTCATCTGCCCTTGGTATGGGATAGGCATCAGTCCTGGTGACTGCATTGAGGCCTCTGTAGTCTACACAAAACCTCATTTCTTTCTTACCACCCTGGGTATGAGGCTTGGGTACTAGGACTACTGGGCTAGCCCAAGGGCTATCTGAAGGCTCAATCACACCTAACTCCAACATTTTCTGGACTTCAGTCCTGATACAGGTCCTGACATGGTCAGGTTGCCTGTAGATTTTACTCTTGACAGGCAGACTGTCCCCAGTGTCCACCTCATGGGTGCACCAGGTAGTCTGACTAGGGGTCAGGCTAAACATATGTCTGTACTGCTGCAGAACTTGTCTGCACTCAGTTTGCTGATGGTCAGTGAGGCTGCTTGCCAAAGCAACACCATCGACTGACCCATCATCAGGGTTCTGTGAGAGCACGTCAGGGAGAGGGTCACTCGCCTCCTCCTGTTCCTCATCAGTTGCCATGAGCAAGCCCATGTCAGCCCTGTCAACATATGGTTTTAATCTGTTGACATGGAGCACCCTCAGGGGGCTCCTGGGAGTTCCAAGATTCACCAGATAGGTGACTTCTCCTTTTGCTCAACTATTGTATGGGGGCCACTCCATTTGTCTTGGAGGGCTGCTGGGGCCACAGGCTCCAACACCCACACTTTCTGTCCTGGCTGGTACACAGTCAGCACAGCCTTTGGTCATGCCAAGCTTTTTGTAATTCTTGGCTGGCCTCCAGGTTTTTGGTTGCCTTCTTCATGTATTCGGCCATCCTGGAGCGGAGACCAAGTACATAGTCCATCACATCCTGTTTGGGGGTTTGAGAGGTAACTCCCAGCCCTCTTTTACCAAACATAATGGACCTCTTACAGGATGCCCAAACAGAAGCTCAAATGGGCTGTAACCAACCCCCTTCTGTGGAACCTCTCTGTATGCAAACAACAGGCAGGGAAGAAGAAGGTCCCATTTCCGCCTAAGCTTCTCTGGGAGTCCTTTAATCATTCCCTTTAGGGTTTTGTTGAAACGTTCATCCAACCCATTGCATTGTGGGTGATAGGGGGTGGTGAACTTATAAGTTACACCACACTCCTTCCACATTGCTTTCAAATATCCTGACATGAAGTTTGTACCTCTGTCAGAGATGACCTCCTTTGGGAAAGTCACTCTGGAGAAAACTCCAATGAGGGCTCTTGCCACCACAGGGGCTGTGGTGGTCCTCAGGGGAATTGCCTCTGGGTACCTGGTGGCATGATCCACTACCACCAGGATAAATCTGTGCCCAGATGCAGTTTGAGGATCAAGGGGACCAACAATGTCAATCCCTACCCTTTCAAAGGCTACCCCCACCACAGGTAGTGGTACCAGGGGGGCCTTTGTGGTGCCACCTGCCTTGCCACTGGCTTGGCATGTGACACAGGAGCGACAAAACTCCTTTGTGTCCTCTGACATATGTGGCCAATGAAAATGTGGAACAAGCCTGTCCCAGGTCTTGTTTTAGCCCAAGTGACCTGCTAAAGGGATATCATGTGCTAGGGTCAAGAGGAACCCCCTAAACGTCTGAGGTATTACCAACCTCCTGGTGGCTCCAGGGGCTGGATCTCTACCCTCAGAATATAGGAGTCCCTCATCCCAATAAACTTTATGGGACCCACTAGCACTCCCAGCAGCCTCAGCAGCAGCCTGCTGTCTGAGGGGTTCAAGAGAGGGGCAGCACTGTTGCTCCTTACTCAGATCTTCCCTAGAAGGGCCCCCTGCCCCCAAGAACTCAACCTGATCAGGCTCAAGTTCCTCTGGGGCAGTTCTTTCTTCAGGATCTGCTCCTCCTCCCTCAAGAGGGGAATCAGTGATCTGAGACAGAGGGGAAGGCACTGCCTTACCCCTACTGCTCCTCTTCTTGGGAAGCATCTGGTCCATAGTTCCAGGATCCAGAGCTGGTTCAGTGTCATGCATTTTGGCCTGTGACCTGGTCACAGCAAATACCTTTACAGGGATGCCCAACATCTCAGCATGAGTCCATAACTCTACTTCAGACCAGGCTGAAGTTTCTAGATCATTGCCCAATAGACATTCTACAGGGAGGTCTGCACTGACTACAACCTTCTTGAGGCCAGTTACCCCTCCCCAGGAGAAATTCACAACTGCCAGACTATGGTTGGTCCTGACATTGCTTGCATTGGTCACCTGGTACATTTCGCCCAGGATGATCTGTCCAGGGTCCACAAGATCCTCTGCCACCATGGTGACACTAGCACCTGTGTCCCTAAATGCCAAAGCCTGTTTGCCATTTATTACAGGCTGCTGTTTGTATTTGCCCAGATTACTGGGGCTCACCAGGAAGGACATGTCAATATCTCCATCACAAATCAGCATTGCCTGAGTGGGTACTCTGACTAGGCCAGAGTCCACTTCAGAACCCAGGGTCAACCCTACTACACCCTTATTCTGAGTACCACCTCCACCAGTAGCTGAACTAGGGGGAACAGTTGCCTTAGGGGCAGGAGTGGTGGTGGTTTGGTCTTTGGACTTGTTACAATCAGAAGTCCAGTGCCCTTTCTGTTTACAGAATTTGCACCAGGGCTTCTTTTGGCCTTTTCCCTTGTTGGATTGTGACTCCCCACCAGATGCAGATTTTTGGGGCCCTTGTGAAAACTTCTGGTCTTTTGACTTATCCCCATTTTTCTCAGAGCCCTTAGAATCCTGCTTCTTTGTGTCACCCCCTTGGTTCTGGGTTTTCTGCCTCACCCTGGTTCTGACCCACTTGTCTGCCTTCTTTCCCAATTCTTGGGGAGAGGTCAGATCTGAGTCCACCAGGTATTGATGCAACAACTGGTTCTGGCAATTATTAAGGATCTGTTCTCTCATCATTAGATTATACAATCCCTTGAAATCAGTAACCCTACTGCCAACCAGCCAACCCTCCAGAGCCTTGGTTGCACAATCTACAAAGTCAGTCCAGTCCTGAGTCTGTGCCTTCTGGGTGTCTCTGAACTTCAACCTGTACTGCTCAGTGGTTAAGCCAAACCCATCTATCAGTGCACTCTTCAGGACTTCATAGTCATCAGCATCCTCTTCTCTAACAGTGAGGAGCTTGTCTCTACCTTTATCTGAAAAGGAGAGCCACAAGATTGCTGCCCACTGCTTTTGGGGGACCTGTTGTACTCTACAGGCCCTTTCCATAGCAGTTACCCACTTATGGATATCATCCCCACTCTGGTAGGGAGGAACAACCTTGCTCAGGTTCCTATGGTCTGGAATATATTCTCTGCCTCTAAGGACACTGTTGCTGCCACCAGGGGGTTCTAACCCCTCTTTTCTAGAAGCTCTCTGGAGCTCCAGGGCTTCCTTATCTAATGCCAACTGCTTGGTTTTGAGGGCAAACCTTGCTTCCTCATACTGCAGCAGTTTGTACATTCTGTCAGAGGAGGTTTCTCTTCTTGAGAAGTAGGAGTTCCTCTGGTAGACAGATTCTCTGCCAGAGTGATAGGAGTGTTCAGATTCCCTAGAAAGGGACCTAGGCCTCTCCTCCACTATGTCAGTTCTCTTAGGGAGAATTCTTCTGTCTTGTTCAGACCCCTTGGGACCTGGCCCTACAACCACAGAGTCTTGGTCATCCTGATGTCCATCATCTGACCCAGACACTGTAATTGACCCACTCACTGATTCAGACCCATTAGCTCCTAGAGCTAATCTAAGCTCATCTGCTGTCAGCAGATCTATCAGGTGTAGTGTGGAGGGACTCTGTCCTAGCTTCAGGTGCCTTTCAGCACACATGGCTTTCAAGTCAAAGAAAGTCATGTCCTTATACTGAGGCTGAGTGGATCCACTGGGTCCACTCCTTAAGGACATTCTAGTGTTGTGCAGTGTTGTACTACCTACACTAGTTTGTGGCCTACTGATACTAGCTTGCGCTGTAGAAAGGGTGTGCTATCCCTTGGCACACAGCTCTAAGTTCAGTAGAACTTATTGATACTAAGCTTGACTCTATATGTACCTTGAGTACCTATAGTGGTTTTCAGTTAGTAATTCAAATAGAGATTTTCTGGTAAAACAATAGCAAGCTGGAATCCCACACGCTGCCACCAATGTGAGAAGTTGGCCTGGTATATGCTGTTCACTAGTTAAAGTGGACACCTTGCACCAGTACAATTCGACTCTTATGGTAGGTAGGTTTAAGACAACCTTTATAGAAAGCTATCCTAGTGGTAGCTGTGGAGAGCAGCCTTCATGCTAAGTCTTGGAGGAATTTAAAGCAGTTTGTTTTACCACACAATCTCTTGAATCACCAAATGAAAAGACACCACACAGGTATATATATCAAATATATATGTATTTATTACTAAACAACTCTCTACTAATCTCTTGTGAGATTAGAAGTCAGGAACATATGCCCAAATCAACGTTTCACAATAAATTAAGCACAAATATGTCTGGGGCCCTAGGGGCGTACCAGACCATATACTAAAAAAGAGACTTAAGAACAACGACTTGCAAGGGGACAAGGCCTAGGGCCTTCAGAAGTGCTGGGGCCTCACGAAACCACCTAAGGCAGGTAAGTAAAGGACCCACGGGGGACGCGTGCAGTGCGTGAACACAGGCGCGGATCGCCGTAGACTTCAATGGGGCAAGTCGCGGTTGGAAATTAAGAGTTTCAGGGTACTTCGGGAGTAGCTATAAGCAAGTCACTTACAGGGTAAGTAGTTCTAGGGCCAACACCCACAGGAGCACCGTAGTGCTGGAGTTACCTCACCCAGGGAAGCCAGGTGCATAGGTGTCCTTTGGTGTCGGGTCGCGGCGTCGTTTTCAATGGGAGCCAATGAAGACTTGCTGCTTGTGAAGACAGAAGAAGTGTCCGGTGGAATCCAAGCCTGGATTCGGAAGAAGGAAGACCTGTAAGCAGAGGGGACAGTGTTCAAAGTCACTGGGCAGTGACCCAGGGCAAGGAAGATGAATGCCCACCGTCGTCGACAGATTCAGGTCGTTCACGGGTGTCTTGACTCTTCGGCCACAAGGTCCAGGAGGCGTCGAGGACAACCAGGAGCTGGATTGAGCGTGTCCCACGAAGTCTGCAGCTGACTGCGGTGTCGGCGACCCGATTGGAGCCAACAAGCCTTGGTAGCAGCAAGTCTTGTGGAAAGAGCAAAAAGTCAATGGTGCAGACCAGCAAGGTCTGGGGAACTCACCCAGCAAGGGTAAGTCAGGGCAGGCCTGGAGCAACCAGGGGAGCCCTTTGGTTCTGTAGAAAAGTCTTCAGGGGACCCACAAGCCGGCTGGCAAGGGACCGCAAAGACGCCTTGGGAGGATTCCTTCAACAGGGGCCCGCGGTCACTCGGGACGGGGTAGGCCTCTGATCTTCGGAGGGATTTCTGCTAGAGGCTGGGACCACACGTGGTCCAAAGCACAGGTTCGTAGAATGTCGTGAAGGGGTTGCACTCGACAATAGTGCACAGTACCCAGGGACTGCGTTTCCTCATCACTTGTGGGGTCCCCTTGCCTCAGCTTCGCTGGGGACTCACGATGGCCTTGGAGAAGTCAGGAAATCCTCGTCTTGGGCTGCAGGGACCTCGGGCTCCGGTGGGAGCGGCGTAGTTTGCGGCCGTCGTTTCAGTTTTTGGTGCCTGCCAAGCAGGGGAGTCACTCCTTGACTCCAAGGGAGATTCTTCAGTCTTCCAGAGGTAGTGGAACGTCGAAGGTCCGGGATTCTTCAGTAGAGCGTCGTCCAGGGAGATCTAGTTTGCAAGTTCAAGGGTTCCCTATCTTATACTAAAAGGAAGGGAGGGACTAGCTCTATGACCCCACCTATGGGAGGGACAGGGGAGTGGGTGGCTACACCCACTTCCCTTTGTCCAGTTTCGCGCCAGAGCAGGGGCAGGTAGCCCCTGAGCCGGTTTGAACTGGTGTATGCACAGAGGAGCCTTCTGCTCCCCCAGTGCAGGACTTCAAAGCACTCTAGGAGTGCACCCACCCAGCCCCAATACACTAAACCCTGTCTGGGAGGTGGTCACACCTCCCTGGGACAGGATACCTATTGTTGGGCTTCCTCCACTGCGAGTTTCGGTCATCAGCAGGAGGGCAGCCCAGTGTCTGTGACTGGTGGCATCCATTTTGTGATGCCAGGGCTCTTCAGGATTCTACCGCGTTTCCACCATAGGTACATGTCTATCCCTCTAGAAGGGTGGGATCATACTCCCACACCAGTTACTGGTGTGGGGGTATGATTCCAAGGTGTTTGACACCAAACACGACATGTTTTGATGCAGCCTTTCCAAAGTTAGCATTAACCGCGAGGTTATAATGCACTTAAGAGTATATGGTTTTGACCGCATCCACAAACAGCCCCAGAGAATGGACTCTGAGAGCTGCAGAGGGGCCCTGCTCAGGCAGAGGCACCCTCTCACATAGAAACTAAGCACCCTGCCCTCAGGATTGATAGGGCCTGCCTTAGGGGTGACTGATAGGTTTAAATGTGTGTGCAGGGGAGATATAGGGAACCTATATCTCAGTGGGGGGTGCTAGCACCTCCTCACCCAGGCTGCAGTAGCAGGCCTGTGGTGTCAGATTTAGTCTGCTTCCCAGGGGTGGCATAATACATGCTTCAGCCCCTGGTAGGCCTGGTGGCCAACATCACTGGGAACAGCCCCGCCACCCACCGACCACGTACGCAACCTAGGGGTCATCCTCGACCCCACCCTCTCCATGACTAAGCAGGTCAACGCCGTTTCCTCATCCTGCTTCAACATCCTCCGAATGCTCCGCAGGATCTTCAAGTGGATCCCCACCGAAACAAGAAAAACAGTCACCCAGGCCCTCGTCACCAGCAGGCTGGACTACGGAAACGCCCTCTACGCAGGAACGACGGTTAAGCTCCTGAGACGGCTGCAACGCATCCAGAATGCCTCTGCACGTCTTATCCTCGACATCCCCCGACGCAGCCACATCACACCCCACCTGAGAGACCTGCACTGGCTCCCTGTCAACAAGAGGATAACCTTCAAGCTCCTCACCCACGCACACAAAGCACTCCACAACTCCGGACCAGCCTACCTCAACAGACGACTCAGCTTCTACACCCCCACCCGCCAGCTCCGCTCGACCAGCCTCGCCCTCGCCACAGTCCCCCGCATCCGGAAAACGACCGCCGGCGGCAGATCCTTCTCCCACCTCGCCGCCAAGACCTGGAACACCCTCCCCACCAACCTCCGACAGACCCAAGACCTACTGGCCTTCAGAAGACTCCTCAAGACCTGGCTCTTCGATCAGTAGCAGCACCACCCCCCTCTTCCCCCAGCGCCTTGAGACCCTCGCGGGTATGTAGTGCGCTTTATAAGTGACATGATTGATTGATTGATTGATTGATTGAAGTACCTATGCCCTTGGTACCTAAGGTACCATATACTAGGGACACATAAGGTACCACAGCATCCAATCACTAGTGCACCTAGAGTGCACTCCAAGTCGTTTAGAGAGAACAGAGAGGCTGGGGCCCTGATTGGCAGGGTCCCAGCCAGACTATAGCCAGAAACCAGTGTAAACATCAGAAAAAAAGTGGGGGCAACATAAGAGGCAGATCCTACTCTCCTACATTGACCAACTGGCATGGGTGCAAATTCAGGACGGTCAGTGTAAAAATTCAGGACAAAGGGTCAAAATTCAGGACAAAAATTCAGGACAGAAGGTCAAAATTCAGGACAAAAATTTGGGACAAAACATACGTTTTACAGACATATCAGAGGAGGTCGCACAATAATATATAAGTAAGTAAATAGACAACCAATATAAGTACTGTTTATATAAGGTTGAGACAATCGTGCACTTCACGTTTTTTCAGTGTGCGACATCAGGCCCTCTCTGCAATCAAGATTTGTGCTAATGTAACAATAAATATTAAATAGTATTTTTTTAATTTGTATGTTTAAATCTTACTTTTAAATGTACAGTGAAAACGCTGTTCCAGTCCCATGACATTAAGAAGCACTTCGCTGAGTTCATTTTTACTCAGAATTCTTTTACCTTGCACCTTATATTTATTAAGGGATAATATTTTCAGGGACATCAGAAACTGAACCAAATACTATTTTAAAAGTGGTTATCACTTCTACCCTTCACAAATATCCATCTTGACAATGTGGTAAATGTCCTATACATGGAGGTTTTGCACAAATGATTGCTCTGCCTCCGACAGTTATTTTATTTTTATTTTCTCCAGCATGGCGCCAAGACAAAAGCAGAATGCTTTTCCCTAGTCTGATGTAGGAGAAGGCACACCGCATGCTGTCACTACAATAGGGCCCATTGTCATTCTATATGTGATAATCAGCTGCAGTCTCAGAATGACAATGGGCCAGTCCACAGTCTACGCGAGGTCCGGGAGGGGCCCCTGCAGGCAGCCTCTTTAGTTTAAAAGATAAGTGCGAGAGGCCCCGAGTGAAAACTTTTAACTCATGTGGCCTGTCGGAGGGGAACAGCATACCTTCCTGAAATTTCCCAATTTGATTTTAGTATGATGTCTGTAAGGCGTCCGTAATTGGGGACCCCAAATTACGGACGCCTTACGGACATCATACTAAAATAACGGACGGTCCGTGAAATTTACAGACGGTTAGTCACCCTAAACCAGAGGACTCCAAACCTTTTGATGCCGAGACCCCCCTGTCAAAATTCTTAGGCGAAAGGACCCCCTCCAGACAAAAACTTTTAGAACTTGGTACTCCTCATCATTGACAACTATCGACAACCATAAATGCCCCCAATTCCCACAGCAAATCATTTTTACATTGGGGAAATAAATTAAACAGTGTTTAGCAAACCAAAGGTCAGTGAGCTTGGGGGCGTTGTCAAAGGTATGGCTAAAAACAAAGGGCCTAATTTATGAGGCATTGGCGTACGGCAGCACCACAAGGCTTCTTGCTGCGCTGCCATACGCCACTGTGAAAGGCAGGAATACACCTTATTTATGAAATATGATGCATCCCGGTCCTTTCCCCCAGCGTTGGCACACAAATTGCTGCCTAGTGCCAACATAGGCAGGATTGTTTTTGTGCAGGAAGGGTCACCTTCCCGCACAAAAACAATCCTGAGAGGGGCTTTCCTCTTTCTATGTATGCTTCAAAATGCAGCACACATGGAAAGAGAAAAAAACGAGGAGAAATGAAAACATTTCTCCTCGTTACGCCTGCTGTGGGGAGGCTTAAGGTTTTGGCGCTGCCCCGGGTTTACATTGTTTTGGAAATCTGGGGCAGCGTCAAAAACCATGGGTGTTGCGTGGGAACACCCACCTAACGCCCATGAAACGCCTCCTTGACGCAAAGTAAGGCAACGCAGTGACTTGCCCTGCCTTGCATTACTCCATATCTATGAGGCCATGCAAAGCCACGCAGGGTGACTTTGCGTCGCCTCATAGATGTGATTGAGACGCTTGTGCCACTGGAGCTTCAAAATAAGTGACACTCTGGCGGCGCAAGCCTCTCATCAATCAGCCCCAAAATATTTTGTTCATTTTTTTGGTCTTTCACCATCAGGTAGCTAGATATAAAATAATGAGTAGCTTAAATGAAAACTAAACGTAAAAAGTTGTTACTCAGTGAGAAATGCACTATAGTACATTATGAAACCCCTACTATTTAATGCACTGCAGAGGTCTGTGTGTAACCAGAGAGCTACAGAATTAAATTTGGTTGGTGCAGTGGAGGATAGTGACTTGTGTATTTTTAGTGATACAAGGTCACCGCCTGTGACAGAAAGCACTGTGAATGTGTAAGTCATTATTTTATACTTGCATTGCACACATTATAAGATAGACTGCTACAAACTGTGCAAATAGTTTTATGACAAAATTGAGTTTTTATAATTTAGAATTTAGTAATACCAGACCATAAGTAATGCATTTGTTTTGCATAACTTCACAGCCCAGTTGTTAACTCTTTGCACTACCACTAAAAAAACACCACATCTTTGCCATCACAATGCTTGGAGTGATTTGAGCAATTAAAGCCAGAATCGCTTCCAAGCACCCTTTACATTTGCAGATTAACTCCTAGGGCACATTTGCATTTGCATTTCATTCAGGCAAGCAGGCACCCTGGCAGGAAGGCTTGCTTGAAGGATTGTTTTACCTGTTTGCCGGGCCTCTTCATTTCACAGCACATGCCACTCAATTAACTTCAGCTGAAGCATTTTAACGATTGGAATGAAGAGTCCTGGGCGGGTGTCCTTTTCCAGAAGGAAGAGCACATGTTTTGGATTCCGGCAGAAGTGAGGTCTGGAAATGCGTGACCCCCTTCATAAGACTCCATGGCCCCCTGGGGGTCGCGCCCCACAGATTGAAGACCTCAGCCCTAAACCCATGTATCGCCCGGACTATGTTCCCATCTCATAGGTTAGTGGGGGTATGATTTACCTGGATCCCAAGGTATCTGAACGAAGTTGCTTCACACTGAATCCTATGATCTAGCAGTGGGCTAAGAGAGGGTCTGCCTGTTTACTGTAGCAGGAAGTCACAGGACTTGGTCCAATTCACCTTGTGATCAGACAGGGTTGCAAGTCAGAGATGACCTGTGCCACTACAGCTAGGTCAATATCCATATCACGTACATACAGAAGGAGTTCATCCGCATACCGTGATACAGCCAGGGCACAAGTCCTAAAAAAAGAAGTGGGGGGACTAACCAGGTTAGTCAGTATGCAAATGAAAGCATGACGCATGACATCACAGTGCATGATGCACGTGACCTGACAGGAAGTGACCTCACTGGAAGTGACATCACGAGAAGTGACATCAGATATTAAGACCTCACATATATGATTATCAGGTATATCATGAATACATTTAAGCGCATTATGAGATTCAACAAAGGAGATTTGGCGTCGTGGTTGTGCCAAAAAAGTGGAGCAATCCTGACGCAAAATCTGTGCCCCAACTAATACATTTATTTTTTTAAGCCCTGCCACAAAGAAATTGGCAACAAGGAGAAGCATGGTAGTAGATCTGTTATGCTTAATTGGTTGCAAAGCCTGCATATTAAAATATTTTATTGGGTTAAGGCATCTGATGCACAGGTGCCCAGTAAATCTCAGGGAATAGTAATAATGGTAAGATAACTCTGGTAGTTAATGCACTTGCTGGAGAGACCTGTGTTTTGTAAAGTCCTAGATTTGAATCAAAGTAGTGGAAGGTTAATGTGTCTCCTGCAAAGCACATCACGTAACATGCACATGACAGATTTTTATTTTATGTAGATAGTAAAGTGAGTTACTGCTCTTAAGACAGAGATCCTTTTATTACTTGCAGGTCATAAATTGTAATCCTTCTAATATAGTACAGTGAGGTATGAAGGAAGTGACTCCTACACCTTGTAACCCTCTCTTATGTAACACATCCTGTACATTGATTTACACACTTACATGATTTATTGTCAATGCATAATGTGTATGTTTCGTAAAGAGCTCTGACACCCTGCATTGAGTTGTGTAGCGCTATAAAAGAAATAAAACAGTGCTTTTGAAATTGTTATTTGTTTAAATACTGGGACATACCAACACATCTGACATTCTTACAGTGCATGCATCTCTTACATACAGGGACTGAACAAAGGCAAAAGCATGTATCTCTTAAGTACTTGTGAAGAGATAACAAGCTGTGTGCCTTTGTTTCCCCTCTCTTGCATTTACTTTTAAGTGTGAGGCTCCTGGCCCCCTCCAGCCAGCATATTCAAACAAAAGGAGGCCAGATGGCCCTTTAACTTCGGCCTTTATCTTAGGCCCAGCTGGAGCTGAAAAAAAAGCCCCCTCACCGCCTGCACGTTGCTGCTGGGAAGGGAAAGCAGAGAGCATACAGGCGCTGCTGAACGTGTCCCGGTGTCTGAAAATTACACTGGGTCAAGTTCAACATACTTCTGTGGGGCCCAACTTCTTGGCAGGGTGGACGGCGTCCACCCCCTGAAAATAGTGGGTGGACGCCGTGTACCTGCGTGTACCCCCGACTTGTGCCCTGGAGACAGCGTGTGTGGTGCCCTGTACAAGTATGCCCCTGGGTATAGCAGAGGAGAGGAGGTTGAGGGCGGTGTGCACTGACGAACATCCGGAACAGGATTTAGAAAGGTGGACAGATATGTTGGATAGTTTAGTTGGGGGGAACTTGCCGGCGGACGATGCTCTGTCCGCCTCCCGGGGCTCGGACACTGAACCCACCCTGGTGGAAGATTAGAGGGTGACCACGTGAAATGGATTTGGACGAAGGAATGTTGTCGGATGAGTTGGGATGCAGCGTGGACTACGGGCTGGAGTTTGATGCAGTGGTTGGTGGACCCTCCCCTCTCGACCCCCCCACCGGAGAGGGGTTTCTCACCTACCCCCGCACTTTACTGCTCATTGGCCCAGGTACCCCTCCCGCAGTAGTTATAGGAGATGTGGAGGGGGAGAATTCCTGTCAATGGAAGCTTGTTTTTATATCTACTTACTGCTGCTGCTAGTTTTTTGTTGATGCACTATAGTTGTTTGATGATATTGAAGTACAATGTTAATTTCCTGGGCTTGGATATGGCCCATACTTCCCGCTTTGATTCTGTATTAGAACTGGATGCTGTTGTATGATACAACATGCAAATGTACTGTTTTTCTTGTGCCTTGTCTAATGCACTGATCATAATAAACATGTTATAAAAAAATTAAAACAAGCGCAGACGTGCAGCCATGGGCTCTGTGGTCATAGCGAAAAGCAAGGACTTGACTAACTCTTGTCTTAACATAGCAATCCGCTGAAAAATGGCTGTCCCTCAACCACAAACAGTGAGAAGGCCTTTGGTTTGATTTCTGTCTCATAAAGCACTTCTTGAGAATTGATTGATTATTCTACCAGCTGCTGCATAATTAAAAAGCCAGCATTGGATGCTACTGACTCAGAAGTGAGAGTGAGCTCTATTGACCGTGGCAATTTTTCTTTTATTTGTCTATAAGCTAGTTCCTTATACTATTCTCTTCCCTAAGTTGCCATATTTTATTAATCTAGTCATGTTTAAGTCACTGGTAACCAAGCCAACAAGCATTTGCAATGCAATAGGTCTCGCATTTACGAGTGTTTGAGCTATTGGCATAGTAAATGACAATACTTTTATTTATGTGTTGTTTTTAAAACAGATAAATGAAAGG
This sequence comes from Calotriton arnoldi, assembly GCA_963921515.1. NCBI lineage: Eukaryota > Metazoa > Chordata > Amphibia > Caudata > Salamandridae > Calotriton > Calotriton arnoldi. Next base: position 2,117,371 of record CAWUFW010000504.1, read on the forward strand.
CATTGCCATTTACAATGCCAATAGCTTAAACTCTCGCAAAAGCTTTTTTTTTGTAAAAGCACCCCATGTCGCGCTTTCACTTTAATGGCAGCCACGACCCTTTCTTTAGACAAGCCGCATCTAAAGAAAGGGGCATGGCCGCCAGGAACGTGAAATCGCGATATGGGGCGCTTTTACAAAAAAAAGCATCTGTTTGTCGTTAACAAACAAATGCTTTTTGGGCGTGCAATCATCAGCCTTGTCCCCTTCACATTGTCCCATCTATTTTTTTATTTTCTCGGGAGCAAGATCTACTTCTGGTTCACAGACAAAGGTAGGCTGATTTCCTTTGGATCCTTCCTGCTGCAGGGCCACTCCTCCTCCGTGTTCTTTCGCCCCGGTGCTGCAGTGTGAATCAGAAATCAATAGAGCAACTGCAGTCTGTGTCATTGGGCATCGGAGGAGGAGGCGAGGGAGGGCGACTATGGAAGGGCTGCTGTGACATCAGTCTTGTCCTTGGAGTCCGTTGGGCCCGGCCTCGGATGTTCCGCGCGTTGGAGGGCAGACATAATTCACAAACACAGCGAGAAAAAAATACATTTGGGCGCCTAGACGGCGAGTTCTCTCATACTGATAAGATGAGTGATTTCTACGGTCCCTGCATGGCCGCAGCAAAATAAGGATACAAGCCGGTAGCTTGCTTAATGTGAAAGCGCCGCATGGGGCTCTTGTAAACAAAAAAATTGAAGAAATAGAAAAAAAAACAAGCAGCTGCATTCGGCGCCGTAAATAAACCAATGGCACGGCCGCCACTGTATCAGCGTGCCGTGCTATGAAGAAGAAAAAAAGCATTGCGGGAGAGCGTGTCCTGCCTGCAACAGCAGACAAGTGAAAACCATTTAACAAAATAGTGCTCAGAGGTTGTACCGAGTAACAACACATGTAACAGGGTATGTCCTTATGGGATGTTACAAAATGAGACAAGGCGGTACTTAGGAGGGACTGCTAAGCCTATTGACCAATGAAAAGCCACAGTTTACAAAGGACAATGACACAAGCCAATGAAAAATATGGGCGGTGAGTGGGCAGAGCTGCAAGTCCATACCTGAATACAGCATGCCTCACAGAACAGCGCATGTGCTGCTGAGGCTCGACCTAAGAATGTTGCCTTTGTTAGTAAAAAAAAAAGTCCTTTTGATGACTGTGAGTACACTTTATACTGGTGAGGAGTGTAAAGCCTGTCAAACTGACTGTTTTCAACTACGTTGGAACATGAATAATCTCAGGACTTTACATTTCCTAATTTAAATTGAGGACTTTTTAAAGGAACGTGTAGTATGTTTTATCTTACTGCTTTGTATATGTAATGTTTCGTTCGGTGCCTGTAAAGGTTTTAATTAATCACACACCGTTGGAAGAAAAATAGTAAATGGTATGGCAATAGCAGAGCGTTCATATACATTATGAAAATTCATCAAAAGATTTCATATTTCTATTTCTGCTGTACCACTCGATTGATTCGTCGTTCATAAAACAATACAATACTGTAGCAACACATTCTTTTCATATTCCCTGTGATATAATCTGCATATTGCTCTTATAGTAGGAATGGTCACCCAAGCATCCTCCATTGGCATCTTCTCAGTCCTAGAAAATGACTGCTTCTAGTTGAATCCTACAAACTATGCCCACTCCAAGCAGACTAATGCAATATAAAATACCACGCTTTTGTAGAGTGGATGTTCATAAATTACTTGGTCTTTGGTGCAGAGCTTGTGTCCGTCTGTGAGTTGCCTATGGGGCGGAGGCATTTCGGATGGATGCCTGTGGATATTTCCTGGCCCATGGGGTAAGCGTGATTTGGTGTGCGTGAAGGCTTGTCTCTGCAGATAGAGTCCAGTGGGTGTGCGGGTCTTGTAACCTGCACCCCTCACATTCACAATTGTCTTTACTCAATGACATCAGCTTTTTTTGTAGCCTGCTCTATCAAAGTGTCCTGTACTCCAGTTGATCCCTGAAACCCTTGGGTTTGATGATTCCTGGTGCATTCTCTCTTTCTCAAAAGCTCTAGTAATGCTCTGTGACTCATACGATGCATTTCACATTACCATACAATGTAAGATCACTCTTGTACACCCAACAATGTGGTCTGTATTCTGATAACTCTAAATGGAACTCAGTTCCTCAAACCCAAAAGCTCTTCTCCTAAAGAGACGTTTTACCTCACGTGGATGTGTTGCACTCTTACTAAATGATATGTGTAGTACTTTATGCTCTGACATTTGATACTTGTAAACCTAGATTTCACATCCACATTTGCTTTGAATGTGAATCACGCAGACACCTAACCTGTTCTACTTTTGCTAGACAACAATAAAAAAAATACATCTATAAATAAAACAATGACCTGTATTGAATAGACTCGCTTTAGGCCAGACCTGGTTAAAGAACAATATACTAGAAATTTGGTTAACAAAGTCCAAGATACTTGGATCACAGCAGGTTTAAAGAATGCATTCAAAGAGCTGGGAAACAAAAGAGATATTCGCATAGAGAGAAACAGGGAATCAGGGACACATGGAGCGGTAAAACACCTCTCGGAGCTGGAAAATAATTTCAAGGAACCGTTCTCAGCTAGACAAAGCAGTCAGTCCATATGTAAAGAATGGATATAGACCACCCTGCAACTACCCAAACTCTAGGCTCACCAACATCCACACTAGGGATAGCACCTTTCGACCCCTCGACCACCAGCACAAACTCTCACTCAACACATAAGAAAAAACAGTAATGACTCCATGCCCTTCTCTGTCCAAGAGGATTCCACGTCCACAGCTGATTCGGGTTAGGCATAGTGTCAGAAGACCCGCTCTGCCACAGTAAGACACCGCGCAGAGACAACCCAAACATAGAACTCCTCCACAAGGCTTTGGATGGCAGATCACGAGATAGAACACCTGTCTCTCCTCGCTCATGGAGCACATCAGGAAAAGCCCCACTTCCATGCCATGATAAACTTACCAATGGGGACCTGGGCTTTCCAAAGACTCCCCCTGCGAAATTTTCCCACAACACAGATAAACTGCAGAAAAGTGCTAAGAGGCAGAATAATGGGCAAACTTGCTATATAAAAAAGTAACATAACCAGGGGAGAACCAAGCTGATGCTATGTGAACAACAAACAAGTGATGGATGGAATGCTTGAATTAATTTCAGCCACTGGTAATTACTCTGGGCCGCATCCCAGTCCATCGTTATTTTTGCACACCACGCCACCTCAGTTTGGACCCACCATATGAGAATCAGTCTTGACTCTGCTCCAGTAGGGACAGTCCTGCCCAAACTGCCATGCCAAGCGATTGCCAGTGGCTGAGATTAATTGAAACATTCCATCCATCACTTTGTTGTTGTTGTTGCTATGTAAACAACGGCAGATAATGCTTTCACAATTTATAGCTTCTTTAGAGCTAAAAAAAAGTAAGACATACATCTTATTAAAAAGAATGACTGTTGATAGCAGAAATGTAATTTTATTTTTATTTTTTCCTAGAAAGAAGGACTTTCAGCAGAATATGACTCGTTATTTCACATACCATTACTTCGCAGCTTTTTACTTCGATGTTTTTACTTAGCAAATACCGTTACTACGCAAGTTTTTAGTTCGCATACCTTTACATTGCAAGTGTTAATGTATGCTAACTAAAAACTTGCCTAGTAATAAAAACAGACATTTACCCCGCTTATTTTTCCTAACCCCTTTTTTGAATGTCAAAAAAACAACAACACTACACTAAATACTAAATACAAATACACTACCCTACACATCACAAACTCTAAAACACTACCCAAAGCCTCAAACACTACACTAGCCTACACTACTCAAACACCACTACACTACCCTAAACCCTAAATCACTACCTCCTGGACGACCCTCCCCCAGCCCGCTCCCTACACTCAAACACTACCCTGCACACAACCACGACACTACCCTAAACCCTAAAACACTACCCTACACTACACAAACACCACAACACTACCCTAAACCCTAAATCACTACCCCCAGCACGACACTGCCCCTACCCCAATTCCTGTCCCTACTCCCAAACACTACCCTGCACGCACCCCCAACACTACCCTAAACCCTAAAACACTACCCTACACAAAAACCACAACACTACCCTAAAACACTACCCCCAGCACGACCCTGCCCCTACCCCCAAGACGGTCCCTACACTGACACACTACCCTGCATGACCTCCCGACACTACCCTAAACCCTAAAGCATTACCCTACACTACACTAACACCACAACACTACCCTAAACCCTAAAACACTACCCACATTACTACCCTGCCCCTACCCCCAAGACGGTCCCTACACTGAAACACTACCCTGCACGACCCCCCGACACTACCCTAAACCCTAAAACACTACCCTACACTACACTAACACCACAACACTACCCTAAACCCTAAAACACTACACTACACTAACACCACAACACTACCCTAAACCCTAAAACACTACCCCCAGCACGACACTGCCCCTACCCCCATTCCTGTCCCTACTCCCAAACACTACCCTTCAAGACCCCAGACACTGCCCTAAACCCAAATACACTACTCTACACTACACAAACACAACTACACTACCCTTAAACCAAAAAGACTACCCCCTGCAAGACCCTCCCCCTACCCTAAACCCTTAAATACTACACAGCCCCTCTTACCTCTCTCTCCTCGGTTCCTGTCTTCTCTGGCTTCCTGCGTCGTCAGTGTTGCACGTCGTTGTGATGAAACGGAAGCGCGTCCGTTTCCACACAACGATGTGGATAGCCTTTACTTCACAAGCGTTACAATGCATGCGATGTATTAACTTGCGTAGTAAAGGCTACGCGTTGTAACATCGCATGCGTTGTAACGCTTGCGAAGTAATGGTACGCGTAATAATGGATGTTTACCCTTTCAGCAAGCATATTATTTATAAAATCCAGGTATTTGCATTTACTGCCAACTTCAACTTGTGGTGGCTAAAGGCGGCCTGTAGCATAGGTGCTGAACCTGCTCTGCTGGTATTGGACCTGAATGTGCTCAGTTTGTGGTTTAATAAAGGCAGGAGGAATGCAGCAGTGCTTGCTTTGACCCAACCAGGTGTAGGCATGCCCCCTCGGGGGGTGGGGTGACGTGAGGTAGTGCCAAGTGCCCTTCATCCTTGTCATGTTCAAATGCTAACTCCCTGCATTCTAATCTGATCCTACCCACAGGCACATAACATGATTTTGACTCTATACTGTAGGTAACAGCGCCCAGGACAGAGGCCTAATAATGGCATCAATAGGATTGTCATTTAGGGATTATTCCATTTTATTAGGATTTCCTGGAAGAGTGTGAAAGGCAGTTTTCATATAGTTTCTATATTCCAAGGAACTCTTACATTCCAGAATCAGCTGCTAGTGCAGAGCTTAGCATGTGTGCGTCATACTCGCACGCCCTCATCCTTGTAAGTATGCATAGTTCACCAGTTCTTTATTTTTACTCCTAATGGCAGGATTAGAACCCACCTCCTGCTCTAGCTATGGCAGGTCCCCCTCACTGACCTCACATCAGTGGTGTGGAAGTAACCCTGGGGAAGGTGACTCTATCAGGTCAAAAGACAATCTACCGCTGTCTACTGGATGGTTTGTTCCAGCCAGACATTGGTGGAAAAGTCTTTGAGTAGAGCGTGAGAGGACAGGGAAGAGTGGATCCTTTGGGGTCTAAAGCCATAGGTGTGGAGACTCAAATAGAGTCATTGAGTCCAGCACAGCTCCTCATTGGGGTGCATCGGTGCATCTGATGGGTCAGTCAGTCTCTTCCTGAGTGCAGAGCAAGCCACCTTCTCTGGTTACTCTGGAGACTTGCACCATAGAGTAGAACCCTGATCCCGCTCCTCACTGTGCCTCTGCCCCCACTTAAGACCCCAGCTCTGATACTGTGCCGGTGGCTGTTGAGAAGGAGCGTGCCACCCATTCAACAAGCGCAGACCTCTGTACAGGAAAAAGTGTAGTATAAAGACCACTCTCGTGGCCCCTCTATAGCGGTTGTATGACAGAGGCACGCATGGCTAAACCACACGTGCCTCTACAACCCTGCCCGAACAACAGATGCCTCTTAGCAACGCATTCCTTTACCACGCATGCCTTCACCACACAATTTCGTGGTAAAGGCTTGACTGGTAAAGGGATATGTTTAGTAAAGATCACACCTCAGCCCCCCTGTCCTGAACCCCATAAACAACCCCTACCCCCCCCAGCCCTAAAAACAACTCCAACTCCCCACACCGGAGCCCTAAAAACAACCCTGAGCCCTAAAAACAACCCGACCCCCCAGCACTAAAAACAACCCGACCCCCCCGAGCCCCAAAAAACTCCACCAGAGCCCTAAAAACTACCCCACCCCTAAAAGCCAGCCCCCAAACCCCCAAATCTGAAAAAAAATGATCAGACCACGTCCATGTCTCCCGATCCTTCGTCTTCCTGTGCCCTCCGATCCACACATCTAGACTGCGTAATGCCTTAACAACACATAAGCGTGGTTATGGCAAATGCGTGGTTAAGGCAAGCGTGGTTCCGCTTGTGGGGAAACGGCACTCGGGGTTCAGCCTGCGCTGTAAAGGCCATTTCCCCTCTATAGCACAAGTGATAGAAACAGAAGCAGCAACACTGGCTTGTGTTAAGCTAGCTCCCCTAGACATCCAGCCTCATCTATCCTGTTAGGTTTCCCTGACCGTTGGGTCACACTTTCACAAGGAGTATGTCCCCCACACCACCTGGTGGAACAGGAGATGGTATCTGTTTCCCTGGCACCATTTGACTCTCAGACCCAGTGGCCTCTTTAGAAGACAGACCACAGTAGACTTCATGTTACTATCGCTCGCTTACTATTTGTCAGATAGATTTTTCCAAATTATGCTACCCCCTTACACATCCTCAGTCAGACACTGTTCTTCTGTAGTCCCTCTGGCCTCCATTCTTTCCTTTGTACTTTTTAACCTTTTTATGATCCCCCCGGGCCATCTTACTGAATCCTGCAGTTTCAGCCTTCGTTTGTATGCTGATGACACTCAGAAAATCATCAAAATTACTGGAGATGTTAAGATCGCAGCGAAACAACTAACTGACTGTCTTTTTAAAGTTAATTGTTAGATGTGCCATAGCTAAAGTAAATGGAGCGAAAACCGATATTCTTGGCCTTACTCAGTCCCAGTTGTGAAGAACTTAGCTGTAAAAATAAATTCAGCATTAACTCTAGCCTCTCAAATCAGTTGCGTAGTCAAGTTTTTTTTTCCTCTTCGTTCATTGAAACGGATTATGCACTTTTAATTTCCCAGAAAATACATCTTAACACATTTGCATTTTGGACTACTGTAATGTAATCTGTCTTGGCCTTCCTGATTTCTTGGTGTATAAATTGCTTTTAGTCCAGAATTATGTTGCTGGGTTGGCTCTAAGTCTCCACCCGATGAAACATATTACTTCAGCTTTGTCCTCTTTGTACTGGTTACCTTTAAAAAAAATATGCATTCTTTTCAAAACTATGGCCTAGATTTACAAACACTTGGCATCGGTTTGCTTTTCTTTTTTAACGCAAACCTGATGCAAACTGTTGTGGTGGGATTTGCAATCCACAACAATAAAAGGGAGGTACCCTTGTACTTATAAAAGGGACAGGGTAGTAAAGCACAACAACAAAGAAATACCTTTTAGAAGAGATCAACAATAGATAGGATGGGTATACACAAGGTTGAACACAAGTCTGACCGTGTTTTTTTGTTGTTTTTGGGGACAAACTAAACTTTTCTTAGGTAGGCCAAGATAGGATGCATTGCCATAATTCAGATGGGCTTTAATTAGGGCATTGGCCACAGTCACTCTGTGGCCAGTGCCACAGCTCTGAGTGTGAATGTACTGGGATGCTCTGGTTGTGAAGTTAAAAGCCAGACACAATCCCACAGTTGCTCTTCCTGAAATTCTTGTACAGCTCCTGTCACTCCTGCTGCAGCTCTCGCGGCCAAAGTACCTATGAACCAACCAACAGCCCTAGCCTTGGCCAGGCACAGGACCCTGAAGAGCCAACAGACCCAACTGATGGCCCTTCAGGGCCAAATGTGTCCCCTTGGATCAGTCTCCTCGGCTGCCTCCCAGCAAGAGGGCTTGCCTGGGGGAGCTGGAAACGATTTTGGAGACCAGTGCTGGCAAACCTGATGACTTACATCCCAATGCTATCATGTTGTTGTTATGACCAAGAGTCTGGAGAAGTGTCCATAGTGACACCAGCGCCCTGCCTGAGAATAAAGGCATTTAGTGACCACAACAGCTCCCCATCAATACCAGCCCTGGTCACAGAACCGTAGACTCTTAAGCAGTCCTTTTGACAGGGAACTTTTTTTCTAAGCCTGCCTACACAAATTCATAGGATACCAAGTTCTGTGCCCCACAAGGAGGGTCCAGTCATTGTTCAGGAATCTTCAAGTTCATTCTGCGACGGCAGCTGGAAAGCAACTACCTCCCCCATGGACATGGAGACAAAGTATCTGGAGATATTTAGGAAGAAGATATAGCAGTCTTGCCGTCTCTCCCTGTCGCAGGCCAGTGCCATCATGGACGACATTTTTCCTTATTTCCAGAACACAGAAAGAGCACCCATTTATGTTCAACTGGAGCAAGGACTCTGCGAATGAGAAAATATATGATATCGAAGTATATCAACAGGGCTGCAGCAACCATGAGCTGTTCGGTCGCATATGCTGTAGCACAAATCTGCTAACCTGAAGCTAGTGGTCCAGGAAAAATCATCAACCTCCTCTTCAATGGAAAGAGCTTGTTGGATCCCAGAACAGATGAGGCTCTCCGGCAGTGAACAACTGGTACAGTTACGACCAGATCGCTAATACCATCCAAGCAGTGTAGGCTAGCCTTCCTCCTTTGTTCCAATCACACAGAGCTTTCAGTAATAGGGAGTTCTTACAATTCAAGCCTGAGATGACTACTCTTTGTCCTCATAAAACATGCAGGCAAAGAGGGGATATTTCAGGGCGAAGAAAAAAGCCCACAGATTATTCACCTTCCTCTGCACCATCTCAGGAGGTATGCAATGCATGCACCCTCGCAGTGGGGACAAGTCAGATATGTCCTTGCCCATAGATGTGTAGGAGCAGGATTCTCTACTTCTTAATGGGTGGGAGATCCTTCAGGTAGTCATCGACTCATCTTGAAGGAATATATCGACCTCCCATAGCTACGATTGTAATCCAGTTTAATTCAAAGTGCAATCAGTTCACTTTTTGAATGGGCTGGGGGCCGGTTCCCTAGAGGACAGCCTGATGCTGAACTGGACTGGGGTGTTTCTTTGTGCTTATCTTCTGATCAATCTGATTCAGATAATCCTCGAGAAGATCAGGGAGTGCTTGGGGTGTTCTGTAATCCTGGTGGCTGGGGCTCAGCTTTGCCAGATTTGGTACTCTGGTGTAGTACGACTTTTTCTGAGAGACCACGCCAACCTTCCACAGAGCAAGGGACCTCCTTTTCCTGGAGGTGTGCAGAGTTATACACCCGCCCCATATCATTATTCAGCTACAGCCATGGTTTCTGAGAAAAATATGCTTCAACACCTACGCCTATTTTTCAGGAACTGGAATCTCATTTCAGGTGTCAGAAAAGCCTCCCCTAGAACTCAGTTTAGGATCAAATGACTGTGGCTCTGTCTCTGAGCATCAGAGAAGATTGTCATTCTGCCTATGTGCTCATTTGATTGTACCATGTGTCTTTCATGTCACTTGCCAGTGGGGTTCAGGTAGAATTTACAACACCTACTTCGTGACCACTGGGGTGTACAAAAACAAACCTGGCAAATACTTTGCTTTGGCCACTCAGGCCACCATGCGATATCTCACAGGCCTCATACATTTCTTCAGTCCGGTATAGCACCCTGTTGCCTCCTGGGACCTTAATCTGGTTCTCACTAGGCTGATACACAGGCCTTTTGAACTAATAGCACCCTGCAATTTAACAGGTCTTTTGTGGAAAGCAGCCTTCTAAGCAGGCACCACACATCAGCAAGGCACATACGCAAACTTGACGTTGTATGCACCTCAGAGACCTTTACAATGTGTCACAGGGACAGGGTAGTTCTCTGGACTGTCTCTTCCTCCATGCTAAAGCTGCTGCCAGCATTCTATCCCAATCAGATTATTCTTCCGATTATCTTCCCATATATATCTATGGCTTCGCAACTGAGATGCTCTATTCATTAAGCTGGAACTGTATTGTGCTTGATATGTCACTTCGCTGGCACTGCTTCCTCATGGGAGATATACATGGCTCAGATGTAAGTCAGTCCCTCAAGAGAATAGTTTAAGCAAGCTAGATATGTGTAATGGCCAATTCCTCCTCTGAAAAAAAATACAAATACATGGGAGTTCCTGAGTAGAATGATGCTGTCTTCCAATATAAGGGAGTAGCCAGAAAATTTTAATTCTCCCCATTTGAAACATACCTCTAATTAGATTGAGCGTGCAAAGCAAGTCAACGTGACCCTCCTTTAGAACAGTCCCTGTCACCCTCCTTTCTATTCATTGATACATCTGTCCTATCCTTTTTCTCTTTCCCTCTACCCAACCATTGCCCTATTCATCCATCCACCTCTTCACCCATCCACCCATAAATATGTTCATGTATCTGTCTTTTAACCATCCAACCATTCACTCTTCTCCATCTATTCATTCTTCTGTCCTTCCATCTATTCAAACTTTCACCAGTCAATCCTTTCACTCTTCCATCCAACTTCCCACCATCCATCTGTCAATCCCTTCACTCTTTCCTCCAGTCATTCTTTCACTCTTTCATCCTTCCTTTCACTTTTCTGCCATCTTTCCTTTCACATTTCCTTCCTGTCATCCTTTCTTTCTTCTCCGGTGGCTTTTTCTTCCTCTCTATCAACCCATCTTTCTTATGTCATCCTTATTTTTTCTCTGTCATCCTCATTGTTTTCCTATGTGCTCTTCTCTCTGCATTTTCTCCTATTTTTTTTCTTTATTTGTTTCCTTATCTGTGAATGCCGGCTGAAAGCCCACAACATTCTCTCATGGTATTTCCTTGCATTGTAAAATATTAGCATTTCGTCTACAGACCTGTAGACATAAAAGGCCCATAAACAACTAGTTAATGTTCATGTGAACCCAGTTCACCAGTTTATCAGATTCTGACACTCAGAGCACTAATACCGAGCATGAACCTTAATACACTTCTCAACATTTTCATGCAACCATGTAATAGAGGATGGAGTCTTATAATTTGCTTCTGCTTCCAAGCTGGCTCCCAGTGATCATGTTTTGTAGACTGGCACCTTCTGCTTCTAGCCATCCTCTTTTGAACCTGGAGACCTCCATGATGGATAAATCCATTGCTGTGTGGTCCAGATCACTGCACAAGCTTTTTTGTATAAGTTCTTGGATGCAAAATCAGGATACCAAAGAAGAAACCTCTTGTGATTATGAGAAATATTTGTGCTCACCCAGCAGCCTTCACTGCAACTCTTGGTAAGGGAAAGGGTCAGGCTTTTCTCTTTTGTATTACACAAAGAGATGGAGGCTGGGAGGCACCACAACAAAGAATTGTATTTAAATTCATGTTCTTCATCTGGTCAATGCAGCTTCTCCACCTGATTCTTACATAATAGGAAGATTAAAGGGAACTTTTAGAATGTCTTTCTTAAGGTACTGCTGAGAGATTTCAATATTGACTTTCAAAACATAAGAAGTAAAGAGGTAATTTTACAAGAGCTGCATGTCAACAAAGATTAGGGTGACTCTACAGGTAAATCAATTGAGGGCTCCATTTGTATGGTTAGACATGCATGGGTCCAAACATCTTCTGTGCACCAGGTTATCAAAGACAAACTAATGGTTCTACTATCATTTGTGCCCTAAGTCTGTTCTCTCCATCAACAAATGAACATGTTTTTCAGTCCTCTCATGCTTTTGAAGTTTTTAAAATTTGAGTTCAGAAACCCACACGGGTGTGTAGGTCTTTGTTGGAGCTCCCACATGTTCCCTGGACCGGGAACCTTGTCTGCGAACTCTGTGGAAGGTTTAGCATTGGTCCACGGGCTCTTGCTTGGTGTTTGCAGACCTCAAAACAGAGTTTGCAAACCTTAGAGCCACATTAGGCTAGGCAAACCCTTCCTCAGGGTCTGTCAACCCCACAACATGTACCTTTAAAAACGTTTTGAATGTATGTGGTCCCCTTGGAGCCCCTCTCCTGAGCCAGCAGATCAGGGCTGTTACTCTGCCTCCTTATGCTCCTTCATTTCTATTTTTCAAGACTTGGGGACTGAGTCTTAGAATCCTATAATGGTGGCCACAGCATTTTTCTACAAGATTTAACCAGCCAATCAACTCAAATTGGATTTGTAGAGCGCGGTTAATCACCCGTCAGGGTATCCAGGCGCTGAAGGTCCTTGAAGCTCTGAAGCTCAGAGGGCTTCAGGTCCTTGGTTCCAGCTTACCCAAAATGGACAATGGGAGAAAATGCTAAATCATTCTATAAGATTTAATATTTAATATTGAAATTTGTGTCTGTGGAAATTCTATGAAAACAGGTTTATGGACATCAGTTGACTAACGATCTAGATATCTCTAACTCTTTAACCATCTCAAGCTCACCCTAAAGAAATGAAACACTAATTTTTCAAAAACTAATGAATAGATTTATGTCGAAACAAGCAAAGGCATTTTCTTGACGAACGTTTTACTTTCATACCACGTTTGGTGCAATTCCCTTCAGCATTTTTTTTCTGAATCAGAGAGAAAAAAATCCTATGGGAATTAAATTAGGAAAAGTCACTTTTTGACACTGTTTTTGTGCCCCTAGACGTTGCCGAAGAAGCTGGTGATGCTGAAGCTAAATCAGATTAACTTTCTAAAAAGTTTTGTGCAGATTTGTTGAACACCAAAGGTATTAATAAAACAAAAACATATATATAAATATATATATGTTCCAGCATTACCTACAGTAGATGTTCATTCCCTCACCACCCATTCTTTTGTCCTTCCACTGTCATCCTTGTATTCCCCTCACTTTTAATGTGCATAGGTTTTTGCAGGCTGTCCTTTGTACTGATGTGAACCACAATGTTCTATATCAGCATTTCCCAAACTGTGGGTCGTAACCCACTGGTGAGTCGCAAGCTGATTTTTGGTGGGTTGCGAAAATCAGACCAATAAATAAAGATGCCTTTAAATTCTGTGTTTAACTTCTCATGTTTGCCGTGATTCAAAGACAGAGGTCAAATGTCAGGCTGCTTTATTCTTTTAAACATGGTGATTGGTGTTTACTTTTCTTTCTCTGATTGCAAAGTAAGAGGAGTTTTTAAAGGGAATTGTATGACAATGTTGGGTGTTGTTTTTTTGCAATACACAACAAAATGTAAATACCTGTAAATGAACCGCATGCATCCAGCAGTTAGGAAGCAAAAATGCAGCACTTTTTTTTGTAATTCTGTAGTGTGCTGAAAACAGAGATTTTAATAGGATCAAACCAAAACAAGACACTTACGTGGTGATGAGCAAATGATAAATATTCACAGACACCCGATTTTTACTCTTTATTATTTGTGTGCTATATAGTTTTATACGGTAAAACTATATGTCTGTGCAAATGTAGTGGCTATTTAAATAGAAAATGTAGTGTCTGTAAATGACAATGCGCTACCACACAATGCTTTAATTACATTAAAAAATCGCCCCAGCTTGTGTCCATTAAAGGTAGGTGGGTCACGAAAGTTTGTTGTTCTAAAAAGTGGGTTGTGGTTCTAAAAAAGTTTGGGAAAAACTTTTCTTTATTATGGTACAAATATATGCACCTCCTTTTGATCCATAATAATGTACTTTTGTTTTAAAGCATTCTGCTACCCATTTGCGGGTGTTGCAGGGTGACTAAATACCTTTAAAAATGAAAAAGACACAGACTCCTCTTTGGCATTGTAAATAAAGCTCTTTACTGTTGCAACAGGGAGACAGACTCTTCTCAAACACAGGCAGGCAGCCGGTCTCAATTTGCTGCTTCACACGCAGCTCTTTTTCTACAGAATTTACACAATGCGTTGTTACAAAAGAACAAATAATAATTGACTTCCAGGTTACAGATTGAAAATGGAAAAACACTCAAAGACCTGTGACCCCATAACCCCAAACTCTGACCTAATCCTCAACGCATTCTTTATTGCAATTCTAACAATGCTTAACAACCGAAGCATTCTTCTACTTTTGAATACATGTATATTCATGGTAAATGCAATTTTAGTGGAGTGAGTGCTTTTATCATTGTGCACCTAAGACCTCCATGTGTTCTAAGCTAATTGGATTTGCTGCACCCATTGTCTAATCAGGTTAGAATCTGTCTGGAAGCACAGGGTGCATGCCAGTGAACCCGTGTGCTAAAACCATAAATATTTTCATGCTTGCTAAACTCAAGTTGATTTTTAACTGAAACCCTTTCAAGTCACTTATTCCATTGTGTCCTCAATTGAACTTTTCATCTTTCTTTTGTCAGCGCAATATTTGGGCCTACACTGTTCTTTAACAACATACTGCTGTGTGTTTTCTGCTGGTGTCTGTTGTAGCACTATGTTTTCATTTTTTACATTTTCTACTATGTGTTCATATTTTACATCTCCTAAAAAATTCCCCCCCTCTAGTTTATATTTCAATTAATTGATTTAAACCTTGGTCTACATTTTGCACTAAGTGATATAAGTTGCCCTGGGAACCATGACTTGTGTTGGTGTGCTAAGTGGAAATATCCCTCCTGCCTTTGCGCTTATTCCCCTACAACATTCTAGGATTAAGTGTACAACACGATATATTAGTAATAAGACCACAATAGTTGGCAACAAGGCTCCCAACAGTCCCGACATCCAGGATGGCAGTAATGAAAAACATCCACTAAACCAATTATCTGGGGCACATCATTCATATGCCATTTTCTTCTGTAAATTATGCAGTGCCTGTATGGCCTCTGATAAAGTTCCATTATCCGCATCATTTGCTGGGATAAAAGTACAGCATGCAGTTCCAATTTTTTCGCATTCCCCTCCTTGCATGGCCGCCATAAGGTCAAGTACATAACAGTGCTGCATTACCATCATCCTTATAGCACATAGTTTTTCCTTTCTGGCATTGAATCCATCCTTTGTAGTGTCGATACACCAAGTTATTTGCAGGCAGCGAGCTGTTGCTTTAGCCTGAGCAAACGACAGAATGCTCCCAAAGAAGAGTTGAGTGTCACTGAACAGATGGTACTCTTCTGGAATGTCACTCCAAGTGCTTGTACCTTAATACTCTGCAGTTTTCTTCCTTCGATTATGATGTAGCAAGGTTGTTGGATGGCTCAAGGGGTGTCCCTGCAAACCTGACAGATTAATTCTAGGAATTACCAAAACCGGAGCGTGCAAGGTTACAATGGAGCAGATTCTACCCCAGTTTGCTGTTAACTGGGCATGTAGCAGTTCTCTGTACTGCCAGTAATAATCCATGAGGCTGGAGGTGCCCCCGTACATGTCGGCGTTATAACTTGTGGTCTTACAACCAATATTTTGACCTACATTAACAGTGCCATTTCCTCTGTAAACAGAAGTATCTCATGACAGTCTGAGGACTTATTGTGCTATCTACCCAAGTGTAACGTGCAGTGTTTTTATCCCAGATATGTGCACACTTCCCTATTGCATCCTGAATAACATCAGTGCCATTCCATAATGATATAGCCCTGCAGGAAAATTCAATATTGGGATGCCATTGATCATGGGCAAAGACTGACCCGGTGACTGTAAATCCTGGCCTACGAACGCAATCTGGGGGTAAAGGGTTTACTAAATTGCTGTTACACTCAGTGGGCGGGTATGTTACTCCTAAAAATCCTAAATCTAAGACCATCTGGATCCAATCTACAGTGATAGGACGACCCGTCTTTTTCATATGTGATATCTCATGCCTGATGTCCTGTCTATCTGTGAGAATGTACAACACTTCTGCTAATGAGTCATATTTTGTGGCGTTAACTAAGAAACGTACTACTTTAACATGGCCAGTTGCATTTGGGCCTTAATCCTACACAAGTAGAGATGTAATAAACATTGAGCTATACTTGGGGGTACTACTTTCATTGAGTGCAGCCCATCTGATCCTGTAGCACGAGGACTTATGGAACACACAACACAGGATTCATTAGTGTTTTCGGAACCTATGTCTGACATATGCTGATACCATATATTATCTGACAGCTGACTATGGGCATTACGGGTCACATTATTATTAGAGAGTTCTCTTCGTACATGAAAAATATTAGAACTAAAGGGTACGTTGCTATAGAAAAGACAGACTGAAGAGACAAGAAGAAACATACAAACAAAAATACATATCTTTTGTGCTGTCTTTTCAAAAAATAGTCCAAAAGCAGAGGTGGAGGGGGGTGTGTTTATGATGACAATCTTCTTCCCCCTCCTCTTGTTCCATATATATTGTCTATGTTGCATGGCAAGATGCTGGGTCCAGACGAAGATCAGTAAAGTGAATCCAGGGCTTACTGCCATCCACCTTGAGGGTGCTGGGAGTTGTCACGGTCACAGTATATGGACCTTCGAACCATTTTCCCTCCATTTTCAAACAAAGTTCCTGGTATATATCTGGTCACCAATGTGCATAACTGAAAGATTGACCTCGGCGGTGGCGAACACTTTTCCTTCTCTTTAGTTACTTGTTTAGAGATGAACTTTGCCACTTTCATTAGTTCACAAAAATACATATGCATCTCATCATTCAGGATCTCTGCAGAGCTTTCTCCCTGTATTTTACGTCTAGTGTATTGATGGATTTCCCTGTCACTATCACTATCTGATGGGGTGTTAAGTGATGGTCAGAACTAGGTGTATTCCTAAGGGAAAAGAGTGCTAAAAGTAGGAAATACAACGACTTCTTGTGCAATGTGGCACATAACTTACTGATCTTACTCTTCAAGAGGCCATTCAGGTGCTCAACAATTCCATTACTTTGGGAATGGTACATAGAGGATAGTTTATGTCTGTGTTGTGATATGCATGAATACTGTGTTGTCAAAATGGGTGCTGTTGTCTGTTCTTATACCTTCTGGAATTCCCAATCGTGGAATTACTTCACAAATTAGAAATGTAGCTGCTAATTTAGCTTCACAATAGACGCATGGTCCTGCTTCAATCCATCGAGAAAAAGGGCAGTCCACCACTATGAGGTGCCTTAAGTTACTGTACCTATCATTTGAAGATACATCGTAAGTATGTCATGTAAATTAGGAAAAAACAGTCTTGTTTTATTTGCATAAACAAGTGATCTCTTGAAGCATGAGCTGGTAGATGCAGCTAATCAAGAGCTATCGCGAGTAAAGCACGTGGCATCACTGGTTTACCTGGAGATAGCTATCTATACATTAGGTCATCCTCTCACTGGGTGCATGCTCTATCCTCCCTTAACTGTTTTGCACGTGGAGGAGCAGCTTCCTGCAATTCTCGCAGATGTAAATATGCTGTCTTGGCATACAGAGGCATGCCATTGTCTGTGGTATGATTGGATTCAGACTCAAACCAAAAAGAGGGGACTATGGGCTTTATAAGGTCCAGCATACATGCCCAGTCAACATCAAAGAACAAAAAAGGGTATGCAGTTCCTATGTAGGTAAGTGAGAGGAAAAAGGGAAAGAAAGGCTCAAAAAGATGACAAGTTGTCCTATTAAAGAAGGGAGGGAAAGGGTAATCCCTCCTTTCGGAATTAGGGCCCTCACACACCCAGCCAGCTGGGTGTCATGCTTCATCAAAGGGCATGCTCCTCGTCAAGTTGGCGCTGCAATACCTGACGGGCATCCTATGAGGGGCTTTTTGGCGGAGATCTTTTATTCCTTGCTGTGTGGTGCTGTGGGTGTGAGGGACCTACTAAGTGTAGATGTGCTAAAGTGGGGGTCAGTAGACCGTGCAGGATTAAAACAGGGGAGGAAGTCCAGACAAAATAGTTTTAGTGAAACTGGCTTCCAGCCTGGTTAAAAAATTATAGTGGCGACTTCCTGATGTAATGTGTCAAGATGTTGCGCTCAGCTTCATGTGGTCAACATGTTTCTTGCCTGGATGTCAGGGTGATCTAGCGGCAATTCTTCAGGACCTAAGAGAGATTTGTAAATCTACACTAAAAGTGGTGTTCTGGTTCTGTTAACCTTGATCTACCACACAGTACACCTAAAGGTGAAGTACCTGTAGATGTGATGGACAACCTATTTGGATACAAACAACAATGTTAAACAGTAGTCATAGTCTGAATTCCTTTCAAAACATCACTCTCCCTTGTGAAAAACACAGTGTAAATGCTTGTAATTCGTTATGTGCCCCACATGGTGAATTATAGTGAATAGAAACTAGCGTCATATTGGGTATGATGTTTGCAAGACAAAACAAATTCTAAAGTGCTAAAAACACAGCCAGGATTGATATCCTGCAATAAAAATGGTAGCTTACATGTTTTGCAAACATTGGACTCACCTAAAAGCTAAAAATAGCATAGCCCCATCAACCTCCGACAGGTCAAGACACGTGGAATTTCCAGTGTCCTAGAGGAAGTAATAGTTATGTAGAGAATGTGATGCTAAAGATAAAGGAATCACATTGTAATGGTAAATGAAAGCGATGAACAAAAGGCGCCGGTAAGACAAGCTCTCACAAGTAGTGAGTAGGACCAATAAAATAGCGCGTCTAGTCAGGGGAGTGCTGTAATCGCACCGAGATCCCAACCCCCGCGAGCCCAAGTACAAACCCGCATCTCGCACCCACACCCCAACTGTACCATGTCCCAGCAGTGTGTGGGGGCACGATCGGAAGCGATGTCGGGGGCGGACCGCGTATCTACACTGAACTGGGGGTCCAGCGGAGGAGGGTCCCCGGCAGTACAGCGCATGTCGGCTACTGCGGTAAAAGGACCCCGTGAGCTCACCCTTTCGTGTAGGCTCGGCAGAGCGGCCCTTGCGGATTCCAGATGGGGAGAAGGGTAGGTACTTACATGTAAGGACAGCATAGGTGGCGGAAGACCTACCCCAACGCTGTTGGAGCCGGGAGGTGCTTCTCGCCTAGATTTTGGCGGCGATATAGTCCTCGAGCTCGACAATCAGTGCGGGCGGCCAATCACCAGCGGCCATTAGCTAGCATGTAAACCTCCCTGAGGGAGGTGATAATCCGGCCGCCATGTTGTAGGTACAAGTGGTTGGGGGGATTACAGTGGCAGCCATCTTGGAGTGTGGAAATGAGCCCCAATGTGGTACTCATTGGCGCTGGGTTGCGTCAAGGGTAGGGGAGGGAAAGAGGGGTCACAAGGTGCACAAAGAAAGTGTCAGCAGTTAAAATACTGCTGCCGGGGAAGATGATGGAGCCAGAGGCTTATGAGAAGGTGAATCTGTTGTGTCTCAGTCGCAGTGCCTTATAGGTCGTGGTTCTAGGGGGTTATGATTGTTAAACTATGGTAGAACCAGTGAGAAAGGCGCGTGCTGGTACCAGTGGGGGAACAGGGACCTATGGGCTATGATCTACTCAATGTGCTCCATGGGATATCTTCGTTGAGTCCCTGTTTGTCGGTGGCAAGGTGGTGTACCCACCTTTGTTCAAACCTAAACAATGCCCCTGGAGTTATCAGTGGGTGAAACTCCAGAATCACCCAGCGCAAAGTGTCAGGGGAATGTTTGAATGTCTCAAAATGTGTGCACATTCTCGTTGTGACTCGGTGACATCGGATATTATTCTTATGCTCAGTGATGCGTGTCTTGATCATCCTGGTGGTCATGCCGATGTACCGAAGGTTACAGGGGCAGGTGATCATATATATGCAGTTGGTGGTATTGCAATTAGTATGTCTCCCCATTTCCAGGTGAATGTGTCAGAAAAAACTATTTCCTTAGTTGGTGCAGTTTGGGGACAGACAGCACACGAACCACGGCCACGAATGGGTAATGGCCCATTACGGGTGGCAGGTCCCACAATGTTCTCTGTTGGTTGATTCTCTGGACCCTAGGTCTCGTGTGTATGAGCATGTCTTTCAGGTTGCTGGTGCGCTTAAATGCGAATCTGGGTGTAGGCAGTTGTAGGGTGCCAGTAGTGTGGATCCCCCAATGTTTCTTAATAATGTTTCTACTTCTGTTAGAGTCAGGTGTATACGAGGTCACACAGGTTAGGACCTCAGTGGGATCTTTCTGGTTGATTTCTAGTAGGGCTTCGCGGTTGTTATTCCTCGCCCTTTTCATAGAAAGTGCAATGTGACGTGGTGGGTATTCACGTTTACTGAGATTCTCTGCTAGATTAGTGCCTCGGTTTTGTAGTCTTCCAAAGAGCTACAGTTCCTTCTTATGTGGAGAAATTGGCCAAAAGGTAGGTTTTCTTTCAGAGCTCTGGGATGGTGGCTACTAAACAGCAGGAGACTGTTGCTGTCAGTCGGCTTTTTGTACAAAGTAGTGTTAAGTAGACCTCCTGAGATTCTGATGTTGAGGTCGAGAAATGGAACATTGGTCGCAGAGATGGTGTTAGTGAATTTTAAGTATGGATTCAGAGTATTAATCCATTGACAAAATTTGTCACAAGTCGACCTATCTCCTTTCCAAAGGACTAGGATGTCGTCAATAAACCTTCTCCAGAGTATGACATTGTCAGTGTAGGGGTTGGAGGAGTGGAAGATGATACTCTCCTCAAAGGCGCCCATGTACAGGCATGCTACACTCGGCGCAAATGTACTGCCGATAGATGTGCCCTGGGTCTGGTGGTACAAATAGCTTTTAAACTCAAATAAATGTTCTGTGAGGGCCAGCGTCGCACATTCCATTATGAAGGAAACTGGTGTTGGAGAGTCCCAGTCTGCATTGTTAAGGACATCTTCAATGACATTCAAGGTGGCACGTTGCGGAATGTTGGTGAAGAGTGCCTCCACGTCCAGAGTGACCAGTAAACTGATCTCCTCTGGAACTGAACCTCCTCCAAAAGGCGCAAGACATCGGTGGTGTCAAGCAGAAAGGAGGGAGTCTCTCTCACTAATGGCTGCAAAAAATGGTCGCAGAACCTAGATAATGGTTCAAGAAGTGAACCGATACCTGAAACGATTGGTCATCCTGGGACAGGGGTGGTGCCTTTGTGGATTTTAGGCAAAGTGTAAAAATAGGGTACCCTGGGGTCTTTTGTAATAAGGAAATCTGCTTCCTTTTTACTGATCCAACCTTCTGTTTCTGCTGAGAAAACCATCATGGATATTTTGATAGCAAGTCGTGTTGTGGGATTATCAGCAATGGGAGTGTGGTATTTATCATTGTTCAATTGTCGTAAGCACTCAGTGTTGTAATCACTAGTGGACATGATCACTATGGCCCCTCCCTTATCGGCTTGCTTGATGGTGATGCTGGAGTCGTCTGCAAGGGATCTGACTGCTGCCAGTTCTGCTGATGACAGATTATGGAAGGGGGTGGGAGTGGTACCACTTGTTAGATCTTTGAGCATGGCTTGCTCAAAGGTAAGTACTTCATTGGGTACCATGCTTCTGTTAGGTGTGAAGGTAAAGGGGTTGTGTAGCCCAGTGTCATCATGGGAGGGTACAGGTCTGTCTTGGAAGAACGCTTTGAGGCGTATTTACCGAAAGAAGTTGTGGATCTCGCAATGATCAGGGAACTTGTCAATTTTCGGGGTAGGAACGTATCCAAGGCCTTTCTGTAATACTCTTTTTTCAGGGTCAGTCAGTATCCTGGGGGAAAGATTTACTATCAGTTTTTCTTCCCCCTGGTCTTGCTCCGTGTCTCTACTGAGTGTGGTGGTTGTTCCTGCCTCTGCACCTGTTTTTGAGTCCCTCTTGAGTCCCAGGCTCTCCTACGCCGTGGTCCCCCGCACCAGAAAGACCAGATCGGGAGGCCGCTCCTTCTCCTTCCTCGCGGCCAAAGCATGGAACGCCCTTCCGCTCCACCTCAGACAGACAACATCGCTCCCCATCTTCGCAAGAAACCTCAAAACCTGGCTCTTCGACAGACCCCCTCCTTGATGGAATGGAACCTGCATCCCCCCGACCCCTAGCGCCTTGAGACCCTTACGGGTGAGTAGTCGCGCTTTAACAAACTCCTGATTGATTGATTGATCTTCTTCGCCCTCTTCCTCTGCCCCAGCCTCTGTCTAAAAAAGGCGGGTTGTTCCCTGGGAAGAATTGTGGCTGTCATTGTGGGTACATGGGGAATTGCCAAAAGGGAGGTCCCTGGTAGAGTGGCATATTGTAGTTGGGGTATATGGGGCGTGGCGCCCGTCTGGAGTTGCTATTAGCCCAGCTACCAGTGCTCCAGTCACTGTTAGAGGAAGACCCCCTCCTTGAGGTGTCCGAGCCATCATCTGAGGAATAGCTTGTTTTGGCTGAAGTGAAGTCTGCTTTAAGATAAGGATAAACCTTTTCCTTATCGAATTTCTGAATGTCCTTCTACAATTTGGTTATTTTTTGTTTCATCAGAAACTCTTTATTTTCTGCAATCTCATTATTAATCTCCAATAGTCTGGACTTGAATGCGGAGATCTGGATTGTAGTTTTCAAGGCACTTTCTGCTATCTGGATCCTGACCTAAAGGCTGTCAGCTATCCGTTTGGCGGTATTAATGATCAGGATGAGCCAGTCCCTAGGGACCACTCTTTCTTGAATACAGCATCCTCCAGAAATAGGCGTGGGAAGTTGCTAACAATGAGATCGTTGGGGGCTATGTTAGCCCGCAGATATTCAGTCATCATTGCCCCGTGTAGGGTAATTTTAAGCCATTCCCTTTTCATTGAAGTAAGTGATGTCCAATCCTCCGACTGGGTACCCGATGCCGAGCTCCCGTCGGTTCCTAGGATGGAGGGCCTTTTCAAAATTTCGCCTACCATGTCATCACCAAAACGAAGTCCCTGGTTGTTCTCCATCATGGTGAAGACGACCTAGTAGAGTAGGTTGGGGGCTCAGATGGTGGAGTAGTCAATAGACTACTAGGGAGTAAAATGGGCCAAGGGAAGGCAATTAGCGTTCCTGGTATCCTGAAGATGTAGTCCCACGGGGGTAGCCCGTGCGTATAGTCAAACCAAAAAGAGGGGACTATGGGCTTTATAAGGTCCAGCATACATGCCCAGTCAACATCAAAGAACCAAAAAGGGTATGCAGTTCCTATGTAGGTAAGTGAGTGGAAAAAGGGAAAGAAAGGCTCAAAAAGACGACTAGTTGTCCTATTAAAGAAGGGAGGGAAAGGGGAATCCCTCCTTTCGGAACTATGGCCCTCACACACCCAGTCCTTAACAATGCAGACTGGGACTCTCCAACACCAGTTTCCTTCATAATGGAATGTGCGACGCTGGCCCTCACAGAAAATTTCTTTGAGTTTAAAAACCATTTGTACCACCAGACCCAGGGCACATCTATGGGCAGTACATTTGCGCCGAGTGTAGCATGCCTGTACATGGCCGCCTTTGAGGAGAGTATCATCTTCCACCCCTCCAACCCCTACAATGACAATCTCATACTCTGGAGAAAGTTTATTGACGACATCCTAGTCCTTTGGAAAGGAGATAGGTCGACTTGTGACAAATTTTGTCAATGGATTAATACTCTGAATCCATACTTAAAATTCACTAACACCATCTCTGCGACCAATGTTCCAATTCTCGACCTCAACATCAGAATCTCAGGAGGTCTACTTAACACTACTTTGTACAAAAAGCCGACTGACAGCAACAGTCTCCTGCTGTTTAGTAGCTACCATCCCAGAACTCTGAAAGAAAACCTACCTTTTGGCCAATTTCTCTGCATAAGAAGGAACTGTAGCTCTTTGGAAGACTACAAAACAGAAGCAGCTAATCTAGCAGAGAATCTCAGTAAACGTGAATACCCACCACGTCACATTGCACTTTCTATGAAAAGGGCGAGGAATAACAACCGCGAAGCCCTACTAGAAATCAACCAGAAAGATCCCACTGAGGTCCTAACCTGTGTGACCTCGTATACCTGACTCTAACAGAATTAGAAACATTATTAAGAAACATTGGGGGATCCTCACTACTGGCACCCTACAACTGCCTACACCCAGGTTCGCATTTAAGCGCACCAGCAACCTGAAAGACATGCTCATACACACGAGACTTAGGGTCCAGAGAATCAACCAACAGAGACCATTGTGGGACCTCCCACCCGTAATGGGCCATTACCCATGTGGTTCGTGTGCTGTCTGTCCCCAAACTGTACCAACTAAGGAAATAGTTTTTTCTGCCACATTCACCTGGAAATTGGGGAGACATTCTAATTACAATACCACCAACTGCATATACTTGATCACCTGCCCCTGTAACCTTCGGTACATCGGCATGACCACCAGGATGATCAAGACACGCATCACTGAGCATAAGAGTAATATCCGATGTCACCGAGTCACAACGAGAATGTGCACACAATTTTGAGACATTCAAACATTCCCCTGACACTTTGCGCTGGGTGATTCTGGAGGCTCACCCACTGATAACTACAGGGGCATTGTTTAGGATTGAACAAAGGTGGGTACACCACCTTGCCACCGACAAACAGGGACTCAACAAAGATATCCCATGGAGCACATTGAATAGATCATAGCCCATAGGTCCCTGTTCCCCCACTGGTACCAGCACGCGCCTTTCCCACTGGTTCTACCATAGGATAACAATCATAACCCCCTAGAACCACGACCTATAAGGCACTGCGACTGAGACACAACAGATTCACCTTCTCATAAGCCTCTGGCTCCATCATCTTCCCCGGCAGCAGTATTGTAACTGGTGACACTTTCTTTGTGCACCTTGTGACCCCTCTTTCCCTCCCCTCCCCTTGACGCAACCCAGCGCCAATGAGTACCACATTGGGGCTCATTTACACACTCCAAGATGGCCGCCACTGTAATCCCCCCAACCACTTATACCTACAACATGGCGGCCGGATTATCACCTCCCTCAGGGAGGTTTACATGCTAGCTAATGGCCGCTGGTGATTGGCCGCCCGTACTGATTGTCGAGCTCAAGGACTATATCGCCGCCAAAATATAGGCGAGAAGCACCTCCCTGCTCCGACAGCGTTGGGGTAGGTCTTCCGCCACCTATGCGGTCCTTACATGTAAGTACCTACCCTTCTCCCCATCTGGAATCCGCAAGGGCCGCTCTGCCGAGACTACACGAAAAGGTGAGCTCACGGGGTCCTTATACCGCAGTAGCAGACATGCGCTGTACCGCCGAGGACCCTCCTCCGCTGGACCCGCAGTTCAGAGTAGATACGCGGTCCGCCCCCCGACATCGCTTCCGATCGTGCCCCCACACACTGCTGGGACATGGTACGGTTGGGGTGTGGGTGCAAGACGCGGGTTTGTACTAGGACTCGCGGGGGTTGGGATCTCGGTGCGATTACAGCGCTCCCCTGACTAGACGCGCTGTTTTATTGGTCCTACTCACTACTTGTGAGAGCTTGTCTTACCGGCGCCTTTTGTTCATCGCTTTCATTTACCATTACAATGTGATTCCTTTATCTTTAGCATCACATTCTCTACATAACTATTACTTCCTCTAGGACACTGGAAATTCCACGTGTCTAGACCTGTCGGAGGTTGATGGGGCCATGCTATTTTTAGCTTTTAGGTGAGTCCAATGTTTGCGTAAACATGTAAGCTACCATTTTTATTACAGGATATCAATCCTGGCTGTGTTTTTAGCACTTTAGAATTTGTTTTGTCTTGCAAACGTCATACCCAATATGACGCTAGTTTCTATTCACTATAATTCACCATGGGGGGCACATAACGAATTACGAGCATTTACATGGTGTTTTTCACAAGGGAGAGTGATGTTTTGAAAGGAATACAGACTATGACTACTGTTTAACTTTGTTGTTTGTATCCAAATAGGTTGTCCATCACATCTACAGGTACTTCACCTTTAGGTGTACTGTGTGGTAGATCAAGGTTAAGAGAACCAGAACACCACTTTTAGTGTAGATTTACAAATCTCTCTTAGGTCCTGAAGAATTGCCGCTAGATCACCCTGACATCCAGGCAAGAAACATGTTGACCACATGAAGCTGAGCGCAACATCCTGACACATTACATCAGGTAGTCGCCACTCTAATTTTTTAACCAGGCTGGAAGTCAGTTTCATTAAAACTATTTTGTCTGGACTTCCTCCCCTGTTTTAATCCTGCACGGTCTACTGACCCCCACTTTAGCACATCTACACTTAGTAGGTCCCTCACACCCACTGCACCAAACGGCAAGGAATAAAAGATCTCCGCCAAAGAGTCCCTCATAGGGTGCCCGTCAGGTATTGCAGCGCCGACTTGACGAGGAGCATGCCCTATGATGAAGCATGGCACCCAGCTGGCTGGGTGTGTGAGGGCCCTAATTCCGAAACGAGGGATTCCCCTTTCCCTCCCTTCTTTAATAGGTCAACTTGTCGTCTTGTTGAGCCTTTCTTTCCCTTTTTACTCTCACTTACCTACATAGGAACTGCATACCCTTTTTGGTTCTTGAATTCAGACTCGGGCAGTGAGGCATTCTGAGCCACCAGAACAGGGACATGATGGGAACCTGATGACACAGGAGGGGGAGTGCACCTAGCTGCATCTTTAGCTGCCCAAACTGCTAGAGCATTACACAGAGACACAAACTCCTGTCCACTTGTATGTGCTGCTCATTTCACAACTGCCATTGCCTGTGGTAACGCATGTGCCTCTATTAGAGCCTCTAGGAGGTTTCTACGCATAACAGGACTTCCGTCTGGCTTAAGGAAACCTCTGATGCTTCATCTCATAATGCTCGAATGCACTGACGTTGTCACATAAGCTGAATCTCAATAGATTGTAATAACTTTTCCTGCTCCTTGCTTAAGAGCCGGTATTATACTATTAATTCTGCTGCTTGCACAGAAAAATGCACTGGTAATGTCAGCTGCTCGACTATGTGGAGTGTATCAGAAGTATCATGCTGTTGTGCTCTGATACTGCTGCACCTGTGTGTCTAATTCCTGTATCCTGGTCAATAGTAGAAGAACAGTCAATAAAATAGGCAATGCTACCTGGTATAGGATCTTCTCTTGCTTGACTAGATTAATTGGGAATATAGGTAGCACAGTCATGCGCACCATCCTCAGAGTCTAATATTGGATGGGCAAAGAATGTCACAGGATTCACCGTATGACACTTCACAACCTTCAAAGATGGTAATGACAGTATCACCACATATCCTGACACACTCTGTGTAGTTGTAGTAGTCTTAGCCTTCTAAATAATAGCAAATACTGCATGTTCTGCATAGAGTGTCAAAGATGCCCCCTGAGAATGGAGGTGCTTTTCTGCACTGTAAAGGCTGCAGTGGCAACAGCCTGCTCACAGGGATAATATCTTTTTGCAAGTGAATCTAGCAGTCCACTAAAATATGCAATGGGTTTATGTCCTAAGGGATATTTCTGTGTAAGGACAGCTGTCATCACCTGACCATTGCAATGGCAGAATAAATTAAACTCCTTGGTGTAGTCAGGAGTTCCCACAACTGGAGCATTTGTTATTTCAGTTTTTAATTCCTGAAAAGTCGCCCTCATCTCTGGTGTCCATGTTATCTTGTCATTTCTGTTTCTTGCTTGTTTGAAAGAAGCTAACAAGGGCGCTATTAACATGCTATAATCAAAAACCCATTGTCTCACATAATTACAGGGACCAAGAAACTTCTGCAATCCTTTGATAGTTTCTGGCTCCGTCATTTGGCGAATAGATACTGCTCTTTCAGGGGTTACACGTCGACCAGAAGTTTACAACAATTGCCCTAAATAATGAGCCTCTTCCTGACAGTCCTGAAGTTTCTCTCTCTCTACTTTGTATCCTCTCTGGGCAAGAGTGACTAGAAGAGATATAGGGGGTGATTTACAAAAAAATTCTGCCATGTTTGTGTCACAAAAGTGACGCAAATCAGCGCAAAATCTTTTTTTCCTAATTTACTTTCCAGCGCTAAACTTGTTTAGCGCTGGAAATAACGTAAAAGTAATGCGAAGCAGCGTATAGCGCTGCTTCGCATTACTTTGCACCATGGGGGCGTGCCAAGGGAGTTGCATGGGCGTTCCCATGCAACCACCCAAGGTTTCTCACGCTAAACCCAATTTACCAAATACAGTAGATTGGCTTTAGGGTGAGAAAACTGCGCCCTTTTAAACTAGGCGCACAGAAGGAGAAATGCTTTCATTTCTCCCTCCTTTTCTGACTTTGCATGCGTGCTGCACTGTGCAGCACGCATACAAAGTGGGGAAAGCTTTCCCTCGTGTCTAGGCACAGTATTTTGTACAGGAAGGTTATCCTTCCTGTACAAAACCTATGCTAGACTCACACACCCCCTTAGCGCTATAGCGCTAAGGTGGTGCGTGGCGCACAGCAGCTGTAATCAGCGCCGGCGCAAGGGAAAGGGGAGGAGAGAGCCATATCTTTGACGATATGGGGCTCTCCTGCTCCCCTCCTGTCCCGCAATGCAGCGCAGCATGGGCGGCTGCGCTGCGTTGCGTGGAGATTTGTTAAATCTCCCCCAAAGTGTCTTTTCTACACTGCTGCTCAGTAGGACTACAAATCAATATGTCATCGACATATTGCATCAATGTGCTGTCACACTGGAAATTTAACAAGTCATTCCTTATCATTCTGTTAAAAATGCTAGGGGACTCACAATACCCTTGGGGCAAATGAGATCACAAATACTGAGTCCCCCGATAGGAGAATGCTGTCAAATAATGACTGTCTGGATTCAGAGGGATGCTAAAGAAAGCATTCTTCAGATCAATAACGGAAAAATACTCAGCATCCCAAGAAATATTTGCCAGAATGATAGAAGGGTCGGGAACAATTGGAAATTCTGGTACCACATCATTCATGGGGCGCAAGTCTTGAACCATGCACCAAGTGTTACCCTTAGACTTCTTGACCAGGTAAATAGGGGTGTTACAATGAGACACTCCAGGGTAAATTACTCCTTGCTCTAGCAACGCCTGTATAGTAGGGGTGATGCCCTCATCTTCTTTTTTAGACAGGAGATACTGCCTCACTCTGGGTAAGATAGCACCTTATTTTAATGCAATTCTGAATGGTGTAGCAGTACGAATCAGGCCTACATCATGGGGACCCTTAGTCCATCAAGTCTCTGATACTTGGGGGACAGATCCGCTTCCCTAATCAAAAAATCTATAAGTGTGGGCGTCCTTACTTCTAACACAGTCCTCAATGGTTTGTAATTTTGAAAAACTACAACCATTTTCTTGGGATCAATATCAAACAGTTGGTCATCTAATATCTCCCTAACCATTTTTCCTGGCACAATGAAGATAACACATGCCCATAAGACATTATTATGATCACTGGATATCAGAGTGCCATAGGTTGGTGTCACCTCTAAAGCCTCTATTTACAATATTAATTCAGCATCAGGCATCCAAGAGTCCTGTCCTTGTTGCCAAAAATGAAATTCCGGGGTAACTGAAACTCCCTTCCTAACAACTCTGGTGTCTCTGCTATGATTGTATATACCGGTGAAATAATGCCTCCATATCAGCAGGTCATGCTCTCATTTGATCTCCATTAGAGGAATCTACTGCTACTGCCATGATTATGGAAGGTGGAACTCCAGGGTTAGAACAAATCATGGTACCCTGAGATTAAAATTGAATAATCATATTCAATTTGCCCATCAGATATCTTCCTAATAAATTGGCTGGGGCAGCTGGAGAAAACAGTAAACAATCAAAAAACGGGGGGAGGTAGAGGTTAAGGTTAGGTGCACCCTCCTTACTGAATGCAATTCCACAACTTCCGGAATACCGGAATTAGGAACCTAACCATAGGAAGAACAGGGATTCCACTGAACATGTGTGAAAAAAAACCTCTTTCCAGAAAGAAAAATTCTTTTCTACAGTCCCCTCACCCACCAGGGTTACCCCTAGGTGGCATGCTTCATCAATGGGGTCCTCTCAATCCGCTGCGGATTGAGGCGTGCTGCGACTTGCGAACTACGTAGGAGCACTTAGTTTTAGGAAAATATGTGTACTTAATACATACGGTTGTACACTGACACGTTGTATTTTTGTTTAAGCAGAAATATGCCTCATGATCTGCAGGGGTAGAGGGGCTTGTAGTCACACCTTCGTCAAAGCACTCCGCTCGGAAAATGACCTGATGGCACCCCTGGAGACCACATCTTGATGTGTCAGTGTACAACCGTATGTTTTAAGTATCAGGTGAACACACATTAGGTGTGCACCCCATTGTTTCCTACTCACAGGATTCTTTAGGAGTGGTACGCATGGGGCTGGCCCTCGTGTGGTCCTGAAGAAGAGCTTTAGGGGAAAGCTCGAAACATGTTGACCCAGTACTAGGGACTCCAAACTCATTAAAGTTAGGTCGCTCCCTAGTAATAACCCCTGATTTTAAAACATACCGACTAGGAGCAGGAATAAAATATTAGCTCACTAGCTAGGTATTTTTAATCTGTTTTTCCCACTCCACATCACTGCACCACACATATTTTCCTAAAACTAAGTGCTCCTACGTAGTTCGCAAGTCGCAGCACGCCGCAATCCGCAGCTGATTGAGAGGACCCCAATGATGAAGCATGCCACCTAGGGGTAACCCTGGTGGGTGAGGGGACTCTAGAAAAGAATTTTTCTTTCTGGAAAGAGGGTTTTTTCACACATGTTCAGTGGAATCCCTGTTCTTCCTATGGTTAGGTTCCTAATTCCGGTATTCCGGATGTTGTGGAATTGAAAACAGTAAACAGCCATCAATGTACCTCCCTCCTACTTACATCTTCATTGGTTTAGCAAAAGGAGCCCTTATTACTTCCCCAGAGAATCCTTGTGTGTCCATTGATCTGTTAGAAATCGGAAGGTCTCCCTCTCTAATAGAGGATCTAGTTGCTTCTGTATCTTTGAGGAATGCATTCCTTTTGTCATTGATAGCTACCATCACAGTGGGTTCTTCGACTGGCCTGTGCCACACCGACAAGACTGGACATATAGAAATATTCTCTGGTCACCTTAATTGTGTATATCCTCCCATAGAATTCATCTGGAAAGGATTTCCTTCTTTCACAACTACACCTCCTTGTCCACTTTGAAGTGGAGTCACCATTGCAGGTGTTTGGTAGTTTTGCTGAGGTGGCACCTGTTGTGCTTGAGGCATTACTGATGTCTGTGTATTTTGTGACGGTATATTTGAGGCACATATATGATTTGCGGATTTGGTTGTGTCTATACTGCTGTGTTTCCTGGCTGATTGTAAACTCCTACTCGTCCAGTTTGCTCATCCCATCTTTTAGTTCTGCATTCTCTAATAAAATGTGCATACCTCTGACAATAATAACGTACCTGATCCTACCTTTGAGGACCTCTCCTGCCTGTTCCTCAATCAATCAGGATTTGTAAAGCGTGGCTGCTTCACCCGTGATGGTCTTAAGCAGGGGCGGCTCCTCCATGTGGGCGGAGGAGTGTCGCCCCACTACTTTCTCGCAGTGCGAGAAGCAGTAACATAAAATGGTATAAATACCATTTTATGTTATTGCTTCCCGCACTGAGAGAAAGCAGAAGGGTTTGGCTGGGGGTGGGCGGTCCTGCAACAGGGCAGGGGAGGAGTGGCTAGTCCAATGTTGCGGGCCCTGACTGTTTGGTCGGTCCTCTGGGGCCGACCAAACCAGTCATGCGTACTCTGCCATTTTCTCCATGTAGGCTGCATGCAGCCTACATGGAGAAAATGGCCTCCCCATAGGCGCCTGGCTGGGCGCTGTCCCCACCAATCACAACGCTGCCATTGCAGCGTTGTGATTGGCTTAGGGGAGGGGAGGGGAGGGAGGCTGCCTGCTTCCTGCGAGGAGAAGAGAAGCAGAGACGACACAGGACCGGATCGAGCCGGCTAACGTAAGTAAAAAAAAATTTATAATTAAAATTAAACCTCCCCTCCACGTGACCCCCTCCCCACGCGCCCCCCACCCACGAGTCATGACGGCCGCGACTGGTCTTAAGGTGCTGTGAGATCATGATGCGGGATCGCGCTACCTGTTACTATTTGTTGAACAACCAGGTCTTGAGGTCCTTCCTGAACTGCTGGAGCAAAGGTGAGGCTCTGAGATGCAGGGGGAGGGTGTTCCAGGTCTTAGCCGCCAGGTGGGAGAAGGAGCGGCCTCCACTATTTGCCAAGCGGATGCATTGGGTAGCCGCTAGGGAGAGGGATCTGGAAAGGAGTTCTCTGGTGTGTTGGTGGAAATTCACTCGTATGTTGAGGTAGGCTGGTCCTTCATTGTGTAGTGCCTTGTAGGCATGCGTGAGCAGCTTAAACTGGCATCTCTTTGTGACTGCTAGCCAGTGGAGTTTCCTGAGGTGGGGGGGGGGTGATGTGTGTCTGTCTGGGAGGTCAAGGATGATTCTGGCTGCTGTGCTCTGGAGTCTCCTCATGAGTTGGGAGGTGATTCCTACATAGAGGGAGTTGCTGTGGTTGAGTATGCTGGTGACGAGAGCTTGCGTGACGGTATGCCTGATGGAAGCCATCTGAAGACCTTCCTGAGCATAGGGAGGGTGAAGAAGCAAGTTCCTCCTCGTCCTCCTCTACTATTTCCCTGCATCCTTACATTTTCCTGCTGTTGTAGGTACTGTTGTTGGGTAGTCCCTGGGACCGATTCCGCAGACATTGCTGTCATCTGAGTGGCAGCTGCCACCACAGCTCCTTCCAATGCTCCTTTCTTTGCCAACTTCTGCTGCACTAACTTGGCTGCTGCTTTCTCTGTCACCTCCTGTTTGTTCCTTTCGTTCTCCTGCTTTTTCTTGCAAAAATGGATTAAGTGCACCTGTATTTCTGTACAGGGCTTGGCTTCTAATGCCACTATATTATCTAAGCTATCCTGTACATCAGAGGGCAACCCTTTTTTCACATTTTCCCCAGCTGATCCAAAACTAGAGTTCTAACCAAATTAAATGGGGACCCATCAATTCTAGTCTCAGTGACGGTTGTATTTCTCACTCTAGCCTTTTGAAAAACAGTTGCAAAAAGAACAATTGATGGATAGAATGTTGAACAATGTCAAACATTCACCCCAATACATAGATCTGGGGCTAAATCCATCTTTTATGCTCCCCATGCCATTCCAGTTTGAACCCAGCCATATACAAATCAGTCTTGACCCTGCTCCCCATGGGAACAGCCTAGTCTGAACTGCCAGGCCAGGTCCTCCCTGGACCGGAAACAAGCATCCTGGGACCAGTTTCAAAGTTTCACCCCTCATCAGCCAGGCTAGCTTGTCTCCAGTGGCATGGAGAGCATGAGACCCACGTCTGGGCATACCCATCCAACTCGGAGTGACAAATACAAAAAGAACAATTGATGGGCAGAATGTTGAACAATGTCAAACATTCACCCCAGTACAGACATCTGGGCCTAAATCGATTGTTTTGTTGCTCCCCATACCATTCCAGTTTAAACCCAGCCGAATGCAAATCAGTCTTGACCCTGCTCCCCATGGGAACAGTCCAGCCCGAACTACCAGGCCAGGTCCTCTCTGGACCGGAAACCAGCATCCTTGGACCGGTTTCCCATGAGGAGCAGGGTCAAGTCTGATTTGCATATGGCTGGGTCCAACTGGGGTGGCGTTGTGAGCAAACAAACCATGGATTTAAACCAGATCTCTTTACGGGGGGAATGTTTGATTCATTCAGCATTCGGTCCATTATTTGTTGCTGCAGCATTTTTTAAAAACAGTGTCTGTTTTATCTCCTATAAGAGAACTAAGCAGACTCTTTATGTCTTTACTGCTAAGGTGATCCCTTTGTTTTTCAAAAGCTCTAATCCATTTCCATGCTCCCTCTTTAAGCAGCGGCAATAATTTCCTAAGATTTTCCTTGTCCATTTGTGACCAAGGAACATTATGAGTATTAGGGGTATTTGATGTAAGGGAGTGGTAGAACGCTAGGGATTATGCTGTCTAGAATATTTTTGCCATACACGCAAACATTTCTGCATGTAGGGATGATCCCAGTCTGGATCTCCCTCTCTATAAAGAATGCAATCCTCAGCATTCGCCATGTCGCGTGTATCAAAGGACCATGCTTGTGGCCATGGACTCATTTATTAAGCTAACCGCTTAGTCCAATCTACTAAATTATCTATATATGGCACAACATTGTACCAGCTATTCTCTCCTTCAGCAACTATCTCACTAGGGGTGAGGTCTGTGCTGTGCAAAACTCATTGAACACTCATTTGTTGCACTGATCTATCATGTAGTGTAAATCCCTCCATAGCCTCACAAGATGCCAACCTGAGGTCTGCTTGGTCATGTGTTCCCTGAAACTGCAACAGCTCAAGCTCTGTCACTCGAGTTTTCCTAACTCTAGAAAGCATATCCTGCTCTCTTTCTATAGTATCAATATGTTTAGGCAATCTCCTTGCACTCTTTGTTTGGTCCAAATCAATAAGGGGTCTTTCTTGAATATTAACATCATAATTAGGGTACCTAGCCTTTGGGGTTTGAAGTATTTCAACCATACTGTCCACACGCTTCTGTATGGATTCTATCCTATTTGTTATTCTCCCAAAACCTCCTTGAATTTGTCCTGAAAAGTCATCATGATATCCCTCTCTCCTCACTTTACTTGCATCTCTCCTACTTTCACTTCACGATATCCATTCTTGAGCACTTTCTGGTGCAACTATAACATCTCCTTCTGCCCAGGTGGTAAACTGTCTTCAGTCCTTCTAAGATCTCCTTTTCTTCCTTGAGATACTGGCCATCATGCCATACCTACAGCCCTAGCCCCATAATCACTCTACCTTGCATCATCTGCATCTCTTTGCTGTGGAGTAGACACTCGCTCTCTAACTACCCTTCCTGTGGTGTCCCTTCTCTGCAACAAATGTGATGTTGCTGATGAAACCTGTGACTGGTCATCACTATCTCCTGGACTTAGCTCTTCGCTTCTATCCTTCTGGGGAGGCTGGGTCTAAATGCAGTCTAAACTGTGCTTCTAGTTGTCCTGAAAATTTGGGGTCACCTGCTCTTATTTGCTGCCTAGGTGTACTCTCATGCTTTGGCATTTGTGGGGTGAAAAGGGTAACTTTTGGAGATTGTGGAGGTGTCTCAATTTTGGGGTTCTTAAATCCCACTGTGGCTTTGTGCAGGTGCACCAGTGGATATATACTAGGTACCTTAGGAGAGGTGCTCATAAGATCATATGGGGGTGGGGGAACAGAAGCGGTTCTAGGGGCATCAACTTTTGAGGGGTCCTAGATTTTTCGCAAAAAACTTGCCATAAAGCTAAAGTAGCTTATCTCTTCTGTAATTTGGCTCCTTTGTATTTACTCCTAAGATATGTAATAAAATGTCAACTATTTTGTCATCGAATGTCCCTTCTTTTGGCCAGGGATACATAGGTTTTTGGGTGGCTTAAAACCATGATACGTTTTCGTGTTGCAATTTTCTCTGATCATGTAGAAAAGTCTTTTGCATATGAGCTAAGGGAGTCT
Source organism: Calotriton arnoldi (assembly GCA_963921515.1). Taxonomy (NCBI): domain Eukaryota; kingdom Metazoa; phylum Chordata; class Amphibia; order Caudata; family Salamandridae; genus Calotriton; species Calotriton arnoldi. The sequence continues at coordinate 2,152,957 of CAWUFW010000504.1, forward strand.
CCATGATCACTCGTATTTCTAATGCTTTTTACAATTTAACTCTTTATCTGTCTGGACAAATACTATTCCTCTTTTAAAGCTTGCACAAGTATTTAAAAACAGGAAAATTCATCAACTTTTTGTCTTACCACTTATGCGGTGCACATTAAAATAACATCATGTACATTATGCAACATTACACAACAATGTCATACTGTAGCCACTTTTCATTCCTACACACACGCACTCACCATCAGCATAAAAATATGACCTCTTCTACTACTTCTAAATGATAATCAATGTTATTCTACTCTAAACGGCAAATACAGCTGGCAACCCCTGGTCACTTTCCTCTGCGCACAAAGAAGATAACCTTTTCAAACCATGCGTCTCTCAGACCATGGAATAACTTCTGGACATTGGGTCCAGGGTAGTAATTTGAGTGTTCAGATTGTACCTGGAGGTAAAGTTTAGCGACATCAGCTTTTCAGCTGTCCCTCTGTGTCAAACATTGGAACACATATTGGCACCTTCCAAATTACCTTTCAAATTACTTACATTGACCACTTCCAACCTTATATTGGGAATAACAAGTTAATCAGTCATGTAGCACCTTTACTGAAATTGTGCAACACGAGTACACAATTTTGCATGCAATACCCTTATGTCACTTATAACCTTATATTTAACATCTGTGGTTACCATTGCTAAGGGAGACAAGTCATATAGTATCTACAAAACATGGAACATAGTCTGCATTGTCCTCACCTTAAAAAGACGGCAGTCCCCGGATCCTCCTCAACCCCTGTGCACAGGCAGAACTTCAGCAAACACCATGTCTGCTTACTTCATCGAAAAGGTGCGCAGTGATCTATGCAGCGTGGGGTAGGTCGTCTTCCGGTATCAGCTGCCAGGTGTGGGCAAGAGGGACCTCTTAGACTGGTTCGCCACCTGCTGCAGGGTGACTACAAACCTTTAAAAATGAAAAAGACACAGACGCCTCTTTGGCAATGTAAAGACAGCTCTTTACTATCGCGACAGGGAGACAGGCTCTCCTACACACAGTCAGGCAGTCAGTCTCAATTTGCTGCTTCCCAGGCAGCTTTTTTTTACACAATGCTTTATTACAAAACAGCAAATAATAATTGACATGCAGGTTACAGATTGAAAATGGAAAAACACTCAAAGACCTGTGGCCCCATAACCCCAAAGCATTCTTCTACTTGTGAATACATGTGTATTCGTGGTAAATGCAATTTTAGTGAAGTGTGTGCTTTTATCATTATGCACCTAAGACATCCGTGTGTTCTAAGCTAATTGGATTTCTCGCACTCATTGTCTAATCAGCAGTGGCGGCTCGCAGAGGGAGTGCTGCGGGGCGGTGAGGCGGGGTGGGGGAGGGGCAGGGTAGTGGAGTCAGACATACGACGGCCAAGAGTAAAGTAAGTAAATAAATAAATAAAACTATTTACCTTGTGGTCGCTGCATCGCCGAGGTGTCTGTTGTTGCGCTATTTTTTTTTACATTTTCTACTGTGTGTTCATATTTTACATATCCTACAAGGATTTAGTAGTGCTATATCAAAAACCATTACATTAACAAAAAACTAAAAAATTTAGATCAGCTAGTGATGCATTTGTGCAGTGATGGTGCCTTCATGTGCTGAGTAATGCTTACGCACAGTTGCCCCAAAGTTCTTAAAATGACAGTATTATCTTTTTTGGAAATCTTCTTCCGGTCTAGGTGCAGGCAAGGAATTGCAAGGACCAAGTGTATTGGTACACCATGAAGATTATTTTTCCTGCTTCTTTCGCCTCAATGTTTACTGTCATGTTACCTTGCGCCTGCTTAGGAGTCTCTGTCTCACAGAATCCTCCTCTGACACACTACCACTCAGTTGCGTAGCAGGGGTGCCATGAGCAAGGGAAATGGGCCCCCTTGGGGCCCCCCTGACAATAATAAAAATAATAAGGGTTCAGTAGCCCCTTGTGCCACTGCACCTGCTGCTCCAATGGTAACTGTGCTCCTGCTCCCACTCATGTTTTAATTATTGTTTTAATGTGGGGATTGGTGTTTACTTTTATTTCTCTGATTGCAAAGTGAGAAGAGTTTTTAAAGCAAATTATGTGATAATGTAGGATAATGTTTTTTGCAATACACAACAAAATGTAAATACCTGTAAACGAACTGTATGCATCCAGCAGTTAGGAAAGCAAAAATGCAGCACTTTTTTTTGTAATTTTGAAGTGTGATGGAAACAGAGATTTTAATAGGATCAAAACAAATCAAGACATTTGGTGATGCGCAAATGATAAATATTCACAGAAACCCGATTTTCACACATTATCATGTAATTAAGAGCGTGGCTTAAAAACATGCAAGCTAAAAATCTGTGTTCAGCATAGTGTGCCGCCCGCCTTGTATTTGCTGTTTCTGTCATTGCATCCAGATATATGATACAACAAGCAACATCATACATACAAGAAGTCAGGACTATTGGCTTTGTCAATGGTTGTTAGTTGCATAAGATAAATAAGCGGCAACTATGGCTTGTATATAATATTGAAAAAGTTTCCACTTAAAGCCCTGGTGACACCACGACAATGTTGCTGCTCCTGAGTTTCTAAAAGAGAAGGGAAATCCAGAGTTAAAATGACTCTCTTTAAAGGATTTCCCTTCCCCTACAACGCTCACCTGGCATGATGTCATGCCGTAACTTCTCCCCTAGTGAGAAGTGAGCCGTGTGAGCATGCGCACATCAATGTGCCTGCTGTCACTGCAGTCCGGAAAAAAATGGACCGCCTGTGCCCGGGCACAAAACAGAGCCCGACAGAGACCCGTTTCGAGCCCCCCCTTTAAAAAACCTGCCGGTGCTCAGCACCGGTGAGACCCGGCCAACTTAAAGCCCTGTTGCCCAGTATTCAGAAAGCTGCTGAAAACCTAACTGTTTAAACAAGATTTCAACTGAACTGTGGCCCGCGAGATGCGGCGCATAAGTAACATCGACCAGACTGGGGATGGCCTACAACCAATGTGCAACGGGTAATTACCACAGGCCCAGAAGTAAACATCAACTTTCAGGGCACGAGTCGGGGTACCACGCGGGTGGACGGCGTCCCCCCACTTATTTTACCAGGGGGACGCCGTCCCCCCTGCTCACAAGCTGGGCTTTCTATGATGGCGGCCACCCGGTAAAATAAGTGGGGGGCTCCGTCCACCCGCGTGGTACCCCGACTCGTGCCCTGCTCAAACTTTGTTCTACGGTGTTTGATAGAACCCCCGTGTTTCTAGCGTGACTCCGCAACAGCACCATTTTAGAGCGCAGATTTCGGCCGGCGCCCGCTGCTAGGTGGATAAACACAAACTGGGTCCCCGGACGCCACAGCCTTAGGCGAGGGAGGTGCCTCGGGGGCGCGCACTCACAGTCATCCGCTCCGCTAGAAATCCCTTAATGCACCATGCCCTTCATTTATTTTTTGCTACTGGACATCTGAGAGCGTTTAAGAACAATACGTTTTTTTTTCCCCCCGAGTAGTTGCTTGATGATGGATCACACTGCATAAAAATGATTTTCCTTCGGTTGCGAAGGACAGGGGAAAGGCTACCATCTACAGTACAATTATGAAAACGGGCGTCTTTATCTGAGAAATGGCTTCTGATTCACAAATACACGTGTGTGGGAGCTTTGTAGCAGTTGTAATTCACTCGTTCGAAAATCAATGAGACATTTCGCAGATTCTGTAACTCCCTATATGACACAAATTACATTTAAGAGTAGGTCTTCCACAAACGAAAGGTTACGCAGTATGCAAAATTATATTAATAAAATAAATAAAACACGTTTTTGAACTGGATATCGCTCCCAGTACAGAGCCACCCTCCTAGTGAGTTTTGGAAGTAGGCTAGGATGAAGAAGGTTCTGTTCTTGTCATCAGCTTATTGGCTATCGTTCCTCTCTTTCCGTAGTTTATGTCTAATATGCCTCAGTTTCACAAATATTGATACTCTTGGATAATTTTGTGTGCGCCTCTGTGGCTGTTGTAATTTTAGCTCTTCTTTTACCCACTGATTGTGGATCGCTGCTGGTGCAAGGACGGGTGTTTGGTGTTTCTGTATGTTGCAAATGTTGCACTTTAAAATGAATAGATTTGTGCTCAAAAGGCTCCAGCCCCCCCTCCCCCCTGTCGTGTGTGGCAGCCCGGGCTGAGACAGCTTCCCGGGCACACACACAGCCCCACCCGAGTACTTCACAGGTCTAAAAGACCATTTGCTTGTGAATGAGGCTTTGTTGTGTTTTCACACCTTTTTAGAGCCCCTGCAACTTCACTCTGCCGATTGCTGGAAGAATTAGCACCCCCCCCCCGTAATTTCACTCTAGTTGCGCCTCTGATTGCAAATGTACACCATGCTGTTCAGAAAGTAAAAACACCTATTCCCCTTGATTGCTTGGAGGACGCTTTATTGGTTCATCATGAGATCACAAAATGCCAAGCACTTTAGTTTAATAGGCACTTTACTGTGAATGCCTGGGGAAGCCGCGAAACCTTCATTCCTTCATTAACAGTATGAATGAACCTTCACCTCTGTTGTTTAATTTGTGCATGATGTAGGCAGACCTGAGGAGTATATAATGCATGTTCTCCTATAACCAATGACACATTAAGGGGACAGGGAGTGCACCCACCACAGTTCTATGTAATGCATTATCATTTTAAATTAATATTCTCCGGTTCTGTCAGTTAGTTATTCCCCTAGTTAAATTCTCGGAAAAACTGGAGAATCACATTACAGAAAACCAGGAGAATTTTTTTTTTTTTTACAATGGAATAAGTTTAAGAAGCTTTTTAATGGCTGGTAGTGCAATTTCCATCAGAATAATGTATAGTTCTCATTATGTCTGCAATAACAGATGTACATAGTATTAGGTTGAAACTGTACAGAGTGCACCTGGCATTTTTTTTATCATGGTCACAGTGTATTAAACTTGTCAGTATATTTAATTGTAGTGTTCTAGGTAGCGTAAGAAATTTGATAGTTTTGATAACCACTATTGTAGTTTCTAGCATGTAGTTTTCTTTGTTTTTTTACAACGCGCAACCTCTGCTTTTGTTCATGGTGCCATGTTTTAGTATGCCTCGCTTACAGCACTCAATGTCTTTACTAATGTAGTTGTACACCAAACTTCATCCACATTTGGGCTGTTAATTCCTCTATACAGGGACCTAAAGTCACAGGCTTATGCACTGAGCAGCTTCAATTGTTAAATCTTGCAATACGTGCAAATGATGGATCTGCTGCACATGTGATGTCACTTCCTGTCGTGATGTCACTTCCTGTAACACCACCTGACTTGGAGAGTCCCCCCACTTCTTTTTTAGGTCTCGGCCTGCACCAGCGCTTGCGCTGGTCTGGCCGAGAGTTTTAGTAAGTGGGTTTTGGAAGTGCAAACACTGGCTTTCGGCTGGTGACCAGCTTGAGTTCACGATGGCGTGCACGCGCAGCTGCCATCTGTTGTTTCCTATCTCTTCCTCATTTCCTCGTCATGGCTCATTAACTCTCTGGACTCTGATGTTTCAATCGCAGCAGCAGCTCACATTACCAACTGAGGGCCCTGGACTACAGTCACATGAAAAACAACAGCGATTAGCATTGAAATGCAAGCTTTTTTTGTCTAGTTAGAAATATTGCTTCGGTGGGTTGATTTCACCTTATATCGCTATTTGTTTTATATTGGGAGTCACAGCCTAATTACCAGTATTTTTGTCTCTCACTGTTTTTTAAAAATATTTATTCGCGCAAAGCACAAAGCTATATTTAAGGTTACTTTTTCCGCGTCACTTCTTCACTCTATTTAAACTCCACACCTCCCACTTTTATTGTCTCTCTCCTTCTCTCTCTCTTCCCTCTCTAATTCTCTCTCTACTTAATTAACTCTTCCCTCTCTATCTTTTTTAGCCTTTCATTCTCTCTCACCCCTTTATCTGTTTCTCTTTCAAACTCCTTCATTCACTCTCTCTCCCCTTCTTTCTCTCTCTCTATCCCGCTCCACTCTTTATTCTATGTACACCCTTTCTCTCTCTCTCTTTCTCTCTCACCACCCTCTCTAATTGGGCATTATATCTTCACTCTATCTCTCACTCGGCAACACCACAGCATCACTCAGCGCAACCACAGCATCAATCAGAGCCAGCACAGCATCACTCAGCACCAACACAACACCACTCAGCACCACCACAGCATCACTCAGCACCACCACTCAGCACCACCACAGCATCTCTCAGCACCACCACAGCACCACTCAGCACCACCACACCACCACTCAACACCACCACAGCATCACTCAGCATCACCACAGCATCACTCAGCACCACCGCAGCATCACTCAGCACCACCGCAGCATCACTCAGCACCACCACAGCATCACTCAGCACCACCACAGCACCACTCAGCACCACCACAGCACCACTCAGCACCACCACAGCACCACTCAGCACCACCACAGCATCACTCAGCACCACCACAGCAGCACCACTCAGCACCACCACAGCACCACCACAGCATCACTTAGCATCACCACAGCATCACTCAGCACCACCACACCACCACTCAGCACCACCACAGCATCACTCAGCACAGCACCACCACAGCATCACTCAGCACCACCACAGCACCACTCAGCACCACCACAGCATCACTCAGCATCACCACAGCCCCACTCAGCACCACCACAGCACAACCACAGCACAACCACAGCATCACTCAGCACCACCACAGCATCACTAAGCACCACAACAGCATCACTAAGCACCACCACAACACCACTCAGCACCACCACAGCATTACTCAGCAGTACCACAGCATCACTCTGCACCACCACAGCATCACTCTGCACCACCACAGCATCACTCTGCACCACCACAGCATCACTCTGCACCACCACAGCATCACTCTGCACAACCACAGCATCACTCAGCACAACCACAGCATCACTCAGCACCACCACAGCATCACTCAGCACCACCACAGCATCACTCAGCACCACCACAGCACCACCACAGCACCACTCAGCACCACCACAGCATCACCACAGCATCACTCAGCACCACCACAGCACCACTCAGCACCACCACAGCATCACTCAGGACCACCACAGCATCACTAAGTACCACAACAGCATCACTAAGCACCACCACAGCATCACTCAGCACCACCACAGCACCACTCAGCACCACCACAGCATCACTCAGCACTACCACAGCATCACTCAGCATCACTCAGCACCACCACACCACCACTCAGCACCACCACAGCACCACCACAGCATCACTCAGCACCAGCACAGCACCACCACAGCATCACTCAGCACTACCACAGCACCACTCAGCACCACCACAGCATCACTCAGCATCACCACAGCCCCACTCAGCACCACCACACCACCACTCAGCACCACAACAGCATCACTAAGCACCACCACAACACCACTCAGCACCACCACAGCATCACAGCTCCACCACAGCATCACAGCACCACCACAGCACCACCACAGCACCACTCAGCACCACCACAGCATCACTCAGCATCACCACAGCACCACCACATCACCACAGCACCACCACAGCATCACTCAGCACCACCACAGCATCACTCAGCACCACCACAGCATCACTCAGCACCACCACAGCACCACCTCAGCATCACTAAGCACCACCTCAACACCACCACAGCATCACTAAGCACCACCTCAACATCACTCAACACCACCTCAGCATCACTAAGCACCACCTCAACATTAGAATAGGCAGGAAGAAGTTGCCAACATTGCAACGACAAAATAAACGACAAGACCTTTCTTATGTTTATTCTTTTTTAATTGGGTCATTCAGTTGTACATAATGTCGTCTTAGTTATATATAAAGTAACAAAAATGCTTATAAGTCTTTTTTATTATAACTTTTCAACATGCTGCACAGCAGCCACAATGCTCTTAAAAACATTGGCAAAACCAATAGCTCTGCCTAAACACTTAGAAGGCCCCAAAGGCGAGACCTATTGGCTAATAGGTCTCGCCTTTGGGACCGTATATGTGTTTAACCAGGTGTCAGTTATGCAGCACAATTGTTGCATGGCTAAACACTTATAAGGTCCCAAAGGCGAGACCTATTGGCTATGCCAATGCTTGTTTAGGACTTGTGCCCTGTCAACTTTCCCTCTGTAGAACAGACCCTAATAAATCAGCCGAGGTGACAAGTTTGAATCCTCGCCGAGCCAGTATTGTAGAAGCGGACTTCTACCCATCCCCGGTCACGTGGTGGTTGCACAACTAGACTGCAACACCACACAGTACAGACGTCATTAGAGCTGATGTTAAGAGTACTGTTGAGATAGTTAATAATTACAGAATGTCGTTTGCGTGTTTTTAAAGGCTGAATTTGTCATATCTGTGGCCGGTGGCCCGAGGGTGAACACGTATCCCTGCAGAGGGCGCGCGGCCGACTGGGCTCCGTTATGGCGCCAAAGGCAGGGTTTGCACGGGCCACCCCCGCTCGGCAGAGTTCAGGGAGGGACCGTGCTCCTTCCGCCCCTGTGCGTGCAGGGCTTGAAACACCTGGACACACCCTGCTCTGGAACTGCCCGCAGCATGTGTACATTGTGTGCCGGGGAACGTTTACTGTACTCGGAGGGTGAACTCTGTGCTGAGAAGCGAATTGTTTACTATGTGACGCTGAAATACGAGAATAGGGCCGATCACCTGCTGCAAACAACAGAATGCAGCGATGGGGCGTAGTTGTGTAGGCGGGAGGAAGTAAAACGCCACAGCATTTAGGACAGTGATATAAGGTGTATTTAGAAAAGCGCACGTTCACCTGAAGGGTATTTTAGTGCTGAGATCACAGATGTTTACTGTTACCCAGTGGTACTCATTTTATCGACCTCGAAAGGATGAGTGGGTCCAAAGCATGATTTATGTCTGCTGTTTAAGCTGCAAGCAAGAGCCCCATGCTCTGCTTCCTGCGTCTCGGGTTATTAATGGCTCTTTGGCCCAAAGCATGTTTTTAGCAGCTAACACCTGCAGGACAGACAGGGTTTCATTATCCGCATAAAAGTTCAGGGTGTTGGCCACTGGATTTGGTCACAAGCACCCGGTAGCAAGGGACACTCCTCCTCCCTCTTGGAGGTAACCCTCAGCACTTTGAGAGAAATAGTTTGAGTAACTCCTTGAAAGGAGAAAGTAATGCACTGTGTGGTCCAATTCCCAAAGACTCGGCCATAGTGACGGGCGGTCACGCCTTCCAGCTTGCATGGCTGCCTCATCCAGACCACCTCTGCCCCAAGCATCATCCCAAGTACTGCCCGTAGGAGGATAAGAGCCTCTCTTCCGCTCCAGGCAGCATCCCAAGTACTTCCATAGGAGGGCAAGAGCCTCTCCTCTGCCCCAGGCAGCGTCCCAAGTACTTCCGTAGGAGGCAGAGAGCCTCTCCTCTGCCCCAGGCAGCATCCCAAGTACTTCCGTAGGAGGCCGAGAGCCTCTCCTATGCCCCAGGCAGCATCCCAAGTACTTCCGTAGGAGGACAAGAGCCTCTCTTCTGCCCCAGGCAGCATCCCAGGTACTTCCATAGGAGGTCGAGTGCCTCTCCTCTGCCCCAGGCAGCACCCCAAGTACTTCGGTAAGAGGGAAGAGCCTCTCCTCTGCCCCAGGCAGCATCCCAAGTACTTCCGTAGGAGGCCGAGAGCCTCTCCTCTGCCCCAGGCAGCATCCCAAGTACTTCGGTAAGAGGGAAGAGCCTCTCCTCTGCCCCAGGCAGCATTCCAAGTACTTCCGTAGGAGGCCGAGAGCCTCTCCTCTGCCCCAGGCAGCATCCCAAGTACTTCTGTAGGAGTCCGAGAGCCTCTCCTATGCCCCAGGCAGCATCCCAAGTACTTCGGTAAGAGGGAAGAGCCTCTCCTCTGCCCCAGGCAGCATCCCAAGTACTTCGGTAAGAGGGAAGAGCCTCTCCTCTGCCCCAGGCAGCATTCCAAGTACTTCCGTAGCAGGCCGAGAGCCTCTCCTCTGCCCCAGGCAGCATCCCAAGTACTTCTGTAGGAGTCCGAGAGCCTGTCCTATGCTCCAGGCAGCATCCCAAGTACTTAGGTAAGAGGGAAGAGCCTCTCCTCTGCCCCAGGCAGTATCCCAAGTACTTCAGTCGGAGTCTGAGAGCCTTTTCTCTTCCCCAGGCAGCATCCCAAGTCAGTGGCGGCTCGCAGAGGGAGTGCTGCGGCGTGGTGAGGCGGGGGGGTAATGGAGTCGGACGGGTAGTGGAGTCGGACATACAACGGCCAGGCGTAAAGTAAGTAAATAAATAAATAAATAAATACAACTATTTACTTTGCGCTCGATGCATTGCCGAGTTGGCGATGCAGCGAGCGCAAGGTAAATAGTTTTATTTATTTATTTACTTACTTTACTCCTTGCCGTCGTATGTCCGACTCCACTACCCCTGCCCCGCCCCGCAGCACTCCCTCTGCAAGCCGCCACTGTCCCAAGTACGGAGGGCAAGAGCCTCTCCTCTGCCACAGGCAGCATCCCAAGTACTTCGGTTGGAGGGCAAGAACCTCTCCTCCACCCCAGGCAGCATCCCACGTACTTCCGTAGGAGGTCGAGCACCTCTCCTCTGCTCCAGGCAGCATCCCAAGTACTTCCGTAGGAGGCCAAGAGCCTCAACTCTGCCCCAGGCAGCATCCCGAGTACTTCAGTAGGAGGATAAGAGCCTCTCCTCCGCTCCAGGCAACATCCCAAGTACTTCCGTAGGAGGACGAGCGCCTCTCCTCTGCCCCAGGCAGCATCCCAAGTACTTCCGTAGGAGGTCGAGAGCCTCTCCTCTGCCCCAGGCAGCATCCCAAGTACTTCCGTAGGAGGTCGAGAGCCTCTCCTCTGCCCCAGGAAGCATCCCAAGTACTTCAGTCGGAGGTCGAGAGCCACTCCTCTGCTCCAGGCAGCATCCCAAGTATTCCCGTAGGAGGCCGAGAGCATCACCTCTGCCCCAGGCAGCATCCCAAGTACTTCAGTAGGAGGATAAGAGCCTCTCCTCCGCTTCAGGCATCATCCCAAATACTTCCGTAGGAGGTCGAGCGCCTCTCCTCTTCCCCAGGCAGCATCCCAAGTACTTCCGTAAGAGGCCAAGAGCCTCTCCTATGCCCCAGGCAGCATCCCAAGTACTTCGGTAAGAGGGAAGAGCCTCTCCTCTGCTCCAGGCAGTATCCCAAGTACTTCCGTCGGAGTCTGAGAGCCTTTCCTCTGCCCCAGGCAGCATCCCAAGTCAGTGGCGGCTCGCAGAGGGAGTACTCCGGGGCGGTGAGGCGGGGAGGGGGCAGGGTGGGGGGTAGTGGAGTCAGACATACGACGGCCAGGAGTAAAGTAAGTAAATAAATAAAACTATTTACCTTGCGCTCGCTGCATCGCTGAGTTGGCGATGAGGCGAGCGCAAGGTAAATAGTTTTATTTATTTATTTACTTACTTTACTCCTTGCCCTCGTATGTCCGACTCCACTACCCCCCCACCCTGCCCCGCCCTGCCGTCCACAGCACTCCCTCTGCGAGCCGCCACTGTCCCAAGTACTTCGGTAGGAGGATAAGAGCCTCTCTTCCGCTCCAGGCAGCATCCCAAGTACTTCCATAGGAGGGCGAGAGCCTCTCCCCTGCCCCAGGCAGCGTCCCAATTACTTCCGTAGGAGGCCGAGAGCCTCTCCTCTACCCCAGGCAGCATCCCAAGTACTTCTGTAGGAGGCCGAGAGCCTCTCCTCTGCCCCAGGCAGCATCCCAAGTACTTCCGTAGGAGGCTGAGAGCCTCTCCTCTGCCCCAGGCAGCATCCCAAGTACTTCCGTAGGAGGCCGAGATCCTCTCATCTGCCCCAGGCAGCATCCCAAGTACTTCGGTAAGAGGGAAGAGCCTCTCCTCTGTCCCAGGCAGCATCCCAAGTACTTCCGTAGGAGGCCGAGAGCCTCACCTCTGTCCCAGGCAGCATCCCAAGTACTTCCGTAGGAGGACAAGAGCCTCTCTTCTGCCCCAGGCAGCATCCCAGGTACTTCCATAGGAGGTCGAGTGCCTCTCCTCTGCCCAAGGCAGCATCCCTTCCGTAGGCAGGGCCGGCGCTGGGCATGGGCAGTGTGGGCCGCTGCCCAGGGCCCCGCAGTCAGCCCTCCAACTTGGGGCCTCGCACCATTGCGATACAGTCAGGCCACGGCATGAAAAGTGCCACCTTGCAACTGTGCCACATTAGGGCCCCCCGCCTCCCCTGGCCTCACTGCTATGGTGTAGCGAGGCAAACCCGGGGGTGGGGGGGCAGTCCCAGTTGCAAGAAGGCACATTCCTCAGTTTTGTCCTGCAATTAGGCCTCCTCCCCCCACACAAGCAGAGGCACAGCGGTAGGACTATTGCTCGGCTGCTTAACTCCCTGGCAGTATTAACCCTCTCTGGAGATAAGCAACCCTCACACCTTCAGCCCTTGATGAGCTGTTAAGAGGTGCTTGTAGGTGGCTGAGAGGGAGGGCAGCTTCAGGAGCAGGGAGCGTCTATTGAGATGCAAACAGCTCTGAATGTGTCACGTCTATGCAAATCTGAGGGGCCTCGCACATTCCCCTTCTGCCCAGGGCCCCAAAAATCCTAGAGCCGCCCTGTCTGTAGGAGGGCGATACCCTCTCCTCTGCCCCAGGCAGCATCCCAGGTACTTCCGTAGGAGGTCAAGAGTCTCTCTTCTCCAGGCAGCATCCCAAGTACTTCCGTAGGAGCAGGGCTTTAAGTGGGCTGGGTCCTGCCGGTGCTCAGCACCGGCAATTCTAAAAAGAAGGTGCTGAGGCGGGTCCCTATCGGGCTTTCCCTTTTTGCCCTCACCATCAGGGTGGGAAAAAAAAAAATCTTAACTCTGCAGCAGTACCACCCTTCACTGCCTTTGAGGTAACTTCAAAAAGACTCGTTATAGTTCTTTCACAGTCTCATTTCAGGAATGAAGCATTTTCAATATTCTATACAACGAAGCCATAGTTGTTGCTTATTTATCTTATGCAACTAGCAACAATTGATAAAGCCAATAGTCCCGGTTGTTATAGGTGTAATGTTACTTGTTGTATCATCTATTTGGATGCAATGACAGAAACAGCAAAATACCAGTCGGCGACACACTATGCTAAGCACAGCTTTTTAGCCTAGGTGTTTTTAAGCCATCCCCTTAATTACATTGGCCACACCCCTTTAAGAGATCCCCCAGTTTCTTTATCCCACTTAAAGCCCTGCATAGGAGGGAAGATCCCCTCTCTGCTCCAGGCAGCATCCCAAGTCCTTCAGTAGGAGGGCAAGAGCCTCTCCTCTGCCCCAGGCAGCATCCCATGTACTTCCGTAGGAGGTCGAGAACCTCTCCTCTGCCCCAGGTGGCATCCCAAGTACTTCCGTTAGAAGGAAGAGCCTCTCCTCTGCCCCAGGCAGCATCCCTAGTACTTCCGTAGGAGGGCAAGAGCCTCTCCTCTGACCCAGGCAGCATCCCAAATACTTCCGGAGGAGGGCAAGAGCCTCTCCTCTGCCCCAGGCAGCATCCCTAGTACTTCTGTAGGAGGGCAAGAGCCTCTCCTCTGCCCCAGGCAGTATCTGTAGGAGATCAAGAGTCCCTTCTTTTAAGAGCAGCAGAGCAGGTCTCAGCCCCACAAAGGGGACCTCGATAGTGCCTCCACTGTTTACTTATAAACAAAGCAAGTAGAGGAGCTGTGAGAAGCTGGCCTGGTATATGATGTCCACTAATGTAAGTGGGCACCTTGCACCAGTCGAGAAAGCCCTTATGGTGATTTAAGAGGTCTAAGACAACCTTAGAAAGCTCTCTAAGTGGTAGCTGTGGAGAGCAGCCTTCAGGCTTAGTCCAGGAGGAGTGTAAAGCAGCTTGTTTTACCAGAATGCAATCTTATAGTATAGATTAAGTGAAAAAGAACCACACAAAGTATTTATAAAAATATGTATTTATTATATAATACTCTCTAACACGTTTAGGTATCTCCTACCCGGAGATAATCACAATGCACACAATACTTTGCAAAGAAATACAGTAAATCACACAGAATACAAAGTGGACCCCAGGAGGGGACCAAACCATATACTAAGAAAGTGGTATAAGAACCACGACTCGGGTCAGGACAATGTCGAGAGGACGTAGAAGTGCCAGGGACCCAAGGAACCACCCAAGGTGAGTGACTAGGAACCCCACGGAGAGCGTGTGCAGTGTGGGAACACGACCGCTTGCTCCGTACAACTCTACGTGTAAGTCGCAGTTGGATTTTTAAAGATTAAGGACCCTTCCCAGCGGATCCTGAAGAAACCCTGTGGAAGACAGATGGTTGGAGAGCCACCCCACCCGTGGATACCCTAGTACCCATGTTACCTACACCAGGGAAGCTTGGTGCATAGGTGTCGGAAACCGCCGTCGAACCCAATGGAGGACTTCAGTAAAGTGCCGCTGCTGACGAAGGAGAAAGTGTTCTGTGGAATCCAAAGGTGGATTCTAAGTGAGAGGTAACTGCAAGCAGAGGGGACAGAGTCCATGTCGCTCAGGAGTGACCAGTAGATCTGTAAGACGAATGCCCACAAATGTTGGGAGTTGCAGGAGAGTTGACGAGGACCGTGACTCTGCAGTTGTGAGGACCAGGCAACGCTGAGGAAGACCAGGAGCCATGCACAAGCTGACCCATGTTGGATGTCGAGTGCTGAGGGGTCGGTGTCCGGTGGGAGCACCAACAAGCCTTGGCAAATGCAACCAATGCAGAAATCGAAGAAGGGGCAACGTCGGGACCAGCAATGTCCAGGGGACTTACCACAAGCAGGGGAGTCAAATCAGGCCCGAGCAATCAGGGGAGCCCAAAAGAAACAAAGGTTACCCTCAAATGGACCCACGGGCCGGAGGCACTGGAGTCGCGAGAGGACCTCAAGCAGCTCACCAAAAGATGCAGGCCACAATGCAGAACAATACGGTATGGCCGAAGACTCTGGTTACTGGAGGTGCTCGAGGTTGGGGCTATTTGGAGTCCGGAGATCTTTTGGAAGGAAGCCAACAAGCCTTTGCAACTGCAAGTTGATGCTGTGCGCAGGGGTTCGGTTATTGCAACCCCCACAAGGGATACTGGCCTCAAACTTGGTGAGAGGGCAAGGCAGGCATCGGGAGCTGTGGAGACCCACCACCTGTGTTGCAGAACCTTACAGAGTTTGGAGGAGCTCAGGATCAGAAGACCGGCCGACTTAGTTGCGGTGCCTGATAATGCAGGGGAGTGACTCTTTCACTTCAAGGGAGATTCCTTCAGGTGTCTTTGATGCCCACAGGCCTTGGAAGGTTCCTGTATGGTGCACAGGTACAGACGATGCAGTAGGCTGGAGGGGAGAAGAAGTCGAGCCCAACAAAGTCAAGTGAGGTCCAGAGTGCCCAGACGGTAGAAGAAAAAGTGGTGTCGGATCTGAATCTTGTCCCATGACGAATCTAGCAACCCACCCACAGGTAAGCCCTTAAGTACCCTTAGGAAAGGGTTGGGATGATTCAGGGGTCCCTCCCAGGTTAGGGTCTGGACAGGGGGGAGGTTACTCCCATGTCCTTTGTCCAGTTTCGCGCCAAAGCAGGAGCCAACGGCTCCCAGAGATGGTTTGAACTGGACTATGCATGGGGACACCAAATGTGCCCCTCATGCAATGCAGACTGAGTGGCGCTGGCAAGCGCACCCACCCGGCCCCAATACACTAAATCCTGTCTTGGAGGTGGTCGCACCTCCTTGTGACAGGATGCCTATTGTTCTGCCTTCCCTTGCTCGAGCTTGGCTCAGCAGCAGGAGGGCAGAATCGTGTCTCTGGTTGGCAGCAACCATTTTGTGCTATCCAGGTCTAGAAGGATGGCACCGGGAACACTGAGAGCCTAACGGAGGGCTCTTCCAGTGCTTGGAATCATACCAACATGTTTGATACCAAACATGGTAGGATTTGTTGCAGCCAGTTTCGAGATGGTCATCGCGTAATTTACGCGGTGCCCCTCTATATGGTATATGGCTGCTTCACTTACAACCCAGGAGAATGGACTCCGTAGGCTGTAGGGGTGTCCTGCTCATGCAGGGGCACCCTCACACTTAGAACCAAGCATCCTGCCTTCAGGATTGCAAAGGCCTGCTAAAGGGGTGACTTATCTGTTTTAAGTGCAGAGAACCCAGATATAGGAAACCTATATCTGTCGTAAATGGTGCTAGCACCAGCTTACACAGGCTGCAATGGCGGCTTGTAGTTACAGTTTGAATGGTCTCCCATGGGAGGCATAAAACATGCTTCAGCCCATGGGGGACCTCTGGGGTACCTATGCCGTGGGTACCTTAGTACCATATACTAGGGACTTATAAGGGTACCCCAGTATCCAATCTGGGATGTACCTAAGTACTGAACATAACAATTTAAGGGAGAAAGCAGAGAGACTGGGGTCCTGATTAGCAGGATCCTAGTCAGACTAGTCAGTAACAGCTCAGCACCAGGCAAAAAGTGGGGGTAACCATGCAGAAGGATCCTACCTTCCTACAGGAGCCCTACCTATGTTGCATCTCTACATGTAAATCAGTTCCTCCAATGCAGAATGTCAAAATTCTAATTATCGCTGAAGTCCCAAAAGCTGTACAAAATAAAAATCGTCTGCAATCAGCGGATCTTCAGGATGCTTACTTCCATCTATCAAGGCTGTAACAGCACGGAAAATATTTCCATTTTATAGTTCAGAGACCAGTGCTCCCAGTACAGAACATTACCATTACCTCCTTGTCTGTCTTCCTGCCACTTTCCTCACTGAGTGAGCAGTTCCCCTGCTTGACAGAACAACATTACCTAGCTTAAAAAAGAAAGTTCCTTCAATATATCCCTCATTCCCAACATGCAGGATAGGAGGAACTGGATATGACCATTTCCTAATCAAGCCGAAAAACAAAAATCAAGACCAAGATCAATCATCAATCTAACAGGAGGGAATGCAGGCTCAGGACTGAGACAGGAAGACCTGGACTTGGAGTAATGAAGATTACCGATAAGTAACCGGCTCATTGCCTCCTCCTCCTCCTTCCTGCCACAGTACTTACTGAGTGAGCCAATAACCAAGCTAACGACAATTGATCAAAACTTGAAACCAAAATAACCACAGAAAACAATATTGATGCTGCATCTGTGAATTTTATAGGAGTGTATCAAAAAGTAAACCTCATGTACAGTAGACAAAACTCGGGTACCAAAATCAGCCGATGCTCCACCCCTAGGTGAAATCGATAATGCATCATGAAAGTGTGGGGATAAGCCCATGTGGCCGTGTAGCAAATGTCTCTCAATGAGGCCCCTATAAACACTGCCCATGAGTAGGCCATGCCCGGGTAGATTTATACCAGGCTTCTCCAACGAGTAGCTCGTAAGATACTGGTAGCTCTCTAGATACCTGGAAGTAGCTTTCCTGTGTGTGGCCAACCCTACTAAATTAGAAGCTATTGCTTGGCTGAAATAATTTATGTATACCAAAATTGAGAGTGTATTTGAGATGAAAATGTGTTTATTTTCAGAACTCATGAGCTAATATTTTAAGGAAAATGGCTGAATTTCCAAAATGTATTTAAAGCTGGAATTTGAATGATAAGTAATGTGACATTGAGGAGACTTTTTTTTTTTTTTTTACAAATGTTATTACCTTGGTAAAAGAGGCATTGCAGCTCTGGCTTTTATGTATGACCCATGTAGAAGCATTTCATACTGACAAAGCTTTTTTTACATTACTGCTGGCAACCGTGCCTTATGCACTGAGGTGATTGCTGGTATTAAACTGCTAGAAACCTTCCATATGGTGGCCACTATTACAATGCTAATAATATTAGTAGCTCTCAATGAGTTTCGTTGAACATAAGTAGTTCTCATTACAGAAAAGATTGGAGAACCCTTATTTAGACTGGACAGAAGAAGGCAAGATAACCTTTGAAGACTCATAAGCTTGAATGACTGCCATTTTAATCCACCTGGAATGAAATTACCAGTAAGTAACCAGATCATTCTGTTTCATTACACCTATCCATTGCTCTTTACCAAAATCTGGGGCAGCTTTTGTTGTCACATTTTAAAAATAATTTTATTGTCAATCTGACACGTACATTCCCCTACATCATGAGGCATGTGAGGCACAACTGCATTACCTAAACATTTTAGCAAACTTCAACTGCCCCCATCATCAGCTGCAGCCCTCTAGTGAATCTCCAGTCTTGGGCGCCTCTCCAAAGAAAAGGATAGTTATGAGGGTCAGGTGCCATAGATTCCCCCAGTGATAACTACGGGCCTCCTGGCTATTCCCCCATTTTCCCCCTCTAGCCATAAGAATCTGGGAGCACTCTAAATGGTATGATTACTAGAATTCTCAAGTATTAGGGGCTAGTGAGTTCTCTATACTCGATGGACGGGTTGCCCCAGATGGTAATACTTCTGTTTAGCGTTCAGTCGAGAAGGTAATCTTCTCCAACTACAAGAATACCCATATTTAACCAGTCTCTCTGAGGCCTCTGACTCTATGTTTACCACATAGAGTGGTGATCCACTATCTGCCAGAGCATAAGGCTAGAAATATCTGTTTTCCCCGCAAGGTAAATAATTGATAGGTTTGTTTGGTAGACCGAAAGTTTGTATGCTGGGATCATTGCTGCACCCCAAAAAGAAGAATGAGCGTTTGTCTATAGTGTGTTCTGAACCAGTCACGTATTGCTCATGGTGGGTTCACAGTTGTCTCTCATTGTTATTTCTAACCAGTGAAGTCTTTTCCTACATCATCCCAAGAATAGGCCCGCTTTACCCTCCTCTCTCCTTTCTTCTTTTCCATATCCAACATCATGCTTTCATGTTCTGCCCATTTCAGTGCAACAGTCATCCACCTCAATTTCAAGGGGTCCACTATTGATTTCCACACCATTGCAATCTGCCTGTTCCCTAACAAAGATGCTTCAAATGTATTATTAGTCTTCTTTTTGGGGTGCAGCAATGATCCTAATAAAGAGATCTCCATTTTAAAGCGGTCCGTTCTACCTGTGCATTCAGTTAAAGTTTACTTGATCTCTCCCCAATAAGGTGCTATTATCAGACAGTCCCAAACCTTACAGAAGAAACCCACCTTCTTTGCCCTACAACTAGAGATATAGATCCGGCTGGTGGAAAGATACTACCAATTTTCTTGGGAGTGATGTACATTCTGCTCATTGTAATAAGTTAAAACGGGCACTCTAAGATGCTCTAGGCACATAACCTAAAGTGAATTTCCAGCCACTATCACTGAACTCATTACTAATAACAGATATTCACTTTTCTCTGGGACCATTAGGTTACCTTTGGGCACACCAGAGTGGACCTGATTTAACACTGTGACTATCCTTCTTGCTTCTCCAAGAGTGAACGGTAGCTGCAGAAGAACACCGTGAGCTGGCGTTTCGACACCCTCACCCATTTCTGTTGAGGGCCTTCACCCTTATACCAGAGAGCAAACATTGACACACAGGCACACCACAATTCTGTGCAAATCAAATGAAGAATTTGAGCTTTCGGGTGATATAAAACTCGCCCACAGTTTCAACACCTGCCTTTGTCTAGGCTGTGAGCTGTTTGGATTCACAAGTGTGATGCTCAGAGCATATGCAGCACTCGTGCCCTCTTAAGGCATTTCTGCTAGAAGCATTGAGTCGCCTTCACTAACCATGGCAATTTCCCTGCTTGGCATTTAGGCCTTATAAACAGGCTAGTCAATAGTCCTCCTTGAATCGTAGCCATTAGAACTCCTCTTTCGGGCCAGTCAGTTCCACTATAGCATCATGCAGCTCACTGGGGTTTGTGCAGCCAGGAAATACAATTCCAAGTCTGCAGCCTCGGCTCACCTTCATCATAAGGGAGTCTTAATTTGCACACTGCTGCCCTATATCAGCACTCCATAATGAACTGAGGAGGATCGCATCTACATTGAACAGTGGTCCAGCAGGGGGGCTAGCAAGTTGGCAAAATAATAAAGCAATTGTGGTAGCATTGTCATCTTTGGCAAGACTATTCTGAGCATCACAAACAGTGACATGGTCCTCCAAGAAGGATATGCTGCCCATTAGGGTTGTCAGCTCTGTCCAAACTCAACCAGCTATGGCATCTGCTTCCATGATAGACTTGCACTCTCAGATAACAGATTGTGAGCAGCTCCCATTTAATAGCTCAGTCTCTGCCACTTCCACTGCGGAGTATAGAGGAAGCATACTTTGGCCCAGTTATTACTCCTCCAGTGTGGCTACTATCGGAGCAGAGTCACAAGAAGCATCTCGCAGGAACTATTTATTTATTTATTTATATATTTATATAGCGCACTACTACCTGAGGGCGTCTAGGTGCTTGCAGCTCAACACACAAAGCAACGGAGAGATGTTACGTCTCAGTTGTTGAAGAAAGGTTATAGGGTATAAAGCCAGGTTTTAAGTCCTTTCCTAAAGGAGAGTAGATCAGGGGAGTTTTTTTTAGCTTTATTGGTATCTCATTCCACCATCTGGTTGTGATACTTGTGAAACTTTTTCCGCCCCATCTGTGAAGACGG
Source organism: Calotriton arnoldi (assembly GCA_963921515.1). NCBI lineage: Eukaryota > Metazoa > Chordata > Amphibia > Caudata > Salamandridae > Calotriton > Calotriton arnoldi. The sequence goes on from CAWUFW010000504.1 coordinate 2,173,537, forward strand.
AACTTGGGTTCTTTCACGAACTTCAGAAAGGCAGACCGAAGTGTACGTGCTGGAATATGCCATTGGAAGCGATCCGTTAGGTAGACAGGATCAAGGTTATGCAAAGTCTTAAAGGCAATGCAAAGTGCCTTAAACTTGATTCGCTTCTCTACAGGCAGGCAATGCAAGGTGTTGAGGGCATGTCTGGCCGATGAATATTTGGCTAAGCCGAAGAGCAGCCGAGCTGCAGAGTTTTGGAGTACCTGCAGTTTTGCCACTACTGATTTGTTTACTCCAACCAAAAGCCTGTTACAGTAATCAAGTTTAGATAGAACTAAAGCTGCCACTACTGTTTTCTGTAATTCTATTGGGATAAATAGAAGAATCTTCCTCAGAATTTTCAAACTATAAGAGATTGATGAGGTGAGCAACTTTACATGATGTGAGAAGGATAGGGTAGTGTCAATAATGACTCCCAGATTTTTAGTCTTGGTGACTGGGATGGGAGAGATCCCCAACTCCGCGGGCCACCATTCTGAGGACCAGAACAAAGTGTTTCTGCCAAAGAGTAGAACTTCTGTTTTATTTGAGTTCAATTTGAGGCAATTCTCTGCCATCCAATCGCCTACACATGCACTCCTTGAAGTTGTGGGCTGTGTCATGATTTTTGCTCGAGATGGATACAATGATCTGAGTATCATCTGCATATGATACTATATCGAAGCCATGGGCTTTGATCAAGCGGGCCAGGGGTGTGACGTAGATATTAAACAGGGTAGGGCTCAGAGATGAGCCCTGTGGCACCCCACATGGAAGCCTAAAACACTGTGATTTAAAGCCTTCTACTTCGACAAATTGTTCTCGTTTGACAAGAAGGATCTGAGGAGTGCAAGGGCTGGGTCTACTATCCCTGCCTCTTGAAGCCGATTTATTAGGATGCCATGATCTACAGTATCGAAGACGGCTGACAAGTCTAGTAATATCAAAGCTGCTGATCCTCCATTGTCAACCGCATGTCTTATTTCCTCTGTTGCAGTAATTAAAGCCAGTTCAGTATTGTGCTTAATTCTGAAACCATATTGGGTGGAGTCCAAAACATGGTTGTTCTCAATAAAGTTTGCTAATTCTTGGTTCATATGTTTCTCCAAGATTTTTGCTGGCAGCGGTAGGCGGGAGATAGGGCGGTAGTTCCCTGGGTCTGTTTTATCCAAACTAGACTTTTTTAACAGAGGTATAATAGATGTTTTTTTCCACCTTTTGGGAAACATCCCTGATTCAATGGTAGTATTAAGTACCTCCATGAGTGGACGAGCAACTGTCTCCACTATCATATGGATTACTTTGGGAGGGCAGGGATCCAACGGGGAACCAGATTTAGTGGCTAAGAGGAGTTTTAAGATTTGTTCATAGGAAATTTTTGTGACGTTAGCAAATTGGGGTGGATTAGGTTCTGGGTGTAGGTTGAGCACTGGTGAAGATGAGTTTACAGCGTCTGACAGTGCCTGTGAGCTCTGATTGTTAGCAGAGCTTAAGGCAAGATTGCGGCAAAGGTATTGTAAATAGTGGACACTTTTTTGCAGAATGAAGACGCTAGGCTGTTAAAGAAGGCTTGGTCTATGGTATTTTGTTTAGTATCCTGCAGATGGCTTAATTTCAGCACCGTCGCAAATAGCTCTTTGGAGCTATTCTTTGCTCCTATTTTTTCCGAGAAGTAGGTGATTTTAGTTTTTTGAATCAGTTCTTTGTATTGTGCCAGTTTTATCTTGTATAGATCTTTCTCCCTAGGATCATAGTTTTGTCGCCAGCATTTTTCTTGTTTGCGGCAGAGCCTTCTAGATAACCTAAGTTCCTCTGAGAACCGGGGTTCGGTGGGTGCTGTCCTGCTAGTTTTCCCTGCTCTCCGGGGAATAGTAGCTTGTACAGCTGCAGTGATCCAGTCATGATATTCTGATGCCGCTGCCTCTGAGTTTTGGGAGAGACAGGGTTTATTCTGACTCAAATGTGAGATAAAATCGGTTTTATCTATACGCTGCCACAGATATCTATTTTGACTTCTAGCTAGACATTGCTTAGGGATTGATGCGGGGGGCAAGGTGAGATTTAACATCACTGCTGAGTGGTCGGACCAGTGGAGTTGCAGATTATTCTTATGTTTTAAAAAAGGACAGTAGGTAAAGACAGCGTCCAAGAGGTGTCTAGCTCTATGAACTACAACACAACACCTGCGTGTAGCGAAATCACGACAACCTCCATCCTGACATATGTATCTAGCACTGCATTCATGGCGCATAATATCAGCAAATTGATCCAAAGTCAACGCAGAAATCACTCAAGATAGGGAACAGCCACGTCGATTTCCCCCTCAACTAAGTAAGGCTGAGAAGCTATGAGTCCCACTGGGACTCTTGAAGTCATTATAAGTTCAAGAGAGAAATCATCTCAGTAAAACCTTGCCTAGACCCATTTTTCTAATCATAGTAAACAAAAATTTACAACAAATTCTATCAAACACCTTTTCAAAGTTGATTAATATCACTGAGTGGCAGCTCAACTGGAATCTTCTCTAGTATCTGCTTTATTGCCATCTACGTTCAATCTTGCTATATATTCCCTGTAGTCCAGGGATCTTAATCTTTCCATACGTTGGGCATACATTTCTCTTCCCTTTGCCAATTCATCCGGCACTGTCGAATCAGTGGGTTTTATTCCCGCTAACTCGGTCAACGTCTTGTCACGGGTGTTCCTCTCTAGCTCCAAGACCTGTTGTACCATATACAATGTTCTTATACATTGGCCCTGTATCACAGCCTGTTGGACGCTGTACCATCGTGCTCCTTAAAATAAGTTTGGATTGTATCTTCAATGATTCCTCACAGGTGCAAGCCTACAACTTCCTAGTAGGGATAACCATCTTGGGTCTCCCTTTGTTAAGTACTATCATGAAAGTCTTGTGGTCAGATAGTGCTTTACAAAAACACTTCAAGTGCATAACTAGGCTAAATATGGGTGGAGCAGAACATCCTACCAAGCCTAACATGTAGAGTGTCAATAAAGAGAGAACTCCGTGTTTGTGGGATTGCCCCCCTCTTTGTCCACTTAGTAATTTATGCCTTTTTTAAAAGCACAACATTCCCCATGGGGCATCTTGGCACTGACATACTCAATCCATGCACACAAGGTGAGCAGACAAAATATTGAAAATAATATATCGATATACAAAAATATCGAAGTTAAAATATCGAAGGGACAGAATATCGAAGGGACAGAAGATCGATGGACAGAATATCGACCCTAAGGTAAGTAATATCGAATTTTTTAATATCGATGTTACTAATATCGATATTTGTATTATTGTTATGTATTTTGTTATGTTTTTAATATGTATGTGTTATATGTGTTTTTGTTAAGTGTTCTACTTGTTTAAAAATATATGTATACAATTGTTATATGTTAATAATGTTTTTTTGTAAGTTTTTTTTTTTTTTTGTACTGTAGCGGGTTGTGGGTTTATAGGGGAATAGGGTGGGAAGTAATTTAATTATACTAAATTAATTATTAATTTTTAGGAATTATAAATTAATTTTAATTATTTTTTGCGTTTAAGTTCTGTAGCGGGTTGTGGGTTTATAGGGGAATAGGGTGGGAAGTAATTTAATTGTAATTAAGTTATAATTTATTTTAATTAATTGTTATTGATAATTATATAATTGTTAATTAATTAATAATTGGTAATTCATTTTTATTAATTGGTGATTAATTTTTATTAATTCATTAATTGATCATCATGTAATTTAAATGTAATTAACTTATAATGTATTTTAATTAATTGGTATTGATAATTATATTATTGTTAATTAATTGATAATTGGTAATCAAGTATTATTAATTGGTAATTAATTATTATTAATTAGTTATTAATTTTTATTAATTGATTAATTGATCATTATGTTAAGTGTATTATTTTATTATTGGAGTGTGTTGTGCGTTTATAGGGAATACTTTTGAAAGTAATTGAAATCTAATTAAGTAATTATGAAATGTATTTTTGGGTATTGATAATTAATTTATTGGATATTAATTATTAATAGGTAATTTTTTTAAATTACAATTTTTTAGTTCTAAAAATTAATTTATTGTTGTTTTATTATTAATTGGTAAATAAATATTATTAAATATTATTTATTGATAAATTTAATTAATATATTAAGAATTATTTATTAATTGATAATTAATGTTTAATTATTATTATTATTGGTATAAAAAAGCATTTAATTGTTTAATATTAGTTAATTGGTAATTAAGTTTTAATAATTTATATGTTTTTTGTTATTAAAAATATTTTATTGTTCAATATTTATTATTTAGTAATTAATATTTATTAATTATTATTTATTGGTATTTATTATTAATTTATTGTTAATACATTTTCTATTGGTAATTATGTTTTTAATAATTATTTATTGGTATTGGTAAATAGTTTAGAGTTATTCAATAATTAATTAATTATTTAAAAAAATTAATTTATTTATAAGTATGTTATTTGTAACACTTCCCCTACTGTTGCACTCTCTGGAGTTGGAATAGTAATTTTTACCCCTACGCTATCCAACACATTCCCTACTGTTGCACTCCCTGGAGTGGGAATAGTAATTTTTACCCCTACGCTATCCAACACTTTCCCTACTGTTGCACTCACTGGAGTGGGAATAGTAATTTTTACCCCTACGCTATCCAACACTTTCCCTACTGTTGCACTCTCTGGAGTGGGAATAGTAATTTTTACCCCTACGCTATCCAACACTTTCCCTACTGTTGCACTCTCTGGAGTGGGAATAGTAATTTTTACCCCTACGCTATCCAACACTTTCCCTACTGTTGCACTCACTGGAGTGGGAATAGTAATTTTTACCCTCACGCTATCCAACGCTTTCCCTACTGTTGCACTCTCTGGAATTGGAATAGTAATTTTTACCCCTACGCTATCCAACACTTTCCCTACTGTTGCACTCTCTGGAGTGGGAATAGTAATTTTTACCCCTACGCTATCCAACATTTATCTTACTGTTGTTTTTTGGGGGTTGTAATAGTAGTTTTATTCCCTACGCTATTTAATATTTTTTGTATTATTTTAGTTAATATAGTATATAATTATTTTCAAAATATTAAAAGTAAATGTAATTTTTTTAATTTGTTATTATAATTATTTAATTTTTATTTATGTTATTGTTTTATGTGTATAGATGTATTTGTAATTTATAATATTTTTTAATAATTTATAATTTATTAAAATAATTATTGAAACTCATTATAAAGTAAGTATATATATTATATATTATATGTATATGTTTAATTAATGTTTTATTTAATTATATATGTTACTTAGGGGCCCATTACGATACCCGGCGTAAATAATTCCGCCAGGCATGGAAGCGGCAAAAATCCGCCCGCACACACCGCCTGAACACCGACCACGCCATTACGATTACACAAACCGAAAACCGCCATCGGCGGAAAAAGCACACAAAATACCGCCCGCCAACGTCCGAGTCGGAGTCAAACCGCCCGCCACGGACGGAAACACGCACGACAACACAAAACCGCCCGCCCTCACGGCCGACACACCGCACGTGAAATTACGATCGCACCGACATGAGCGCGGAAAAACCACAAATATACCGCCCGCCAGCGCAAACAACGCCGATGAGAATCGACACCGCAGAAGCCATGGCGCCAACGTACCTGCACAGAAACCATCCGCACACAAAACCAATAGCACACAACATGGCCAACAAGTCCACACAGCAAGGCACGCACAAATACACAAGCACAGTACACATCCCGAAAACACCCCCCGGACAAACAAAAAATACAAAGGCCAGAACCCCAGACACAACACACCTGAAAACAACAGACCATGAGGACACACCCACATAGGTGAGTACAAAAGCAGCACTCCCACAGACCACAACCCCTTGCTACATTGCAAACCAGAGAGGAGAGGAGAGGACACAGTGACACAGCAAGGACAGCAGCACACCACAGAAACGCACACATCACAACCACCACCACCACCACCACCACCACCAAACACCACCACCACCACCACCACCACCAAACACCGGCACCACAAACCCCCTGCACATTACACAACACACACCGCACCAGCACCACAAACACCATGGCACCACAAAGAATGCCCAAGTTCACGCCCATGGAGCTGACGGTCATGGTCGACGAGATCATCAAGGTGTACCCACAAATCTATGGGAACATGGTCCAGCACACACCACTAGCCACCAGAAACAGAATGTGGAACCGGATCGTAGACCAGGTCAATGCAGTCGGGACCCTGCCCAGGAACAGAGTAGAAATTAACAAACGTTGGAATGACGTAAAGAGCCTGGTCAAGAAGAAGGAGGGCAAAAACAGAGAGCTGGCTGCCGTCACTGGCGGAGGGAATCCCGCGCTCTTTAAGACCTTCAAAGCGTGGGAGGAGAAGGTGCGAGTCGTAATACATCCGGAGATCCTCGCCGGATTAGCAGAGGGAGTGGAGGCTGGTAAGTACAAACTAATGTATACCAGCACACCGCTATGTACTCACATGCGCAACTACCATGCCACAGCTCCCAGGGACAAACACCCCCATGTCCAGCACACAATACACAACACATCACACACACATGCAACAGACACCACCACACACAGCCCAAACCGAACAACTGTAAGATGCGTGGGGACATGTGTACACTCAGCCAGCCACGTAACCACCAACAGGTCCCCAAATATGCCAGAAGCGCCACAACGAGCACCCACCACACCCATGTGTCCGCCACAGCTGCACTAACCGACAAGTAACAGGTAAGTGGCAGGAACACAAAGTGCAGTGGGTGGGAGGGTGGACAGCCCAAGTACAACACACACCAGGCCCCAGTCCCACAGCACAGCAAGGAGGAGCATCCCCCACACCCCACAGCCACGTGTCAGCCACCGCAGTGCACAACGACAGCCGAAAGGCAGACATCACGGTCCACAGCAATCGGTGTCAGTGGGTGTCCAGCCACCCCCACGACCCACAACACCCCCCACCCCCACAGACCTGCAACATGGAGCACCCCCGCTTAGAGCCATGTGGCATCCAGTACAGTGCACGCACGAACAACTTGCAGGTGGGAAACTGGACAGGGCTGGATTACTGGAGGCATGAGGACCATAACACGACCAACACATGGGACATGTCACGTAGCAGACGAACACGCAGCACCGCCCACCGTCACGAACAAGTGAACAATGTGCACACGGACATGAACAACAGACTCACACCCCACATGACCCATCACAGACATAGCAACACCCAAGGAGCCACGTCTGCATGCACAAGCCACACTGAATATAGTCCCACACGGCAGCCACTGTGCAACTCATCACACACAACCGAAACACCATTGAAGTCCTGTCCATGTAGCCCCTACTGCCTGTCAACCACACACCCCACAACTACGCCTATGTAAGACAAACAACACTAGACGCAACAGAGCGGAACAACATAAATGCACACGAACACCACTGAACCCATCAAACTCACAGACACACCATGCACATACAACATACCATCCATCCCATCCGTCAGCCCCAGTCTCATGAAAGGCATGTCATCCGCACAGCTGCCACACATACAGCAGTCACGCTAAGATACATGCCCATGACCAACCATGTGCCAGAAGACAATTAAGCGCACGACACACTGTGAGCAACAACACACAACATGGGCCACACCCCCGAGCACTGCAGTGATGCACATGGCACAGGGCAGCACGCACACCAAGGAGATGGGACAACTGCAATACGTTGGCTGGCACACAACTATCACTCACTCATAACGATGCGTCCAATGCCATGTCCAGTAATCACAACAGACAGCAAATATGCAGGCCATGTCAAGCATGCACACACCTCAAACCATGCACTGTCATGCTGCCACAACACATGTCACGTTCGGCACCCATGGCTCACAGCATGTACCCCAAAAGCATATTCCCTCCCAAATGCGAATCTGGGGCATGGCCCCCATGTTGCCATATGCGTTCCTAAGCGTTCCATTTGCACCCCAAAAGCATATTCCCTCCCAAATGCGAATCTGGGGCATGGCCCCCATGTTGCCATATGCGTTCCTAAGCGTTCCATTTGAACCCCAAAAGCATATTCCCTCCCAAATGCGAATCTGGGGCATGGCCCCCATGTTGCCATATGCGTTCCTAAGCGTTCCATATGAACCCCAAAAGCATATTCCCTCCCAAATGCGAATCTGGGGCATGGCCCCCATGTTGCCATATGCGTTCCTAAGCGTTCCATATGAACCCCAAAAGCATATTCCCTCCCAAATGCGAATCTGGGGCATGGCCCCCATGTTGCCATATGCGTTCCTAAGCGTTCCATATGAACCCCAAAAGCATATTCCCTCCCAAATGCGAATCTGGGGCATGGCCCCCATGTTGCCATATGCGTTCCTAAGCGTTCCATTTGAACCCCAAAAGCATATTCCCTCCCAAATGCGAATCTGGGGCATGGCCCCCATGTTGCCATATGCGTTCCTAAGCGTTCCATTTGAACCCCAAAAGCATATTCCCTCCCAAATGCGAATCTGGGGCATGGCCCCCATGTTGCCATATGCGTTCCTAAGCGTTCCATTTGAACCCCAAAAGCATATTCCCTCCCAAATGCGAATCTGGGGCATGGCCCCCATGTTGCCATATGCGTTCCTAAGCGTCCCATCTGAACACCAAAAGCAAAGTACAAACCAGACCCAGGATGGGCCAGGAGCCCGCATACACCAGAGTCACAATAAGTAGGGGCACAGCAACACACCCATCGGCATGGCCAATCCGTCCCATGCCACATGTGCACAGCACACAGTCCCATTGCCAAGCACACACAACTACAGATGCTACAGCCACACACACGCCTCCGGGAAACCCATGTACGAGATTGCACGAACTGTCAATGTCAGACGACAAATACATACTTCGCCAGGTGCAACACAATAACAAATCTCATTCTCTCCACAGGTGACGAACTGCTGGATGCTGGGGATGGAGCCAGCAGCCAGCACAGCCAGCCTACAAGCCCCCAACGAGGACACACGGATCTGGAGGATCTGTCCTCCTCTTCGGACATGGACCACCAAGCAGGCCCATCTGGTGTGGCAGGGCCCAGCCGCTCCCCAGGACCCCTCCTACCCACCAACCCATCATCCAGGGCTGCTGAACATTCCCAGCCCCCTGCTGCCACTGTCGTTGCGGCCACACCCACGGTCATTGTGGCCACTACCACTGCCGCAACCGCCACCATCGCCGCACCGACCACCACCGCCGCCACCACCGCCACGTCTTCGCTGGCACCAGCCCCAGCGCAGGTGTTGGCCCGGCCGACTGGATCCACCCTGGGAGCCACAGCGAGGACCGTGGTGAGCAATGTGGCTAGTGGGCAGGCCGGTGGCAGCAGGACTGGTAGGAGGAGCAGGGTCAGGGAAACGCCAGCCTCCCCTGGGAGCCATGCCCTGCCTCAAATGGCCAGAGTCCTTGGGGCCTATGAAGAGGCCCAAGGACAATGGGTCCGGTCTGCTTCAGACACGCGTGAGGTGCTGGGGGTGCTGAGGTCCATGGACGCCCGTATGGGCCAAATCGTGGACCTCATGGGACAGCTGGTGGTGGCGGTGAGGTCACAGCCAGGGACAGCAGCTCCCCTCCGCCACCACCTGCCGGGGCGCAGGGTGGAGCAGCAGTGTCCAGTTCCCCTGCGTCCACAGCCAGTGAGCACACCTCAACCACCAGCATGTCGCAAGCAGGCACCCCCTCGCAAACGTGGAAGGGGCCGTCCGAAGTGGAAACAGATCTCCCGGGAGGACTTTGCACGCTCCAAACGCAAGTGAGGCAGCCAGCCAGCCTTCCGCCAGCCTTCCTTGACCAGCCACTGCATTGACTTGGACTACGATCCCACTCCACACAGCCATCTGGATGGCATGTGTGTGTTGGACTATGGACATAGAACCAGTGGGTACACCCTGATCATCACGCAGCCATGACCGACAGCTCATTGTCACTGCACGTACCACTTTTGTCATCACCTTACACACAATCACATGTCACAGTTTGTAATAAATGCACCTTTTTCACTAACTGCTGTTTGTGCCCTGTGTTTTATTTGTACGGAATACAACGGCCACCTTGGGCGGAAAGGCACCTGATGCGTGGCATGGCAATTGAATCCGGAGGGCCTGTAGGGACCTAGGGGTGGGAGACAGAACAGGAGCACATTCAATGAGTGTGTCACACACCCATCACACAGTACATGTCAACAACTACAAGCAATGTACACACATCGCACAGAGCAATAGGGCACAATGCCACAGCCACCAACAGTGGCATACTACCCTGGCCATGGAGCGTTGACACACAGCACGCAGTGAACAAACGGCCACCCTGACACAGCACACACACACCTGCACAGATACAGCCACATCAGCCGTCGTACATGGACACTCACCGTCAAGTGAAGTAGCGGGCGATGAGTTGCTGCCGCACATTACCAGCTTCCTCCTCTCCGCTGTCCTCCTCACTCGAGCTGTCCTGGTCTGCGGGCTGGGGCCCTGGTTGATCTCCGTCATCCACGATGAGGGGGATCTGCTTCCGAATGGCCAGATTGTGCAGCATGCAGCACGCCACCACTATCTGGCACACCTTCTGTGGGGAGTACGCCAGCGCACCCCCGGTGCGGTCCAGGCACCTGAACCTGGACTTGAGGAGGCCAAAGGTACGCTCGACCACACGTCTGGTCCTCCCATGTGCCTCATTGTAGCGATCGTCTGCTGGGGTGCGAGGATTCCTCAATGGACTGAGCAGCCATGCCCCATTCGGGTACGCAGAGTCACCTGGGTGTGAGGGACACAGAGAACCGTTGCAATTCCAACTGGACAGGGGACAGCATCGCACAACCAGCACGCTACACCACTCCACATACTCACCGACAATACAGGCACGATCCTGTTGCATATTGGACATCAGTCGTGGCAAGATGCTGTTGCGCATTATGTGTGCGTCATGGGCCGAGCCTGGGAACTTTGCACACACGTGGGTGATCACCATGTCCGCAAGGCACACCACTTGCACATTCAGGGAGTGCGTGTGCTTCCTGTTGCGGTACAGGTGCTCAGTGGCCTGTGGTGGAACAAGGCCGACATGTGTGCAGTCAATGGCTCCAACGACGTGTGGGATTCTGCCAAGGGCATAGAATGCACCCTTCACTGCCGCCAATTCACGAGCCCTGGGGTAGCGGATGTACCTGTTTCGGTACAGCATCATGGCTGCCAGTACATCCCTCAGCACCTTGCTGAACATGGGCTGGGACATCCCTCCTCCAATGCCCACTGTGTGCTGGAATGACCCAGTGGCGAAGAAATGCATGGCGGCCATCACCTTAGCCGTGGGGGTGACAGCAGTCGGATACACCCTGCGGGGACGGAGATGGGGTTCTAACATGGCACACAGTCGATGCAGGGTTGGCCTGTCCAGCCGAAACTTCCTAATAACCTCTGTATCGTCCATGTCCGCCAGCAATTGGTATGGGCGGTCAATGTTCGGTCTCCGCCTAGGGACAATGGCAGAGGACACATGTCAAAGCAACACGACACATAGCAATTTCGCATACACATCACTGACATGACTGAGCAAGCACATGAGCCACAGCCCAGCTGTCAAGCTGGGACGGCACGGCCACAATACACTTACACAGGTCTCCCAACAATGGCAATGGCTAGTGATACAAACCACTGCCATGTGCATGCACATGGGGATCTAGGCCCCAATGACTTGCGGGGCGTGCTGATGGGGACTGACTGCATATCCGTCAAGCGGCAACGCCACGGCAACATGAATGTCTGCTGAGCATGGAACTGCTTCCGCGGCTGGATGAGTATGGCACACGACGACGACGATGTGGGCACAGGCTGAGCGGCCAAAACAAGTGGGACCTGTGGCACGAGGGGATATGAGACAGTAGTAGGTGTCAGCACTGCACCCTATGTACAGCACTGTACGGATCACACCTCCCGAAACATTGACAGGTGTCCACATTGACAGCCCCATGCCAAGACGGCTGTGTGCTTGCAGTCACACGTCACAGGTGAGAGGTTACATTGCACGTGCCAGGTGGCAGACGTACATAGTGGGAGCTGGCATGTGTGTGCATGTGTCTCCTGTTCAGGATCCACCAGATGGGCGCTGACTCTGTACTGACCATTGGACACAGCATGTTCCGTGGAAGGCTTGTGTGTGTGGGATGGTGGCACTGGATGTGCCTCCGTTGGGTGGGGGGCCATGCACAGGGCGGGTACGTCGATGATTGCGCATTGTTGGTCACGGTGGGTGCACCAACTGAAGATGTGTTGCCCTGTGTTCAATTCCTATGTCCGCATGATGATGGACTGTAGATGTGGGCAGACTACACATTGGTCGATGTGCTGTCTATATGCATGTGCCTTCACACCAGGCACAGCTGCCCCTGCACATGTGACCCCTGCTGGACTCGCTGCTGGGTCTGTGGAGCTGATGCACCTTCTGCGCGTGGGGCGCACAGCTCTCCTCACTTCCCTCATTGCGCATGTCATGACTTTGCCGCAGGTGACATGGATCATGGAGGGCCCACATGTACGCGTGGGTAGGCTACACATGATTGTACACTGGTCGCCACCCCCAGTCAGTGTTTCGAATGGGAAGGTTGTCGTGCTGGTGGTATGTTCGATGTGGCGGATGGGCGGGCCTAGGTGCGGGCTTACATTCCGGACATGGGGGGTAGTTGGATTGGCGACTAGTTGCAGTACACACGGGACACGTCTCTTCCTTTCCACATCTGGGTCATCCCTTGTACTTACTGACAGTGATACAGTCATCTTCGCCCCAGCCCTCATGTCCTCCCCTCGCTCCCCCAATATGCATGCTCACCTGCGAGGCTAGCGCCTGCACAGGCAGCCCCAAGCTCGCACCAGAGAGGGCAAGGAGTGTATGTCTGGGTCCAGTTGCACGAGTGGGCTGTCTCAGGGTATGATGTGTGGCGGGACGCCGTCCACCTGCGTGGTGCCCCAAATGGAGACCCGGCCTGCATGGACTATGCATCACAGTCTTCGCCTTCCGGATCCGCCACCTGCGACACCCAGTGGCTGTGGCTGCCCTTGCAGCCAGGCCGCGTCCGTCTGCGGCTGATGGCCCACACATTCACTCTTTGGCCTCTCTGGGGAGGGCTCGGGGTGGTGGCGCACGCGCTTGCACTTAGTCGCAATGGCATGTGGCGTGGTTGGTATGATGGGCAATGGATGGGATGGTGCGAGCCACCTCCTGTGACGTCAGTGCTGCTCGTGCTGTGGTGCGTCCCCCTACACTTCCATTTGACTTGTGCCATGCTAGACGTTGAGGTTCTATTGCCTGCGTGATATGACCAGGAGGAGCGCGAGGAGACCTCTCACACACCATGCTCCACTGCCATCCCGTGCCCTGTATCGCCTGTGCGGATTGACTATGTTGGGGTTACACCTGGTCGACTGGGGCTGTGTGTGCCTTGTCAAGGGGCATGGCGGGCGCACAACAGGATCCAGCTTGTCCACAGAGGGTGGGCTGAGGTGCGCCTGGTACCGCTTTGTACGTGTGCCCGGCTGCTGTGCACACACGTGTTCACTCCCCCCGACAGGTGTCCTCTCACAATGCCCAGGGAAGCGGTGGTGTACTGTTCATGACCCCTCCCAACACGGCGTGCTCCAACTTGGCATGTGCGCATCTACCCGTCGCACCCACCCACCTGAGCACTGCGTCCATACGACTTCACACGACACATGTGTGTCTTCCACAGTAGTGCTACTCATTTGCGTTGACATCCAATACCAGTGGACTACATGGTCATGTCACGACTGCCGTGTACTTCACATACTCTCATCCTCTCTCATTCGTACTTGTGAAATGAGTCAGCGGAGACAGTTTTGGTTTCAAACATTATATTGAGTCTTCTGTCCTCTGTGATGCAGTATAGTGGACACTACTGGCAGCGGAATACATGTTGAGGATATACTGAGCATGATTGCAAATGGGATAGGGTGTGGGGTTACATGTGATTGGCTGTTGCATGTGGGATGTGGGCTTCAGAGTGACATCTGCTTGGCCAAGGCTGTGCTAATGTACATTTACGTATAGCTGCGGAGCTGCGGACTTTGACACAGACAGTATACATGTAGCCTACCAGACCGCTTGGCATCATGGGCACAGTCCATCTCAGTTCCATGTGACAGGTTTGCTGCGGTTGTTCCTCATGCACGCGTGCATGTGAGATGACATCAGGGCATGTGCTTGCGTGCATGCAGCGGCGTGCCACTTGTTGTTGCACTGTGGTGGTTACTGGACATGTCACAGTCACTGGGGTCGTGTTGTTGTTGTATGCACTTGTCGTCCATGCAAAGGTCCTGGTATGGGATTCCCGGGGCGGGGGTGGGAGGGGTGCAGCACCCACAGACTCCAGGCGACCTATTCATGTCCACTGAGCGGTGTGTGTGTCCATGGGCGCTGGATCCATGTCGTGTCCTGGTTGTTCGTGCAGTTCCGTCCATGTGGGTGCGATACACAGAGCCCATGCCACTGCCTCCCACGATGCATGCGGTGTTCCTGGATGTGATGGGGAACAGTGTGCATGTCCCGGTCATATCCGATGTCATGGCGATGTCGTTGATGGTGTGGTTACAGTTGCCGGTCGTTTGGTATGGCTGTTGTGGTGGTGACTGGCCAGTCCGTGCGGAAGCTAAGCATGGGTGCGGGGTTGGACATCATAGGTCACTCGGGGAACCTGCGTTGTGGTCCGACGAATTGACAGGTTGTCAGGTATGCGATGCCGTCCAGCAGGGCTTCCATGTCATTGGTGGTGTACATGTTTGCCAGCCAATGTAGCGGATGGTGGCTGTCAAGGTGTTGTTCGTAAGTTGTCCCTTGGAGGACCATGATGGGGCATGCTGGGTGACATTCGATGTAGCTGTTCTCGATGATCCGTCGTGTGGAGGCACAGTGGTCCCATTTCAGTGCGGGTGCGATGTTGGCCACATACGCCATGCCCCCATAGGCAGAGCAGGCCCTGTCGTGTGCGTCCAGAGGGAGGAGTAGTGGTAGCAGGTCCGCCTTCAGACATGCCGGGTTGGAGAGGCATATCTCGACGGGATGCTGGTATGGACACCTCCGACAGTAGAAGACGGGCATGACGCAGCTGAACAATGTGATGCGGTAAGTCAGTCGGTAACTTACGTTCAGCAGGGACAGGAGATCGCATCCCAATGTATGGAACAGGTTGGTTTTGTACAGCTTGAGCTGTTCGGCGTAGTTGGGTAGGTGTGTTGCGGTTGCCATTTTGCAGCGGTTCGTTGAGGTGGCGTGCTCCGGCTGTGTGTGCAGTCTGCAATGTGCACGCTCCGAGGTTGCTGTGAGCTCTGTGTAGTCGTAGGGAGACAGGACTTGTGTTCTGTTGGCTTGTTTGGAGGACACGGGCCCTCTTCCCACATGCTTCTCAGACAGTTCAAGGTCAGTGATGTGTGACTCCTTCCAATTAACTTGCATGTGGCCGACATGGGGAGTGTTTTCTTCTTTCTTCCCCGTCCGTTGTGTGCTTCTGTGATATGCGCTATCTGCCCTGTGGTCGGTCTCCTCGGCATGCCTGTGTTGGTCTATTCTTGGACAATGGCTGTATTCACCGGCTTCTGTCGTAGGGCTGTGGTTTCGGAGTTGGAATGGAAGGTCATTCAGTGCTGTCTGCTCTCCCTTGTGTGGGCGGCAGGCTGCCTTTCCGCTCTGCGTTGGGCCTTGTGTGTGAATGTTATTCTTGGGCCACCTGTTGTCGGTCCCCGGGCTCTTTGGTGTTCCGTTTTATATGTCTTGTTCATATGTGCAGGGTGGTATGGGTGTTTCTGTGTGGTACTGGCGTTCCTCTTCCCGAAGGGGCCCTGCTTCTCCTAGTTGGTGTTGCCGCCGCTGTGTGCTACGCCATGTTTGTTACACTGGGGTGTGTCCTGCTGTTGCGTGTCTTCACTGACATGTGTGCGTCGGTTGTGTGGCGTTGGGTGTTGTCCGTGAATTGGGCGTTGGGGACATGTCTGTGGCAGGCCTGTCACGTGTCATGTGCGTTCGGGGTGGGGCTGATGTGTGTGCTGCTTGGTTGTGTCCCTGTGTCTGTGTGCGACGCATGCATGGCGCTGCGGTTGGCCTCTGCGTTGTGCGCATGTGTGGCGGCGTCATCGGCGCTTTGGGGCCGTGACGGGGTGGTTGGTTCCTAGTCCCAGGTGGTGTGTACACATGTGTTCCGCGATGTTACGATTTGGCCTGTGTGTCATATGTGGATGCAATGGTGGATGTGTAGTGTACACGCGCTGGTGGGGGGTTGTCTGCTTTTTCCGCCCTTGCACTGTGTGCGCTGTTTGCGTGCACTTGTTGTGTGTGTGCCTACCTGCGTCTCCGCGGCACGTTGCGTCCTTGGTGGTGCATCAGCAGAAGCATGGGGAGGGCCTGCAGTGCTGGATTCATGCTCGGGGAGCCGCTTCTTCGTTGTCCGTGCTCGGCATCCGTGTTACCGCTTCGGTTTGTCGTACGGTATCTCTTGGCCATGGGAGCCGTTTGTTTGCGGCATCGTAATTTATGCGCCGGGCGGGACGTGTTTCGTCGGACGGTGTGTGTCAGTTGAGCTGCGCCGCTATGTGTACGGGCGCACTTTGATGGCGGACGGTGTTGCTGGCTTGCCGGCGGTGTTTGGCCTACTTTTCGCATCGTAATTGGACGGGCGTGTGGACTGCTGCGTGCCGGCGGTAACTGGTGCTTTTTGCATCCGCCAGCACGGCGGTGGTGCATCCGCCCGCCATCGTAATGTGCCCCTTAATAATTTTAAAAATGATAAAATATTTTTAACTATGTTTATTTTAATTATAAGTATTATTTAGTTTATTTTACATATTATTTTTAACAAAAAAAACCCCGATATTTTTGATAACGATATTTTTGACAATCGATTTTTGTACTTACCATGTTGTAGATAGGATTTCGATATTATTGACATCGATATTTTTGTTGCGATATTTTTGTAGGTCGATTTTTTGACCTTCGATATTTTGTCAGTGATCCGCACACAAGCCTGAGCACTAGTACAAAAGCCCAAGCCCAAGCCCCAGCTAGGGATAAAAGCCATTAAGGCCATTCTGAGCTTCAGCATATTAGGTTCGGTCCAAATGAAGTTCCATTTGGCAGCCGCAGCCACTGAGAATGCTCTGTGCCAACCGAGGAGAGAGGACCATTTAATTTTGGGACCTGAATAAGAAATAGATCGGATGATCTTAAAGACAGTAAACAGGAGTCTGTCTTTGATTGTTTGGAGCTTTATGCGTGAGATAGAGAGACTTGAAAATATTTTTAATCACATGGAGCCAATACAGTGAAGCCAAGGCTGCGGAAATACGGTCACTTATTTTCAAACCTGGACACCACTTGGCAGCTGTGTTTTGAACCAGCTGTATGGCGAATGATGGAAGATCGTGGTAGCATTTCAATACTCAATCTTAGCATAAATTAACATGTTCATGATTAGAACGTTGTGAGGGAAGGTGTAAAGATGAAAATTATTTTTGGATACTATTTATTTTTTATTTTGAAGGTTTTATATAGGCCGAACAAGACCCTCGCGGGTATTCGAGTGCTTTGCAACAGAGATATATACAATCAATATAAAAATAGTTGAGGAAAGTACATAATATGGCAGATCCCCGAAGAGGACGGGATCGCCTCCTTGAGAGGACAGATAGGTGAAAACAGTAATAAAACAAGCGAGCCGTAATTATGAGCGAAGATGATGATTCCAGGTAAGTTCATCAAGAAGAGTTCCAAGGAACTATGGCAGAATTTTTTTTTATTCATGAGTAGTAGTTTAACTTCTTTCTTGAAAGATGCAGTTGAGGGATTCAGTCTGGTTTCAGGGGGGAGGGAGTTCCAAATTTTCAGGACTATGCCAGAGAAGGCTCTCGTGTAAGTTTTCTTTTGAGAGAATCTCTGAGGTTTCAGCAGTAAAGTGCTGGAGCTTCTAGAAGATCTGGAGCACCCAGAGAGTTCAAGCTTGGGGTGCTGAAGTGTAGGGATTTATGGGTCATGCATGCAATTTTCAGGTGAATTATTGCATTGTAGGGGAGCCAGTTGAGGGATTTCAAATCAGGGGTGATGTGGTTGTTTCTTTTTGATCCAGTGATGAGCCTTGCTACAGAGTTGAGGGAGGCCTTTAAAGGACCTGTTGTGGATTTGGGCCAGCCGCCTAGAGTTACGTTTCCATAGTCCAGCTTTGGAATCACTAGGGCTTGGACAGCAGAGTTGAAGTGCTTGGGGGTAGGAAGGGTTATAATTTTCTTACGATGTTCATTTGGAGGTTTGCTGCTTTGGTGGCAGCACTAATGTGGTTCAGCATGTTAAGGTTTGTGTTGAGAATAATTCCTAGTGATCTCACTGAATCAATGACCTGAGGCAGGTAGTTGAAGGCTGTTCGCAGCTGAAAGAGGCAAAAACTGATCATGGAGTTCAGACTCGGTTGAGACTCAGGTTAATACACTGATTTATCTCAAAGAGAAATTGAACTGGTTTAGAACCTGATATTGTGGCCAAATAGCAGATATCAAAATGGGGATGTCTGATAGGTGGTAGGATTTCTATCTTATCTCCATTTAATTTGAGCTGGTTGAAATATATGCAGTTTTCAACAAGTATCCAGACACTCATGCAACTTCATTGCACATTGAGCTAAAGAACCCAAGATTTTTAGAACAATCTGAATATCATCTGTATACACAAGGACCATAAAGCTGAACGTCCGACTAAGGCTACAAGCCCCCTGTTATCCATTCACTCACACAGAGACCAGGTCAGCTGGGGGAACCATATGCTGGTCAGAGGAAAGTGCGACTTGTCTAATTCACCATCTAAAACACTGTTAAAATTCTCTCCAATATCAAATGTAAACTGATCAAGGACACAAGGGCACCAGACAGGACATCATAAAATTAAGGTTGACAAGGATTGGGAGCATATTTACTCAGCAGCACCACTTCCATCCTATTTTATCTGCCTACTACAATGTAAATCGAGCCTCCTTGTCTATAATCACCCTGTTAAATGCAAAAGGAACCCCAGGAAGTATCCAGATCAGTTACTCATGAGCATATGATGAGAATCTTGTTACATACAAATTGACTCCTCTAGCAAACGTTCTAGTTTATTACTTTCAGCCCTAGTAAGATGAGACTCCTGCAAGAATATTTTATAGGCACCCTTTTATTTAGGATAAGCATGGCTCATATACATCCATATCGAATGACTCATGACTCTAGAATTCCATGTAGAGAGTGTACCTGCACTATGCTGTGAAAACCTATTAGAATTAGAGGACATTTAGCCCTCAGAAGAGCCAGACGTAGGAGAGTCACCGACTTCTGTAGTATCCTCCACCAGTTCACATTCACAGTTGTCCCAAGCACGTCTTTCCCAAACATCAGAACATCCAAAAACCCACACATTTCGGCCTTCCCTACCCACACCCCAAGTATAAGGCCCATTTAATGCTTCACTATTAGGAAAATTCATCATAACCATGATATGCATGTAGAGCAGCACTAGGCAAGTGCACAGGGCAGATCCCATGACTCCAGCCACAGAGAGATCTCATCAGATCGTCAGCAGACTCGGGGAAATCTTAGACAGATATTCATTTCCGCCCTTCAAATGGCCTGAAACAGAACTGCCGGCAGTCTTCTCACTGTTCGTTGACAGTTCACCACTCCAAAACTCATCTTTTGCCTCCTGCCCCTGGCATTGGGTTGGTTTCTACATCCTACTCTGCCTGGAACTCTTGTGACCATGTCTTTTCAGCAGACATGGTCTAGCTGGTGGTCTTCCATTGCAAAAGGCATTGAGCCCCTCTCCTCAATCCCATGCTTATTTAGGCCGAGTGAAAAGAATTCATTGCTCTCAACCATTATTTTCAATTTTGCTGGGAACAAGAGCATGTACGGTACCACCATGTCCCTCAATTATGTTTCACTGCTAGAAATGATGAGCACTGGTGTTGTAACTCATTTGTGAAATCAGAGACTACCACATCTTGGCTGTTTTGCACTTGAAATCTCTGGACTATTCTTGCTACCTCTGGTCTGACAGGGAGGCACACAATGGTGGACACCTTGCAAGCAAACAATGAGCTTGTTCAGTTGCACAAAGGTTCACGAGACTCTGCGCCTACAATATCCGAACAATCCATTGTTCCAGATAGCAACCATGTAAAAACACTGATTCTTTGCCCATAAAGCAACTATGCAGACATTTCTCTGTGTGGAACAGCCTTTAGATAACAGAAGACGAAGTCCATCAGTGCAATGTTGGACCTGTTTCTGTTGCACCTCTGTGGTTGACCATTAATAAAACATTAACTGCTTCAATTGCTCTGTAAGCTTCTTCTTCTCTTACCTCAGTAGCCCCAGGTCATTCACCACAGAGTTAATCTTGTGCTGTAGGGCCTTCCGTGTGCCCGAGATGGCATCAAGTATTTTGTTCAGTTTATTGGGTGGTGCCTTCGTGTTGACTGTCTCGCCATTGCGTGTTGCCCATATGAAGGCTCCAGATTGAAGTTTGGACATTTCAGGTTGTGCGCCAAATCTCTTGATAAGCTCCCTGAAGCTTTTGAACTGCCCCAGTGCTTGTCAGTCAGCCCCATTTTTCGCATTATGTAACAATTGAAAATCTGCTTATTTAACAGTCTGCGGTGAGTTGTGCCCACATTACGCTCCTGTGGCCTCCAATAAACTCCACACCATGGTCAAGCCCTCCGCCCTCTACCAAACTGTCAGGCTCCTCGTTTCTCCTTTAGGTGAGGAGCAGATGGCGTTCATGGCCCAACTTATCCACCCTTTGCTCTATAGATCTGAGTGGACACAGCAGCCAAAGCCAAGTCATGAGTGGGCTTTGTGTCAGAGATTCATGAGGGGCTCTGTATCAGGGAGGGAGAGGAGCTTCCCGTCCAAGTTGCGATCGGGCCTAATCCTGTCTGCCAGTGACACCAGTGCGTCGGCATCAGAAGATGCATAATGGCGTCGTGGAGGGAACTGTGCGCTTGGCGTTTATTGATAGTCCAAGGTCGCACCCCTTGCAATTCCTGTTGCTTCTGAAGGCCAAATCTGCCTCCAGGAGTCCCCTCTACAAGAACAGACATTTCCGGGTTCATGAAGCAGAGGTTCTCTCATCACTTCATTATTCACTTGTGACTGCCATTTTGGAAGGTACCAAATCACTCGGCAATGTGGCTCCAGCCTGTGATGCCACCAGCAGTAGATGTTGCTACTGACACCCCATTCGCCCTGAAGGCTGAGCTGCCTGCCACCAATCTAATTAAATCAAGTATTTTAGCAGGATAAGTAGACTACTGGGTGGCCAACGAGAAGATCTGGACCACACTTCCTACTCCATAAACTTTCATGTATATCTATCTTGATCCAGGTTTTGGGGTAAGTTGCTTCTCGCCACCTATTTGCCTCTCCCAGTAGAGCATTCAGGTATGGAAAACGGAACTTAGGCTGATGATGTCAGTTGTTATTCAAACCGGTTATCTTTGCTGAGGCTGAACATCTGTAGGTCAGAAGACTTTTCGGAATATGGAAGAAAAACAAGGTGGTGATTCATGGCAGCCTTGAAGCTGACACTAATCTTGAAACATTAGATCAAGTTCAATTAATTTCGAAATAGTCTTTCAGTATACACACAAAAACAAAATCATATAAAACTAAGGGAACTATATAGAATTAATTATCAAGCAAACAATAATTTGAAATTAATAAAATTGGCTAATAAAAGTCTCGTATAGAGCTTCTTTTCTACTTAAAAAGACTAGTCCTACCTTTCTGGCAGCCGCAGCAACCTGGTCTTACAGCAGGAGTCGTGCTGTGGTAGTTGTATTTCTTACTCCCACTCATCGCAAGCAAGGTACGGTTCTTTTTAGGTCGAGCCTAGCGGCAGCGCGTATGCACTGCTCGCTCTGCGAGACTGCTGTAGTAGAGTATGGGAGAGAAGCTGCACCCACTCTCCTCCCATATTTTTCATTGGCTCGTGTAATTGTCTTTCATAAATGATGCCTTCGGATTCGTTAATAGGCTTGTTAGTCCCTCCTTAGTACGGCCTTGTCTTCATTTGTACCCTCCCATGGCGTCTGGCCCTTTTACTTCAGTTGTTACACGGGACCTGTTATTTAGTCTGTAAGCACTATTTACTTTATTGAGCTTCTCTTACTGCAGGCCGGACATGCGCTGCTTCAGCTGAAATCGCTTGTGTTTTTTTAAGCAGCACGCCCGCCCCTGTAACACGGGCGCCTGCTTTCAATCACTTTAACCCGGCATTATCTCGTGTCTGTTTCAACCCACCAAGTAAAATGGATTTAGAAATGATTAGCGAATTAAGTAATGTGAATTCCAGGTAGCACATAATCCTGTGCTAATGGGCTGAAGCTGACAACAGCACACCTGTGTTACATGACAGCCACCTGACGGGTTGTTTTCAAAAGCCTGTTTTATTAACAACAACACCACCACCAATACCACCACCATGAATACCACCATCTCCATCAACACCACCAATACCACTACCACCACCACCACCAATACCATCACCACCACCAATACCACCACCATCAATACCACCACCACCACCAATACCAACACCACCAATACCACCACCAACACCACCACCAATACCACCATCACCACAAATACCACCACCACCACAAATACCACCACCACTACTAATACCAGCACCACCAATACCACAACCAATACCACCACCACCAATACCACCACCACCAATATCACCACCACCAATACCACCACCACCAATACCACCACCACCAATACCACCACTACCACCAATATCACCACCACCAATACCACCACCAATACCACCACCACCAATACCACCACCACCAATACCACCACTACCACCAATATCACCACCACGAATACCACCACCACCAATACCACCACCAAACCACCACCAATACCACCACCACCACCAATACCACCACCACCACCACCATCAATACCACCACCTCTGCGAGACTGCTCTAGTAGAGTATGGGAGAGAAGCCGCACCCACTCTCCTCCCATATTTTTCATTGGCTTGTGTCATTGTCTTTTGTAAATGATGCCTTCAGATTTGTTAATAGGCTTGTTAGTCCCTCCTTAGTAAGGCCATGTCTTCATTTGTACCTCCCATCGCGACTGGCCCTTTTACTTCAGTTGTTACACGGGACCTGTTATTTAGTCTGTAAGCACTATTTACTTTATTGAGTTTCTCTTACTGCAGGCTGGACATGCGCTGCTTCAGCTGAAATCGCTTGTGTTTTTTTCAGCAGCACAGCCGCCCCATAACACGGGTGCCTGCTTTCAATCACTTTAACCCGGCAAATATCTTGTGTCTGATTCAACCCCCCAAGTAAAATGGATTTAGAAATGATTAGCAAATTAAGTAATGTGAATTCCAGGTAGCTCATAATCCTGTGCTAATGGGCTGAAGCTGACAACAGCACATCTGTGTTACATGACAGCCACCTGACGGGTTGTTTTCAAAAGCCTATTTTATTAACAACAACAACACCACCACCACCAATACCACCACCAATACCACCACCTCCACCAATACCACCACCACCAATACCACTACCACAGCCAATACCACCACCACCGCCAATACCACCACCACCAATACCACCACCACTAACACCACCACCATCAACACCACCAATACCACTACCACCACCAATACCACTGTCATGTGGTTTGTGGCCTCCTGGTCTGCTTTGCTGCGTTGACTTAGGCCTGGCTGCCATGATGCCTTTTTTGCGCACGTTACTCTAAGCCGTTGTTCTATCAGCCTCTGCTCCTGCCAAGTTATTTTAGAACTGTCTGCATTTTCTGTCTTTCACCTTTTCTCCTGTTCCCTTTGGGCTACGTCTGCACAACATGTACAAGGTCGAAAAACAACGTCCCTTGTTCTTGCTGATCTGGCCAGTCCCTCGCACCTAGACATAACACTATGTACAGCTGCCATGGAGAAATTTGTGTGCTTTTAATATTGCGCTTTTCACGCTTTAGAGACACTTGGAGAAATACCTTTCCAGGGAGAAGAGCTGTGATTGTCTGCTGATGTAGACTTTGCATCTAGACACTGAGGTATGGGGGTTCGCTAGACAATGCCCAGAGGTCTTCTATTTTTATAATAAATTAGCTACTAGCACGGGGAGGGTGGTAAGGTCATTTAGCCCTATATCCACTGCTTTATGAAATGCTTTCCCCGTTTGTATTCTATGGTGTTGTAACTATGCTGCTTATATTATTCTTATGCATTATGCTGATAGTACTGACACGTGTACTGTATCTGAGAGCACGTTAGTTGAAATAAACATTTTAAACTATACAGTGTCTCTTTTTACGCACGTTGTGGACAGGTATGAGTGAGTGATGAAAGGGTGTTCTTGCTACTGCGAGTCCTGAGAGAGAGATACCGTGTTCTGGGTTGTCTAATCATTGGTAACCTTGTTGCTAATGAGACGCTAAGGCTAGTCGGGTTGGGGTTTTAGGTGCT
Source organism: Calotriton arnoldi (assembly GCA_963921515.1). Classification (NCBI taxonomy): domain Eukaryota; kingdom Metazoa; phylum Chordata; class Amphibia; order Caudata; family Salamandridae; genus Calotriton; species Calotriton arnoldi. Next base: position 2,198,226 of record CAWUFW010000504.1, read on the forward strand.
AAGGTTTATGGTTGGATCACCACTATATTCCGAGGTCCTATAATCCTGTGCATAGCTCTGTATATGTGCAGAATCCCTACAACATGGCGCCCAATGTGGGGCAGTCCATCGGCCAATACCAAGGACGAAGGCAGAGTTCAAATCGACTGAGCAGAACCGAAACGTCCATAGTGGATGCAGTCCCCATGAAGGACAACGAATGGGAGAGGGGAATAATAATTTAAAAAAATGTTTGAGAAGAAAAAAGACAGTCAGCGAGGCAGGTCACAGAGAGCGAAGGCCATGTTAATCCATCAGAGTGTGAGTGCAGAAAAACGCCACACCCTCTAAGAGGACATCATTGGAATTGTCAGAAAACAGTGACGCCATCCAGTTCAATAAATCAAAACTGCAGGCATGCTCTTCACAGGAGGGAGCATCAAATAGCAATGCGGGACAACTTGCGTGGTACTCAATATAGCAGTATAGCAATATAGCAATACAACATGGCGCGACCAACGAGTGGGGCCGCTTATCCGCGAGACGCTTGAGTAGTATTTGTGCTTGTCCACAACTCCCCTCACAGATGCTTCCGGAAGCGTGTGTGACGGTGATACCTCCTATATTGTCGTTTTTATAGGTTCTTTCAAGCTTGAAGTTGTTAAAAGGTTTCTTAACTAAAACCCTATTTGTGCTGCCTCCTTTTAGATTGTCGACTACTTCCAGCCTAAAATGGCTGTTCAAATTGCGGCACATAGCCGCGCAGCGCTCCGGGCTCACTTAACAGTGTATGGAGTGCCTGACGCGGGTGTCGATTTGATCTTTGTGGTACAAGCAGATCCAGCTTACCACTTTGAGGTGTTTTACTCTTGGTTCACCTTTCCGGCGGTGGATGGGACTGACCATATGTTCCATGAATATGAAGCCACCGTAGTTCCTAATCACTATAGACCGTATAGGAATATTGAAGTACTGCTCACGGCTTGGCAACACCTTGTTTGGTTTGATGGCGCCCTCCCCCAACCGGTTACCACAGTCCGTTTAGGTCCCTTATCAATTGAAGGGGCCACTTGGCCTATTTTGGCCGCGTATTCCCCACATCCACGTTATATGTTGGTACCCGACGCTGAATTGCGTGATATGCATTCGTCTTTGATACGAGTGCATCGAGCCTTAGTGCAGTATGTTACAGGCAACATCCAGGGAGCCCCACCTGGAGTTGCGGCCCATCCAGCTGGTGCAGGAGGTGTGACCATAAGTCCTGTCATGGTGAATTCGGTGATGGGCAACCGCCCACAAAATAAGGATGATTTTTCTTATTGGCTTGCAGAAAAATTGACCAGCTTGAGGCAGTTTTTCCTAACACCTCTCCCGTGGATAAACACAGGATTTTAACGATTAGTTTGCCAAAAGACTTAGTCCCGAGTTGGCAGAATGCAACAACTGGGGTAGGGTATTCGCAGCAGTATATGCGAAGTGTTTCGGCACCCCCTCCATGACGGTACTCCCCTCTGTAATTAAACGAGTGCAGGATGAGCATGGCCCTGAAGCGGCTGTGGAATTAGGGATGAGACTGGTGGGAGTGTTCGACGTAGTAGCTGAGTTGATCCTTGCGAATGTCAAGGGCGATGCAGTGAACTTTCAAGTAGCTAATGCTTTGGCTTTAGTCTCAGAACCGGACAGGCCGCGCGAATTACCGAAAATTATAGCCCAGGCTTACAAAACTATTGGCAGAAATAGCCTGGGAGTTAAGCCTTTTGCTAAATCGCAACAACAATCGCAACAACAACAACCAAAAACTCAATCTGAGAAAGATGAGAAACCAGTCTTTACTAAAAAAGAGCTGGAGGTTGAAAAAACAGGGTAAGCAACTAAAGAAACCGGAGTCGAGAGGCGCATCCCCGGTTTCCGTCTCTTCTAAACGCACTTATGATTTGCGCGATAGGGCAAGAATTAAATCTCCGGATAGGTTTCAGATCCCTGATACGCGTTCTCCTCGTTCTTCACAGGCACAGACAACTTCGCAGGCCGGTGGAGGAGATCGCCAGGATAGAGGAAGGGGTCAAGAGGCTCCCCAGGGACGAGACCAACCTCGACATCAAGTCAGAGGGAAAGCAGAAGAATTTCAACGTTCTCGCCCGCAATTTCAGAAGAAGAAAGTTGCCGCTGTAACAGCGAGATATGCCACAGACGGTGAGAACGAGACTCCTGAATTGGACGTGGGCAGTGACCCTCCTAGACAGCGCCGCGGAAGTTACCATAGTGTGGGAGGCGCTACGTCCTCATGTGGAGGCGACAGCAACTGAAACATTCATTACTGTCGAGACAGCAGACACCAGAGTGGCACCCCCTGACAGACTATTTAATATTGTCATTCAAATTGAAGGTGATATACAGCGTGTAATTAAAGGGATTTTTGGGGAAAATCTGACCTCTTCGTACGACATTTTGTTGGCAGAGGCGGATTGGCCGCCCCCATTCGTACTTGCTGCGCGTAAAGGGGAGGAGGTAATCCTTCCGAGCTTTTCTTGACATGTCCCAAAGGACAAAGCGGAGGCTCTTGCAGCTGAGTGGGCTGTGTCCCTGGCTCCAGCGTTATACCGCAATCACGTGGGCTGGGATGAGGACTCTCCCCCCATGAAATACCTTTGCGGTCGCTGCCACAGCCACAGCCCCAATATCCCATTAAACGGGAAGCAAAAAGCCCCGTTTCCGAAATTCTGACTTAGTTAGAATATCAGGGAGTGATTGAAACATGTGTATCACCAATGAATAATCCCCTTTTCGCGGTTTCTAAACCCGATGGATCGTACCGCTTGGTTTTGGATTACCGACATTTGAACTCTCATTGTCGGACCTTTGCGGTGCAAAACACACATAGTTCTGCGCTTGTAGACAGTCTTGTTCGTAAAAAATATAAAATGATACTTGACCTCTCCAATGGATTCTACACGCACAACTTAGCCCCGGAGAGTAGCCAATGGAGCGCTTTTACATCCGGTGGTAAATTATTCAAATTCCGGCATTTACCTATGGGCTACAAAAACAGTCCAGGCGTATTCGCTGCCCGTGTTGTCTCTTTGTTAGACGGCATAGACCCAGATGCATGTTCATACGTCGATGACATTTATCTGACGGACGACGAACTATTCCTGCATCTTTCCCGAGTGGACCGCATTATTCTAGAATTTGCGGTTTTAGGTTATAAGTTTAACTTTGCCAAATCTCACATTGCTGAATTTACCGTTTTGTTCTTGGGCTATGAGCTCAACAATGAAGGTAAGGGCTTAGCCCCCATTTCCTAGAGAAATGTGCACTTTTGTGCCCTCCTACTACTCTGAAAAAACTTCAGTCTTTGCTGGGTTTTCTGAACTTCGGGCGTACTTACATTCCCGAATATGCCCAGCGTATCAAGCCACTGTATGCCTTGATACAACCTAACTTTTCTAAGTCATGCTGGCTTCCGGAGCATACCTCCATTCTGCAGTCTTTGCAGACAGACCTTCTTGAGTCTAAATACTTGTTGACTCGTGATAACCACACAAACCTGGTGATTAGAATAATTCCAGGGGCAGTGGGTTTCACGTACTTAACCTTCAATGAAGGAGACACAGTTCCAATCGCATACAAGTCACATCTTTACACTTCTGCGGAAATGCGCTTTTCGTCTGTGGAAAAAGTTTTAACAGCAGTGCAAATGGCGATTCTTAAGGCGCGCACTGGCACAGGGAAAACGCATTCTGGTGGTGACACCATATCCTGCTCTAGAGGCAGTGACAAAGGCAAGTGTTCCGAATTCTAAAGCTTTGCACCCCCGTTGGATTCAATGGGCAACCTCTTTGACGTCTCCGGATGTCACTTTCATCTTTGATTCTTCTCTACAGACACAGGAGTTTTTACAGTATGAATTCGTTCATCCACCTCCTCTGTCATTGCTACCGCTTGAGGATTACGAATGTGTGATCTACACCGATGGTTCGGCACAACCGGCCACGAGTTCCAAGCATGCTTATTCAGCCGCATGTGCTATTGTTGCAGGTACCTTTGTGAACGGAAAGTTCAAATCTACTGTGGTGCACACTCAGGCACTCGGGGACAGTACTGCACAATTGGCCGAGCTGCGTGCATTGGTGCTCGCACTTGAGTTCGCTAATCCGGATGTGACCACTCTAATTGTATGCGATTCTTATTACTGTGTTCAATCTTACAATGACAATCTGTTCTTTTGGTCGCAAAACGACTATAGGGACGCCAAAGGTAGCACAATTAAGCATAAAATGCTTTGGGTACGGGTGGCAGATTTGCAACAACGTCTGCCCCTCACACAGGTGGTTCACACACTTGGCCATCAGCGGGTGGGCGCACACGCTGTTGGTAACGGTTTGGCAGACGAAGCAGCCAAATCAGCAGTAGTCACGTGTTCAGTAGCAGCAGTTACTAGATCCATGTCTAAAATAGATACTGATATTTTAGCAGCTATTGCTGCAACAAAAGACGGTGCTAATTACCCTAGGGGTTTTCCTTCCAAATATTCTTATCAGTTAGGTCCCGAACAGGCTCCTTATGTAACAATACCCGACGTTGGTGATCGGCTGATTCCCAACGCGGACCGCAGGCTTTCCTTGATAACTGCCGCACACGAGGGCATGGCTTCTGTCTGCGACCGTTTCCATCTTGCAGCAGCGTTACTGGTGTCGTGGTTTATACAAAGACACCCGTACTTATGTGCTTTCTTGTGACGTTTGTCAACAGATTAAGCCTTCTACGGTTACAAGACCACCACAGACCCCGCTCTGCATCTCTAACAGACCCTTTGGGTGTGTTTACCTGGATCACTGCGGTCCATTTTCTTCAGACACTGCCTATAAATATATCTTAGTGGCAGTGGACTCGTGCACACGTTTCATCTGGGTTTGGCCACAACGGAGTGCTGACGCTCGAAATGTCATCAGGGATTTGCGTGTCTTTGTGGGAATTTTCGCTTGTGGCACCTTCCATTCTGACCAAGGTCCAGCGTTTGCCTCGAAGGCTTACAAGGACGCAATGGGTTCACTGGGGGTACGGGTGAAATTTTCGTCTCCGTATCGGCCTGAGGGCAACTCGATCGTTGAACGAATGAACCGTGACTTAAAGCAATCCTTGACAGCTAGAGTCTTAGGTACTGGCAGGAACTGGCTGGCCCACTTGTATACAGTACAACGTGCACTTAATAATCTCCCTAGAAGACCTCTGGGTGGGCGGACCCCATACGAAATGCTCTTTGGCATTAGGATGTTTGTGCCTGACCTTGATGGTCTAGAGATGGCGGTGCAATCCGCCATCTTTGATGTAGATAACCATTCTACTATGTTACAGGACTTACAAGAAGCCCGAGACAAACTTGCAGATTCCGGTGGCCGGCTGGCTTCCGAAGATTGGAGATCTGGTTCGAGAGAAGGTGGAGAACAAAAAAGAATTCGGCTCCTCTTATCGTGCACCGGTTCCAGTCCTGGGCTTGAAGGGAACACGTACAGTAATCCTACCACCACTTCCTGGTCGCAAGGAGAACAGATACATCTCAGTGGAAAATGTCAAGCTACAACATCTGGCCGATCCTGAATAGCGTTACACCAGCGGTCTCTTGCCCTGCCATTTACCGGACAAGTGTTCGTGGCCCTCCTGCCCGAACGGTCACTGATGTTGCCGTTGAGATGGATGATTTGCCTGAAAGCTCACTCAAACACCCGGTTTCCCCGGCAACGACGAGAATGAGTATACCTATCCCGATAACGAGTCGGTGGCACACTTACCAACAACGCCACTGAGCCCAACGAGTTATTCTTTTGATTCGGATTCCACCTCATCTATTGTCCCGTCCAAGTTCAGTATTTTTGTATCCTGGTTCAGGGACAAGTTTTTGATTCCCCCTGGACATACATCTGGTTGGTGCTGTTCCTTATTTTTTGTTCATGTCCATTGGCTTTGTCACAGTGTTTTTTCTACTCATCAATGGTCACTATTTACCAGAACGCTCTGCTGTGATCAGTGTCGCTGGAACTTTGGCACCACATTCCTCATCTCACATCATGAAGCGTGACCACACATTTGTGAACATTTCAGGTTTTCCAGTTATTGATGGCATCGTATGGGATGCGGTAAATTTTCAGATTCATGGACCGACAGAAATTATTAATGTACCGAATGTCCTTCGAGTTTCGATGGGTGATGTCATAAAAAGTAATATTCATTCTGACGATTGGGATGTGCATGCCGTTGAAGCATTGTTTGCTGATTTAAAATATTATGCTTCCTTTAATGCTGAAGATTTGTACATGAATTCTGCAAATTATGCTGATTTGTATTGCTTCCAGCATTGGGGCAACCACTTTGTCCATAAACCAAGTGCACTGCGTGGTCCTTTTAACTACACCCAGTGGGAGCATTGTCCAACACCTTTACCTGGTAGCTCCCAGACTCTTAGAAATAAATTTGCTTATTTTTCAAATTTTGATAGATCGAACCCTGGATCCTATTATTTTAAATTAAACGCACCATCCACTCAGAAAATCATGTTGACCCACACCAAATTGCTATATTCGGGTTCCTTTTTGAGCGCCATAGCTGTGGGTGGTTATGAGTACTGGAAGGACACTGTGGATTTGAAATCAATATGGGGCTCAAAACCATGGCAGGTGCAAGGCACTGAAGCCTTGCACCGTGCTTGCCTTATCCCGGCCCAAATGGTGTTTCTGAATACTTCCATCTATCAGACTACGTGTTGGGGTTTGGCTACAACTAAACAATTAAACGCGCCTTCCATTCCATCGTTGTCTTCCACTCCCAACGAAAGCTTGCACTTTAATATGTCCCTTGCCACTTTGCAAGCTTTGTTTCAGAACAATTCGTTTAATGTTTCTACGCTTGTTCAGTCACCCTGGTTGGCTTGGCCCATATCATCTAATGTGTGCCAATTGCGTTTTCACGACTCAGTCCCTGGATACAAACAGGATAGACCAGATCCTAGGTTTTCTGACTCCCGTACTGTTACAACATATTCTGTTGATAAATTGTGTAAACAGTGGTTGCAGCACTCTTCCCTAGAATCTGTTAAACAACATTTATCCCTCCTATCAGGCAACATTGATCTGTCCGACTTTATTCTGGGACCCCGTGGTCCACGACCTAAGAGATTAATTTATGAAGCTTATAATGAACTCTGGAAGCTGTCGCAAATGGAAGCTGCTTCCCGTCTACGGGAAATAGACCAAGCAAATTTGGAAAAGGTGCTTGCTGTTGTTGACAATAGTATTAATACCCTGTCTTCCCGCATTTACACGTTAGAGAATATTGTGTCCTCTGTTGTTGATATTGTACAAGATGATGTTTCTGTGTTGTACCATGGTCAGAATCAATTACGTTCAGTTATGCAGTTTGCGTGGACTTTGCAAACACTTAAGTTGGGTAAAGTTCCTTGGCATTTTTTGAACACCACGGCCTTATTTCTGCCTTTTAATTTAACTGACAAACAGCAGTTCATGTCCATGAAGGATGCAGCATAAACTCTGTTACATATCGAGAAAGTGGAGCCCTTACCATTCTCTGTGGCGGAATTGGAATCTGCTGTGTTGCTAGTTCATGGAGTTATCGCCTTGCCTTTTTCTTTATTTGAATTTAGCTCGTGCATGAAGCATTATCCTGTGGGCCGTTTCCAGCCCTTGGGAAGTGCCTTCCTGCATGAACTTTGGTCCCTGTCTTTCATGTATAAATGCCTTAGAGACGAAAAGGAAGTTTTTTCACGGGGGATTCTTGCGATTCCACTGTGGGTCATTCCCTTATTTGTAAACACATTAAATTGCACGGGGCTTGTAACGTTTCGGCTCCGAATCTTGCTTGTGTGTTAAAGGGTATTCCTGATCCGGCTATTTCTCCTACTTTCACTGTGCTTTCGAATGGTAGCTATCTGCTTTTGAATAACCAAAACTGCTGTGGCATGCTGGCCGGCATACCGTATATTGTTACAGTTTCCCACAGGGTTGTCTGCTGCAAAAATGTGCTTTTTCCTCCCCCGCACGACATCATAGATAGTTCCGTTTGGCCTTCCATTCCTACTCTGAAGGCGGATTTCAATAAATTGAGCAGAATAAAGGCGCTATTATTGAATCAGTAGGTTATGCTCACGTCCGCCCGGGAGACGTTCATTCTCCAGGTGGCGAGTACCCACAGTGAAATACAGGCCCTTTTGAACACTAACCTCCCACAACATTTCGGTGAACTGATTCACCGTGTTTTTAATGCATCTCGCACTGAGGGTCTGGTACACTTTTTTAAGGTTGTGGGTTCCGGCCTTGTGACCTCTTTTCAAACTATTTTTGGTGTGATACCGGCTTTTATTCATTCTATTTTTTCCAGCGTCTTTGGTGGCTTCCCATTAATCCTCGCTTTGGCGGCTGGTGTACTGCTGTTGGTCTGTTTTCTGCGCAATGGCTGCTCCCCGATGGGCCCTTCTCGACCCAGGTCGGCTCCAGCTGCTCTGTGAGCGCATCCTCGCTGGCTTCGGCGTCCTGCCGTTGGCGACGCTGAGTGTGTCCTATACACTTTCTTTTCACTTTGCGTATTTCACTTGCGTGCAACCGGTGCTGTCTTGCATCCGCTGTCCTTTCTCCTGGACCATGGATTATTGCCTCTCCAATACGTCGTTGTCTGTTCCGGATTTTGTTCGGTTGGTGGGTCCCTTAGAGGCCCATGAACGGGACTGTTCCGCTGCAGGCTGCATGACGCGTGCGGCTGCACTGGGGATTTTGGCACAATGGGATATCTGGGCGGCTGCTCAGAATCTCCTACGACAAAGCTATATTGAGTACCACGCAAGTTGTCCCGCATTGCTATTTGATGCTCCCTCCTGTGAAGAGCATGCCTGCAGTTTTGATTTATTGAACTGGATGGCGTCACTGTTTTCTGACAATTCCAATGATGTCCTCTTAGAGGGTGTGGTGTTTTTCTGCACTCACACTGTGATGGATTAACATGGCCTTCGCTCTCTGTGACCTGCCTCGCTGACTGTCTTTTTTCTTCTCAAACATTTTTTTTATTATTCTTCCCCTCTCCCATTCGTTGTCCTTCATGGGGACTGCATCCACTATGGACGTTTCGGTTCTGCTCAGTCGATTTGAACTCTGCCTTCGTCCTTGGTATTGGCCGATGGACTGCCCAGGGGAGGGTGTCATGTGGTTTGTGGCCTCCTGGTCTGCTTTGCTGCGTTGACTTAGGCCTGGCTGCCATGATGCCTTTTTTGCGCACGTTACTCTAAGCCGTTGTTCTATCAGCCTCTGCTCCTGCCAAGTTATTTTAGAACTGTCTGCATTTTCTGTCTTTCACCTTTTCTCCTGTTCCCTTTGGGCTACGTCTGCACAACATGTACAAGGTCGAAAAACAACGTCCCTTGTTCTTGCTGATCTGGCCAGTCCCTCGCACCTAGACATAACACTATGTACAGCTGCCATGGAGAAATTTGTGTGCTTTTAATATTGCGCTTTTCACGCTTTAGAGACACTTGGAGAAATACCTTTCCAGGGAGAAGAGCTGTGATTGTCTGCTGATGTAGACTTTGCATCTAGACACTGAGGTATGGGGGTTCGCTAGACAATGCCCAGAGGTCTTCTATTTTTATAATAAATTAGCTACTAGCACGGGGAGGGTGGTAAGGTCATTTAGCCCTATATCCACTGCTTTATGAAATGCTTTCCCCGTTTGTATTCTATGGTGTTGTAACTATGCTGCTTATATTATTCTTATGCATTATGCTGATAGTACTGACACGTGTACTGTATCTGAGAGCACGTTAGTTGAAATAAACATTTTAAACTATACAGTGTCTCTTTTTACGCACGTTGTGGACAGGTATGAGTGAGTGATGAAAGGGTGTTCTTGCTACTGCGAGTCCTGAGAGAGAGATACCGTGTTCTGGGTTGTCTAATCATTGGTAACCTTGTTGCTAATGAGACGCTAAGGCTAGTCGGGTTGGGGTTTTAGGTGCTAAAGTTTATGGTTGGATCACCACTATATTCCGAGGTCCTATAATCCTGTGCATAGCTCTGTATATGTGCAGAATCCCTACAACATGGCGCCCAACGTGGGGCAGTCCATCGGCCAATACCAAGGACGAAGGCAGAGTTCAAATCGACTGAGCAGAACCGAAACGTCCATAGTGGATGCAGTCCCCATGAAGGACAACGAATGGGAGAGGGGAAGAATAATTAAAAAAATGTTTGAGAAGAAAAAAGACAGTCAGCGAGGCAGGTCACAGAGAGCGAAGGCCATGTTAATCCATCAGAGTGTGAGTGCAGAAAAACGCCACACCCTCTAAGAGGACATCATTGGAATTGTCAGAAAACAGTGACGCCATCCAGTTCAATAAATCAAAACTGCAGGCATGCTCTTCACAGGAGGGAGCATCAAATAGCAATGCGGGACAACTTGCGTGGTACTCAATATAGCAGTATAGCAATATAGCAATACAACATGGCGCGACCAACGAGTGGGGCCGCTTATCCGCGAGACGCTTGAGTAGTATTTGTGCTTGTCCACAACTCCCCTCACAGATGCTTCCGGAAGCGTGTGTGACGGTGATACCTCCTATATTGTCGTTTTTATAGGTTCTTTCAAGCTTGAAGTTGTTAAAAGGTTTCTTAACTAAAACCCTATTTGTGCTGCCTCCTTTTAGATTGTCGACTACTTCCAGCCTAAAATGGCTGTTCAAATTGCGGCACATAGCCGCGCAGCGCTCCGGGCTCACTTAACAGTGTATGGAGTGCCTGACGCGGGTGTCGATTTGATCTTTGTGGTACAAGCAGATCCAGCTTACCACTTTGAGGTGTTTTACTCTTGGGTCACCTTTCCGGCGGTGGATGGGACTGACCATATGTTCCATGAATATGAAGCCACCGTAGTTCCTAATCACTATAGACCGTATAGGAATATTGAAGTACCGCTCACGGCTTGGCAACACCGTGTTTGGTTTGATGGCGCCCTCCCCCAACCGGTTACCACAGTTCGTTTAGGTCCCTTATCAATTGAAGGGGCCACTTGGCCTGTTTTGGCCAGGTATACCCCACATCCACGTTATATGTTAGTACCCGTCGCTGAATTGCGTGATATGCATTTGTCTTTGATTCGAGTGCATCGAGCCTTAGTGCAGTATGTTACAGGCAACATCCAGGGAGCCCCACCTGGAGTTGCGGCCCATCCAGCTGGTGCAGGAGGTGTGACCATAAGTCCTGTCATGGTGAATTCGGTGATGGGCAAGCGCCCACAAAATAAGGATGATTTTTCTTATTGGCTTGCAGAAAAATTTGACCAGCTTGAGGCAGTTTTTCCTAACACCTCTCCCGTGGATAAACACAGGATTTTAACGATTAGTTTGCCAAAAGACTTAGTCCCGAGTTGGCAGAATGCAACAACTGGGGTAGGGTATTCGCAGCAGTATATGCGAAGTGTTTCGGCACCCCCTCTTTGACGGTACTCCCCTCTGTAATTAAACGAGTGCAGGATGAGCATGGCCCTGAAGCCGCTGTGGAATTAGGGATGAGACTGGTGGGAGTGTTCGACGTAGTAGCTGAGTTGATCCTTGCGAATGTCAAGGGCGATGCAGTGAACTTTCAAGTAGCTAATGCTTTGGCTTTAGTCCCAGAACCGGACAGGCCGCGCTAATTACCGAAAATTATAGCCCAGGCTTACAAAACTATTGGCAGAAATAGCCTGGGAGTTAAGCCTTTTGCTAAATCGCAACAACAATCGCAACAACAACAACCAAAAACTCAATCTGAGAAAGATGAGAAACCAGTCTTTACTAAAAAAGAGCTGGAGGTTGAAAAAACAGGGTAAGCAACAAAAGAAACCGGGGTCGAGAGGCGCATCCCCGGTTTCCGTCTCTTCTGAACGCACTTATGATTTGCGCGATAGGGCGAGAATTAAATCTCCGGATAGGTTTCAGATCCCTGATACGCGTTCTCCTCGTTCTTCACAGGCACAGACAACTTCGCAGGCCGGTGGAGGAGATCGCCAGGATAGAGGAAGGGGTCAAGAGGCTCCCCAGGGACGAGACCAACCTCGACAACAAGTCAGAGGGAAAGCAGAAGAATTTCAACGTTCTCGCCTGCAATTTCAGAAGAAGAAAGTTGCCGCTGTAACAGCGAGATATGCCACAGACGGTGAGAACGAGACTCCTGAATTGGACGTGGGCAGTGACCCTCCTAGACAGCGCCGCGGAAGTTACCATAGTGTGGGAGGCGCTACGTCCTCATGTGGAGGCGACAGCAACTGAAACATTCATTACTGTCGAGACAGCAGACACCAGAGTGGCACCCCCTGACAGACTATTTAATATTGTCATTCAAATTGAAGGTGATATACAGCGTGTAATTAAAGGGATTTTTTGGGAAAATCTGACCTCTTCGTATGACATTTTGTTGGCAGAGGCGGATTGGCCGCCCCCATTCGTACTTGCTGCGCGTAAAGGGGAGGAGGTAATCCTTCCGAGCTTTTCTCGACATGTCCCAAAGGACAAAGCGGAGGCTCTTGCAGCTGAGTGGGCTGTGTCCCTGGCTCCAGCGTTATACCGCAATCACGTGGGCTGGGATGAGGACTCTCCCCCCATGAAATACCTTTGCGGTCGCTGCCACAGCCACAGCCCCAATATCCCATTAAACGGGAAGCAAAAGCCCCGTTTCCGAAATTCTGACTCAGTTAGAATATCAGGGAGTGATTGAAACATGTGTATCACCAATGAATAATCCCCTTTTCGCGGTTTCTAAACCCGATGGATCGTACCGCTTGGTTTTGGATTACCGACATTTGAACTCTCATTGTCGGACCTTTGCGGTGCAAAACACACATAGTTCTGCGCTTGTAGACAGTCTTGTTCGTAAAAAATATAAAACGACACTTGACCTCTCCAATGGATTCTACACGCACAACTTAGCCCCGGAGAGTAGCCAATGGAGCGCTTTTACATCCGGTGGTAAATTATTCAAATTCCGGCATTTACCTATGGGCTACAAAAACAGTCCAGGCGTATTCGCTGCCCGTGTTGTCTCTTTGTTAGACGGCATAGACCCAGATGCATGTTCATACGTCGATGACATTTATCTGACGTACGACAAACTATTCCTGCATCTTTCCCGAGTGGACCGCATTATTCTAGAATATGCGGTTTTACGTTATAAGTTTAACTTTGCCAAATCTCACATTGCTGAATTTACCGTTTTGTTCTTGGGCTATGAGCTCAACAATGAAGGTAAGGGCTTAGCCCCCCATTTCCTAGAGAAATGTGCACTTTTGTGCCCTCCTACTACTCTGAAAAAACTTCAGTCTTTGCTGGGTTTTCTGAACTTCGGGCGTACTTACATTCCCGAATATGCCCAGCGTATCAAGCCACTGTATGCCTTGATACAACCTAACTTTTCTAAGTCATGCTGGCTTCCGGAGCATACCTCCATTCTGCAGTCTTTGCAGACAGACCTTCTTGAGTCTAAATACTTATTGACTCGTGATAACCACACAAACCTTGTGATTAGAATAATTCCAGGGGCAGTGGGTTTCACGTACTTAACCTTCAATGAAGGAGACACAGTTCCAATCGCATACAAGTCACATCTTTACACTTCCGCGGAAATGCGCTTTTCGTCTGTGGAAAAAGTTTTAACAGCAGTGCAAATGGCGATTCTTAAGGCGCGCACTGGCACAGGGAAAACGCATTCTGGTGGTGACACCATATCCTGCTCTAGAGGCAGTGACAAAGGCAAGTGTTCCGAATTCTAAAGCTTTGCACCCCCGTTGGATTCAATGGGCAACCTCTTTGACGTCTCCGGATGTCACTTTCATCTTTGATTCTTCTCTACAGACACAGGAGTTTTTACAGTATGAATTCGTTCATCCACCTCCTCTGTCATTGCTACCGCTTGAGGATTACGAATGTGTGATCTACACCGATGGTTCGGCACAACCGGCCACGGGTTCCAAGCATGCTTATTCAGCCGCATGTGCTATTGTTGCAGGTACCTTTGTGAACGGAAAGTTCAAATCTACTGTGGTGCACACTCAGGCACTCGGGGACAGTACTGCACAATTGGCCGAGCTGCGTGCATTGGTGCTCGCACTTGAGTTCGCTAATCCGGATGTGACCACTCTAATTGTATGCGATTCTTATTACTGTGTTCAATCTTACAATGACAATCTGTTCTTTTGGTCGCAAAACGACTATAGGGACGCCAAAGGTAGCAAAATTAAGCATAAAATGCTTTGGGTACGGGTGGCAGATTTGCAACAACGTCTGCCCCTCACACAGGTGGTTCACACACTTGGCCATCAGTGGGTGGGCGCACACGCTGTTGGTAACGGTTTGGCAGACGAAGCAGCCAAATCAGCAGTAGTCACGTGTTCAGTAGCAGCAGTTACTAGATCCATGTCTAAAATAGATACTGATATTTTAGCAGCTATTGCTGCAACAAAAGACGGTGCTAATTACCCTAGGGGTTTTCCTTCCAAATATTCTTATCAGTTAGGTCCCGAACAGGCTCCTTATGTAACAATACCCGACGTTGGTGATCGGCTGATTCCCAACGCGGACCGCAGGCTTTCCTTGATAACTGCCGCACACGAGGGCATGGCTTCAGCTCATGCTGGAGTGTCTGCGACCGTTTCCATCTTGCAGCAGCGTTACTGGTGGCGTGGTTTATACAAAGACACCCGTACTTATGTGCTTTCTTGTGACGTTTGTCAACAGATTAAGCCTTCTACGGTTGCAAGACCACCACAGACCCCGCTCTGCATCTCTAACAGACCCTTTGGGTGTGTTTACCTGGATCACTGCGGTCCATTTTCTTCAGACACTGCCTATAAATATATCTTAGTGGCAGTGGACTCGTGCACACGTTTCATCTGGGTTTGGCCACAACGGAGTGCTGACGCTCAAAATGTCATCAGGGAATTGCGTGTCTTTGTGGGAATTTTCGCTTGTGGCACCTTCCATTCTGACCAAGGTCCAGCGTTTGCCTCGAAGGCTTACAAGGACGCAATGGGTTCACTGGGGGTACGGGTGAAATTTTCGTCTCCGTATCGGCCTGAGGGCAACTCGATCGTTGAACGAATGAACCGTGACTTAAAGCAATCCTTGACAGCTAGAGTCTTAGGTACTGACTGGCAGGAACTGGCTGGCCCACTTGTATACAGTACAACGTGCACTTAATAATCTCCCTAGAAGACCTCTGGGTGGGCGGACCCCATACAAAATGCTCTTTGGCATTAGGATGTTTGTGCCTGACCTTGATGGTCTAGACATGGCGGCGCAATCCGCCATCTTTGATGTAGATAACCATTCTACTATGTTACAGGACTTACAAGAAGCCCGAGACAAACTTGCAGATTCCGGTGGCCGGCTGGCTTCCGAAGATTGGAGATCTGGTTCGAGAGAAGGTGGAGAACAAAAAGAATTCGGCCCCTCTTATCGTGCACCGGTTCCAGTCCTGGGCTTGAAGGGAACACGTACAGTAATCCTACCACCACTTCCTGGTCGCAAGGAGAACAGATACATCTCAGTGGAAAATGTCAAGCTACAACATCTGGCCGATCCTGAATAGCGTTACACCAGCGGTCTCTTGCCCTGCCATTTACCGGACAAGTGTTCGTGGCCCTCCTGCCCGAACGGTCACTGATGTTGCCGTTGAGATGGATGATTTGCCTGAAAGCTCACTCGAACACCCGGTTTCCCCCGGCAACGACGAGAATGAGTATACCTATCCCGATAACGACTCGGTGGCACACTTACCAACAACGCCACTGAGCCCAACGAGTTATTCTTTTGATTCGGATTCCACCTCATCTATTGTCCCGTCCAAGTTCAGTATTTTTGTATCCTGGTTCAGGGACAAGTTTTTGATTCCTCCCTGGACATACATCTGGTTGGTGCTGTTCCTTATTTTTTTGTTCATGTCCATTGGCTTTGTCACAGTGTTTTTTCTACTCATCAATGGTCACTATTTACCAGAACGCTCTGCTGTGAACAGTGTCGCTGGAACTTTGGCACCACATTCCTCATCTCACATCAATGAAGCGTGACCACACATTTGTGAACATTTCAGCTTTTCCAGTTGCTGATGGCATCGTATGGGATGCGGTACATTTTCAGATTCATGGACCGACAGAAATTATTAATGTACCGAATGTCCTTCGAGTTTCGATGGGTGATGTCATAAAAAGTAATATTCATTCTGACGATTGGGATGTGCATGCCGTTGAAGCATTGTTTGCTGATTTAAAATATTTTGCTTCCTTTAATGCTGAAGATTTGTACATGAATTCTGCAAATTATGCTGATTTGTATTGCTTCCAGCATTGGGGCAACCACTTTGTCCATAAACCAAGTGCACTGCGTGGTCCTTTTAACTACACCCAGTGGGAGCATTGTCCAACACCTTTACCTGGTAGCTCCCAGACTCTTAGAAATAAATTTGCTTATTTTTCAAATTTTGATAGATCGAACCCTGGATCCTATTATTTTAAATTAAACGCACCATCCACTCAGAAAATCATGTTGACCCACACCAAATTGCTATATTCGGGTTCCTTTTTGAGCGCCTTAGCTGTGGGTGGTTATGAGTACTGGAAGGACACTGTGGATTTGAAATCAATATGGGGCTCAAAACCATGGCAGGTGCAAGGCACTGAAGCCTTGCACCGTGCTTGCCTTATCCCGGCCCAAATGGTGTTTCTGAATACTTCCATCTATCAGACTACGTGTTGGGGTTTGGCTACAACTAAACAATTAAACGCGCCTTCCATTCCATCGTTGTCTTCCACTCCCAACAAAAGCTTGCACTTTAATATGTCCCTTGCCACTTTGCAAGCTTTGTTTCAGAACAATTCGTTTAATGTTTCTACGCTTGTTCAGTCACCCTGGTTGGCTTGGCCCATATCATCTAATGTGTGCCAATTGCGTTTTCACGACTCAGTCCCTGGATACAAACAGGATAGACCAGATCCTAGGTTTTCTGACTCCCGTACTGTTACAACATATTCTGTTGATAAATTGTGTAAACAGTGGTTGCAGCACTCTTCCCTAGAATCTGTTAAACAACATTTATCCCTCCTATCAGGCAACATTGATCTGTCCGACTTTATTCTGGGACCCCGTGGTCCACGACCTAAGAGATTAATTTATGAAGCTTATAATGAACTCTGGAAGCTGTCGCAAATGGAAACTGCTTCCCGTCTACGGGAAATAGACCAAGCAAATTTGGAAAAGGTGCTTGCTGTTGTTGACAATAGTATTAATACCCTGTCTTCCCGCATTTACACGTTAGAGAATATTGTGTCCTCTGTTGTTGATATTGTACAAGATGATGTTTCTGTGTTGTACCATGGTCAGAATCAATTACGTTCAGTTATGCAGTTTGCATGGACTTTGCAAACACTTAAGTTGGGTAAAGTTCCTTGGCATTTTTTGAACACCACGGCCTTATTTCTGCCTTTTAATTTAACTGATAAACAGCAGTTCATGTCCATGAAGGATGCAGCATAAACTATGTTACATATCGAGAAAGTGGAGCCCTTACCATTCTCTGTGGCGGAATTGGATTCTGCTGTGTGGCTAGTTCATGGAGTTATCGCCTTGCCTTTTTCTTTATTTGAATTTAGCTCGTGCATGAAGCATTATCCTGTGGGCCGTTTCCAGCCCTTGGGAAGTGCCTTCCTGCATGAACTTTGGTCCCTGTCTTTCATGTATAAATGCCTTAGAGACGAAAAGGAAGTTTTTCTCACGAGGGAGTCTTGCGATTCCACTGTGGGTCATTCCCTTATTTGTAAACACATTAAATTGCACGGGGCTTGTAACGTTTCGGCTCCGAATCTTGCTTGTGTGTTAAAGGGTATTCCTGATCCGGCTATTTCTCCTACTTTCACTGTGCTTTCGAATGGTAGCTATCTGCTTTTGAATAACCAAAACTGCTGTGGCATGCTGGCCGGCATACCGTATATTGTTACAGTTTCCCACAGGGTTGTCTGCTGCAAAAATGTGCTTTTTCCTCCCCCGCACGACATCATAGATAGTTCCGTTTGGCCTTCCATTCCTACTCTGAAGGCGGATTTCAATAAATTGAGCAGAATAAAGGCGCTATTATTGAATCAGGAGGTTATGCTCACGTCCGCCCGGGAGACGTTCATTCTCCAGGTGGCGAGTACCCACAGTGAAATACAGGCCCTTTTGAACACTAACCTCCCACAACATTTCGGTGAACTGATTCACCGTGTTTTTAATGCATCTCGCACTGAGGGTCTGGTACACTTTTTTAAGGTTGTGGGTTCCGGCCTTGTGACCTCTTTTCAAACTATTTTTGGTGTGATACCGGCTTTTATTCATTCTATTTTTTCCAGCGTCTTTGGTGGCTTCCCATTAATCCTCGCTTTGGCGGCTGGTGTACTGCTGTTGGTCTGTTTTCTGCGCAATGGCTGCTCCCCGATGGGCCCTTCTCGACCCAGGTCGGCTCCAGCTGCTCTGTGAGCGCATCCTCGCTGGCTTCGGCGTCCTGCCGTTGGCGACGCTGAGTGTGTCCTATACACTTTCTTTTCGCTTTGCGTATTTCACTTGCGTGCAACCGGTGCTGTCTTGCATCCGCTGTCCTTTCTCCTGGACCATGGATTATTGCCTCTCCAATACGTCGTTGTCTGTTCCGGATTTTGTTCGGTTGGTGGGTCCCTTAGAGGCCCATGAACGGGACTGTTCCGCTGCAGGCTGCATGACGCGTGCGGCTGCACTGGGGATTTTGGCACAATGGGATATCTGGGCGGCTGCTCAGAATCTCCTACGACAAAGCTATATTGAGTACCACGCAAGTTGTCCCGCATTGCTATTTGATGCTCCCTCCTGTGAAGAGCATGCCTGCAGTTTTGATTTATTGAACTGGATGGCGTCACTGTTTTCTGACAATTCCAATGATGTCCTCTTAGAGGGTGTGGTGTTTTTCTGCACTCACACTCTGATGGATTAACATGGCCTTCGCTCTCTGTGACCTGCCTCGCTGACTGTCTTTTTTCTTCTCAAACATTTTTTTTATTATTCTTCCCCTCTCCCATTCGTTGTCCTTCATGGGGACTGCATCCACTATGGACGTTTCGGTTCTGCTCAGTCGATTTGAACTCTGCCTTCGTCCTTGGTATTGGCCGATGGACTGCCCAGGGGAGGGTGTCATGTGGTTTGTGGCCTCCTGGTCTGCTTTGCTGCGTTGACTTAGGCCTGGCTGCCATGATGCCTTTTTTGCGCACGTTACTCTAAGCCGTTGTTCTATCAGCCTCTGCTCCTGCCAAGTTATTTTAGAACTGTCTGCATTTTCTGTCTTTCACCTTTTCTCCTGTTCCCTTTGGGCTACGTCTGCACAACATGTACAAGGTCGAAAAACAACGTCCCTTGTTCTTGCTGATCTGGCCAGTTCCTCGCACCTAGACATAACACTATGTACAGCTGCCATGGAGAAATTTGTGTGCTTTTAATATTGCGCTTTTCACGCTTTAGAGACACTTGGAGAAATACCTTTCCAGGGAGAAGAGCTGTGATTGTCTGCTGATGTAGACTTTGCATCTAGACACTGAGGTATGGGGGTTCGCTAGACAATGCCCAGAGGTCTTCTATTTTTATAATAAATTAGCTACTAGCACGGGGAGGGTGGTAAGGTCATTTAGCCCTATATCCACTGCTTTATGAAATGCTTTCCCCGTTTGTATTCTATGGTGTTGTAACTATGCTGCTTATATTATTCTTATGCATTATGCTGATAGTACTGACACGTGTACTGTATCTGAGAGCACGTTAGTTGAAATAAACATTTTAAACTATACAGTGTCTCTTTTTACGCACGTTGTGGACAGGTATGAGTGAGTGATGAAAGGGTGTTCTTGCTACTGCGAGTCCTGAGAGAGAGATACCGTGTTCTGGGTTGTCTAATCATTGGTAACCTTGTTGCTAATGAGACGCTAAGGCTAGTCGGGTTGGGGTTTTAGGTGCTAAGGTTTATGGTTGGATCACCACTATATTCCGAGGTCCTATAATCCTGTGCATAGCTCTGTATATGTGCAGAATCCCTACAACATGGCGCCCAACGTGGGGCAGTCCATCGGCCAATACCAAGGACGAAGGCAGAGTTCAAATCGACTGAGCAGAACCGAAACGTCCATAGTGGATGCAGTCCCCATGAAGGACAACAAATGGGAGAGTGGAAGAATAATAAAAAAAATGTTTGAGAAGAAAAAAGACAGTCAGCGAGGCAGGTCACAGAGAGCGAAGGCCATGTTAATCCATCAGAGTGTGAGTGCAGAAAAACGCCACACCCTCTAAGAGGACATCATTGGAATTGTCAGAAAACAGTGACGCCATCCAGTTCAATAAATCAAAACTGCAGGCATGCTCTTCACAGGAGGGAGCATCAAATAGCAATGCGGGACAACTTGCGTGGTACTCAATATAGCAGTATAGCAATATAGCAATACAACATGGCGCGACCAACGAGTGGGGCCGCTTATCCGCGAGACGCTTGAGTAGTATTTGTGCTTGTCCACAACTCCCCTCACAGATGCTTCCGGAAGCGTGTGTGACGGTGATATCTCCTATATTGTCGTTTTTATAGGTTCTTTCAAGCTTGAAGTTGTTAAAAGGTTTCTTAACTAAAACCCTATTTGTGCTTCCTCCTTTTAGATTGTCGACTACTTCCAGCCTAAAATGGCTGTTCAAATTGCGGCACATAGCCGCGCAGCGCTCCGGGCTCACTTAACAGTGTATGGAGTGCCTGACGCGGGTGTCGATTTGATCTTTGTGGTACAAGCAGATCCAGCTTACCACTTTGAGGTGTTTTACTCTTGGGTCACCTTTCCGGCGGTGGATGGGACTGACCATATGTTCCATGAATATGAAGCCACCGTAGTTCCTAATCACTATAGACCGTATAGGAATATTGAAGTACCGCTCACGGCTTGGCAACACCGTGTTTGGTTTGATGGCGCCCTCCCCCAACCGGTTACCACAGTTCGTTTAGGTCCCTTATCAATTGAAGGGGCCACTTGGCCTGTTTTGGCCAGGTATACCCCACATCCACGTTATATGTTGGTACCCGTCGCTGAATTGCGTGATATGCATTCGTCTTTGATACGAGTGCATCGAGCCTTAGTGCAGTATGTTACAGGCAACATCCAGGGAGCCCCACCTGGAGTTGCGGCCCATCCAGCTGGTGCAGGAGGTGTGACCATAAGTCCTGTCATGGTGAATTCGGTGATGGGCAAGCGCCCACAAGATAAGGATGATTTTTCTTATTGGCTTGCAGAAAAATTTGACCAGCTGGAGGCAGTTTTTCCTAACACCTCTCCCGTGGATAAACACAGGATTTTAACGATTAGTTTGCCAAAAGACTTAGTCCCGAGTTGGCAGAATGCAACAACTGGGGTAGGGTATTCGCAGCAGTATATGCGAAGTGTTTCGGCACCCCCTCCATGACGGTACTCCCCTCTGTAATTAAACGAGTGCAGGATGAGCATGGCCCTGAAGCGGCTGTGGAATTAGGGATGAGACTGGTGGGAGTGTTCGACGTAGTAGCTGAGTTGATCCTTGCGAATGTCAAGGGCGATGCAGTGAACTTTCAAGTAGCTAATGCTTTGGCTTTAGTCCCAGAACCGGACAGGCCGCGCGAATTACCGAAAATTATAGCCCAGGCTTACAAAACTATTGGCAGAAATAGCCTGGGAGTTAAGCCTTTCTGCTAAATCGCAACAACAATCGCAACAACAACAACCAAAAACTCAATCTGAGAAAGATGAGAAACCAGTCTTTACTAAAAAAGAGCTGGAGGTTGAAAAAACAGGGTAAGCAACAAAAGAAACCGGGGTCGAGAGGCGCATCCCCGGTTTCCGTCTCTTCTGAACGCACTTATGATTTGCGCGATAGGGCGAGAATTAAATCTCCGGATAGGTTTCAGATCCCTGATACGCGTTCTCCTCGTTCTTCACAGGCACAGACAACTTCGCAGGCCGGTGGAGGAGATCGCCAGGATAGAGGAAGGGGTCAAGAGGCTCCCCAGGGACGAGACCAACCTCGACAACAAGTCAGAGGGAAAGCAGAAGAATTTCAACGTTCTCGCCCGCAATTTCAGAAGAAGAAAGTTGCCGCTGTAACAGCGAGATATGCCACAGACGGTGAGAACGAGACTCCTGAATTGGACGTGGGCAGTGACCCTCCTAGACAGCGCCGCGGAAGTTACCATAGTGTGGGAGGCGCTACGTCCTCATGTGGAGGCGACAGCAACTGAAACATTCATTACTGTCGAGACAGCAGACACCAGAGTGGCACCCCCTGACAGACTATTTAATATTGTCATTCAAATTGAAGGTGATATACAGCGTGTAATTAAAGGGATTTTTTGGGAAAATCTGACCTCTTCGTATGACATTTTGTTGGCAGAGGCGGATTGGCCGCCCCCATTCGTACTTGCTGCGCGTAAAGGGGAGGAGGTAATCCTTCCGAGCTTTTCTCGACATGTCCCAAAGGACAAAGCGGAGGCTCTTGCAGCTGAGTGGGCTGTGTCCCTGGCTCCAGCGTTATACCGCAATCACGTGGGCTGGGATGAGGACTCTCACCCCCATGAAATACCTTTGCGGTCGCTGCCACAGCCACAGCCCCAATATCCCATTAAACGGGAAGCAAAAAGCCCCGTTTCCGAAATTCTGAACTCAGTTAGAATATCAGGGAGTGATTGAAACATGTGTATCACCAATGAATAATCCCCTTTTCGCGGTTTCTAAACCCGATGGATCGTACCGCTTGGTTTTGGATTACCGACATTTGAACTCTCATTGTCGGACCTTTGCGGTGCAAAACACACATAGTTCTGCGCTTGTAGACAGTCTTGTTCGTAAAAAATATAAAACGACACTTGACCTCTCCAATGGATTCTACACGCACAACTTAGCCCCGGAGAGTAGCCAATGGAGCGCTTTTACATCCGGTGGTAAATTATTCAAATTCCGGCATTTACCTATGGGCTACAAAAACAGTCCAGGCGTATTCGCTGCCCGTGTTGTCTCTTTGTTAGACGGCATAGACCCAGATGCATGTTCATACGTCGATGACATTTATCTGACGGACGACAAACTATTCCTGCATCTTTCCCGAGTGGACCGCATTATTCTAGAATTTGCGGTTTTACGTTATAAGTTTAACTTTGCCAAATCTCACATTGCTGAATTTACCGTTTTGTTCTTGGGCTATGAGCTCAACAATGAAGGTAAGGGCTTAGCCCCCATTTCCTAGAGAAATGTGCACTTTTGTGCCCTCCTACTACTCTGAAAAAACTTCAGTCTTTGCTGGGTTTTCTGAACTTCGGGCGTACTTACATTCCCGAATATGCCCAGCGTATCAAGCCACTGTATGCCTTGATACAACCTAACTTTTCTAAGTCATGCTGGCTTCCGGAGCATACCTCCATTCTGCAGTCTTTGCAGACAGACCTTCTTGAGTCTAAATACTTGTTGACTCGTGATAACCACACAAACCTGGTGATTAGAATAATTCCAGGGGCAGTGGGTTTCACGTACTTAACCTTCAATGAAGGAGACACAGTTCCAATCGCATACAAGTCACATCTTTACACTTCCGCGGAAATGCGCTTTTCGTCTGTGGAAAAAGTTTTAACAGCAGTGCAAATGGCGATTCTTAAGGCGCGCACTGGCACAGGGAAAACGCATTCTGGTGGTGACACCATATCCTGCTCTAGAGGCAGTGACAAAGGCAAGTGTTCCGAATTCTAAAGCTTTGCACCCCCGTTGGATTCAATGGGCAACCTCTTTGACGTCTCCGGATGTCACTTTCATCTTTGATTCTTCTCTACAGACACAGGAGTTTTTACAGTATGAATTCGTTCATCCACCTCCTCTGTCATTGCTACCGCTTGAGGATTACGAATGTGTGATCTACACCGATGGTTCGGCACAACCGGCCACGGGTTCCAAGCATGCTTATTCAGCCGCATGTGCTATTGTTGCAGGTACCTTTGTGAACGGAAAGTTCAAATCTACTGTGGTGCACACTCAGGCACTCGGGGACAGTACTGCACAATTGGCCGAGCTGCGTGCATTGGTGCTCGCACTTGAGTTCGCTAATCCGGATGTGACCACTCTAATTGTATGCGATTCTTATTACTGTGTTCAATCTTACAATGACAATCTGTTCTTTTGGTCGCAAAACGACTATAGGGACGCCAAAGGTAGCAAAATTAAGCATAAAATGCTTTGGGTACGGGTGGCAGATTTGCAACAACGTCTGCCCCTCACACAGGTGGTTCACACACTTGGCCATCAGTGGGTGGGCGCACACGCTGTTGGTAACGGTTTGGCAGACGAAGCAGCCAAATCAGCAGTAGTCACGTGTTCAGTAGCAGCAGTTACTAGATCCATGTCTAAAATAGATACTGATATTTTAGCAGCTATTGCTGCAACAAAAGACGGTGCTAATTACCCTAGGGGTTTTCCTTCCAAATATTCTTATCAGTTAGGTCCCGAACAGGCTCCTTATGTAACAATACCCGACGTTGGTGATCGGCTGATTCCCAACGCGGACCGCAGGCTTTCCTTGATAACTGCCGCACACGAGGGCATGGCTTCAGCTCATGCTGGAGTGTCTGCGACCGTTTCCATCTTGCAGCAGCGTTACTGGTGGCGTGGTTTATACAAAGACACCCGTACTTATGTGCTTTCTTGTGACGTTTGTCAACAGATTAAGCCTTCTACGGTTGCAAGACCACCACAGACCCCGCTCTGCATCTCTAACAGACCCTTTGGGTGTGTTTACCTGGATCACTGCGGTCCATTTTCTTCAGACACTGCCTATAAATATATCTTAGTGGCAGTGGACTCGTGCACACGTTTCATCTGGGTTTGGCCACAACGGAGTGCTGACGCTCAAAATGTCATCAGGGAATAGCGTGTCTTTGTGGGAATTTTCGCTTGTGGCACCTTCCATTCTGACCAAGGTCCAGCGTTTGCCTCGAAGGCTTACAAGGACGCAATGGGTTCACTGGGGGTAAGGGTGAAATTTTCGTCTCCGTATCGGCCTGAGGGCAACTCGATCGTTGAACGAATGAACCGTGACTTAAAGCAATCCTTGACAGCTAGAGTCTTAGGTACTGACTGGCAGGAACTGGCTGGCCCACTTGTATACAGTACAACGTGCACTTAATAATCTCCCTAGAAGACCTCTGGGTGGGCGGACCCCATACAAAATGCTCTTTGGCATTAGGATGTTTGTGCCTGACCTTGATGGTCTAGACATGGCGGCGCAATCCGCCATCTTTGATGTAGATAACCATTCTACTATGTTACAGGACTTACAAGAAGCCCGAGACAAACTTGCAGATTCCGGTGGCCGGCTGGCTTCCGAAGATTGGAGATCTGGTTCGAGAGAAGGTGGAGAACAAAAAAGAATTCGGCCCCTCTTATCGTGCACCGGTTCCAGTCCTGGGCTTGAAGGGAACACGTACAGTAATCCTACCACCACTTCCTGGTCGCAAGGAGAACAGATACATCTCAGTGGAAAATGTCAAGCTACAACATCTGGCCGATCCTGAATAGCGTTACACCAGCGGTCTCTTGCCCTGCCATTTACCGGACAAGTGTTCGTGGCCCTCCTGCCCGAACGGTCACTGATGTTGCCGTTGAGATGGATGATTTGCCTGAAAGCTCACTCGAACACCCGGTTTCCCCCGGCAACGACGAGAATGAGTATACCTATCCCGATAACGACTCGGTGGCACACTTACCAACAACGCCACTGAGCCCAACGAGTTATTCTTTTGATTCGGATTCCACCTCATCTATTGTCCCGTCCAAGTTCAGTATTTTTGTATCCTGGTTCAGGGACAAGTTTTTGATTCCTCCCTGGACATACATCTGGTTGGTGCTGTTCCTTATTTTTTTGTTCATGTCCATTGGCTTTGTCACAGTGTTTTTTCTACTCATCAATGGTCACTATTTACCAGAACGCTCTGCTGTGAACAGTGTCGCTGGAACTTTGGCACCACATTCCTCATCTCACATCAATGAAGCGTGACCACACATTTGTGAACATTTCAGCTTTTCCAGTTGCTGATGGCATCGTATGGGATGCGGTACATTTTCAGATTCATGGACCGACAGAAATTATTAATGTACCGAATGTCCTTCGAGTTTCGATGGGTGATGTCATAAAAAGTAATATTCATTCTGACGATTGGGATGTGCATGCCGTTGAAGCATTGTTTGCTGATTTAAAATATTTTGCTTCCTTTAATGCTGAAGATTTGTACATGAATTCTGCAAATTATGCTGATTTGTATTGCTTCCAGCATTGGGGCAACCACTTTGTCCATAAACCAAGTGCACTGCGTGGTCCTTTTAACTACACCCAGTGGGAGCATTGTCCAACACCTTTACCTGGTAGCTCCCAGACTCTTAGAAATAAATTTGCTTATTTTTCAAATTTTGATAGATCGAACCCTGGATCCTATTATTTTAAATTAAACGCACCATCCACTCAGAAAATCATGTTGACCCACACCAAATTGCTATATTCGGGTTCCTTTTTGAGCGCCTTAGCTGTGGGTGGTTATGAGTACTGGAAGGACACTGTGGATTTGAAATCAATATGGGGCTCAAAACCATGGCAGGTGCAAGGCACTGAAGCCTTGCACCGTGCTTGCCTTATCCCGGCCCAAATGGTGTTTCTGAATACTTCCATCTATCAGACTACGTGTTGGGGTTTGGCTACAACTAAACAATTAAACGCGCCTTCCATTCCATCGTTGTCTTCCACTCCCAACAAAAGCTTGCACTTTAATATGTCCCTTGCCACTTTGCAAGCTTTGTTTCAGAACAATTCGTTTAATGTTTCTACGCTTGTTCAGTCACCCTGGTTGGCTTGGCCCATATCATCTAATGTGTGCCAATTGCGTTTTCACGACTCAGTCCCTGGATACAAACAGGATAGACCAGATCCTAGGTTTTCTGACTCCCGTACTGTTACAACATATTCTGTTGATAAATTGTGTAAACAGTGGTTGCAGCACTCTTCCCTAGAATCTGTTAAACAACATTTATCCCTCCTATCAGGCAACATTGATCTGTCCGACTTTATTCTGGGACCCCGTGGTCCACGACCTAAGAGATTAATTTATGAAGCTTATAATGAACTCTGGAAGCTGTCGCAAATGGAAACTGCTTCCCGTCTACGGGAAATAGACCAAGCAAATTTGGAAAAGGTGCTTGCTGTTGTTGACAATAGTATTAATACCCTGTCTTCCCGCATTTACACGTTAGAGAATATTGTGTCCTCTGTTGTTGATATTGTACAAGATGATGTTTCTGTGTTGTACCATGGTCAGAATCAATTACGTTCAGTTATGCAGTTTGCATGGACTTTGCAAACACTTAAGTTGGGTAAAGTTCCTTGGCATTTTTTGAACACCACGGCCTTATTTCTGCCTTTTAATTTAACTGATAAACAGCAGTTCATGTCCATGAAGGATGCAGCATAAACTATGTTACATATCGAGAAAGTGGAGCCCTTACCATTCTCTGTGGCGGAATTGGATTCTGCTGTGTGGCTAGTTCATGGAGTTATCGCCTTGCCTTTTTCTTTATTTGAATTTAGCTCGTGCATGAAGCATTATCCTGTGGGCCGTTTCCAGCCCTTGGGAAGTGCCTTCCTGCATGAACTTTGGTCCCTGTCTTTCATGTATAAATGCCTTAGAGACGAAAAGGAAGTTTTTCTCACGAGGGAGTCTTGCGATTCCACTGTGGGTCATTCCCTTATTTGTAAACACATTAAATTGCACGGGGCTTGTAACGTTTCGGCTCCGAATCTTGCTTGTGTGTTAAAGGGTATTCCTGATCCGGCTATTTCTCCTACTTTCACTGTGCTTTCGAATGGTAGCTATCTGCTTTTGAATAACCAAAACTGCTGTGGCATGCTGGCCGGCATACCGTATATTGTTACAGTTTCCCACAGGGTTGTCTGCTGCAAAAATGTGCTTTTTCCTCCCCCGCACGACATCATAGATAGTTCCGTTTGGCCTTCCATTCCTACTCTGAAGGCGGATTTCAATAAATTGAGCAGAATAAAGGCGCTATTATTGAATCAGGAGGTTATGCTCACGTCCGCCCGGGAGACGTTCATTCTCCAGGTGGCGAGTACCCACAGTGAAATACAGGCCCTTTTGAACACTAACCTCCCACAACATTTCGGTGAACTGATTCACCGTGTTTTTAATGCATCTCGCACTGAGGGTCTGGTACACTTTTTTAAGGTTGTGGGTTCCGGCCTTGTGACCTCTTTTCAAACTATTTTTGGTGTGATACCGGCTTTTATTCATTCTATTTTTTCCAGCGTCTTTGGTGGCTTCCCATTAATCCTCGCTTTGGCGGCTGGTGTACTGCTGTTGGTCTGTTTTCTGCGCAATGGCTGCTCCCCGATGGGCCCTTCTCGACCCAGGTCGGCTCCAGCTGCTCTGTGAGCGCATCCTCGCTGGCTTCGGCGTCCTGCCGTTGGCGACGCTGAGTGTGTCCTATACACTTTCTTTTCGCTTTGCGTATTTCACTTGCGTGCAACCGGTGCTGTCTTGCATCCGCTGTCCTTTCTCCTGGACCATGGATTATTGCCTCTCCAATACGTCGTTGTCTGTTCCGGATTTTGTTCGGTTGGTGGGTCCCTTAGAGGCCCATGAACGGGACTGTTCCGCTGCAGGCTGCATGACGCGTGCGGCTGCACTGGGGATTTTGGCACAATGGGATATCTGGGCGGCTGCTCAGAATCTCCTACGACAAAGCTATATTGAGTACCACGCAAGTTGTCCCGCATTGCTATTTGATGCTCCCTCCTGTGAAGAGCATGCCTGCAGTTTTGATTTATTGAACTGGATGGCGTCACTGTTTTCTGACAATTCCAATGATGTCCTCTTAGAGGGTGTGGTGTTTTTCTGCACTCACACTCTGATGGATTAACATGGCCTTCGCTCTCTGTGACCTGCCTCGCTGACTGTCTTTTTTCTTCTCAAACATTTTTTTTATTATTCTTCCCCTCTCCCATTCGTTGTCCTTCATGGGGACTGCATCCACTATGGACGTTTCGGTTCTGCTCAGTCGATTTGAACTCTGCCTTCGTCCTTGGTATTGGCCGATGGACTGCCCAGGGGAGGGTGTCATGTGGTTTGTGGCCTCCTGGTCTGCTTTGCTGCGTTGACTTAGGCCTGGCTGCCATGATGCCTTTTTTGCGCACGTTACTCTAAGCCGTTGTTCTATCAGCCTCTGCTCCTGCCAAGTTATTTTAGAACTGTCTGCATTTTCTGTCTTTCACCTTTTCTCCTGTTCCCTTTGGGCTACGTCTGCACAACATGTACAAGGTCGAAAAACAACGTCCCTTGTTCTTGCTGATCTGGCCAGTTCCTCGCACCTAGACATAACACTATGTACAGCTGCCATGGAGAAATTTGTGTGCTTTTAATATTGCGCTTTTCACGCTTTAGAGACACTTGGAGAAATACCTTTCCAGGGAGAAGAGCTGTGATTGTCTGCTGATGTAGACTTTGCATCTAGACACTGAGGTATGGGGGTTCGCTAGACAATGCCCAGAGGTCTTCTATTTTTATAATAAATTAGCTACTAGCACGGGGAGGGTGGTAAGGTCATTTAGCCCTATATCCACTGCTTTATGAAATGCTTTCCCCGTTTGTATTCTATGGTGTTGTAACTATGCTGCTTATATTATTCTTATGCATTATGCTGATAGTACTGACACGTGTACTGTATCTGAGAGCACGTTAGTTGAAATAAACATTTTAAACTATACAGTGTCTCTTTTTACGCACGTTGTGGACAGGTATGAGTGAGTGATGAAAGGGTGTTCTTGCTACTGCGAGTCCTGAGAGAGAGATACCGTGTTCTGGGTTGTCTAATCATTGGTAACCTTGTTGCTAATGAGACGCTAAGGCTAGTCGGGTTGGGGTTTTAGGTGCTAAGGTTTATGGTTGGATCACCACTATATTCCGAGGTCCTATAATCCTGTGCATAGCTCTGTATATGTGCAGAATCCCTACAACATGGCGCCCAACGTGGGGCAGTCCATCGGCCAATACCAAGGACGAAGGCAGAGTTCAAATCGACTGAGCAGAACCGAAACGTCCATAGTGGATGCAGTCCCCATGAAGGACAACAAATGGGAGAGTGGAAGAATAATAAAAAAAATGTTTGAGAAGAAAAAAGACAGTCAGCGAGGCAGGTCACAGAGAGCGAAGGCCATGTTAATCCATCAGAGTGTGAGTGCAGAAAAACGCCACACCCTCTAAGAGGACATCATTGGAATTGTCAGAAAACAGTGACGCCATCCAGTTCAATAAATCAAAACTGCAGGCATGCTCTTCACAGGAGGGAGCATCAAATAGCAATGCGGGACAACTTGCGTGGTACTCAATATAGCAGTATAGCAATATAGCAATACAACATGGCGCGACCAACGAGTGGGGCCGCTTATCCGCGAGACGCTTGAGTAGTATTTGTGCTTGTCCACAACTCCCCTCACAGATGCTTCCGGAAGCGTGTGTGACGGTGATATCTCCTATATTGTCGTTTTTATAGGTTCTTTCAAGCTTGAAGTTGTTAAAAGGTTTCTTAACTAAAACCCTATTTGTGCTTCCTCCTTTTAGATTGTCGACTACTTCCAGCCTAAAATGGCTGTTCAAATTGCGGCACATAGCCGCGCAGCGCTCCGGGCTCACTTAACAGTGTATGGAGTGCCTGACGCGGGTGTCGATTTGATCTTTGTGGTACAAGCAGATCCAGCTTACCACTTTGAGGTGTTTTACTCTTGGGTCACCTTTCCGGCGGTGGATGGGACTGACCATATGTTCCATGAATATGAAGCCACCGTAGTTCCTAATCACTATAGACCGTATAGGAATATTGAAGTACCGCTCACGGCTTGGCAACACCGTGTTTGGTTTGATGGCGCCCTCCCCCAACCGGTTACCACAGTTCGTTTAGGTCCCTTATCAATTGAAGGGGCCACTTGGCCTGTTTTGGCCAGGTATACCCCACATCCACGTTATATGTTGGTACCCGTCGCTGAATTGCGTTTATGCATTCGTCTTTGATACGAGTGCATCGAGCCTTAGTGCAGTATGTTACATGCAACATCCAGGGAGCCCCACCTGGAGTTGCGGCCCATCCAGCTGGTGCAGGAGGTGTGACCATAAGTCCTGTCATGGTGAATTCGGTGATGGGCAAGCGCCCACAAGATAAGGATGATTTTTCTTATTGGCTTGCAGAAAAATTTGACCAGCTGGAGGCAGTTTTTCCTAACACCTCTCCCGTGGATAAACACAGGATTTTAACGATTAGTTTGCCAAAAGACTTAGTCCCGAGTTGGCAGAATGCAACAACTGGGGTAGGGTATTCGCAGCAGTATATGCGAAGTGTTTCGGCACCCCCTCCATGACGGTACTCCCCTCTGTAATTAAACGAGTGCAGGATGAGCATGGCCCTGAAGCGGCTGTGGAATTAGGGATGAGACTGGTGGGAGTGTTCGACGTAGTAGCTGAGTTGATCCTTGCGAATGTCAAGGGCGATGCAGTGAACTTTCAAGTAGCTAATGCTTTGGCTTTAGTCCCAGAACCGGACAGGCCGCGCGAATTACCGAAAATTATAGCCCAGGCTTACAAAACTATTGGCAGAAATAGCCTGGGAGTTAAGCCTTTTGCTAAATCGCAACAACAATCGCAACAACAACAACCAAAAACTCAATCTGAGAAAGATGAGAAACCAGTCTTTACTAAAAAAGAGCTGGAGGTTGAAAAAACAGGGTAAGCAGCAAAAGAAACCGGGGTCGAGAGGCGCATCCCCGGTTTCCGTCTCTTCTGAACGCACTTATGATTTGCGCGATAGGGCGAGAATTAAATCTCCGGATAGGTTTCAGATCCCTGATACGCGTTCTCCTCGTTCTTCACAGGCACAGACAACTTTGCAGGCCGGTGGAGGAGATCGCCAGGATAGAGGAAGGGGTCAAGAGGCTCCCCAGGGACGAGACCAACCTCGACAACAAGTCAGAGGGAAAGCAGAAGAATTTCAACGTTCTCGCCCGCAATTTCAGAAGAAGAAAGTTGCCGCTGTAACAGCGAGATATGCCACAGACGGTGAGAACGAGACTCCTGAATTGGACGTGGGCAGTGACCCTCCTAGACAGCGCCGCGGAAGTTACCATAGTGTGGGAGGCGCTACGTCCTCATGTGGAGGCGACAGCAACTGAAACATTCATTACTGTCGAGACAGCAGACACCAGAGTGGCACCCCCTGACAGACTATTTAATATTGTCATTCAAATTGAAGGTGATATACAGCGTGTAATTAAAGGGATTTTTGGGAAAATCTGACCTCTTCGTACGACATTTTGTTGGCAGAGGCGGATTGGCCGCCCCCATTCGTACTTGCTGCGCGTAAAGGGGAGGAGGTAATCCTTCCGAGCTTTTCTCGACATGTCCCAAAGGACAAAGCGGAGGCTCTTGCAGCTGAGTGGGCTGTGTCCCTGGCTCCAGCGTTATACCGCAATCACGTGGGCTGGGATGAGGACTCCCCCCCATGAAATACCTTTGCGGTCGCTGCCACAGCCACAGCCCCAATATCCCATTAAACGGGAAGCAAAAAGCCCCGTTTCCGAAATTCTGAACTCAGTTAGAATATCAGGGAGTGATTGAAACATGTGTATCACCAATGAATAATCCCCTTTTCGCGGTTTCTAAACCCGATGGATCGTACCGCTTGGTTTTGGATTACCGACATTTGAACTCTCATTGTCGGACCTTTGCGGTGCAAAACACACATAGTTCTGCGCTTGTAGACAGTCTTGTTCGTAAAAAATATAAAACGACACTTGACCTCTCCAATGGATTCTACACGCACAACTTAGCCCCGGAGAGTAGCCAATGGAGCGCTTTTACATCCGGTGGTAAATTATTCAAATTCCGGCATTTACCTATGGGCTACAAAAACAGTCCAGGCGTATTCGCTGCCCGTGTTGTCTCTTTGTTAGACGGCATAGACCCAGATGCATGTTCATACGTCGATGACATTTATCTGACGGACGACAAACTATTCCTGCATCTTTCCCGAGTGGACCGCATTATTCTAGAATTTGCGGTTTTACGTTATAAGTTTAACTTTGCCAAATCTCACATTGCTGAATTTACCGTTTTGTTCTTGGGCTATGAGCTCAACAATGAAGGTAAGGGCTTAGCCCCCATTTCCTAGAGAAATGTGCACTTTTGTGCCCTCCTACTACTCTGAAAAAACTTCAGTCTTTGCTGGGTTTTCTGAACTTCGGGCGTACTTACATTCCCGAATATGCCCAGCGTATCAAGCCACTGTATGCCTTGATACAACCTAACTTTTCTAAGTCATGCTGGCTTCCGGAGCATACCTCCATTCTGCAGTCTTTGCAGACAGACCTTCTTGAGTCTAAATACTTGTTGACTCGTGATAACCACACAAACCTGGTGATTAGAATAATTCCAGGGGCAGTGGGTTTCACGTACTTAACCTTCAATGAAGGAGACACAGTTCCAATCGCATACAAGTCACATCTTTACACTTCCGCGGAAATGCGCTTTTCGTCTGTGGAAAAAGTTTTAACAGCAGTGCAAATGGCGATTCTTAAGGCGCGCACTGGCACAGGGAAAACGCATTCTGGTGGTGACACCATATCCTGCTCTAGAGGCAGTGACAAAGGCAAGTGTTCCGAATTCTAAAGCTTTGCACCCCCGTTGGATTCAATGGGCAACCTCTTTGACGTCTCCGGATGTCACTTTCATCTTTGATTCTTCTCTACAGACACAGGAGTTTTTACAGTATGAATTCGTTCATCCACCTCCTCTGTCATTGCTACCGCTTGAGGATTACGAATGTGTGATCTACACCGATGGTTCGGCACAACCGGCCACGGGTTCCAAGCATGCTTATTCAGCCGCATGTGCTATTGTTGCAGGTACCTTTGTGAACGGAAAGTTCAAATCTACTGTGGTGCACACTCAGGCACTCGGGGACAGTACTGCACAATTGGCCGAGCTGCGTGCATTGGTGCTCGCACTTGAGTTCGCTAATCCGGATGTGACCACTCTAATTGTATGCGATTCTTATTACTGTGTTCAATCTTACAATGACAATCTGTTCTTTTGGTCGCAAAACGACTATAGGGACGCCAAAGGTAGCACAATTAAGCATAAAATGCTTTGGGTACGGGTGGCAGATTTGCAACAACGTCTGCCCCTCACACAGGTGGTTCACACACTTGGCCATCAGCGGGTGGGCGCACACGCTGTTGGTAACGGTTTGGCAGACGAAGCAGCCAAATCAGCAGTAGTCACGTGTTCAGTAGCAGCAGTTACTAGATCCATGTCTAAAATAGATACTGATATTTTAGCAGCTATTGCTGCAACAAAAGACGGTGCTAATTACCCTAGGGGTTTTCCTTCCAAATATTCTTATCAGTTAGGTCCCGAACAGGCTCCTTATGTAACAATACCCGACGTTGGTGATCGGCTGATTCCCAACGCGGACCGCAGGCTTTCCTTGATAACTGCCGCACACGAGGGCATGGCTTCGGCTCATGCTGGAGTGTCTGCGACCGTTTCCATCTTGCAGCAGCGTTACTGGTGGCGTGGTTTATACAAAGACACCCGTACTTATGTGCTTTCTTGTGACGTTTGTCAACAGATTAAGCCTTCTACGGTTACAAGACCACCACAGACCCCGCTCTGCATCTCTAACAGACCCTTTGGGTGTGTTTACCTGGATCACTGCGGTCCATTTTCTTCAGACACTGCCTATAAATATATCTTAGTGGCAGTGGACTCGTGCACACGTTTCATCTGGGTTTGGCCACAACGGAGTGCTGACGCTCGAAATGTCATCAGGGATTTGCGTGTCTTTGTGGGAATTTTCGCTTGTGGCACCTTCCATTCTGACCAAGGTCCAGCGTTTGCCTCGAAGGCTTACAAGGACGCAATGGGTTCACTGGGGGTACGGGTGAAATTTTCGTCTCCGTATCGGCCTGAGGGCAACTCGATCGTTGAACGAATGAACCGTGACTTAAAGCAATCCTTGACAGCTAGAGTCTTAGGTACTGGCAGGAACTGGCTGGCCCACTTGTATACAGTACAACGTGCACTTAATAATCTCCCTAGAAGACCTCTGGGTGGGCGGACCCCATACGAAATGCTCTTTGGCATTAGGATGTTTGTGCCTGACCTTGATGGTCTAGACATGGCGGCGCAATCCGCCATCTTTGATGTAGATAACCATTCTACTATGTTACAGGACTTACAAGAAGCCCGAGACAAACTTGCAGATTCCGGTGGCCGGCTGGCTTCCGAAGATTGGAGATCTGGTTCGAGAGAAGGTGGAGAACAAAAAAGAATTCGGCCCCTCTTATCGTGCACCGGTTCCAGTCCTGGGCTTGAAGGGAACACGTACAGTAATCCTACCACCACTTCCTGGTCGCAAGGAGAACAGATACATCTCAGTGGAAAATGTCAAGCTACAACATCTGGCCGATCCTGAATAGCGTTACACCAGCGGTCTCTTGCCCTGCCATTTACCGGACAAGTGTTCGTGGCCCTCCTGCCCGAACGGTCACTGATGTTGCCGTTGAGATGGATGATTTGCCTGAAAGCTCACTCGAACACCCGGTTTCCCCCGGCAACGACGAGAATGAGTATACCTATCCCGATAACGAGTCGGTGGCACACTTACCAACAACGCCACTGAGCCCAACGAGTTATTCTTTTGATTCGGATTCCACCTCATCTATTGTCCCGTCCAAGTTCAGTATTTTTGTATCCTGGTTCAGGGACAAGTTTTTGATTCCCCCCTGGACATACATCTGGTTGGTGCTGTTCCTTATTTTTTTGTTCATGTCCATTGGCTTTGTCACAGTGTTTTTTCTACTCATCAATGGTCACTATTTACCAGAACGCTCTGCTGTGAACAGTGTCGCTGGAACTTTGGCACCACATTCCTCATCTCACATCATGAAGCGTGACCACACATTTGTGAACATTTCAGCTTTTCCAGTTGCTGATGGCATCGTATGGGATGCGGTAAATTTTCAGATTCATGGACCGACAGAAATTATTAATGTACCGAATGTCCTTCGAGTTTCGATGGGTGATGTCATAAAAAGTAATATTCATTCTGACGATTGGGATGTGCATGCCGTTGAAGCATTGTTTGCTGATTTAAAATATTAT
The DNA here is from genome assembly GCA_963921515.1 of Calotriton arnoldi. Lineage (NCBI taxonomy): Eukaryota > Metazoa > Chordata > Amphibia > Caudata > Salamandridae > Calotriton > Calotriton arnoldi. The sequence goes on from CAWUFW010000504.1 coordinate 2,234,528, forward strand.
GCTTCCTTTAATGCTGAAGATTTGTACATGAATTCTGCAAATTATGCTGATTTGTATTGCTTCCAGCATTGGGGCAACCACTTTGTCCATAAACCAAGTGCACTGCGTGGTCCTTTTAACTACACCCAGTGGGAGCATTGTCCAACACCTTTACCTGGTAGCTCCCAGACTCTTAGAAATAAATTTGCTTATTTTTCAAATTTTGATAGATCGAACCCTGGATCCTATTATTTTAAATTAAACGCACCATCCACTCAGAAAATCATGTTGACCCACACCAAATTGCTATATTCGGGTTCCTTTTTGAGCGCCTTAGCTGTGGGTGGTTATGAGTACTGGAAGGACACTGTGGATTTGAAATCAATATGGGGCTCAAAACCATGGCAGGTGCAAGGCACTGAAGCCTTGCACCGTGCTTGCCTTATCCCGGCCCAAATGGTGTTTCTGAATACTTCCATCTATCAGACTACGTGTTGGGGTTTGGCTACAACTAAACAATTAAACGCGCCTTCCATTCCATCGTTGTCTTCCACTCCCAACAAAAGCTTGCACTTTAATATGTCCCTTGCCACTTTGCAAGCTTTGTTTCAGAACAATTCGTTTAATGTTTCTACGCTTGTTCAGTCACCCTGGTTGGCTTGGCCCATATCATCTAATGTGTGCCAATTGCGTTTTCACGACTCAGTCCCTGGATACAAACAGGATAGACCAGATCCTAGGTTTTCTGACTCCCGTACTGTTACAACATATTCTGTTGATAAATTGTGTAAACAGTGGTTGCAGCACTCTTCCCTAGAATCTGTTAAACAACATTTATCCCTCCTATCAGGCAACATTGATCTGTCCGACTTTATTCTGGGACCCCGTGGTCCACGACCTAAGAGATTAATTTATGAAGCTTATAATGAACTCTGGAAGCTGTCGCAAATGGAAGCTGCTTCCCGTCTACGGGAAATAGACCAAGCAAATTTGGAAAAGGTGCTTGCTGTTGTTGACAATAGTATTAATACCCTGTCTTCCCGCATTTACACGTTAGAGAATATTGTGTCCTCTGTTGTTGATATTGTACAAGATGATGTTTCTGTGTTGTACCATGGTCAGAATCAATTACGTTCAGTTATGCAGTTTGCGTGGACTTTGCAAACACTTAAGTTGGGTAAAGTTCCTTGGCATTTTTTGAACACCACGGCCTTATTTCTGCCTTTTAATTTAACTGACAAACAGCAGTTCATGTCCATGAAGGATGCAGCATAAACTCTGTTACATATCGAGAAAGTGGAGCCCTTACCATTCTCTGTGGCGGAATTGGATTCTGCTGTGTGGCTAGTTCATGGAGTTATCGCCTTGCCTTTTTCTTTATTTGAATTTAGCTCGTGCATGAAGCATTATCCTGTGGGCCGTTTCCAGCCCTTGGGAAGTGCCTTCCTGCATGAACTTTGGTCCCTGTCTTTCATGTATAAATGCCTTAGAGACGAAAAGGAAGTTTTTCTCACGGGGGAGTCTTGCGATTCCACTGTGGGTCATTCCCTTATTTGTAAACACATTAAATTGCACGGGGCTTGTAACGTTTCGGCTCCGAATCTTGCTTGTGTGTTAAAGGGTATTCCTGATCCGGCTATTTCTCCTACTTTCACTGTGCTTTCGAATGGTAGCTATCTGCTTTTGAATAACCAAAACTGCTGTGGCATGCTGGCCGGCATACCGTATATTGTTACAGTTTCCCACAGGGTTGTCTGCTGCAAAAATGTGCTTTTTCCTCCCCCGCACGACATCATAGATAGTTCCGTTTGGCCTTCCATTCCTACTCTGAAGGCGGATTTCAATAAATTGAGCAGAATAAAGGCGCTATTATTGAATCAGGAGGTTATGCTCACGTCCGCCCGGGAGACGTTCATTCTCCAGGTGGCGAGTACCCACAGTGAAATACAGGCCCTTTTGAACACTAACCTCCCACAACATTTCGGTGAACTGATTCACCGTGTTTTTAATGCATCTCGCACTGAGGGTCTGGTACACTTTTTTAAGGTTGTGGGTTCCGGCCTTGTGACCTCTTTTCAAACTATTTTTGGTGTGATACCGGCTTTTATTCATTCTATTTTTTCCAGCGTCTTTGGTGGCTTCCCATTAATCCTCGCTTTGGCGGCTGGTGTACTGCTGTTGGTCTGTTTTCTGCGCAATGGCTGCTCCCCGATGGGCCCTTCTCGACCCAGGTCGGCTCCAGCTGCTCTGTGAGCGCATCCTCGCTGGCTTCGGCGTCCTGCCGTTGGCGACGCTGAGTGTGTCCTATACACTTTCTTTTCGCTTTGCGTATTTCACTTGCGTGCAACCGGTGCTGTCTTGCATCCGCTGTCCTTTCTCCTGGACCATGGATTATTGCCTCTCCAATACGTCGTTGTCTGTTCCGGATTTTGTTCGGTTGGTGGGTCCCTTAGAGGCCCATGAACGGGACTGTTCCGCTGCAGGCTGCATGACGCGTGCGGCTGCACTGGGGATTTTGGCACAATGGGATATCTGGGCGGCTGCTCAGAATCTCCTACGACAAAGCTATATTGAGTACCACGCAAGTTGTCCCGCATTGCTATTTGATGCTCCCTCCTGTGAAGAGCATGCCTGCAGTTTTGATTTATTGAACTGGATGGCGTCACTGTTTTCTGACAATTCCAATGATGTCCTCTTAGAGGGTGTGGTGTTTTTCTGCACTCACACTCTGATGGATTAACATGGCCTTCGCTCTCTGTGACCTGCCTCGCTGACTGTCTTTTTTCTTCTCAAACATTTTTTTTATTATTCTTCCCCTCTCCCATTCGTTGTCCTTCATGGGGACTGCATCCACTATGGACGTTTCGGTTCTGCTCAGTCGATTTGAACTCTGCCTTCGTCCTTGGTATTGGCCGATGGACTGCCCAGGGGAGGGTGTCATGTGGTTTGTGGCCTCCTGGTCTGCTTTGCTGCGTTGACTTAGGCCTGGCTGCCATGATGCCTTTTTTGCGCACGTTACTCTAAGCCGTTGTTCTATCAGCCTCTGCTCCTGCCAAGTTATTTTAGAACTGTCTGCATTTTCTGTCTTTCACCTTTTCTCCTGTTCCCTTTGGGCTACGTCTGCACAACATGTACAAGGTCGAAAAACAACGTCCCTTGTTCTTGCTGATCTGGCCAGTCCCTCGCACCTAGACATAACACTATGTACAGCTGCCATGGAGAAATTTGTGTGCTTTTAATATTGCGCTTTTCACGCTTTAGAGACACTTGGAGAAATACCTTTCCAGGGAGAAGAGCTGTGATTGTCTGCTGATGTAGACTTTGCATCTAGACACTGAGGTATGGGGGTTCGCTAGACAATGCCCAGAGGTCTTCTATTTTTATAATAAATTAGCTACTAGCACGGGGAGGGTGGTAAGGTCATTTAGCCCTATATCCACTGCTTTATGAAATGCTTTCCCCGTTTGTATTCTATGGTGTTGTAACTATGCTGCTTATATTATTCTTATGCATTATGCTGATAGTACTGACACGTGTACTGTATCTGAGAGCACGTTAGTTGAAATAAACATTTTAAACTATACAGTGTCTCTTTTTACGCACGTTGTGGACAGGTATGAGTGAGTGATGAAAGGGTGTTCTTGCTACTGCGAGTCCTGAGAGAGAGATACCGTGTTCTGGGTTGTCTAATCATTGGTAACCTTGTTGCTAATGAGACGCTAAGGCTAGTCGGGTTGGGGTTTTAGGTGCTAAGGTTTATGGTTGGATCACCACTATATTCCGAGGTCCTATAATCCTGTGCATAGCTCTGTATATGTGCAGAATCCCTACAACATGGCGCCCAACGTGGGGCAGTCCATCGGCCAATACCAAGGACGAAGGCAGAGTTCAAATCGACTGAGCAGAACCGAAACGTCCATAGTGGATGCAGTCCCCATGAAGGACAACGAATGGGAGAGGGGAAGAATAATAAAAAAAATGTTTGAGAAGAAAAAAGACAGTCAGCGAGGCAGGTCACAGAGAGCGAAGGCCATGTTAATCCATCAGAGTGTGAGTGCAGAAAAACGCCACACCCTCTAAGAGGACATCATTGGAATTGTCAGAAAACAGTGACGCCATCCAGTTCAATAAATCAAAACTGCAGGCATGCTCTTCACAGGAGGGAGCATCAAATAGCAATGCGGGACAACTTGCGTGGTACTCAATATAGCAGTATAGCAATATAGCAATACAACATGGCGCGACCAACGAGTGGGGCCGCTTATCCGTGAGACGCTTGAGTAGTATTTGTGCTTGTCCACAACTCCCCTCACAGATGCTTCCGGAAGCGTGTGTGATGGTGATACCTCCTATATTGTCGTTTTTATAGGTTCTTTCAAGCTTGAAGTTGTTAAAAGGTTTCTTAACTAAAACCCTATTTGTGCTGCCTCCTTTTAGATTGTCGACTACTTCCAGCCTAAAATGGCTGTTCAAATTGCGGCACATAGCCGCGCAGCGCTCCGGGCTCACTTAACAGTGTATGGAGTGCCTGACGCGGGTGTCGATTTGATCTTTGTGGTACAAGCAGATCCAGCTTACCACTTTGAGGTGTTTTACTCTTGGGTCACCTTTCCGGCGGTGGATGGGACTGACCATATGTTCCATGAATATGAAGCCACCGTAGTTCCTAATCACTATAGACCGTATAGGAATATTGAAGTACCGCTCACGGCTTGGCAACACCGTGTTTGGTTTGATGGCGCCCTCCCCCAACCGGTTACCACAGTTCGTTTAGGTCCCTTATCAATTGAAGGGGCCACTTGGCCTGTTTTGGCCAGGTATACCCCACATCCACGTTATATGTTGGTACCCGTCGCTGAATTGCGTGATATGCATTCGTCTTTGATACGAGTGCATCGAGCCTTAGTGCAGTATGTTACAGGCAACATCCAGGGAGCCCCACCTGGAGTTGCGGCCCATCCAGCTGGTGCAGGAGGTGTGACCATAAGTCCTGTCATGGTGAATTCGGTGATGGGCAAGCGCCCACAAAATAAGGATGATTTTTCTTATTGGCTTGCAGAAAAATTTGACCAGCTGGAGGCAGTTTTTCCTAACACCTCTCCCGTGGATAAACACAGGATTTTAACGATTAGTTTGCCAAAAGACTTAGTCCCGAGTTGGCAGAATGCAACAACTGGGGTAGGGTATTCGCAGCAGTATATGCGAAGTGTTTCGGCACCCCCTCCATGACGGTACTCCCCTCTGTAATTAAACGAGTGCAGGATGAGCATGGCCCTGAAGCGGCTGTGGAATTAGGGATGAGACTGGTGGGAGTGTTCGACGTAGTAGCTGAGTTGATCCTTGCGAATGTCAAGGGCGATGCAGTGAACTTTCAAGTAGCTAATGCTTTGGCTTTAGTCCCAGAACCGGACAGGCCGCGCGAATTACCGAAAATTATAGCCCAGGCTTACAAAACTATTGGCAGAAATAGCCTGGGAGTTAAGCCTTTTGCTAAATCGCAACAACAATCGCAACAACAACAACCAAAAACTCAATCTGAGAAAGATGAGAAACCAGTCTTTACTAAAAAAGAGCTGGAGGTTGAAAAAACAGGGTAAGCAACAAAAGAAACCGGGGTCGAGAGGCGCATCCCCGGTTTCCGTCTCTTCTGAACGCACTTATGATTTGCGCGATAGGGCGAGAATTAAATCTCCGGATAGGTTTCAGATCCCTGATACGCGTTCTCCTCGTTCTTCACAGGCACAGACAACTTCGCAGGCCGGTGGAGGAGATCGCCAGGATAGAGGAAGGGGTCAAGAGGCTCCCCAGGGACGAGACCAACCTCGACAACAAGTCAGAGGGAAAGCAGAAGAATTTCAACGTTCTCGCCTGCAATTTCAGAAGAAGAAAGTTGCCGCTGTAACAGCGAGATATGCCACAGACGGTGAGAACGAGACTCCTGAATTGGACGTGGGCAGTGACCCTCCTAGACAGCGCCGCGGAAGTTACCATAGTGTGGGAGGCGCTACGTCCTCATGTGGAGGCGACAGCAACTGAAACATTCATTACTGTCGAGACAGCAGACACCAGAGTGGCACCCCCTGACAGACTATTTAATATTGTCATTCAAATTGAAGGTGATATACAGCGTGTAATTAAAGGGATTTTTGGGAAAATCTGACCTCTTCGTACGACATTTTGTTGGCAGAGGCGGATTGGCCGCCCCCATTCGTACTTGCTGCGCGTAAAGGGGAGGAGGTAATCCTTCCGAGCTTTTCTCGACATGTCCCAAAGGACAAAGCGGAGACTCTTGCAGCTGAGTGGGCTGTGTCCCTGGCTCCAGCGTTATACCGCAATCACGTGGGCTGGGATGAGGACTCTCCCCCCCATGTAATACCTTTGCGGTCGCTGCCACAGCCACAGCCCCAATATCCCATTAAACGGGAAGCAAAAAGCCCCGTTTCCGAAATTCTGACTCAGTTAGAATATCAGGGAGTGATTGAAACATGTGTATCACCAATGAATAATCCCCTTTTCGCGGTTTCTAAACCCGATGGATCGTACCGCTTGGTTTTGGATTACCGACATTTGAACTCTCATTGTCGGACCTTTGCGGTGCAAAACACACATAGTTCTGCGCTTGTAGACAGTCTTGTTCGTAAAAAATATAAAACGACACTTGACCTCTCCAATGGATTCTACACGCACAACTTAGCCCCGGAGAGTAGCCAATGGAGCGCTTTTACATCCGGTGGTAAATTATTCAAATTCCGGCATTTACCTATGGGCTACAAAAACAGTCCAGGCGTATTCGCTGCCCGTGTTGTCTCTTTGTTAGACGGCATAGACCCAGATGCATGTTCATACGTCGATGACATTTATCTGACGGACGACAAACTATTCCTGCATCTTTCCCGAGTGGACCGCATTATTCTAGAATTTGCGGTTTTAGGTTATAAGTTTAACTTTGCCAAATCTCACATTGCTGAATTTACCGTTTTGTTCTTGGGCTATGAGCTCAACAATGAAGGTAAGGGCTTAGCCCCCATTTCCTAGAGAAATGTGCACTTTTGTGCCCTCCTACTACTCTGAAAAAACTTCAGTCTTTGCTGGGTTTTCTGAACTTCGGGCGTACTTACATTCCCGAATATGCCCAGCGTATCAAGCCACTGTATGCCTTGATACAACCTAACTTTTCTAAGTCATGCTGGCTTCCGGAGCATACCTCCATTCTGCAGTCTTTGCAGACAGACCTTCTTGAGTCTAAATACTTGTTGACTCGTGATAACCACACAAACCTGGTGATTAGAATAATTCCAGGGGCAGTGGGTTTCACGTACTTAACCTTCAATGAAGGAGACACAGTTCCAATCGCATACAAGTCACATCTTTACACTTCCGCGGAAATGCGCTTTTCGTCTGTGGAAAAAGTTTTAACAGCAGTGCAAATGGCGATTCTTAAGGCGCGCACTGGCACAGGGAAAACGCATTCTGGTGGTGACACCATATCCTGCTCTAGAGGCAGTGACAAAGGCAAGTGTTCCGAATTCTAAAGCTTTGCACCCCCGTTGGATTCAATGGGCAACCTCTTTGACGTCTCCGGATGTCACTTTCATCTTTGATTCTTCTCTACAGACACAGGAGTTTTTACAGTATGAATTCGTTCATCCACCTCCTCTGTCATTGCTACCGCTTGAGGATTACGAATGTGTGATCTACACCGATGGTTCGGCACAACCGGCCACGGGTTCCAAGCATGCTTATTCAGCCGCATGTGCTATTGTTGCAGGTACCTTTGTGAACGGAAAGTTCAAATCTACTGTGGTGCACACTCAGGCACTCGGGGACAGTACTGCACAATTGGCCGAGCTGCGTGCATTGGTGCTCGCACTTGAGTTCGCTAATCCGGATGTGACCACTCTAATTGTATGCGATTCTTATTACTGTGTTCAATCTTACAATGACAATCTGTTCTTTTGGTCGCAAAACGACTATAGGGACGCCAAAGGTAGCACAATTAAGCATAAAATGCTTTGGGTACGGGTGGCAGATTTGCAACAACGTCTGCCCCTCACACAGGTGGTTCACACACTTGGCCATCAGCGGGTGGGCGCACACGCTGTTGGTAACGGTTTGGCAGACGAAGCAGCCAAATCAGCAGTAGTCACGTGTTCAGTAGCAGCAGTTACTAGATCCATGTCTAAAATAGATACTGATATTTTAGCAGCTATTGCTGCAACAAAAGACGGTGCTAATTACCCTAGGGGTTTTCCTTCCAAATATTCTTATCAGTTAGGTCCCGAACAGGCTCCTTATGTAACAATACCCGACGTTGGTGATCGGCTGATTCCCAACGCGGACCGCAGGCTTTCCTTGATAACTGCCGCACACGAGGGCATGGCTTCGGCTCATGCTGGAGTGTCTGCGACCGTTTCCATCTTGCAGCAGCGTTACTGGTGGCGTGGTTTATACAAAGACACCCGTACTTATGTGCTTTCTTGTGACGTTTGTCAACAGATTAAGCCTTCTACGGTTACAAGACCACCACAGACCCCGCTCTGCATCTCTAACAGACCCTTTGGGTGTGTTTACCTGGATCACTGCGGTCCATTTTCTTCAGACACTGCCTATAAATATATCTTAGTGGCAGTGGACTCGTGCACACGTTTCATCTGGGTTTGGCCACAACGGAGTGCTGACGCTCGAAATGTCATCAGGGATTTGCGTGTCTTTGTGGGAATTTTCGCTTGTGGCACCTTCCATTCTGACCAAGGTCCAGCGTTTGCCTCGAAGGCTTACAAGGACGCAATGGGTTCACTGGGGGTACGGGTGAAATTTTCGTCTCCGTATCGGCCTGAGGGCAACTCGATCGTTGAACGAATGAACCGTGACTTAAAGCAATCCTTGACAGCTAGAGTCTTAGGTACTGGCAGGAACTGGCTGGCCCACTTGTATACAGTACAACGTGCACTTAATAATCTCCCTAGAAGACCTCTGGGTGGGCGGACCCCATACGAAATGCTCTTTGGCATTAGGATGTTTGTGCCTGACCTTGATGGTCTAGACATGGCGGCGCAATCCGCCATCTTTGATGTAGATAACCATTCTACTATGTTACAGGACTTACAAGAAGCCCGAGACAAACTTGCAGATTCCGGTGGCCGGCTGGCTTCCGAAGATTGGAGATCTGGTTCGAGAGAAGGTGGAGAACAAAAAAGAATTCGGCCCCTCTTATCGTGCACCGGTTCCAGTCCTGGGCTTGAAGGGAACACGTACAGTAATCCTACCACCACTTCCTGGTCGCAAGGAGAACAGATACATCTCAGTGGAAAATGTCAAGCTACAACATCTGGCCGATCCTGAATAGCGTTACACCAGCGGTCTCTTGCCCTGCCATTTACCGGACAAGTGTTCGTGGCCCTCCTGCCCGAACGGTCACTGATGTTGCCGTTGAGATGGATGATTTGCCTGAAAGCTCACTCGAACACCCGGTTTCCCCGGCAACGACGAGAATGAGTATACCTATCCCGATAACGAGTCGGTGGCACACTTACCAACAACGCCACTGAGCCCAACGAGTTATTCTTTTGATTCGGATTCCACCTCATCTATTGTCCCGTCCAAGTTCAGTATTTTTGTATCCTGGTTCAGGGACAAGTTTTTGATTCCCCCTGGACATACATCTGGTTGGTGCTGTTCCTTATTTTTTTGTTCATGTCCATTGGCTTTGTCACAGTGTTTTTTCTACTCATCAATGGTCACTATTTACCAGAACGCTCTGCTGTGAACAGTGTCGCTGGAACTTTGGCACCACATTCCTCATCTCACATCATGAAGCGTGACCACACATTTGTGAACATTTCAGCTTTTCCAGTTGCTGATGGCATCGTATGGGATGCGGTAAATTTTCAGATTCATGGACCGACAGAAATTATTAATGTACCGAATGTCCTTCGAGTTTCGATGGGTGATGTCATAAAAAGTAATATTCATTCTGACGATTGGGATGTGCATGCCGTTGAAGCATTGTTTGCTGATTTAAAATATTATGCTTCCTTTAATGCTGAAGATTTGTACATGAATTCTGCAAATTATGCTGATTTGTATTGCTTCCAGCATTGGGGCAACCACTTTGTCCATAAACCAAGTGCACTGCGTGGTCCTTTTAACTACACCCAGTGGGAGCATTGTCCAACACCTTTACCTGGTAGCTCCCAGACTCTTAGAAATAAATTTGCTTATTTTTCAAATTTTGATAGATCGAACCCTGGATCCTATTATTTTAAATTAAACGCACCATCCACTCAGAAAATCATGTTGACCCACACCAAATTGCTATATTCGGGTTCCTTTTTGAGCGCCTTAGCTGTGGGTGGTTATGAGTACTGGAAGGACACTGTGGATTTGAAATCAATATGGGGCTCAAAACCATGGCAGGTGCAAGGCACTGAAGCCTTGCACCGTGCTTGCCTTATCCCGGCCCAAATGGTGTTTCTGAATACTTCCATCTATCAGACTACGTGTTGGGGTTTGGCTACAACTAAACAATTAAACGCGCCTTCCATTCCATCGTTGTCTTCCACTCCCAACGAAAGCTTGCACTTTAATATGTCCCTTGCCACTTTGCAAGCTTTGTTTCAGAACAATTCGTTTAATGTTTCTACGCTTGTTCAGTCACCCTGGTTGGCTTGGCCCATATCATCTAATGTGTGCCAATTGCGTTTTCACGACTCAGTCCCTGGATACAAACAGGATAGACCAGATCCTAGGTTTTCTGACTCCCGTACTGTTACAACATATTCTGTTGATAAATTGTGTAAACAGTGGTTGCAGCACTCTTCCCTAGAATCTGTTAAACAACATTTATCCCTCCTATCAGGCAACATTGATCTGTCCGACTTTATTCTGGGACCCCGTGGTCCACGACCTAAGAGATTAATTTATGAAGCTTATAATGAACTCTGGAAGCTGTCGCAAATGGAAGCTGCTTCCCGTCTACGGGAAATAGACCAAGCAAATTTGGAAAAGGTGCTTGCTGTTGTTGACAATAGTATTAATACCCTGTCTTCCCGCATTTACACGTTAGAGAATATTGTGTCCTCTGTTGTTGATATTGTACAAGATGATGTTTCTGTGTTGTACCATGGTCAGAATCAATTACGTTCAGTTATGCAGTTTGCGTGGACTTTGCAAACACTTAAGTTGGGTAAAGTTCCTTGGCATTTTTTGAACACCACGGCCTTATTTCTGCCTTTTAATTTAACTGACAAACAGCAGTTCATGTCCATGAAGGATGCAGCATAAACTCTGTTACATATCGAGAAAGTGGAGCCCTTACCATTCTCTGTGGCGGAATTGGATTCTGCTGTGTGGCTAGTTCATGGAGTTATCGCCTTGCCTTTTTCTTTATTTGAATTTAGCTCGTGCATGAAGCATTATCCTGTGGGCCGTTTCCAGCCCTTGGGAAGTGCCTTCCTGCATGAACTTTGGTCCCTGTCTTTCATGTATAAATGCCTTAGAGACGAAAAGGAAGTTTTTCTCACGGGGGAGTCTTGCGATTCCACTGTGGGTCATTCCCTTATTTGTAAACACATTAAATTGCACGGGGCTTGTAACGTTTCGGCTCCGAATCTTGCTTGTGTGTTAAAGGGTATTCCTGATCCGGCTATTTCTCCTACTTTCACTGTGCTTTCGAATGGTAGCTATCTGCTTTTGAATAACCAAAACTGCTGTGGCATGCTGGCCGGCATACCGTATATTGTTACAGTTTCCCACAGGGTTGTCTGCTGCAAAAATGTGCTTTTTCCTCCCCCGCACGACATCATAGATAGTTCCGTTTGGCCTTCCATTCCTACTCTGAAGGCGGATTTCAATAAATTGAGCAGAATAAAGGCGCTATTATTGAATCAGGAGGTTATGCTCACGTCCGCCCGGGAGACGTTCATTCTCCAGGTGGCGAGTACCCACAGTGAAATACAGGCCCTTTTGAACACTAACCTCCCACAACATTTCGGTGAACTGATTCACCGTGTTTTTAATGCATCTCGCACTGAGGGTCTGGTACACTTTTTTAAGGTTGTGGGTTCCGGCCTTGTGACCTCTTTTCAAACTATTTTTGGTGTGATACCGGCTTTTATTCATTCTATTTTTTCCAGCGTCTTTGGTGGCTTCCCATTAATCCTCGCTTTGGCGGCTGGTGTACTGCTGTTGGTCTGTTTTCTGCGCAATGGCTGCTCCCCGATGGGCCCTTCTCGACCCAGGTCGGCTCCAGCTGCTCTGTGAGCGCATCCTCGCTGGCTTCGGCGTCCTGCCGTTGGCGACGCTGAGTGTGTCCTATACACTTTCTTTTCGCTTTGCGTATTTCACTTGCGTGCAACCGGTGCTGTCTTGCATCCGCTGTCCTTTCTCCTGGACCATGGATTATTGCCTCTCCAATACGTCGTTGTCTGTTCCGGATTTTGTTCGGTTGGTGGGTCCCTTAGAGGCCCATGAACGGGACTGTTCCGCTGCAGGCTGCATGACGCGTGCGGCTGCACTGGGGATTTTGGCACAATGGGATATCTGGGCGGCTGCTCAGAATCTCCTACGACAAAGCTATATTGAGTACCACGCAAGTTGTCCCGCATTGCTATTTGATGCTCCCTCCTGTGAAGAGCATGCCTGCAGTTTTGATTTATTGAACTGGATGGCGTCACTGTTTTCTGACAATTCCAATGATGTCCTCTTAGAGGGTGTGGTGTTTTTCTGCACTCACACTCTGATGGATTAACATGGCCTTCGCTCTCTGTGACCTGCCTCGCTGACTGTCTTTTTTCTTCTCAAACATTTTTTTTATTATTCTTCCCCTCTCCCATTCGTTGTCCTTCATGGGGACTGCATCCACTATGGACGTTTCGGTTCTGCTCAGTCGATTTGAACTCTGCCTTCGTCCTTGGTATTGGCCGATGGACTGCCCAGGGGAGGGTGTCATGTGGTTTGTGGCCTCCTGGTCTGCTTTGCTGCGTTGACTTAGGCCTGGCTGCCATGATGCCTTTTTTGCGCACGTTACTCTAAGCCGTTGTTCTATCAGCCTCTGCTCCTGCCAAGTTATTTTAGAACTGTCTGCATTTTCTGTCTTTCACCTTTTCTCCTGTTCCCTTTGGGCTACGTCTGCACAACATGTACAAGGTCGAAAAACAACGTCCCTTGTTCTTGCTGATCTGGCCAGTCCCTCGCACCTAGACATAACACTATGTACAGCTGCCATGGAGAAATTTGTGTGCTTTTAATATTGCGCTTTTCACGCTTTAGAGACACTTGGAGAAATACCTTTCCAGGGAGAAGAGCTGTGATTGTCTGCTGATGTAGACTTTGCATCTAGACACTGAGGTATGGGGGTTCGCTAGACAATGCCCAGAGGTCTTCTATTTTTATAATAAATTAGCTACTAGCACGGGGAGGGTGGTAAGGTCATTTAGCCCTATATCCACTGCTTTATGAAATGCTTTCCCCGTTTGTATTCTATGGTGTTGTAACTATGCTGCTTATATTATTCTTATGCATTATGCTGATAGTACTGACACGTGTACTGTATCTGAGAGCACGTTAGTTGAAATAAACATTTTAAACTATACAGTGTCTCTTTTTACGCACGTTGTGGACAGGTATGAGTGAGTGATGAAAGGGTGTTCTTGCTACTGCGAGTCCTGAGAGAGAGATACCGTGTTCTGGGTTGTCTAATCATTGGTAACCTTGTTGCTAATGAGACGCTAAGGCTAGTCGGGTTGGGGTTTTAGGTGCTAAGGTTTATGGTTGGATCACCACTATATTCCGAGGTCCTATAATCCTGTGCATAGCTCTGTATATGTGCAGAATCCCTACAACATGGCGCCCAACGTGGGGCAGTCCATCGGCCAATACCAAGGACGAAGGCAGAGTTCAAATCGACTGAGCAGAACCGAAACGTCCATAGTGGATGCAGTCCCCATGAAGGACAACGAATGGGAGAGGGGAAGAATAATAAAAAAAATGTTTGAGAAGAAAAAAGACAGTCAGCGAGGCAGGTCACAGAGAGCGAAGGCCATGTTAATCCATCAGAGTGTGAGTGCAGAAAAACGCCACACCCTCTAAGAGGACATCATTGGAATTGTCAGAAAACAGTGACGCCATCCAGTTCAATAAATCAAAACTGCAGGCATGCTCTTCACAGGAGGGAGCATCAAATAGCAATGCGGGACAACTTGCGTGGTACTCAATATAGCAGTATAGCAATATAGCAATATAGCAATACAACATGGCGCGACCAACGAGTGGGGCCGCTTATCCGCGAGACGCTTGAGTAGTATTTGTGCTTGTCCACAACTCCCCTCACAGATGCTTCCGGAAGCGTGTGTGACGGTGATACCTCCTATATTGTCGTTTTTATAGGTTCTTTCAAGCTTGAAGTTGTTAAAAGGTTTCTTAACTAAAACCCTATTTGTGCTGCCTCCTTTTAGATTGTCGACTACTTCCAGCCTAAAATGGCTGTTCAAATTGCGGCACATAGCCGCGCAGCGCTCCGGGCTCACTTAACAGTGTATGGAGTGCCTGACGCGGGTGTCGATTTGATCTTTGTGGTACAAGCAGATCCAGCTTACCACTTTGAGGTGTTTTACTCTTGGGTCACCTTTCCGGCGGTGGATGGGACTGACCATATGTTCCATGAATATGAAGCCACCGTAGTTCCTAATCACTATAGACCGTATAGGAATATTGAAGTACCGCTCACGGCTTGGCAACACAGTGTTTGGTTTGATGGCGCCCTCCCCCAACCGGTTACCACAGTTCGTTTAGGTCCCTTATCAATTGAAGGGGCCACTTGGCCTGTTTTGGCCGGGTATACCCCACATCCACGTTATATGTTGGTACCCGTCGCTGAATTGCGTGATATGCATTCGTCTTTGATACGAGTGCATCGAGCCTTAGTGCAGTATGTTACAGGCAACATCCAGGGAGCCCCACCTGGAGTTGCGGCCCATCCAGCTGGTGCAGGAGGTGTGACCATAAGTCCTGTCATGGTGAATTCGGTGATGGGCAAGCGCCCACAAAATAAGGATGATTTTTCTTATTGGCTTGCAGAAAAATTTGACCAGCTGGAGGCAGTTTTTCCTAACACCTCTCCCGTGGATAAACACAGGATTTTAACGATTAGTTTGCCAAAAGACTTAGTCCCGAGTTGGCAGAATGCAACAACTGGGGTAGGGTATTCGCAGCAGTATATGCGAAGTGTTTCGGCACCCCCTCCATGACGGTACTCCCCTCTGTAATTAAACGAGTGCAGGATGAGCATGGCCCTGAAGCGGCTGTGGAATTAGGGATGAGACTGGTGGGAGTGTTCGACGTAGTAGCTGAGTTGATCCTTGCGAATGTCAAGGGCGATGCAGTGAACTTTCAAGTAGCTAATGCTTTGGCTTTAGTCCCAGAACCGGACAGGCCGCGCGAATTACCGAAAATTATAGCCCAGGCTTACAAAACTATTGGCAGAAATAGCCTGGGAGTTAAGCCTTTTGCTAAATCGCAACAACAATCGCAACAACAACAACCAAAAACTCAATCTGAGAAAGATGAGAAACCAGTCTTTACTAAAAAAGAGCTGGAGGTTGAAAAAACAGGGTAAGCAACAAAAGAAACCGGGGTCGAGAGGCGCATCCCCGGTTTCCGTCTCTTCTGAACGCACTTATGATTTGCGCGATAGGGCGAGAATTAAATCTCCGGATAGGTTTCAGATCCCTGATACGCGTTCTCCTCGTTCTTCACAGGCACAGACAACTTCGCAGGCCGGTGGAGGAGATCGCCAGGATAGAGGAAGGGGTCAAGAGGCTCCCCAGGGACGAGACCAACCTCGACAACAAGTCAGAGGGAAAGCAGAAGAATTTCAACGTTCTCGCCCGCAATTTCAGAAGAAGAAAGTTGCCGCTGTAACAGCGAGATATGCCACAGACGGTGAGAACGAGACTCCTGAATTGGACGTGGGCAGTGACCCTCCTAGACAGCGCCGCGGAAGTTACCATAGTGTGGGAGGCGCTACGTCCTCATGTGGAGGCGACAGCAACTGAAACATTCATTACTGTCGAGACAGCAGACACCAGAGTGGCACCCCCTGACAGACTATTTAATATTGTCATTCAAATTGAAGGTGATATACAGCGTGTAATTAAAGGGATTTTTGGGAAAATCTGACCTCTTCGTACGACATTTTGTTGGCAGAGGCGGATTGGCCGCCCCCATTCGTACTTGCTGCGCGTAAAGGGGAGGAGGTAATCCTTCCGAGCTTTTCTCGACATGTCCCAAAGGACAAAGCGGAGGCTCTTGCAGCTCAGTGGGCTGTGTCCCTGGCTCCAGCGTTATACCGCAATCACGTGGGCTGGGATGAGGACTCCCCCCCCCATGAAATACCTTTGCGGTCGCTGCCACAGCCACAGCCCCAATATCCCATTAAACGGGAAGCAAAAAGCCCCATTTCCGAAATTCGAACTCAGTTAGAATATCAGGGAGTGATTGAAACATGTGTATCACCAATGAATAATCCCCTTTTCGCGGTTTCTAAACCCGATGGATCGTACCGCTTGGTTTTGGATTACCGACATTTGAACTCTCATTGTCGGACCTTTGCGGTGCAAAACACACATAGTTCTGCGCTTGTAGACAGTCTTGTTCGTAAAAAATATAAAACAACACTTGACCTCTCCAATGGATTCTACACGCACAACTTAGCCCTGGAGAGTAGCCAATGGAGCGCTTTTACATCCGGTGGTAAATTATTCAAATTCCGGCATTTACCTATGGGCTACAAAAACAGTCCAGGCGTATTCGCTGCCCGTGTTGTCTCTTTGTTAGACGGCATAGACCCAGATGCATGTTCATACGTCGATGACATTTGTCTGACGGACGACAAACTATTCCTGCATCTTTCCCGAGTGCACCGCATTATTCTAGAATTTGCGGTTTTAGGTTATAAGTTTAACTTTGCCAAATCTCACATTGCTGAATTTACCGTTTTGTTCTTGGGCTATGAGCTCAACAATGAAGGTAAGGGCTTAGCCCCCATTTCCTAGAGAAATGTGCACTTTTGTGCCCTCCTACTACTCTGAAAAAACTTCAGTCTTTGCTGGGTTTTCTGAACTTCGGGCGTACTTACATTCCCGAATATGCCCAGCGTATCAAGCCACTGTATGCCTTGATACAACCTAACTTTTCTAAGTCATGCTGGCTTCCGGAGCATACCTCCATTCTGCAGTCTTTGCAGACAGACCTTCTTGAGTCTAAATACTTGTTGACTCGTGATAACCACACAAACCTGGTGATTAGAATAATTCCAGGGGCAGTGGGTTTCACGTACTTAACCTTCAATGAAGGAGACACAGTTCCAATCGCATACAAGTCACATCTTTACACTTCCGCGGAAATGCGCTTTTCGTCTGTGGAAAAAGTTTTAACAGCAGTGCAAATGGCGATTCTTAAGGCGCGCACTGGCACAGGGAAAACGCATTCTGGTGGTGACACCATATCCTGCTCTAGAGGCAGTGACAAAGGCAAGTGTTCCGAATTCTAAAGCTTTGCACCCCCGTTGGATTCAATGGGCAACCTCTTTGACGTCTCCGGATGTCACTTTCATCTTTGATTCTTCTCTACAGACACAGGAGTTTTTACAGTATGAATTCGTTCATCCACCTCCTCTGTCATTGCTACCGCTTGAGGATTACGAATGTGTGATCTACACCGATGGTTCGGCACAACCGGCCACGGGTTCCAAGCATGCTTATTCAGCCGCATGTGCTATTGTTGCAGGTACCTTTGTGAACGGAAAGTTCAAATCTACTGTGGTGCACACTCAGGCACTCGGGGACAGTACTGCACAATTGGCCGAGCTGCGTGCATTGGTGCTCGCACTTGAGTTCGCTAATCCGGATGTGACCACTCTAATTGTATGCGATTCTTATTACTGTGTTCAATCTTACAATGACAATCTGTTCTTTTGGTCGCAAAACGACTATAGGGACGCCAAAGGTAGCACAATTAAGCATAAAATGCTTTGGGTACGGGTGGCAGATTTGCAACAACGTCTGCCCCTCACACAGGTGGTTCACACACTTGGCCATCAGCGGGTGGGCGCACACGCTGTTGGTAACGGTTTGGCAGACGAAGCAGCCAAATCAGCAGTAGTCACGTGTTCAGTAGCAGCAGTTACTAGATCCATGTCTAAAATAGATACTGATATTTTAGCAGCTATTGCTGCAACAAAAGACGGTGCTAATTACCCTAGGGGTTTTCCTTCCAAATATTCTTATCAGTTAGGTCCCGAACAGGCTCCTTATGTAACAATACCCGACGTTGGTGATCGGCTGATTCCCAACGCGGACCGCAGGCTTTCCTTGATAACTGCCGCACACGAGGGCATGGCTTCGGCTCATGCTGGAGTGTCTGCGACCGTTTCCATCTTGCAGCAGCGTTACTGGTGGCGTGGTTTATACAAAGACACCCGTACTTATGTGCTTTCTTGTGACGTTTGTCAACAGATTAAGCCTTCTACGGTTACAAGACCACCACAGACCCCGCTCTGCATCTCTAACAGACCCTTTGGGTGTGTTTACCTGGATCACTGCGGTCCATTTTCTTCAGACACTGCCTATAAATATATCTTAGTGGCAGTGGACTCGTGCACACGTTTCATCTGGGTTTGGCCACAACGGAGTGCTGACGCTCGAAATGTCATCAGGGATTTGCGTGTCTTTGTGGGAATTTTCGCTTGTGGCACCTTCCATTCTGACCAAGGTCCAGCGTTTGCCTCGAAGGCTTACAAGGACGCAATGGGTTCACTGGGGGTACGGGTGAAATTTTCGTCTCCGTATCGGCCTGAGGGCAACTCGATCGTTGAACGAATGAACCGTGACTTAAAGCAATCCTTGACAGCTAGAGTCTTAGGTACTGGCAGGAACTGGCTGGCCCACTTGTATACAGTACAACGTGCACTTAATAATCTCCCTAGAAGACCTCTGGGTGGGCGGACCCCATACGAAATGCTCTTTGGCATTAGGATGTTTGTGCCTGACCTTGATGGTCTAGACATGGCGGCGCAATCCGCCATCTTTGATGTAGATAACCATTCTACTATGTTACAGGACTTACAAGAAGCCCGAGACAAACTTGCAGATTCCGGTGGCCGGCTGGCTTCCGAAGATTGGAGATCTGGTTCGAGAGAAGGTGGAGAACAAAAAAGAATTCGGCCCCTCTTATCGTGCACCGGTTCCAGTCCTGGGCTTGAAGGGAACACGTACAGTAATCCTACCACCACTTCCTGGTCGCAAGGAGAACAGATACATCTCAGTGGAAAATGTCAAGCTACAACATCTGGCCGATCCTGAATAGCGTTACACCAGCGGTCTCTTGCCCTGCCATTTACCGGACAAGTGTTCGTGGCCCTCCTGCCCGAACGGTCACTGATGTTGCCGTTGAGATGGATGATTTGCCTGAAAGCTCACTCGAACACCCGGTTTCCCCGGCAACGACGAGAATGAGTATACCTATCCCGATAACGAGTCGGTGGCACACTTACCAACAACGCCACTGAGCCCAACGAGTTATTCTTTTGATTCGGATTCCACCTCATCTATTGTCCCGTCCAAGTTCAGTATTTTTGTATCCTGGTTCAGGGACAAGTTTTTGATTCCCCCCTGGACATACATCTGGTTGGTGCTGTTCCTTATTTTTTTGTTCATGTCCATTGGCTTTGTCACAGTGTTTTTTCTACTCATCAATGGTCACTATTTACCAGAACGCTCTGCTGTGAACAGTGTCGCTGGAACTTTGGCACCACATTCCTCATCTCACATCATGAAGCGTGACCACACATTTGTGAACATTTCAGCTTTTCCAGTTGCTGATGGCATCGTATGGGATGCGGTAAATTTTCAGATTCATGGACCGACAGAAATTATTAATGTACCGAATGTCCTTCGAGTTTCGATGGGTGATGTCATAAAAAGTAATATTCATTCTGACGATTGGGATGTGCATGCCGTTGAAGCATTGTTTGCTGATTTAAAATATTATGCTTCCTTTAATGCTGAAGATTTGTACATGAATTCTGCAAATTATGCTGATTTGTATTGCTTCCAGCATTGGGGCAACCACTTTGTCCATAAACCAAGTGCACTGCGTGGTCCTTTTAACTACACCCAGTGGGAGCATTGTCCAACACCTTTACCTGGTAGCTCCCAGACTCTTAGAAATAAATTTGCTTATTTTTCAAATTTTGATAGATCGAACCCTGGATCCTATTATTTTAAATTAAACGCACCATCCACTCAGAAAATCATGTTGACCCACACCAAATTGCTATATTCGGGTTCCTTTTTGAGCGCCTTAGCTGTGGGTGGTTATGAGTACTGGAAGGACACTGTGGATTTGAAATCAATATGGGGCTCAAAACCATGGCAGGTGCAAGGCACTGAAGCCTTGCACCGTGCTTGCCTTATCCCGGCCCAAATGGTGTTTCTGAATACTTCCATCTATCAGACTACGTGTTGGGGTTTGGCTACAACTAAACAATTAAACGCGCCTTCCATTCCATCGTTGTCTTCCACTCCCAACGAAAGCTTGCACTTTAATATGTCCCTTGCCACTTTGCAAGCTTTGTTTCAGAACAATTCGTTTAATGTTTCTACGCTTGTTCAGTCACCCTGGTTGGCTTGGCCCATATCATCTAATGTGTGCCAATTGCGTTTTCACGACTCAGTCCCTGGATACAAACAGGATAGACCAGATCCTAGGTTTTCTGACTCCCGTACTGTTACAACATATTCTGTTGATAAATTGTGTAAACAGTGGTTGCAGCACTCTTCCCTAGAATCTGTTAAACAACATTTATCCCTCCTATCAGGCAACATTGATCTGTCCGACTTTATTCTGGGACCCCGTGGTCCACGACCTAAGAGATTAATTTATGAAGCTTATAATGAACTCTGGAAGCTGTCGCAAATGGAAGCTGCTTCCCGTCTACGGGAAATAGACCAAGCAAATTTGGAAAAGGTGCTTGCTGTTGTTGACAATAGTATTAATACCCTGTCTTCCCGCATTTACACGTTAGAGAATATTGTGTCCTCTGTTGTTGATATTGTACAAGATGATGTTTCTGTGTTGTACCATGGTCTGAATCAATTACGTTCAGTTATGCAGTTTGCGTGGACTTTGCAAACACTTAAGTTGGGTAAAGTTCCTTGGCATTTTTTGAACACCACGGCCTTATTTCTGCCTTTTAATTTAACTGACAAACAGCAGTTCATGTCCATGAAGGATGCAGCATAAACTCTGTTACATATCGAGAAAGTGGAGCCCTTACCATTCTCTGTGGCGGAATTGGATTCTGCTGTGTGGCTAGTTCATGGAGTTATCGCCTTGCCTTTTTCTTTATTTGAATTTAGCTCGTGCATGAAGCATTATCCTGTGGGCCGTTTCCAGCCCTTGGGAAGTGCCTTCCTGCATGAACTTTGGTCCCTGTCTTTCATGTATAAATGCCTTAGAGACGAAAAGGAAGTTTTTCTCACGGGGGAGTCTTGCGATTCCACTGTGGGTCATTCCCTTATTTGTAAACACATTAAATTGCACGGGGCTTGTAACGTTTCGGCTCCGAATCTTGCTTGTGTGTTAAAGGGTATTCCTGATCCGGCTATTTCTCCTACTTTCACTGTGCTTTCGAATGGTAGCTATCTGCTTTTGAATAACCAAAACTGCTGTGGCATGCTGGCCGGCATACCGTATATTGTTACAGTTTCCCACAGGGTTGTCTGCTGCAAAAATGTGCTTTTTCCTCCCCCGCACGACATCATAGATAGTTCCGTTTGGCCTTCCATTCCTACTCTGAAGGCGGATTTCAATAAATTGAGCAGAATAAAGGCGCTATTATTGAATCAGGAGGTTATGCTCACGTCCGCCCGGGAGACGTTCATTCTCCAGGTGGCGAGTACCCACACTGAAATACAGGCCTTTTTGAACACTAACCTCCCACAACATTTCGGTGAACTGATTCACCGTGTTTTTAATGCATCTCGCACTGAGGGTCTGGTACACTTTTTTAAGGTTGTGGGTTCCGGCCTTGTGACCTCTTTTCAAACTATTTTTGGTGTGATACCGGCTTTTATTCATTCTATTTTTTCCAGCGTCTTTGGTGGCTTCCCATTAATCCTCGCTTTGGCGGCTGGTGTACTGCTGTTGGTCTGTTTTCTGCGCAATGGCTGCTCCCCGATGGGCCCTTCTCGACCCAGGTCGGCTCCAGCTGCTCTGTGAGCGCATCCTCGCTGGCTTCGGCGTCCTGCCGTTGGCGACGCTGAGTGTGTCCTATACACTTTCTTTTCGCTTTGCGTATTTCACTTGCGTGCAACCGGTGCTGTCTTGCATCCGCTGTCCTTTCTCCTGGACCATGGATTATTGCCTCTCCAATACGTCGTTGTCTGTTCCGGATTTTGTTCGGTTGGTGGGTCCCTTAGAGGCCCATGAACGGGACTGTTCCGCTGCAGGCTGCATGACGCGTGCGGCTGCACTGGGGATTTTGGCACAATGGGATATCTGGGCGGCTGCTCAGAATCTCCTACGACAAAGCTATATTGAGTACCACGCAAGTTGTCCCGCATTGCTATTTGATGCTCCCTCCTGTGAAGAGCATGCCTGCAGTTTTGATTTATTGAACTGGATGGCGTCACTGTTTTCTGACAATTCCAATGATGTCCTCTTAGAGGGTGTGGTGTTTTTCTGCACTCACACTCTGATGGATTAACATGGCCTTCGCTCTCTGTGACCTGCCTCGCTGACTGTCTTTTTTCTTCTCAAACATTTTTTTATTATTCTTCCCCTCTCCCATTCGTTGTCCTTCATGGGGACTGCATCCACTATGGACGTTTCGGTTCTGCTCAGTCGATTTGAACTCTGCCTTCGTCCTTGGTATTGGCCGATGGACTGCCCAGGGGAGGGTGTCATGTGGTTTGTGGCCTCCTGGTCTGCTTTGCTGCGTTGACTTAGGCCTGGCTGCCATGATGCCTTTTTTGCGCACGTTACTCTAAGCCGTTGTTCTATCAGCCTCTGCTCCTGCCAAGTTATTTTAGAACTGTCTGCATTTTCTGTCTTTCACCTTTTCTCCTGTTCCCTTTGGGCTACGTCTGCACAACATGTACAAGGTCGAAAAACAACGTCCCTTGTTCTTGCTGATCTGGCCAGTCCCTCGCACCTAGACATAACACTATGTACAGCTGCCATGGAGAAATTTGTGTGCTTTTAATATTGCGCTTTTCACGCTTTAGAGACACTTGGAGAAATACCTTTCCAGGGAGAAGAGCTGTGATTGTCTGCTGATGTAGACTTTGCATCTAGACACTGAGGTATGGGGGTTCGCTAGACAATGCCCAGAGGTCTTCTATTTTTATAATAAATTAGCTACTAGCACGGGGAGGGTGGTAAGGTCATTTAGCCCTATATCCACTGCTTTATGAAATGCTTTCCCCGTTTGTATTCTATGGTGTTGTAACTATGCTGCTTATATTATTCTTATGCATTATGCTGATAGTACTGACACGTGTACTGTATCTGAGAGCACGTTAGTTGAAATAAACATTTTAAACTATACAGTGTCTCTTTTTACGCACGTTGTGGACAGGTATGAGTGAGTGATGAAAGGGTGTTCTTGCTACTGCGAGTCCTGAGAGAGAGATACCGTGTTCTGGGTTGTCTAATCATTGGTAACCTTGTTGCTAATGAGACGCTAAGGCTAGTCGGGTTGGGGTTTTAGGTGCTAAGGTTTATGGTTGGATCACCACTATATTCCGAGGTCCTATAATCCTGTGCATAGCTCTGTATATGTGCAGAATCCCTACAACATGGCGCCCAACGTGGGGCAGTCCATCGGCCAATACCAAGGACGAAGGCAGAGTTCAAATCGACTGAGCAGAACCGAAACGTCCATAGTGGATGCAGTCCCCATGAAGGACAACGAATGGGAGAGGGGAAGAATAATAAAAAAAATGTTTGAGAAGAAAAAAGACAGTCAGCGAGGCAGGTCACAGAGAGCGAAGGCCATGTTAATCCATCAGAGTGTGAGTGCAGAAAAACGCCACACCCTCTAAGAGGACATCATTAGAATTGTCAGAAAACAGTGACGCCATCCAGTTCAATAAATCAAAACTGCAGGCATGCTCTTCACAGGAGGGAGCATCAAATAGCAATGCGGGACAACTTGCGTGGTACTCAATATAGCAGTATAGCAATATAGCAATACAACATGGCGCGACCAACGAGTGGGGCCGCTTATCCGCGAGACGCTTGAGTAGTATTTGTGCTTGTCCACAACTCCCCTCACAGATGCTTCCGGAAGCGTGTGTGACGGTGATACCTCCTATATTGTCGTTTTTATAGGTTCTTTCAAGCTTGAAGTTGTTAAAAGGTTTCTTAACTAAAACCCTATTTGTGCTGCCTCCTTTTAGATTGTCGACTACTTCCAGCCTAAAATGGCTGTTCAAATTGCGGCACATAGCCACGCAGCGCTCCGGGCTCACTTAACAGTGTATGGAGTGCCTGACGCGGGTGTCGATTTGATCTTTGTGGTACAAGCAGATCCAGCTTACCACTTTGAGGTGTTTTACTCTTGGGTCACCTTTCCGGCGGTGGATGGGACTGACCATATGTTCCATGAATATGAAGCCACCGTAGTTCCTAATCACTATAGACCGTATAGGAATATTGAAGTACCGCTCACGGCTTGGCAACACCGTGTTTGGTTTGATGGCGTCCTCCCCCAACCGGTTACCACAGTTCGTTTAGGTCCCTTATCAATTGAAGGGGCCACTTGGCCTGTTTTGGCCGGGTATACCCCACATCCACGTTATATGTTGGTACCCGTCGCTGAATTGCGTGATATGCATTCGTCTTTGATACGAGTGCATCGAGCCTTAGTGCAGTATGTTACAGGCAACATCCAGGGAGCCCCACCTGGAGTTGCGGCCCATCCAGCTGGTGCAGGAGGTGTGACCATAAGTCCTGTCATGGTGAATTCGGTGATGGGCAAGCGCCCACAAAATAAGGATGATTTTTCTTATTGGCTTGCAGAAAAATTTGACCAGCTGGAGGCAGTTTTTCCTAACACCTCTCCCGTGGATAAACACAGGATTTTAACGATTAGTTTGCCAAAACACTTAGTCCCGAGTTGGCAGAATGCAACAACTGGGTAGGGTATTCGCAGCAGTATATGTGAAGTGTTTCGGCACCCCCTCCAAGACGGTACGCCCCTCTGTAATTAAACGAGTGCAGGATGAGCATGGCCCTGAAGTGGCTGTGGAATTAGGGATGAGACTGGTGGGAGTGTTCGACGTAGTAGCTGAGTTGATCCTTGCGAATGTCAAGGGCGATGCAGTGAACTTTCAAGTAGCTAATGCTTTGGCTTTAGTCCCAGAACCGGACAGGCCGCGCGAATTACCGAAAATTATAGCCCAGGCTTACAAAACTATTGGCAGAAATAGCCTGGGAGTTAAGCCTTTTGCTAAATCGCAACAACAATCGCAACAACAACAACCAAAAACTCAATCTGAGAAAGATGAGAAACCAGTCTTTACTAAAAAAGAGCTGGAGGTTGAAAAACAGGGTAAGCAACAAAAGAAACCGGGGTCGAGAGGCGCATCCCCGGTTTCCGTCTCTTCTGAACGCACTTATGATTTGCGCGATAGGGCGAGAATTAAATCTCCGGATAGGTTTCAGATCCCTGATACGCGTTCTCCTCGTTCTTCACAGGCACAGACAACTTCGCAGGCCGGTGGAGGAGATCGCCAGGATAGAGGAAGGGGTCAAGAGGCTCCCCAGGGACGAGACCAACCTCGACAACAAGTCAGAGAGAAAGGAGAAGAATTTCAACGTTCTCGCCCGCAATTTCAGAAGAAGAAAGTTGCCACTGTAACAGCGAGATATGCCACATACGGTGAGAACGAGACTCCTGAATTGGACGTGGGCAGTGACCCTCCTAGACAGCGCCGCGGAAGTTACCATAGTGTGGGAGGCGCTACGTCCTCATGTGGAGGCGACAGCAACTGAAACATTCATTACTGTCGAGACAGCAGACACCAGAGTGGCACCCCCTGACAGACTATTTAATATTGTCATTCAAATTGAAGGTGATATACAGCGTGTAATTAAAGGGATTTTTTGGGAAAAGCTGACCTCTTCGTAAGACATTTTGTTGGCAGAGGCGGATTGGCCGCCCCATTCGTACTTGCTGCGCGTAAAGGGGAGGAGGTAATCCTTCCGAGCTTTTCTCGACATGTCCCAAAGGACAAAGCGGAGGCTCTTGCAGCTGAGTGGGCTGTGTCCCTGGCTCCAGCGTTATACCGCAATCACGTGGGCTGGGATGAGGACTCTCCCCCCATGAAATACCTTTGCGGTCGCTGCCACAGCCACAGCCCCAATATCCCATTAAACGGGAAGCAAAAAGCCCCGTTTCCGAAATTCTGACTCAGTTAGAATATCAGGGAGTGATTGAAACATGTGTATCACCAATGAATAATCCCCTTTTCGCGGTTTCTAAACCCGATGGATCGTACCGCTTGGTTTTGGATTACCGACATTTGAACTCTCATTGTCGGACCTTTGCGGTGCAAAACACACATAGTTCTGCGCTTGTAGACAGACTTGTTCGTAAAAAATATAAAACGACACTTGACCTCTCCAATGGATTCTACACGCACAACTTAGCCCCGGAGAGTAGCCAATGGAGCGCTTTTACATCCGGTGGTAAATTATTCAAATTCCGGCAAATACCTATGGGCTACAAAAACAGTCCAGGCATATTCGCTGCCCGTGTTGTCTCTTTGTTAGACGGCATAGACCCAGATGCATGTTCATACGTCGATGACATTTGTCTGACGGACGACGAACTATTCCTGCATCTTTCCCGAGTGCACCGCATTATTCTAGAATTTGCGGTTTTAGGTTATAAGTTTAACTTTGCCAAATCTCACATTGCTGAATTTACCGTTTTGTTCTTGGGCTATGAGCTCAACAATGAAGGTAAGGGCTTAGCCCCCCATTTCCTAGAGAAATGTGCACTTTTGTGCCCTCCTACTACTCTGAAAAACTTCAGTCTTTGCTGGGTTTTCTGAACTTCGGGCGTACTTACATTCCCGAATATGCCCAGCGTATCAAGCCACTGTATGCCTTGATACAACCTAACTTTTTTAAGTCATGCTGGCTTCCGGAGCATACCTCCATTCTGCAGTCTTTGCAGACAGACCTTCTTGAGTCTAAATACTTGTTAACTCGTGATAACCACACAAACCTGGTGATTAGAATAATTCCAGGGGCAGTGGGTTTCACGTACTTAACCTTCAATGAAGGAGACACAGTTCCAATCACATACAAGTCACATCTTTACACTTCCGCGGAAATGCGCTTTTCGTCTGTGGAAAAAGTTTTAACAGCAGTGCAAATGGCGATTCTTAAGGCGCGCACTGGCACAGGGAAAACGCATTCTGGTGGTGACACCATATCCTGCTCTAGAGGCAGTGACAAAGGCAAGTGTTCCGAATTCTAAAGCTTTGCACCCCCGTTGGATTCAATGGGCAACCTCTTTGACGTCTCCGGATTTCACTTTCATCTTTGATTCTTCTCTACAGACACAGGAGTTTTTACAGTATGAATTCGTTCATCCACCTCCTCTGTCATTGCTACCGCTTGAGGATTACGAATGTGTGATCTACACCCATGGTTCGGCACAACCGGCCACGGGTTCCAAGCATGCTTATTCAGCTGCATGTGCTATTGTTGCAGGTACCTTTGTGAACGGAAAGTTCAAATCTACTGTGGTGCACACTCAGGCACCCGGGGACAGTACTGCACAATTGGCCGAGCTGCGTGCATTGGTGCTCGCACTTGAGTTCGCTAATCCGGATGTGACCACTCTAAGTGTATGTGATTCTTATTACTGTGTTCAATCTTACAATGACAATCTGTTCTTTTGGTCGCAAAACTACTATAGGGACGCCAAAGGTAGCACAATTAAGCATAAAATGCTTTGGGTACAAGTGGCAGATTTGCAACAACGTCTGCCCCTCACACAGGTGGTTCACACACTTGGCCATCAGCGGGTGGGCGCACACGCTGTTGGTAACGGTTTGGCAGACGAAGCAGCCAAATCAGCAGTAGTCACGTGTTCAGTAGCAGCAGTTACTAGATCCATGTCTAAAATAGATACTGATATTTTAGCAGCTATTGCTGCAACAAAAGACGGTGCTAATTACCCTAGGGGTTTTCCTTCCAAATATTCTTATCAGTTAGGTCCCGAACAGGCTCCTTATGTAACAATACCCGACGTTGGTGATCGGCTGATTCCCAACGCGGACCGCAGGCTTTCCTTGATAACTGCCGCACACGAGGGCATGGCTTCGGCTCATGCTGGGGTGTCTGCGACCGTTTCCATCTTGCAGCAGCGTTACTGGTGGCGTGGTTTATACAAAGACACCCGTACTTATGTGCTTTCTTGTGACGTTTGTCAACAGATTAAGCCTTCTACGGTTACAAGACCACCACAGACCCCGCTCTGCATCTCTAACAGACCCTTTGGGTGTGTTTACCTGGATCACTGCGGTCCATTTTCTTCAAACACTGCCTATAAATATATCTTAGTGGCAGTGGACTCGTGCACACGTTTCATCTGGGTTTGGCCACAACGGAGTGCTGACGCTCGAAATGTCATCAGGGATTTGCGTGTCTTTGTGGGAATTTTCGCTTGTGGCACCTTCCATTCTGACCAAGGTCCAGCGTTTGCCTCGAAGGCTTACAAGGACGCAATGGGTTCACTGGGGGTACGGGTGAAATTTTCGTCTCCGTATCGGCCTGAGGGCAACTCGACCGTTGAACGAATGAACCGTGACTTAAAGCAATCCTTGACAGCTAGAGTCTTAGGTACTGGCAGGAACTGGCTGGCCCACTTGTATACAGTACAACGTGCACTTAATAATCTCCCTAGAAGACCTCTGGGTGGGCGGACCCCATACGAAATGCTCTTTGGCATTAGGATGTTTGTGCCTGACCTTGATGGTCTAGACATGGCGGCGCAATCCGCCATCTTTGATGTAGATAACCATTCTACTATGTTACAGGACTTACAAGAAGCCCGAGACAAACTTGCAGATTCCGGTGGCCGGCTGGCTTCCGAAGATTGAAGATCTGGTTCGAGAGAAGGTGGAGAACAAAAAAGAATTCGGCCCCTCTTATCGTGCACCGGTTCCAGTCCTGGGCTTGAAGGGAACACGTACAGTAATCCTACCACCACTTCCTGGTCGCAAGGAGAACAGATACATCTCAGTGGAAAATGTCAAGCTACAACATCTGGCCGATCCTGAATAGCGTTACACCAGTGGTCTCTTGCCCTGCCATTTACCGGACAAGTGTTCGTGGCCCTCCTGCCCGAACGGTCACTGATGTTGCCGTTGAGATGGATGATTTGCCTGAAAGCTCACTCGAACACCCGGTTTCCCCCGGCAACGACGAGAATGAGTATACCTATCCCGATAACGAGTCGGTGGCACACTTACCAACAACGCCACTGAGCCCAACGAGTTATTCTTTTGATTCGGATTCCACCTCATCTATTGTCCCGTCCAAGTTCAGTATTTTTGTATCCTGGTTCAGGGACAAGTTTTTGATTCCCCCTGGACATACATCTGGTTGGTGCTGTTCCTTATTTTTTTGTTCATGTCCATTGGCTTTGTCACAGTGTTTTTTCTGCTCATCAATGGTCACTATTTACCAGAACGCTCTGCTGTGAACAGTGTCGCTGGAACTTTGGCACCACATTCCTCATCTCACATCATGAAGCGTGACCACACATTTGTGAACATTTCAGCTTTTCCAGTTGCTGATGGCATCGTTGGGATGCGGTAAATTTTCAGATTCATGGACCGACAGAAATTATTAATGTACCGAATGTCCTTCGAGTTTCGATGGGTGATGTCATAAAAAGTAATATTCATTCTGACGATTGGGATGTGCATGCCGTTGAAGCATTGTTTGCTGATTTAAAATATTATGCTTCCTTTAATGCTGAAGATTTGTACATGAATTCTGCAAATTATGCTGATTTGTATTGCTTCCAGCATTGGGGCAACCACTTTGTCCATAAACCAAGTGCACTGCGTGGTCCTTTTAACTACACCCAGTGGGAGCATTGTCCAACACCTTTACCTGGTAGCTCCCAGACTCTTAGAAATAAATTTGCTTATTTTTCAAATTTTGATAGATCGAACCCTGGATCCTATTATTTTAAATTAAACGCACCATCCACTCAGAAAATCATGTTGACCCACACCAAATTGCTATATTCGGGTTCCTTTTTGAGCACCTTAGCTGTGGGTGGTTATGAGTACTGGAAGGACACTGTGGATTTGAAATCAATATGGGGCTCAAAACCATGGCAGGTGCAAGGCACTGAAGCCTTGCACCGTGCTTGCCTTATCCCGGCCCAAATGGTGTTTCTGAATACTTCCATCTATCAGACTACGTGTTGGGGTTTGGCTACAACTAAACAATTAAACGCGCCTTCCATTCCATCGTTGTCTTCCACTCCCAACGAAAGCTTGCACTTTAATATGTCCCTTGCAACTTTGCAAGCTTTGTTTCAGAACAATTCGTTTAATGTTTCTACGCTTGTTCAGTCACCCTGGTTGGCTTGGCCCATATCATCTAATGTGTGCCAATTGCGTTTTCACGACTCAGTCCCTGGATACAAACAGGATAGACCAGATCCTAGGTTTTCTGACTCCCGTACTGTTACAACATATTCTGTTGATAAATTGTGTAAACAGTGGTTGCAGCACTCTTCCCTAGAATCTGATAAACAACATTTATCCCTCCTATCAGGCAACATTGATCTGTCCGACTTTATTCTGGGACCCCGTGGTCCACGACCTAAGAGATTAATTTATGAAGCTTATAATGAACTCTGGAAGCTGTCGCAAATGGAAGCTGCTTCCCGTCTACGGGAAATAGACCAAGCAAATTTGGAAAAGGTGCTTGCTGTTGTTGACAATAGTATTAATACCCTGTCTTCCCGCATTTACACGTTAGAGAATATTGTGTCCTCTGTTGTTGATATTGTACAAGATGATGTTTCTGTGTTGTACCATGGTCTGAATCAATTACGTTCAGTTATGCAGTTTGCATGGACTTTGCAAACACTTAAGTTGGGTAAAGTTCCTTGGCATTTTTTTAACACCACGGCCTTATTTCTGCCTTTTAATTTAACTGACAAACAGCAGTTCATGTCCATGAAGGATGCAGCATAAACTCTGTTATATATCGAGAAAGTGGAGCCCTTACCATTCTCTGTGGCGGAATTGGATTCTGCTGTGTGGCTAGTTCATGGAGTTATCGCCTTGCCTTTTTCTTTATTTTAATTTAGCTCGTGCATGAAGCATTATCCTGTGGGCCGTTTCCAGCCCTTGGGAAGTGCCTTCCTGCATGAACTTTGGTCCCTGTCTTTCATGTATAAATGCCTTAGAGACGAAAAGGAAGTTTTTCTCACGGGGGAGTCTTGCGATTCCACTGTGGGTCATTCCCTTATTTGTAAACACATTAAATTGCACGGGGCTTGTAACGTTTCGGCTCCGAATCTTGCTTGTGTGTTAAAGGGTATTCCTGATCCGGCTATTTCTCCTACTTTCACTGTGCTTTCGAATGGTAGCTATCTGCTTTTGAATAACCAAAACTGCTGTGGCATGCTGGCCGGCATACCGTATATTGTTACAGTTTCCCACAGGGTTGTCTGCTGCAAAAATGTGCTTTTTCCTCCCCCGCACGACATCATAGATAGTTCCGTTTGGCCTTCCATTCCTACTCTGAAGGCGGATTTCAATAAATTGAGCAGAATAAAGGCGCTATTATTGAATCAGGAGGTTATGCTCACGTCCGCCCGGGAGACGTTCATTCTCCAGGTGGCGAGTACCCACAGTGAAATACAGGCCTTTTTGAACACTAACCTCCCACAACATTTCGGTGAACTGATTCACCGTGTTTTTAATGCATCTCGCACCGAGGGTCTGGTACACTTTTTTAAGGTTGTGGGTTCCGGCCTTGTGACCTCTTTTCAAACTATTTTTGGTGTGATACCGGCTTTTATTCATTCTATTTTTTCCAGCTTCTTTGGTGGCTTCCCATTAATCCTCGCTTTGGCGGCTGGTGTACTGCTGTTGGTCTGTTTTCTGCGAAATGGCTTCTCCCCGATGGGCCCTTCTCGACCCAGGTCGGCTCCAGCTGCTCTGTGAGCGCATCCTCGCTGGTTTCGGCGTCCTGCCGTTGGCGACGCTGAGTGTGTCCTATACACTTTCTTTTCGCTTTGCGTATTTCACTTGCGTGCAACCGGTGCTGTCTTGCATCCGCTCTCCTTTCTCCTGGACCATGGATTATTGCCTCTCCAATACGTCGTTGTCTGTTCCGGATTTTGTTCGGTTGGTGGGTCCCTTAGAGGCCCAAGAACGGGACTGTTCCGCTGCAGGCTGCATGACGCGTGCGGCTGCACTGGGGATTTTGGCACAATGGGATATCTGGGCGGCTGCTCAGAATCTCCTACGACAAAGCTATATTGAGTACCACGCAAGTTGTCCCGCATTGCTATTTGATGCTCCCTCCTGTGCAGAGCATGCCTGCAGTTTTGATTTATTGAACTGGATGGCGTCACTGTTTTCTGACAATTCCAATGATGTCCTCTTAGTGGGTGTGGTGTTTTTCTGCACTCACACTCTGATGGATTAACATGGCCTTCGCTCTCTGTGACCTGCCTCGCTGACTGTCTTTTTTCTTCTCAAACATTTTTTTATTATTCTTCCCCTCTCCCATTCGTTGTCCTTCATGGGGACTGCATCCACTATGGACGTTTCGGTTCTGCTCAGTCGATTTGAACTCTGCCTTCGTCCTTGGTATTGGCCGATGGACTGCCCAGGGGAGGGTGTCATGTGGTTTGTGGCCTCCTGGTCTGCTTTGCTGCGTTGACTTAGGCCTGGCTGCCATGATGCCTTTTTGCGCACGTTACTCTAAGCCGTTGTTCTATCAGCCTCTGCTCCTGCCAAGTTATTTTAGAACTGTCTGCATTTTCTGTCTTTCACCTTTTCTCCTGTTCCCTTTGGGCTACGTCTGCACAACATGTACAAGGTCGAAAACAACGTCCCTTGTTCTTGCTGATCTGGCCAGTCCCTCGCACCTAGACATAACACTATGTACAGCTGCCATGGAGAAATTTGTGTGCTTTTAATATTGCGCTTTTCACGCTTTAGAGACACTTGGAGAAATACCTTTCCAGGGAAAAGAGCTGTGATTGTCTGCTGATGTAGACTTTGCATCTAGACACTGAGGTATGGGGGTTCGCTAGACAATGCCCAGAGGTCTTCTATTTTTATAATAAATTAGCTACTAGCACGGGGAGGGTGGTAAGGTCATTTAGCCCTATATCCACTGCTTTATGAAATGCTTTCCCCGTTTGTATTCTATGGTGTTGTAAATATGCTGCTTATATTATTCTTATGCATTATGCTGATAGTACTGACACGTGTACTGTATCTGAGAGCACGTTAGTTGAAATAAACATTTTAAACTATACCGTGTCTCTTTTTACGCACGTTGTGGACAGGTATGAGTGAGTGATGAAAGGGTGTTCTTGCTACTGCGAGTCCTGAGAGAGAGATACCGTGTTCTGGGTTGTCTAATCATTGGTAACCTTGTTGCTAATGAGATGCTAAGGCTAGTCGGGTTGGGGTTTTAGGTGCTAAGGTTTATGGTTGGATCACCACTATATTCCGAGGTCCTATAATCCTGTGCATAGCTCTGTATATGTGCAGAATCCCTACAACACCACCACCTCCAATACCACCACCAATACCACCACCACCAATACCACCACCATCAATACCACCACCTCCTCCACCACCAATACCACCACCACCAATACCACCACTACCAACAACACCACCAATACCATCACCACCAATACCACCACCAATACCACCACCAATTCCAACACCACCAATACCACCACCACCACCAATGCCAATACCAATACTACCACCAATACCACCACCACCAATACCAATACACTACCACCAATACCACCACCAGCACCAATACCACCACCACCACTAATACCACTGTCAATACCACCACCAATACCACCACCACCAATACCACCACCAAGAATACCAATACCACCAAAACCACCACCAATATCACCACCAATACCACCATCACCAATACCACCACCACCACCACCACCACCAATACCACCACCACCAATACCACCACCACCAATACCAATACCACCACCACCAATATCACCACCACCAATACCACCACCACCAATACCACCACCACCACAATACAACCAATACCACCACCACTACCACCAATACCACCATCACCAATACCACCACCACCAATACCACCACCACCACTAATACCACCACCACTAATACCACCACCAATACCACCACCAATACCAACACCACCACCATCAATACCACCACCTCCGCTACCAACAATACCACCACCAATACCACCACCACCAATACCACCACCAATATCACCACCACCAATACCACCACCACCCATACCACCACCAATACCACCGAGGTCCTATAATCCTGTGCATAGCTCTGTATATGTGCAGAATCCCTACAACACCACCACCTCCAATACCACCACCAATACCACCACCACCAATACCACCACCAATACCACCACCAATACCACCACCACCAATACCACCACCATCAATACCACCACCTCCTCCACCACCAATACCACCACCACCAATACCACCACTACCAACAACACCACCAATACCATCACCACCAATACCACCACCAATACCACCACCAATTCCAACACCACCAATACCACCACCACCACCAATGCCAATACCAATACTACCACCAATACCACCACCACCAATACCAATACACTACCACCAATACCACCACCAGCACCAATACCACCACCACCACTAATACCACCGTCAATACCACCACCAATACCACCACCACCAATACCACCACCAAGAATACCAATACCACCAAAACCACCACCAATATCACCACCAATACCACCATCACCAATACCACCACCACCACCACCAATACCACCACCACCAATACCACCACCACCAATACCAATACCACCACCACCAATATCACCACCACCAATACCACCACCACCAATACCACCACCACCACAATACAACCAATACCACCACCACTACCACCAATACCACCATCACCAATACCACCACCACCAATACCACCACCACCACTAATACCACCACCACTAATACCACCACCAATACCACCACCAATACCAACACCACCACCATCAATACCACCACCTCCGCTACCAACAATACCACCACCAATACCACCACCACCAATACCACCACCAAAATCACCACCACCAATACCACCACCACCCATACCACCACCAATACCACCACCAATACCACCACCACCAATACCACCACCACCAAATCCACCACCACCACCAATACAATACCACCACCAATACAATACCACCACCACCAATACCAATACCACCGCCAATACCAATACCACTGTTCTGTTTCATATAGGTACCCAAACATAGGCTCAGGTAGTCACCTACCCTTTCACCTATATTCTCCCCTACCATTACACTACATAACGGTTCTTGGGACTGACCTTTTACCGAGTTACGATACTGCTCCAGGACGTAGGGTTTTCCCTGAAAACTGGCCTCATCCATTATGGATGAGGATTCTTGGAAACTCAGCAGGACTACCATCTCCTGCATAATAACTATGTATAAGGGTCATTCCTTCCGTCATCCTATGTCCGACATGACACAGCAAGGTAGAACCCCTGAGGGTACCACTTT
The DNA here is from genome assembly GCA_963921515.1 of Calotriton arnoldi. Taxonomy (NCBI): domain Eukaryota; kingdom Metazoa; phylum Chordata; class Amphibia; order Caudata; family Salamandridae; genus Calotriton; species Calotriton arnoldi. The sequence goes on from CAWUFW010000504.1 coordinate 2,270,417, forward strand.
GGGTATATAAATGCCATATCTTGCTGAGGTAGTCAGAGGAGAAAAGGGCTTCCATGCCGACACACTGACACGAGATGCTGAGGTTCCTGCACGCAGACACTCCAGCTCGCAGTGGTCAGACATCCCTTGTGGGGTGTCCATCTCGAGACCAAGAAGGGGTCCCACAGTCTCTCAGTTCAGGTAACGGGGTTGACTTTATCCTAGAGGGATTCTTGGCTTTACACCTACATACATACTAGGTACACTTAGGTACATCTAGTTAGGGTCGCATCGTAGGAGTACACATTTATTACTGTCATGTATTTTATATAATGGTCCTCTCCATTTGTATTAATTGTTTTAGCACGATGGTAGAAATTTAGCATCCTTTTACTCTGTTAGTGCTTCTAATTATTTATATCTGTTTCAGTCTAATGGTTGTTTCAGCACACCTATTTTACACTAGAATGACACTGGTTCAATAAATGCTTATTGGAAAACATCCCCACCGTTTATTCTGTGTATCTCTCTGAGACAAAGTGAGCACGAGTGTCTGAGCAAAAAGTATCGCACTGTTTCCACGATCCTGAGGGATCAGAGTTGTCATGTTCGATAGTTGCCAAGAACTATTCTCTCCTTGGTAAGAGGAGTTTCTAGTGGCACTGTGAGCTAGCTGGTATACAGGCTAACATACCCCGTGACGGTGTCTAGAATCAGTCCAGACACCAATCCTACAGTGTATGTTGTCTAAGCGCGCAGATCCTATATAGGTTTATAGGAACTACACGACATGGCGCCGCCAACGTTGGTTTGGTACTTATTTAACGGTCAAATCTGAGTAGTTCAGTTGTGCTTTTCTCAGAGACCCCTACTCACATTTCCCCAGAAATTTCTGGAGTGGAAAGAATACCATCCGCCACAGCTGTGTAGGCATATCCTATGTATTGGCTGTAGGTTTATCAAGCTTGTATGACAAACAGTTCCTATTTTGCATAAAACCTTATCTCAGTTTCCTTGAAACTCTTCCTTGAAAACCTTTGTCAACAATAGCTGATGAAGACACCGCTGTGCAAGCACAACATGCTACAGTTAGGGAAGAAGAAGAGGAAAATGAAATTAACATTTCAGAAATGCCCTTACTTTAAAACTAGCAGTCTTCGGAGTCACAGCTAGGGGTGGTACATTAACATTTGTGATTGAGGCTCACGAGTCATATAGAACAGAGGTATTCTATTCCCACAAGCAGATGCACAATCAGATACATTTCATTCTTACACTGAATATGAAACACCAGAGGAATACTGTCCATATGAGGACATTGAAGTTCCGCTCACCTACCAGGAGCAAATAAACTGGTTTAAAGGCGCCCTCCCCCACACAAAAGACAAAGTAAGACTAGGTCCGCTCGGAAGAGATGTAGCCACTTTGCCAGTCTTGCGGCTTACACACCATATCCAGACATTGACTCAATGCCAGTGGCAGACCTACGTCCACTTCATAAAGAAGTAATAAAACTTTACAGAAACCTGACACAGTTTGTGATGAGAACACTCACACTTCAGCCAACAAGAGCTACACAACAGGACAAATTCAGGGATCTACACCTAAAATAACACCACAAACTCTACACGCAGTTATGGGTAAAATGCCCACTAAACGTGAGCAAATGCCATTCTGGATAGCTCAAAAAATAACACAGCTAGAGGCAGTATTTCCACACACAAGCCCTCAAGAAAAACACAGAATGTTAATCTGCTTGCAAATGGGGATAGCTCCCCAGATGGAGGATTGTACCACTTGGGGTATAGTTTTCGCGGCCATATATACCAGAACTCATGGTATCCCGTCATTAGCAGTAATACCAGATGTATTAAGACAAATACAGAATGAGTATGGAGCAGAACCTGCTCTGAACTTAGGGATGAAATTATTAGGAAATTTTGCCCAGGTATCAGCTATCATATTAGCCAACGTTAAAGGGGATGCAGCAGCAGTGGCAATACGCCAACGCTTGAGGGATTTCACTCCTTTACAGCAGGAACGTGAATTACCTAAAATTATTGAAGACACCTATGCTGAATTAGGTTGAGATAGTTTGGGAGCTAGAGCAACAAAACCTCAACTGATGGGAGGTCCTGAAAAGGATAACATCAAGCAAGCACCTGACTCCGAGAGGGAAGGACGGTCAGAACACAGACAAGAAGAGCGTACAAAGTCCAGCGACACGCCACACACTTCTGATTATACTTCCAAAAAAGAAGAGAAGCCAAAATCAAAACCTCAATTTAAAAAGAAGAAAGTAGCAGGTCTCAAAGTAAGACATTTATTTATGTATTTTATTTATTTATAATGTTTTATATAGCGCGAACATGATCCCGAGGGATATCAGAGCGCTTTACAAAAGGAGGGAGAGGAAGGTAAAAATTGCAGTACATGTGTCAAATCGGGATACCTGTCAGAGCACATATCAAAATAGAATTCACAGAACAAGAACGGATACAAATGCAAGGGGTCGACAAAGAGTAAGATAATAACTGGTACATAGCGAAATAGGAGGGGAGCAAATGATTCGAGAGGAAAAAAAATGCCCAGAATTCTGAGGACTCAACTTCTGAATGGGGAATGGGCTCTGACGATGCTAGACAGCGCAGCATAAGTAACAATAGCTTGCCAGAACCTGATGGAATTTCTGGTGACAGCGGAATTGAATGAGCACATCACGGTGGAAACACCTGATACAAGGGTAAGTGTCCCACATCGTTAACATGAGATAACATTCCAAATGGAGGGGGACAAACCCAGAAAAATTGAAAGGTCTCTTTTGGGAGAACTTGACTTACGGCTATGACATCCTTTTAGCTCAGAAAGATTGGCCGCCTGAAATTGTTATGGATTGCCCAAAGGGAGAAACAGTAATTTTACCAGCTTTTTCCTACCTAGTTCCAATATACTTAAAACACACATACGCGCAGGAGTGGGCGGTAGCCCTTTCTCCAGCACTATATCGCAACCATGTTAGGTGGGATGCTGAGTCACCTCACCATACAATCCCAGTAAAAACTACTCCAACTCCACAGAGACAGTATCCAATAAAACAAGAAGCGAAAAAACAGGTCAGGGAGATCTTAGATCAACTTGAATACCAAGCTGTAATTGAAACTTGCACCTCTTCAATGAATAATCCTTTGTTTCCCGTAATGAAACCCGATAATTCATACCGTCTAGTTTAGACTACAGACATCTGAACACATGCACTAAAACATTTGCAGTACAGAATACACACAGTGGCGCTTCAATGAATAACATTATGCGGAAAAAATACAAAACAACACTAGATATCTCAAATGGATTCTTCTGCCAAAATATAGCGCCTGACAGCAGATATCTAACAGCATTCTCAGCGCTAGGTTCCCAGCGTCAATTTTGTCGACTCCCCCAAGGAGATAAGAAGAGCCCTGGGTTGTTTTCCGCCAGGGTAACAGAGTTACTTCAGAATTTGGATGAAGAGGCATTGTCCTTTGTGGAAGATATTTATCTGACGGATGATGATTTGAAGGATCACTTGACCAGGGTGAGTAACATTATTTTTGGGTTTGCCTCTTAGGGCTACAAATTCAACTTTAAAAAATCGAAAATAGCCCACCTCAATGTCCTATTTTTGGGATATGAGCTATCAAGTGAAGGAAAAAGTCTGGCAGCTAACTTTTTAGAAAAGTGTGCGCTGCTCCAACCTCCTAAATCGCTGAAAAACTTCCAATCCATATTGGGATTCTTAAATTTTGGCAGAACATACATTTTAGATTATGTAGAAAAAGTAAAACCTTTCTATGACTTATTAAGGCCTGAGTTTTCAGTTAGACATTGGACACAGGAACACACAGATATCCTTCGTTCCCTACAAGCTGACATGATAGCTTCAAAATACTTGTAGACATGCGTGAATGTACGTAACCTGGTGATCCGTGTTATAGCTGGTCAATCTGGGTACACTTACCTAACCTTCAATGAAGGAGAAACGGTAACCATAGCATACAAATCATACTTGTACACAAACGCTGAAATGCGCTTTGCTTCTACAGAAAAAATACTAACGGCAGTACAGACCGCTGTAGTAAGAGAAAGAGCACTGGCTCAGGGGAAATTAATAATTGTCGTAACTCCGGTACCAGCCTTAGACGCTGCTACGAAGGCAAGCGTTCCTAATGCTAAAGCCTTACATCCAAGATGGATACAATGGGCTAATTCTCTTGCTGCAACGGATGTAGAATACAGATACGACCCTAGTTTAAAAACACAAGCATTCCTGCAATATGAACAAGAATATCCTCTACCAAATGAAATAATGCCTCTAGATCAGTATGAATATATCATTTACACTGACGGATCTGCTCAGCCGGCCGTAGGAAGTAAACAGCAATACAGCGCAGCATGTGCGATTGTGAAGGGTCATATGCAGGATGGCAAGTTCCATCCCAGCAGTACGAAGACACAGTCTCTGAGAGACTGTATAGCACAGCTAGTAGAATTAAAAGCCCTGTTACTGCACTTATAAATACGGATCGAGAATTCCCCATACTGATTGTGTGCAATTCTTTTTATTGTGTCCAGTCAAACAACGAATATCTTCACTAATGGGGTCAAAATGGGTTTAAAGACTCAAAAGCTGGCACAATTAAGCATAAAATGCTTTGAGAACAGGTAGCTGAGTTGAAAAACGAACTACCAAGAGCTCACGTAATACACACGATGAGTCATCAGCATGATGGTGTTCACGTTGAAGGGAATTCATTGGCTGATGAAGCCGCGAAGGAGGCAGTACGTACTGCAGCCGTAGCTGCAATCACTCGTTCAAAAACGAGAATAGACGGACAGATAATGGTAGCTGTCATTGCTTCAAGCAAAAACAGCACAGCCTTACTGAAAGGTTTTCCACTCAAGTACTCCTATAAGCTGATGCAAACAATATTCTGTATGCTCAAATTCCAGGAGTGGGGGATAGAGTAATACCAAACATGGATCGCTTATTAGGCTTAATACTAGCTGCACACGAAGGTCTAGATTCTGCACACGCAGGGATTACCGCAACAGTTTCATTATTGAAACAGCGCTATTGGTGGCCAGGGTTAACTAAACAGACAAAGAATTTTGTCCTAAATTGCGACATCTGCCAGCAGATGAAGGGTTCCACCGTGGCGCGTCCAGCGCAGACACCTTTACTAATATCAGACAGACCACTCGCTTGTGTCTATGTGGACCACTGGGGCCCCCTACAATCAGATGGGGCTTACAAGTATATCTTGGTGGCAGTGGATGCATGCTCTATATTCCTATGGGTATGGCTTCAGCGCTTGGCTGACGCTCGAACTGTTATAAAAGATTTGCGAGTCTTTATAGGGACATACGCAGTTGGCACATTACATTCTGACCGTGGCCCCACGTTTAGCTCTAGGGCTTACAAGAAAGCCATGGGAAGTTTGGGTGTAGCATTGCGGTACTCCTCTCCGTACCATCCCGAGGGACATTCGGTTGTGGAGAGGAAAAACCGAGACTTAAAGCAATCTTTAACAGCGAGAGTATTAGGTTGTGTGGTAGTTGGGTCAATCACTTATACGGGGTCCAACGAGCCTTTAATAATATGCCAAGAAGTTCCCTAGGAGGTGTCACTCCTTACGAGGTCCTATTTGGGACGAGAATGTTACCTGATCTCGATTATGAAAGCACAGTGGCGGATGAAAAACCATTTGACATCAATAAACGTTTGGCTGTTTTACAGGATCTGAATGAATCCCGGACACTACTAAGCAACGTGCAAGTAAAACGCACCACCACTGGGGAAGTCAAATCAGTCACGGCAAGACCTGCCTGGATTCCAAAAGTCGGGGATCTGGTCAGAGAAAAGATTGCGTACAAGAAGGAATTTGGGCCATCATACAGAAAGCCTGTCCTGGCTGTCAAAGGAACAAGAATAGTACTTCTTCCGCCTCTTGCCGGTAAAAAAGAAAAGAGATTTGACTCCATTGATCTGATCAAACCACACTATGTGGCCGATACTGAATAGTAGGCCTCATGGGCTCCTGGGTAGCCGACTCTCTCCTCTCGCTACCATACAGGAAGTTCAGACAGAAAGACTCATAACATTTGAAGAGTCACCACTACAAAATGATGGAATTTCCAACAATTAAATGGAACTTGTTCCTCTAGACACAGAACTTCAAAACACTAATGAAAGACAAATTTCAATTCGGCCTAACACCGATGTCTACATCAATATGCCTCAACAAGAGACACCTACCAGTTCAACAAAACCTGCTGAGCTACCAAAGATAGATCGGACTGCATCTGGCTACTTTATCGATTTTGATACCTTCTCTCTTGATCCCGGTGAACCTGAGACAACGCCAGCTCCAGTTTCCCGTATGCAACAAATTCGTGATTTCTACACTTTTCTGAAAAAGACTTACTTGGTATCACCTTGGCTCCAGCTCTGGATAATAACTGGAATACTGTTTTTTCTGTTCTGGATTGGCCTAGTGACTGTCTTCTGCTTACTCATGAATGGAAAATATCTCCCAGAACTCTCTGCAGTATCAAATGTGAACTTGGTCCTGAAACCTCATACATCATCTCATCATGAACAAAGAGACCTGTTCTCCGTGAACATTACAGCTGTTCCAATTCCTGATGGTATAGTTTGGGACAAGGTTGATATGATGTATTTAGTCCCACTGAACTTTTGAAAAAAACACATTTATTTAACATTTCTCTAAATGATATCATTACCTCCAGTACATTTTCTGATGATTGGGATTTTGAGACTGTAAATAATATGTTGTCTGATTTATTTATCTTGAGTTTTATATAGCGCTGGCTAGACCCGGAGGTATCAGAGCGCTTTAAATAAGGAACAGCATAGCAACATAGCGAGTTACAAGGTATAAATAATTAAAACATTTGTTACACAGAAATTACAAAGTAAATGGAAAATAATAAGAGGCAGAGAAGGAAAAGGGGGACAAGAATAGAAGTCAGAGAATATGTGAGAGGAGAGAAGGGAACCTGAGGGGGGACGGAGTAAAGGCAGTCCAGCAAAAAAGAGAAAAGCATTCGAGGGTCATCAGGGGGAGTCAGGAGGGAAGAAGGGACGGGCAAAGGTCAGACAAGATGGCGGGTCCGAATCATGGGAATCGACGGAGATCATCTCCAAAAATGGCGTGATGCACAAAAGTCACAGAAATCATAAGTCCAGAAGTGAAAAACCCAGAGAGCATGATTACATAGAGTACAGTCGGAGGGTGGACACAGCCACAAAACCCAAGTCGACCGGAAGGCTGAAAGATGCATGCCCAGGCTCTGGACCACAGGGGCATCGGTGTAGACGATCCGCAGACGAAGGTCCGGGGAAGCCAGCTGGAAGTTAGGGAGGCAGCAGCGAAGTACGATTTCAGCAACCCCTGATGACTTTTTTCTGTTCTACATTACTTTTGCTATCTACTGATAAAGGGCTAAACCCAGAAACACGTGTCTAGAAATACCAGCACTACCTTTACCAACTTTGGTGAAGAACTACAGCAACTTTGAAAGTAAGCGTACTGCAATTACCAGGATGCAATGGGAAGAATTGTGCTGGGATTGGAAACAGTGTGCTCCCTCCCCCCTTGTGTTTGAAAGGCTCCCTTGAGCCAATGAGCTGTCGAGCTCTTTTGGGATGCACCTATGTGCCTGTGGAGTGGTACTGTGACCTGTGAAGACTTGGGCACCATTTCAGCAATCCCTGATGACTTTTCTCTGTTCTACATTACTTTTGCTCTCTACTGATGAAGGCTAAACCCAGAAACACGTGTCTAGAGATAACAGCACTACCTGTACCAACTTGGGTGAAGAACTACAGCAACTTTGAAAGTAAGCGTACTGCATTTAGCAGGATGCAATGGGGAGAACTGTGCTGGGATGAGAAGCAGTGTGCTCCCTCCCCCCTTGTATTTGAAAACCTCACTTGAGCCAATGACCTGACAAGCTCTCTTGGGATGCACCTGTGTGCTTGTGGAGTGGTACTGTGACCTGTGAAGACTTGGGCACCATTTCAGCAACCCCTGATGACTTTTCTATGTTCTACACTACTTTTGCTCTCTACTGATGAAGGGCTAAACCCAGAAACACAAAGTCTAGAGATAACAGCACTACCTGTACCAACTTTGGTGAAGAAGTACAGCAACTTTGAAAGTAAGCGTACTGCATTTACCAGGATGGAATGGGGAGAAATGTGTTAGGATGAGAAGCAGTGTGCTCCCTCCCCCCTTGTGTTTCAAAGGCTCCCTTGAGGCAATGAGCTGACGAGCTCTCCTAGGATGCACCTGTGTGCCTGTGGAGTGGTACTGTGACCTGTGATGACTTGGGCACCATTTCAGCAACCCCTGATGACTTTTTTCTGTTCTACATTACTTTTGCTATCGACTGATAAAGGGCTAAACCCAGAAACACGTGTCTAGAAATACCTGCACTACCTTTACCAACTTTGGTGAAGAACTACAGCAACTTTGAAAGTAAGCGTACAGCATTTACCAGGATGCAATGGGGAGAACTGTCCTGGGATGAGAAGCAGTGTGCTCCCTCCGGATGCATCTTTGTGCCTGTGGAGCGGTACTGTGACCTGTGAAGACTTGCGCACCATTTCAGCAACCCCTGAAGACTTTTCTCTGTTCTACATTACTTTTGGTCTCTACTGATGAAGGGCTAAACACAGAAACACTTGTCTAGAGATAACAGCACTACCTGTACCAACTTTGGTGAAGAACTACAGCAACTTTGAAAGTAAGCATACTGCATTTACCAGGATGCAATGCGGAGAACTGTGCTGGGATGAGAAGCAGTGTGCTCCCTCCCCCCTTGTGTTTGAAAGGCTCCCTTGAGCCAATGAGCTGATGAGCTCTCCTGGGATGCACCTTTGTGCCTGTGGAGCAGTTCTGTGACCTGTGAAGACTTGCGCACCATTACAGGAACCCCTGATGACTTTTCTCTGTTCTACATTACTTTTGCTCTCTACTGATGAAAGGCTAAACCCAGAAACACGTGTCTAGAGATAACAGCACTACCTGTACCAACTTTGATGAAGAACTACAGCAACTTTGAAAGTAAGCGTACTGCATTTACCAGGATGCAATGGGGAGAACTGTGCTGGGATGAGAAGCAGTATGCTCCCTCCCCCCTTGTGTTTGAAAGACTCCCTTGAGCCAATGAGCTGACGAGCTCTCCTGGGATGCACCTGTGTGCCTGTGGAGTGGTACTGTGACCTGTGAAGACTTGGGCACCATTTCAGCAACCCCTGATGACTTTTCTCTGTTCTAGATTACTTTGGCTCTCTACTGTTGAAGGGCTAAACCCAAAAACACGTGTCTAGAGATAACAGCACTACCGGCGCTTGACCCATTGGAGGTCAAGAACTATCGACCTATCTCGTGTCTGCTGATTGCTGCCAAAATTCTTGAAAGGTCAATAAACCAGGAGCTGACGTCATATCTGGACGTTAATAACCTGTTGGATTCAAGCCAGCATGGCTTTCGGTCGTGTCATTCGACAGAGACTGCGCTTGTCATGCCAACAGAGGACATTCGGAGACAGGTGGATGGGGGGGGAAGAGCTATCCTCATCTTCCTGGACCTATCAGCAGCATTTGACACCGTGAATCACACAGTGTTAGTGCGGCGGCTGAAGGCGGTGGGCATTGGGGATGCGGCTCTGTCCCTCCTCTCCTCATTTTTAGAGGATAGGGAGCAGGCCATACATTGAGAAAATCTACAATCTGAACCCTTCCTTCTCCCATGTGGAGTGCCACAGGGATCGGCACTGTCACCAACTCTGTTTAACATTTATGTCACCCCACTCGCCAGTCTCATCAGACAACATGGTTTCTCGTTTGTGTCTTACGCGGACGACTCACAGATTATCATCTCTGTATCTAAACAGTCTGAGCCTGTCGCCGCGAGTTTCCATGCTTGTCTGACTTACATCATGAGCTGGATGAGCAGTAACTATCTTAAAATCAACACGGATAAGACGGAGGTGATGGAGTTTGGTAACGGACCGTCCCTGTGGAACCACACCTGGTGGCCCACAGATGCAGGCGTTTGTCCAGCTCCATCTACTAAAGTTAAGAATTTGGGGATTATTTTTGATGACCAACTTAGCTTCTCGGCTCAGATAAACCGTGTAACCTCCACTTGTTTTTTCATACTGAAGCTTCTTCGGAAGGTGTTTCCTTTCATTCCGCAGGAGCTAAGAAAAACAGTGGTAGTGGCCCTAGTCCTATCACGCCTAGATTACTGCAATGCACTATTTATAGGCATTGATAAGGCGCAGAAGGCCAAATTGCAGTCTATACAAAATGCCGCTGTGCGGATATTATTGAATATCCCAAAAGGTCACTCCACCTCCGCTGCCAATAAATCATTGCATTGGCTCCCAATACAGCAGCATTTGGAATTCAAGGCTTTATGCTTGGTTCACAAGACACTATATGGTGGAGGGGCAGCCGAGCTCCGTAAATTTTTCCACTGGTACATTCCTACGAGAAGACTCAGATCCTCAAACACGGGCCGCATCTGCGCCACCAAAGTCTGTAGAGCCAGATGGGGAGGGAAGAGTCTATCGCAGTGTGCAGTTAGGCTATGGAACCAACTGCCTAACACTGTGAGACTCCAACCAAACAGGCTAATGTTCAGGAAGTTGATAAAAACGTGGCTGTTCCCCAGGGCATAAAACGGTACAGCTGTTTGCATTCCCTCTCTTTTCTCACTTAGCGCCAAGACGCCTCAGCATTCGAGCGCTTTATAAACTTTAATCCTATCCTATCCTACCTGTACCAACTTTGGTGAAGAACTACAGCAACTTTGAAAGTAAGTGTACTGCATTTACCAGGATGCAATGGGGAGAACTGTGCTGGGATGAGAAGCAGTGTGCTCCCTCCCCCCTTGTGTTTGAAAGGCGTCTTGAGCCAATGAGCTGTCGAGCTCTCTTGGGATGCACCTGTGTGCCTGTGGAGTGGTACTGTGACCTGTGAAGACTCGGGCACCACTTCAGCAACCCCTGATGACTTTTCTCTGTTCTACATTACTTTTGTTCTCTACTGATAAAGGGCTAAGCCCAGAAACACGTGTCTAGAGATAACAGCACTACCTGTACCAACTTTGGTGAAGAACTACAATAACTTTGAAAGTAAGCGTATTGCATTTAGCAGGATGCAATGGGGAGAACTGTGCTGGGATGAGAAGCAGTGTGCTCCCTCCCCCCTTGTGTTTGAAAGGCTCCCTTGAGCCAATGAGCTGACAAGCTCTCCTGGGATGCACCTGTGTGCTTGTGGAGTGGTACTATGACCTGTGAAGACTTGGGCACCATTTCAGCAACCCCTGATGACTTTTCTCTGTTCTACATTACTTTTGCTCTCTACTGATGAAGGGCTAAACCCAGAAACATATGTCTAGACATAACAGCACTACCTGTACCAACTTTGGTGAAGAACTACAGCAACTTTGAAAGTAAGCGTACTGCATTTAGCAGGATGCAATGGGGAGAACTGTGCTGGGATGAGAAGCAGTGTGCTCCCTCCCCCCTTGTATTTGAAAACCTCACTTGAGCCAATGAGCTGACGAGCTCTCCTGGGATGCACCTGTATGCCTGTGGAGTGGTACTGTGATCTGTGAAGACTTGGGCACCATTTCAGCAACCCCTGATGACTTTTCTCTGTTCTACATTACTTTTGCTCTCTACTGATGAAGGGCTAAACCCAGAAACACGGGTCTAGAGATAACAGCACTACCTGTACCAACTTTGGTGAAGAACTACAGCAACTTTGAAAGTAAGCGTACTGCATTTACCAGGATACAATGGGAGAACTCTGCTGGGATGAGAAGCAGTGTGCTCCCTCCCCCCTTGTGTTTGAAAGGCTCCCTTGAGTCAATGAGCTGACAAGCTCTCCTGGGATGCACCTGTGTGCCTGTGGAGTGGTACTGTGACCTGTGAAGACTTGGCACCATTTCAGCAACCCCTGATGACTTTTTTCTGTTCTACATTACTTTTGCTCTCTACTGATAGAGGGCTAAACCCAGGAACATGTATCTAGAAATAACAGCACTACCTTTACCAACTTTGGTGAAGAACTACAACAACTTTGAAAGTAAGCGTACTGCATTTACCAGGATGCAATGGGGAGAACTGTGCTGGCTTTTGAAGCAGTGTGCTCCCTCCCCCCTTGTGTTTGAAAGGCTCCCTTGAGTCAATGAGCTGACGAGCTCTCCTGGGATGCACCTGTGTGCAGACATAAGTAATGTAAAACAGAGAAAATTCATCAGGGGTTGGTGAAATGGTGCCCAAGTCTTCACAGGTCACAGTACCACTCCACAGGCACACAAGTGCATCCTAGGAGAGCTCGTCAGCTCATTGGCTCAAGGGAGCCTTTCAAACACAAGGGGAGAGGGAGCACACTGCTTCTCATCCCAGCACAGTTCTCCCCATTGCATCATGGTAAATGCAGTACGCTTATTTTCAAAGTTGCTGTAGTTCTTCACCAAAGTTGGTACAGGTAGTGCTGTTATCTCTAGACATGTGTTTCTGGGTTTAGCCCTTGATCAATAGAGAGCAAAAGTAATGTAGAACAGAGAAAAGTCATCAGGGGTTGCTGAAATGATGCCCCAGTCTTCACAGGTCACAGTACCGCTGCACAGGCACACAGGTGCATCCCAGGAGAGCTCGTCAGCTCATTGGCTCAAGGGAGCCTTTCAAAAACAAGGGGGGAGGGAGCACACTGCTTCTCATCCCAGCACAGTTCTCCCCATTGCATCCTGGTAAATGCAGTACGCTTACTTTCAAAGTTGCTGTAGTTCTTCACCAAAGTTGGTACAGGTAAAACTGTTATCTCTAGACACGTCTGTCTGGATTTAGTCCTTCATCAGTAGAGAGCAAAAGTAATGTAGAACAGAGAAAAGTTATCAGGCGTTGCTGAAATGGTGCCCAAGTCTTCACATGTCACAGTACCACTCCACAGGCACACAGGTGCATCCCAGGAGAGCTCGTCAGCTCATTGGCTCAAGGGAGCCTTTCAAACACAAGGGAGGAGGGAGCACACTGCTTCTCATCCCAGCACAGTTCTCCCCATTGCATCCTGGTAAATGCAGTACGCTTACTTTCAAAGTTGCTGTAGTTCTTCACCAAAGTTGGTACAGATAGTGCTGTTATCTCTAGACACGTCTTTCTGGATTTAGTCCTTCATCAGTAGAGAGCAAAAGTAATGTAGAACAGAGAAAAGTCATCAGTGGTTGCTGAAATGGTGCCCAAGTCTTCACAAGTCACAGTACCACTCCACAGGCACACAGGTGCATCCCAGGAGAGCTCGTCAGCTCATTGGCTCAAGGGAGCCTTTCAAACACAGGAGGGGAGGGAGCACCCTGCTTCTCATCCCAGCACATTTCTGGATCGACTGTATTCTCCCTGTCCTCCGATGCCTGTTCTGCGGATAAGAATGCGTGTTGGATCTCTGTCTAACACTTACATCGGTTGCGCCACCAGACATTGATGCTTTACTGGACCCGATAACGGCCCATGTTCTGCAGTGTCCTCAGCGTATTCCAATGTTGATGTCTGCATTCTTAGAGCCACCACAGTAGGCTTCAGCTCCTGTTGGAACGGATACCGGCTTCTCAACAAGTACTCAGGCCTTGGTTGTCACACAGGCATCCCCAGCAGCGTTGTGGAGAATACGGAGGAACATTTGTGCTCGATTGACCTGATCTGCGAGGTGTTGCAGGGACTGTCGTCTGCATTGCAGGTAACAGTGAGGTAGCGTCTCCCAGCCAGGACACATAAACATTTGGCTCATCGTGTGCTGGGAAAAATTTGGCTTTTTCAAAAACATCCAAATTTGGAATTTTCAACAAACAGAAACTTTTGCTGAAACTGCATGGCTTTTAGTCACTCATAGTTGTTGGAACTATATATATGAACATATTTTAGTAAAACTTCTACCGCTTAAAAAAGATTTTAGCATTTAAAAAAAATATTTTTTACCACACTAAAGTTTTGAGCTAATTAGTTGCTTGCGTACAAATGCCTAGAAGTACGTTAGAATTTTAGTATGTCGTTCAGTTGGATGAGGAGTGGGTGTTATGTTTCATATAGGTACCCCTACATAGGCTCAGGTAGTCACCTAACCTTTCACCTACATTCTCCCCTACCATTACACTACATAAATGTTCTTGGGACTGACATTTTACCTAGTTACGATACTGCTTACAGGACATAGGGTTTTCCCTGAAAACTGGCCTCATCCATTATGCATGAGGATTCTTGGAAACTCAGCAGGACTACCATCTCCTGCATAATAACTATGTATAAGTGTCATTCCTTCCGTCATCCTACGTCCGACATGACACAGCAAGGTAGAACCCCTGAGGGTACCACTTTGGGTATAAAAACGCCATATCTTGCTGAGGTAGTCAGAGGAGAAAAGGACTTCCATGCCGACACACTGACACAAGACGCTGAGGTTCCTGCACGCAGACACTCCAGCTCGCAGTGGTCTGACATCCCTTGCAGGGTGCCCATCTCGAGACCAAGACAGGGTCCCACAGTCTCTTACTTCAGGTAACAGGGTCGACTTTATGCTAGAGGGATTCTTGGCTTTACACCTACATACATACTAGGTACACTTAGGTACATCTAGTTAGGGTCACATCGTAGGAGTACGCATTTACTACAGTAATTTCTTTTATATACTTGCCTGTATTCATTGTTTTAGCACAATGGTAGAAATCTGCCATCCTTTTACTCTTTTAGTGCTTCAAATTATTTATATATGTTCCTGTCTAATGGTTGTTTCAGCACACCTATTTTACACTAGAATGATGCTGGTTCAATAAATGCTTGTTAATAACGTCCCCACCGTTTATTCAGTGTATCTCTCTGAGACAAAGTGAGCACGAGTGACTGAGCAAAAGGTATCGCACTATTTCCACGATCCTGAGGGATCAGGGTTGTCATTTTCGATAGTTGCCAAGAACTATTCTCTCCTTGGTAAGAGGGGTTTCTAGTGGCACTGTAAGCTAGCTGGTACATAGGCTAACATACCCGGTAGGGGTGTCTAGAATCAGTCCAAACACCAATCCTACAGTGTATGTTGTCTAAACACGCAGATCCTATATAGGTTTATAGGAACTACACGACACAACCACCAATACCACCACCACCAATACCATCACCACAATACCAACACCAATATCACCACCCCCAATACCACCTCCACCAATACCACCACCACCAATACTAATACCACCACCACCACCAATACCAATACCACCACCACCAATACCACCACCAATACCACCACTAATACCACCACCAATACCACCACCACCAATATCACCAACACCACCACCACCAATACCACCACCACCACCAATACCACCACCACCAATACTACCACCACCAATACCACCATCACCACCAATACCACCACCACCACCAATACCACCACCAATATCACCACTAATACCACCAACACCACCACCACCACCGCCAATACCACCACAAATATCACCACCACCAATACCACCACCACCACCAATACCATCACCACCCATGCCACCACTACTACCACCACCAATACCACCACCACCACTACCACCACCACCTCTACGACCACAAATACCACCACTACCAATACCACCATCGATACCACCACCACCACCACCAATACCACCACCACCAATATCACCACCACCACCAATATCACCACCACCAATACCACCACTACCACCACCAATACCACCACCACCAATACCACCACAACCACCACTACCACCACCAATACCACCAATACTACCACCACCACCAGTACCACCACCACCAATACCACCACCACCAATACCACCAATACCACCACCAATACCACCATCGATACCACCACCACCCCCACCAATACCACTGCCACCAATACCACCACCACCACCAATACCACCACCAATATCACCACCACCAATACCACCACCACCAATACCACCACAACCATCACTACCACCACCAATCCCACCACCAATCCCACCACCACCACCAATACCACCACCACCAATATCACCACCACCACCACCAATGCCACCACCACCAATACCACCAATACCAGCACCACCAATACCACCACCACCACCACCAATACCACCACCACCAATACCAATACCACCACCTCAGCGCCTCTCGCTCACTAGTAATAGCAGGGGCACTGTACGAGGCCGGAGCTGCAGCCGAGACCATACCTACCTCCTTCCATGCCTGCCATAAAGCACAGCCCGCCCTGCACCAGGAGGTGAAGCCAGGGCCCTACTACAGCTGGGGTGTTTTTTATTAGGCCAAAGATAGCAATGACATTACACAATGCCACACTGCACACTCAAATCACGGAGAGGGCAGCAAATAGCCCACCCTCCCGCTCTTCCTCCTGAGCCACATTAGTGCAATCACAGAGCAAAAGGTGTTGGAGTGCTTTGTTAGTGTTTACAGCTCGGATCATATGTAACTCTCACTTCACACTTTGTGTCTGTGTAATTTACAACATTTACACATCTTCTTCACTGCACTTTTTATCACTACTTTGAAGACGTCGCAGGCCGGTCTCTTCCTCTGATATTTACAATATAACAAGCGGTCGAGAAGGCCCTTTACTGCAATGCAATAGGTCTCGCATTTGCGAGAGTTTAAGCTATTAGTATTGTAAATGACAATGCCTTTTATTTATGTTTTCAAACCCAAAACATAAATAAAAGGCATTGTCATTCACAATGCCAATAGCTCAAACTTGCGTGAATGTGAGACCTATTGCATTGCAAATGCTTGTTTTCTCAGTCAAGTGAAAGTGCTGTAAACTTTCTGAATGATTTTAGTGACAGTTATAATATTATGAGGCTGAGACTGCTCTGACATAGATAGTAGTGTTCGAAAATGACGTGGAAGATTCCGCGGTGGAGCGGTCAGAGGAGAGATTGTAACTGCACCTGGCTGTGACGGTTGGGTGGTTCCTGTCTCCCATCTAAAAAGCTTATTGGAAGAAAGTGAAGGCTGTGACCACGATTATTTACGACAGTGACATTTACAAGTGTCGGCCTCTGCTTGTTTCAGTCTTACCAAGTTATTTGCTAAAAGAAACGCATCGCACCTGGCTATTGTGAAACCTGCCTTTATTGGGCGTATGCAAGCATCTGGCAACAAGAGTGTTAGCTATTGTCCACAGTTAAGTGTCTTACCAGCCAAGATGTTCCAGACTTCTCAGTTATAATTCTTCTTTTTTTACTTTTCTCTAGTAGAGATCTATTTTATCTTCAATATCTTTAACATAACTCTTTTACTCTCAGAATGACAGATGCCCGGATCCATAAGATTTTACATGTTCATGTCCCATTTTAGCGTAGAGCAGATTTTGGAAGGTTTTTCTAATTTTAAATGATCAGTCTGAGCTGACCAACTCATGGGTGGGACGCTGCCTTCCATTTGACTGTTCATTGTGCAGGGCTATTCTGCACTCTCTAAGTTGACTTATGTGTAAGATCTGCTTCAAGCGCTATGAGGGAAACGTTTTGGGAGCTTCATCAATAAACAAAAAAGCGAAATGCAATATTTTCTTCATGAACTAATAGAAAACCTATCTCACCCACCCTAAAGGCATTCAATTAGGTGGCAGTAGAATCACTTATCCATCTAGTGAGATCTAGGGGCATATTTATTAAAAAAGCATGCAGCGCAGCTATCCAGCTTGCTGCGCTGCATGACAGGAAAAGGGCAGGATTGCACCGTATTCAACATAATACAGCGCATTGCTGTCTTTTCTCAGCGCTGGTGCACAATGTGCTGCCTAGCACCAACGCAGAGGGGCCTGTGTTGTAAGCAGGATTGTTTTTGTGATGGAAACAAAAAAAATCCCCTGAGGCATCTTCTATGCAGCACACACAGAAAGAGGGAAAAATTAGGAGAAATAGACATATTTCTCCTCATTACGCTCCACCTGGGAAGGCGTAGCATTTTGATGCATTCCCAGGTTTACCAGTAATGATAAATCTGGGAATGCGTCAAAATCCATGACTGTTGCGTGGGAGCACCCACGCACTACCCATGGAACGCCTCCTGGGGCAGAGTAACACAATGCAGCAATTTGCACTGCTTTGCATTACTCTAGATTTATCAAGCCACTCAGGGCCATGCAAGGGGGCCTTGCGTGGCTAAATAAATCGTACTCAGGGGCCGATTCCGATTCGGGCTGGAAAAAATACTGATCGACTCGGTACGGGAATTTAGTCCGACCGACTCTGACCGGCGCCGTACGACCCGGGTAGTACGATGAAATGCATGTGAAATCCGACCGACTCGGACGGAATACAAAACGACCGACCGAGCCGGACGCAAACAAGCCATCCGGCCGGGAAATCACGCGAAACGAACCGACCGACACGCACCCGGATTGAACCCGAACGAAACGTACCCGCGAACTCCGACCCGCGTAGTACGATGCTGCGCGTGCAAAACACGACCGAATCGCCCGGAGCACAAGCCGTAAGACCGACACGTATACAAAACCCAGCCGAAGCAACCCAATACTCCGCGACCGACTCGTACGCCGCATATGTAACCTAGCTGACACACAGCGGGAACGAGTTGGACAAGATCGCACCAGACAACTGCAGCGTCCTACTCGGACACAAGAACGACTCCTACATGCACCAAAAACACCAAGGAATTTTTTTTTTTAAAAAGGGCCAAACAAGCAACCACAAAGCCAATAAATACAGGGAGAAAGAAAAAAATGGAACAAGGACACACCTCCAACTCCACCTACATAAAGGCCACAAATCCCTACCATGATCCTTTGCAAATTCCACTGACCTGCCAGCACAGAACACCATCACACAGCAACCACAGACACACTCACAGCTCATACATCACACAAGCCACACACCATTACCACACCTACAAATAGCACCCTCACACACACCCAGCTAAACCTACACTCACACCCCCCACTTGCACACACACACACATCAATCACCAACACCACCCATCACCATGCCCCCAAAGAAGAACCATAAGTTCCTAGATAGTGAATTGGAAGTCCTGGTAGACGAGATCCTGAGGGTAGAGCCACAGTTGTTTGGTACAATGGTACAACAGACCCCCATGTCACAGAAAACCAAGATGTGGGCGAGGATTGTCGACAGGGTGAACGCACAATCACCATTTTTGCGCACAAAGGAAGACATCCAGAACAGGTGGTATGATGTGCGCAGGAGGGTCCGGGACCTACTCAAAAAGGACTACCTCCTCAGCCAGCACACCGGCAGTGGCCCTCCTGCAAAACCAGTATACCTCAGGCCCTGGGAGGAGAAGGTGCGGGCCATCCTACCACCAGTGAGCGTATACGGACTAACAGACATCCCAGAGCCTGGTGAGTACACAACTAATATACACAATATGGTGTGACAACACACACACATCACAGTCAAGGGGATAGGCAAACCATGCACCCTTAGCAAATACACAGCAACCAAAAGATATTCATCCCAAGATGTGAATGCTAGTCAGACAAACACAATACCTGCCATCTCATAGTGATATGTAACTGTGTCATGACATGTACAAACCTAACAACAAATACAGCAAGGCAGTGGCACAAATAGAACCAACAAACACTCCCAGATATTTACCCACCACTAGAACACCACCTCACAGGGAAGCTCACTGAAAGGAAGGAATTCTGTGTATGCTGGTGAAGTCAGTGTAGCCAATAGCATGATGGGAGTGGTAGTCACAGATATTGGTCACACCCACAATTGGCCCATCAACACCACTCTGAACCATGCTCACATCACAGGGAGTGGGAAACAACTGACAAGATGGCTGACACTGGGTACTGCTGGGGGGAGCACAAGGCCCTGCTGGGAACTGTGCAACAACCAACAGCAGGACACCACTGACTGACATCCTGAAAGACCACTTTCACTCCCTGCAATGGAAGCAGGTTCCATGGTGGGATATCTGGCTGGGTGGGAAGGAGGACACACAGCACTGACCATAGTTACAAGCACCTCCCCTCACACACCCCCTCAACACTAACTCCACATAACCCACCTGGGAGAATGCAATGCCTCACATCCTAACTGAAGATCCCACAAAGAACCACCACCCTGGGTTATGCTGTGTGAAGCACAGGGACACTCTTGGGACTTGTAGCCAAACAACTGCCAGGACAACACTCCCAGCCATCCTGACAGCACAGGCACCCCACCCCACAGGGAAGCAGAGTCAAAAGGAAGGAAGGATGGGCATGCTGGGAAGGGGGTGGAGGCAATAGCATGATGGGAGTTGTAGGCACAGATATTGGTCAGCCTCACAATTGGCCCATCAACACCACTCTCAACCATGCTCACATCACAGGGAGTGGAAAACAACTGACAAGATGGCTGACACTGGGTACTGCTGTGGGGAGCACAAGGCCCTGATGGGAACTGGGCACCAACAAACAACAGGACCACACTGTCAGCCATCTTGCCATTGCTGTCACACTCACACACAGTGAAGTCCACTCAAAAGGAAGGAAGTATGGGCATGCTGGGAAGGGGGGTGTAGGCAATAGCATGATGGGAGTTGTAGGCACAGATATTGGTCAGCCTCACAATTGGCCCATCAACACCACTCTCAACCATGCTCACATCACAGGGAGTGGAAAACAACTGACAACATGGCTGACACTGGGTACTGCTGGGGGGAGCACAAGGCCCTGATGGGAACTGGGCACCAACAAACAACAGGACCACACTGTCAGCCATCTTGCCATTGCTGTCACACTCACACACAGTGAAGCCCACTCAAAAGGAAGGAAGTATGGGCATGCTGGGAAGGGGGGTGTAGGCAATAGCATGATGGGAGTTGTAGTCACAGATATTGGTCAGCCTCACAATTGGCCCATCAACACCACTCTCAACCATGCTCACATCACAGGGAGTGGAAAACAACTGACAAGATGGCTGACACTGGGTACTGCTGGGGGGAGCACAAGGCCCTGCTGGGAACTGTGCAACAACCAACAGCAGGACACCACTGACTGACATCCTGAAAGACAACTTGCACTCCCTGCAATGGAAGCACGTTCGCATGGTGGGATATCTGGCTGGGTGGGAAGGAGGACTCACAGCACTGACCATAGTTACAAGCACCTCCCCTCACACATCCCCTCAACACTAACTCCACATAACCCACCTGGGAGAATGCAATGCCTCACATCCTAACTGAAGATCCCACAAAGAACCACCACCCTGGGTTATGCTGTGTGAAGCACAGGGACACTCTTGGGACTTGTAGCCAAACAACTGCCAGGACAACACTCCCAGCCATCCTGTCAGCACAGGCACCCCACCCCACAGGGAAGCAGAGTCAAAAGGAAGGAAGGATGGGCATGCTGGGAAGGGGGTGGAGGCAACAGCATGATGGGAGTGGTAGTCACAGATGTTGGTCAGCCTCACAATTGGCCCATCAACACCACCCTGAACCATGCTCACATCACAGGGAGTGGAAAAGGACTCACAAGATGGCTGACACTGGGTACTGCTGGGGGAGCACAAGGCCCTGCTGGGAACTGTGCAACAACCAACAGCAGGACACCACTGACTGACATCCTGAAAGACAACTTGCACTCCCTGCAATGGAAGCACGCTTCATGGTGGGATAACTGGGCTGGGGGAGAAGGAGGCCCAGATGGCAAGCAAATACCACCAATGCTGGTCATGCACACACCTCAACATTCACATTGACATGCCACAGGTTGGCAGGACAATGTGCTACACCAATAACACTCTCTGACTGTCACAATTTAGGAGAATGCAATGTCCAGGCCCACATCCAGAGATACAGTCACAACTGTCAGGTGTTTGAACAATTGATGCCAGTAGAAACATAACATACAATCTGTGTCTCTCCCCAAAACAGGTGATGATGGGGACACAGCAGCAGACGAGGAGGAGTCCCTGTCCCAGGCTCCGGGGAACACTGAGCTCACTGGTGTGGATCAGCCTCTGCACTCCTCGGATGGCGAAGAACCAGCTGGACCCTCCGGTGTGAGTCATCATGCAGCACCAGCAGGACCAACATCTGCACCCCCTGCACCCACCCCTCCAACAACTGCCAACACAGAGGCCACCCCTGCCAACACGGACAGACCAAGGACCACAGATGACAACAGCGCAGGGACCCAGACCCAAACTGGAGCTGGTGACAACGAGCCCAGGAACAACACCCAAGTGGGCCCACGGTCACCTGTGCGTGCCACCGCAGGTCCTGCACGTGTCGCCAGGGGTGGTGGGAGGGGTGGTAGACATAGGTCGCTCTTTGTAGAGGGGTCTGGACTGCATGATGACCCACAACTGGCACGCATTGCGGATGCGTACCAGACTAGCACCGGAGAGGTCAGCCAGGTAGTGGGGATCCTCAAGGACATTCAACAGCAGAAGCTGCCCATCATGTCCGCTTGGACTCCCACATGTCCCGTGTCAAGACACACATGTCACATGTCGAGACACACATGTCACATGTCGAGACACACATGTCTGGCATGGAGTCCAAGTGGGACACATTGGAACAACTGACAGTGGTGCATAGGGACATACTGACATGCCTCCGCCAGATCAGCACCAACATGGCCTCACCTCCCTGTGTGCCCACAACATCTGCTGGTGAAACAACTGCAAATGCCACAGGGAGGGAGGAGGACTCTGGCAGAGAGTCCCCTGCACCGCCGCAGCCTGCACCGGAGGGTCCCCCCCCAAGAAGAGGGGCCGTCCGAGGAGGCCAAACTGAGAGGCCGATGGCCATCTACATACTCCCAGGAAGCCAACACCTGTTCTGGAACTTTTCCTCTGTGTGCAAACTGCACGCCCTGTCGAAGCCAACCCAACTCTCCACATGACATGGGGAGCTATAGTTGGCCAAATTCATCAGATGACTGTGGACTTTACTCTGGACATTTCAGCTACCAAGACTTCCGAATCACATGGGAACTTTGGATTCCAATTTCTATGTACAGCACCCACCATCCTGTGCACCATCCTCACACCTGTATGTAAATAAACTCACAAATACACCATATCTGCCTCTGTTGTGATTCCAACGTGCTCTCTGTCATGGAGATGGTGATCAGAAAAATGACACTGTGCAAGCTAACTGCTACAGCAAGTCCAACACCGTGATGTCAGTCATGGCGACGTGACACATATGAGGGAGACACACCACTAGGGCCACACAACACATACACACCAGGGCCATCAGACTCATAACCTATACTGATGTTGCAACTAAATACAGTGGAATGCACAGACACGCCACCTATTCACAGTCTGTGTCAACTAGACTACAGGTGCAGTAAGCAAATGTCAGTCAGATATGTGACTACAGACAACGCACATCCCAAAGTGAAGCACAGGTTTATTACACATTTGCAACATATTGTTTCCACTACAAATGCTAGCTAATCCAACCTGGCTGTGGCCACAAAGTCAAAAAGTGCAGAGGATAGAAAGTCCAGGGGTGTGTGTCACATCACCTGTAGGGAAACGACTGCTTCCACCTTGGAAGTTGAATCATGGATTCGTGGGATCCAAGTTAATCAAACAACTCCGGCAGCACCCTATGAAGGACAGACATGACACACAGTCAAAACCACTGAAGAACAGCACAGAACGGCAATACTCATGTCTAATACATGTCACGAGATAACTACACAAAACCAAGTTAGCATGTCAACACTGTTGGGCAGTACAGACCACCTGCAAGGACACATCGCTGCACGCATCCAGTCAAGTAGCACATGGCCACACTCAAACAGCACCAGAGCACCACACACACATATCATGCAAACTCAAATCATTGACATTACAACCCTCTGGAGACTCACATTCAGCTGAAGAAGTTGGTGATGAGCTGTGTGCGGACATCACCATCATCATCATCATCATCTTCACTGGCATCGTGACCCAGGCCAGGATCTTCCACAGGTGGCGGACGTTGGTCATCGTCATCCAGGATGAGAGGCAACTCCTTCCGCACTGCCAGGTTGTGCAGCATGCAGCAGACGATGACAATCTTGCACACCTTTGCTGGGGCATATGGGAGGGCCCCTCCTGTCTTGTCCAGGCAGCGGAAGCGGCTCTTCAGGAGACCAAAGCTCCGCTCAATCATCCTCCTCGTCCGACCATGTGCCTCATTGTAGCGCATCTGGGCTGGTGTCACAGGGTTCCTGAGGGGTGTCAGCAACCACGGCATGTTGGGGTATCCCGAGTTACCTACAGACAGACAATTGCACATTAGCCGATTTGAAAATGTGTGCGGAAAACAACATAGCAGAACACACACAATGGTACAAAGTCAGTACACACCAACAAGCCAGGCACGCTGGTTCGGCATCTGTGACATCATCCTCGGGATGCGACTACTCCTCATCACGTAGGCATCGTGTGCCGAACCGGAGAAACGGGCACACACATGTGTGATGGTCATATCTGCAAGACATACCACCAGAGCATTGATCGAATGGTAATGTTTACGGTTCCGGTATGCCTGCTCATGTGCCTGTGGTGGTATCAAAGCCACATGTGTCCCATCAATGGAGCCAATTACATGTGGCATCCTCCCCAGGGCATAGAAGTCACTCTTGACGTCAGTGAGTCGTTGACGTGTTGGGAAATAGATGTACTGGTTCAGGTATCTCAACATTGCCCCCAAAACATCGCGTAGCACACGGCTGAACATAGTCTGTGACATCCCACCGGCAGTCGCCACAGTGTGTTGAAAGGTACCAGTGGCAAAGAAGTGTAGGGCTGCCATCACCTTCACCTTGGGGGTCAGCGCTGTAGGATACGGACGGCCAGGCTGCAAATGTGGGTCCAACCGCACTGCCAAATCCTCAATCAGCTGCCTGGTGAAGCGGTACCGTCGGATGCTGTCACGTTCCACCATCGTTGCCAGGTCTGGGAATGGTCGATGGACAGCAGGAGCCCTGCAGTGCATAGGTGAAGAAAGCAAGATTGTCAGTCACCCCACCTATGTGCCGTTCACCATACTCAATTTCACATGATACATCATTAACAAACACAAGTACTTGATGTGTGTGTCGTTCTGTTTGGACATATATGGCACCTACATGGACATCATCTAACATCTCTGTTCAACAAGTGTTGACAACAGGTTCCAGGGTGTGCTATGGGAAACCATTAGGCTGTGTCACAGTACCCATTTACTGCTCTCACGTACCACACACATACCACAGTGACATGTCTGGACAGATGCTCCACAGGCATCACAGCTCATTGACAGGTAGATTCCCAGGGACCCTGACTTGCCACATGGACACTGGCATGACATGGCGTATCATGTACACGTCAGAAAAACAAACATGACACCCACAGGTAGTGGCCCCTGTAGCCTCTGCATGACAGACATGGACGTCTGTGACACACACACACAACATCAAAGTTCATGCACAAACCACGTGGATGTGGAGACTGTCTCCCATTGTGCACATGGAGTCAGAGACATGTGAAACACAACATGCACACGGACTGCGGAGGGACATCACTATTGTAGCAATGGGCCACCCTGTGACGTACATGGCTTCCCACATGTGAGCCTGGGGGTATGTGACATGTCATACACATACACAACCTGGAAATGTGACCATGACACATGCTCCAAAATGAACAGTTGCACACCACAGTGGTCAGGTGCACAACACACAAAGGACCCTGTCCCCATGAACACATGCACAGCCTGGGTGTGTCTGCCCCCAAGTGCCACCCCAAAACCCACATGTTCACCCACATACACAGATAAGGTAATGCTGCCACACATGCCTTAGATACAGTGTGGACTGGGTGTGGTGTTGTAGGTGTGCCCCTGAGTCCCTGGAAAGTATATGTGGCTGGCATAGGTTCACCAGTGACCAGCATGGTGACATATGCGTGTGACCTGTCCAGGGACGCGTTGTAGAACAATGGACCGATCGGTGTGCCCGGCCGGCCCATTGCATATGATGTGAGCGGGTACGCGTTGTATCCCGGGTACGCGTTGTACAGCAATGTACCGATCGGTGTGCCCGGTCGGCCCATTGCATATGATGTGAGCGGGTACGCGTTGTATCCCGGGTACGCGTTGTACAGCAATGGACCGATCGGTGTGCCCGGCCGGCCCATTGCATATGATGTGAGCGGGTACGCGTTGTATCCCGGGTACGCGTTGAACAGCAATGGACCGATCGGTGTGCCCGGCCGGCCCATTGCATATGATGTGAGCGGGTAAGCGTAGTATCCCGGGTACGCGTTGTACAGCAATGGACCGATCGGTGTGCCCGGCCGGCCCATTGCATATGATGTGAGCAGGTACGCGTTGTATCCCGGGTACGCATTGTACAGCAATGGACCGATCGGTGTGCCCGGCCGGCCCATTGCATATGATGTGAGTGGGTACGCGTTGTATCCCGGGTACGCGTTGTACAGCAATGGACCGATCGGTGTGCCCGGCCGGCCCATTGCATATGATGTGAGCGGGTACGCGTTGTATCCCGGGTACGCGTTGAACAGCAATGGACCGATCGGTGTGCCCGGCAGGCCCATTGCATATGATGTGAGCGGGTACGCGTTGTATCCCGGGTACGCGTTGAACAGCAATGGACCGATCGGTGTGCCCGGCCGGCCCATTGCATATGATGTGAGTGGGTACGCGTTGTATCCCGGGTACGCGTTGAACAGCAATGGACCGATCGGTGTGCCCGGCCGGCCCATTGCATATGATGTGAGCGGGTACGCGTTGTATCCCGGGTACGCGTTGTACAGCAATGGACCGATCGGTGTGCCCGGCCGTCTCATTGCATATGATGTGTGCGGGTACGCGTTGTATCCCGAAATACGCGTTGTACAGCAGTGGACAGAACGGTGCGCACACATTGGCTGGGGCCTGGCATGGCAACGGACGCGTTTTCGAAGCTCCAACGAGTCTGATGCAGTGAATTCAGTTGGCCAGCCACAACAATGTTGCAAAATCATGGGTCTCATGAAGTTGAAGATTTGAAGGATGCTGTGGGCGTGTATTAGTGCTGCTATTCCATGGATTGGTCAGATTCAGAAGATGCAAACGACTTGGACCTATCACTTTGGACACATGGGACAGTATCTGCCTCTGCAGCACACATATAATGCTGGCTGTTCCCCTGAGAGCTCACTTGCCTGCACTACATGCTCCAGGATGACATCTGCCACCAACACTGCTGCTGTTTATGCATCCTCTGGCTCCTGCAATGGCACGTACTGTGGAGAGAGCCCCAGCCTTCAGCCTTGAGGAAAACCAGGCCCTGCTGGACAGCCTCCTTCCACAGTACAGAAAGCTGTATGGGAAACCAGGGAAGCAGGTGAGAGTGCTGTCCACTGCCTCACTAATTGTGCATGTTGTCTGACTAGCAGGACTTTCAGTGTGCACACCACTGGCTAGCATGCCCACTGAGTAGTTGTCACACCCCAAAGTGTGTAGTTACATGCACTGAACTGGTACAGTGCAGTAACAGTGCATTCCAACTAGGTTTACTTCCCATGCAATGATACCATGTAGTGACTGCTGGCAAACTGTTCATAGCCATTGTTGGACTGCCTGTGTACATCATATGCCCCTGTGATTGAGACATGTATATCCAACTGTGTGATGCACGTATATGTTGCATGTGTAGTAATGGCCTTTTCACTTTGTCATCCTCACAGGTTGATGCCCACCAGAAGCAGGAAATTTGGCTGACTATCGCCCGGAAAGTAAGATCCGTGGGGGTCTACAGGCGCAGGATCCACAACTGCCAGAAGAGGTGGCAGGACCTTCGTGGCTGGACCCGGAGGATCGCAAGGGTCCAGCTGAAGCTGTCGCCTCCTCGCAGGAGGGCGGACACCGGACCCTGACCCCCACATGCTCCGGATCCTGGCGGTGGTCTTCCCTGACCTGGATGGGCAGCTGAAGGACAGACAGCAGCAAGGAGGGGTGAGTCCATGACTGCACTGTGCACTTTGTCTGACATGCTATGTGCCCTCCTCTGGCCTGGTTAAACTTCCACAGTACATCAGTCATGTGGTCCAGGACCCATGTCCCTCATTTGTGACATGCCCACTTCTCCTCTGATACGCATATGTGTGGCCCTTATAGTCAGGAAATTGTGTCATTTGGGGACTGTGTCATTGCATTTTGCTTTGCTCAAGGTGGGGGACAGCATTTGTTCCCGTGACTATGTTGTGCGATTAATGGGTGGCTCAATTGCTTACACAATGCCTAAGTTCTGACATGTAATCTGGGTGTAACTTTGATATGTGGTCCGCTTGCTGCTCTGACTCACCACATGTCCCTGGGGAATTTGGCACACACCCATGCTGCTGGTGGGAACAATGTTTGGGCCTCAGGAGTATGTGTATCCAGTGTGTCACACATGCTTAGCCACCTGCCTACTGTCCAGGACTCATCCCTCTTACAGGTGGAGCTGGACAGTTATGACTACTCCAGGGCATGCAATACACTCTGTACTCCCACTCCTGTGTATCATCTGGCATGTTGTGATCAGTGAAATGTACCCTCAGGTGTCTGCCTCTGTCTCATTGTGCTGTGTCTTCGTTGTCAGGACTACTGGTATGTTTATCGGTTAGGGCTCAGCATGCCATCTGAGATGTGACCATGATAGACGATACTTCTGTGACTTATAGGTGTCTGATCACTTGACTGTGCACACAGGTGTTTGCAACTGTGACTTTCAGGCAGCTGTATTGTCATTCACAGCACACTGTGAGGTGCTCATGTTCAGAGAGTTGTGTTTCATGTCCCCCATATGTCCAGTTGGTATGACGTGGACAAATAGTAGTACAGATGATGTGGTATTTGGGGGATGGACATGTGCACTTGTCAGTCACATAACTTGCATTCCCCATGCCCTCGGATTGTGACACAGTGCAGACTGTTGTTGGCTGGCTGCCATGGCCATGTGACTTGAGACAGTAATGTATGACTTTGCACGCATTCCTGTGTCATGGCATTAAACTTCCTGAGACTGATCCTGCAGGGGACTGACATGTGCAACATGCACCCCATTGTGGCATTGACTATCCGGACATGGGTGCATCATGGTGTCTGGTGCTGGTATGCATCACATGCATTTCTATTTAGACTCTGGCCATCCCTTTATCCGGACACCTGCACTGACTCAGTGGCAAGAGATGTGATGTGTGCATGTTCACATACTTCACCGTGTTCCCTGCAATGTCCAACAACTGTGTAGGTGGTGCATGTGTCCGCAGTGGGGTCTTACCATCAGACAGGCACCAGACAGATGGGTGCAAGGGCAGGAGAGGTGTGAGTCCCATGGTTGACCATCAGACTGACAATTGGCTTCCCGAATCTGTGTGGGGACTTTAGGCAATGTTCAACTAAGGATGCCAGGGCTTGCTCTGTAATGTGCTGTACTTACTGTGGTGTGTGCGGTCAGTGCAGGTGACTGAGGTTTGTCTGTTTCCCTAATTGTTTGCAGATACATCCACGGCCACAGGAGGGGACAGCTCCACGGACCAGGAGGAGCAGCGGAGCCAGACTGGGTCAGCATCGGACGAGTGGTCAGAGGGACCCAGTGGCACGGAGGGCGAGGGGAGCCACACCGAGGAGTCCTCAGCACCATCCACCTCAGCTGAGGACCACAGCAGCTCGGAGGATGACTCCCTTGTGGAGGCGGGTCTCAGCAGCCACCAAAGGCCAGCTAGTCTGTCTGGCCCCGCCACCACCACCACCACCGCCCTCCCATTGGCTCCCATTCCTGAGGTCCGTGGAGGCTCCCGTACTCGGGAGCGTGTCTCCTTCGTGCCAGGCACCGCACCCCCTGCCCCTGTGTCCCCTGCTGCCCTGAGTGAGGAGTCTGTGTACCTCCTTCGGCAGCTCCATGTAGGGCAGACAGCAATGCTGAGTGTCCTCCATGCACACACCACTCTGTTGACACAGCTGGTGTCGTTCATGGAGGGCATCTCGACGGGTATGTCTGCCCTACAGAGGAGCAATAAGTCCATGGACTCCTCCCTGATGGCAGCAGTGTCCCTCCTCCAACAGTCCCTCACCCCTCCCACCTCTGCCCCATCCACACTTCCTGTCCCCCTACCTGTCCAAAGCACATGCACACCTGCACAGTCACCCAAACACACAGACACGAGCAGCACAGACACACCCAAGAGAAAGGCAAGACGTGCACACAAGCATCCTCAGGGGACTGATACCACAGACACAGGGGATGGGGAACACACACACACACAGGCAACCACAGTCACTCCGCAATCCTCAAGATCCTCTCCCTCCAAGACCCCTTCCCTTGCCTCACCTGCAACCCCACCTGATCAGCAGCTCTTCCTCAGTGACCTCGGCCTCTTCCCCTCCAATCCCGCTGATCCAGCATACCGGGGGAAGAGGAAGTCCACCCACACAGAGGGGAGTGCCCCTCGCCCCCGGACACCCTCCCCAGGCGCAGGCAGAGTGAGCCCCCACCCGCAAGTCCCCCGGTCCCAGAAGAGCAAGACCCCGCCACCGCCCTGCAAGTCAACCACCCAGTCTCTCACCTCCATCCCCCAGGCCACCACTCCACAGGTTCCACCGCCACACCCTGCCCCAGGTTCCCCCACACACCGATACCGCATCCCCAAACTGCTTAGGCCCTCCCCCTGCCACTTGCTCTTCCACCCCCAAACCAGACGCTCTGCCTGTTTGTACCACTGGTGTGGAGACCGTGTCCCCCCTCTGTCCTGCCCAGCTCTTCTGCCCCCCTTCCACTACCTTGGAGTCATGCACTGCGGTGGAGTCCACAACCACCCCGTCTGACTCGGGCACTGCATTGGGGACCCAGTCCACTCCATCTGACCAGCCCACTGCAGTGGTTGCAGCACCAACACCATCTGACTTGAGCCCTGCGGTTGTGCCAGCCCCCCCTGAGTCAGACACCTCCACTGCAGTTGCCGGTGACACTCCTGCACCCACCTCCCCTTCACTGCCTCTTTCTGGCATCCCCTGATCCTGTCCCTGCAGTGCCTGTCCTGCCCCTCCAAGGGGGATGTCCCCTGTCCGTACCTGTGCAGGCAAGCAATTGTTGACAAGTTGTCACACATCACCCTGTTGGGACTGTATATTTGGACTGGCCATTGGCCTTAGTTTATTTTGGACTTTTGATTTGAGTTGCACACTTGCTGAATAAAGCCTATTTTTGTTTACTTGTGGTTAATCTTTGGAGGTACATGATGTAGATGTGTAGAATCATGCATTTGCTGTTGTAATAGTGTTCAGTTCAGGTAAATGAAGTTTTGCTGTGATGGGCTCCATGTGGTCCATGGGATATGTGTCCTAATCTAGTCTGGATCTATAGCATCCTTTGCTGCAGTCTGAGGGTGTAATGTTCAGCATTTGACACAGGGATGTACATTTAGCATTTGTAGATTACCATCTTTGTCCTACACTGATGCACATCTGGTGGGCTTCCCACTGTCCAATGTTCCTAGTACCCTGACTGTGTGCCCGTCTCCAATGGACATGCAGTTTAGCACATCAAATTTGGAGGACTCATCTGTGTACACAGTGCAAGTTGCTTGACACGTGTCTTGGGTGTATGCAGATGACTGACGTGACACTCCCGTGCCCAGGCTGATATGAGCAGAGCCTTCAGTGTGTTGTAGTTGTTGACTCACTGACCGAGTGTTCTGCTGACATGTTTGAGTCGTGCACAGACAAGGTTTGGCACAGCTGACCTTCCACAGGAGTGGAGTGCCCTCATGGCAGTGCGTGATTCCGTGATATAGGCTGTGCCCGTGTTGTGTGTTGTGTAGGCATGTCTGTGCGTGTTCCCTTCTCCTTTTCCTACACAGGCTGTGTCCCTACGGATGTTCCTGTTTGTGATGCTTGCTGAGTTGTTCTGTGTTCATCCAGCATCTTGGACCTGGTTTCTCCGGGGATGTGGGTGCATGGCAAACTAATGTTCATGAGGTTGTCATCCCTAGTTGTCTTTGTTGTCAGGGCTGGGGATGTGGGCAAACGCAGATGGGACACAGTCAGGATTCCTCTTGGCACTTGTTGGTTGCACGAGTAATGTGATTTTCTGTTTGTGTATGCTTTCAGTGATTGTGACACGTTGTGTGTGTGACTGCTGCCACTCCTCAGGGTCAGAGCTGCAATGTTGGGAGTTGTCTATGTGTGTCCTTTGTGGGTCAGCTTGGCTTCTTCATTGGTGTGTGACTATGGCCAGGATCCCATTGTTTGGGGTGGATTTCACGTCATGCCCATGTACGGCATACTGTGCAGTGTGTCAGACATTCACAAGAATTGTTGACTGGCCATGTGTGATGTGTTTCTGCACCTTATTTCCCCCCACCACCCCTGGGATTGTCATGGGTGCATGTGCAATGTCAGCAGTCCATGTGAGCTTCACTGCTGCACATTGTTGGAGTTCAAGGTGTGTGGCGTTGAGTGTGTGCAAATGTGAGTTGTTGCACGGCTGGGGCACTACCTCCATATTTTCCTTGCCTGGCAGGCCATGCTGAGTGCTTTGTGCTTGTATAGGTGTGATGGTAGTTTGTTGCTCAGGACACATGGCTGTGGTTCACAGTGTGGATGACATCTACCTTTGTCATCACAGTGTGATTGTCATGCAGGCTAGTGTCACCACAATGTGGGGTCCCTGGGGGAGTGCTGTGGTGGTTCTGTCTCTTGCTGTGTTTGTTGCTGTTCCTACAAGCTTGTGTGACATGTGTAATTTGGGCTCCCTCTCATCTCACAATGCCTGTTTGCCCACATAGGGGAATCCAATCCATGAGTTACTTTTGTATGTGACTGTGTTGACATCTGTGTATTAGTGAATCTGGCCTCCTCATGTGTTGTGTGTTTGCCTGGGGACAGTGGCACACTACCCCCTCACCTGTTGTGTATGATATGCAGTGTGAGTCTGCCTGTTTGTGTTTGTGCATTTGCACCACTGCATTTGCATATCTTTAGTTTGCCATTGGCTGTATGTTGTTTGTTGGCTTTCCCTGCTGGCCCTGGGACTGCTAGGTCATCAGTCAGCACATTGATCATGGTTAGTATGTCCCATTGCTGCCATGGTATGGTATTTGTTCACCTGACATCTACAGTCTCCACAGGATATCTACATTTGTGTGTCCATTGGTGCAGATATGTGGGTCTGCATTATGATGCTCACTTCTGTCATTGTGTTATTTGTGAATGTAGCCAATGTGGGCCCCCATGGCTGATGTTTGTGTGCACATGGCCAGAACGATGTGTCATTGGCACTGCACTGCTTGCCTCACACAATCTATGTTGCTATGGGACACAAGCACTACAATGCCACTGTAGTGTTTGGTGTTGTGTGGCCAGGAATAATCCCTGCAGTTTTGTTTTTGCAGCATTTACCAGGACTACACTTACCTTTTGGGCACTGTGGTGATGGGGCTTTGGGCCCCATTGCCACACTGTTCAAAATGTGCTTCAGCTATGGAGCACACACTTACCTTTTGGGCACTGTGGTGATGGGGCTTTGGGCCCCTTTGCCACACTTTTCAAAATGTGCTTCAGCTATGGAGCACACACTTACCTTTTGGGCACTGTGGTGATGGGGCTTTGGGCCCCATTGCCACACTGTTCAAAATGTGCTTCAGCTATGGAGCACACACTTACCTTTTGGGCACTGTGGTGATGGGGCTTTGGGCCACATTGCCACACTGTTCAAAATGTGCTTCAGCTATGGAGCCCACACTTATCTTTTGGGCACTGTGGTGATGGGGCTTTGGGCCACATTGCCACAGTGGTCATGGTCTGCTTGCATTGTGTAGGCCACACACACAATTATGTGTGACACATGTGTTAGGGGGTAACATTGAATGTTCAATGTCATGTTCAGTGCTGTATGCATTTGACACAGACCACACACGCTTGTCATGGTGTTGGGGGTGGGATGTAATTTACAGATAGTCCTTATGTGTGAGCATGCTAGGTGTGTAATGCATTACCCGTCCTATGAGTAGGGGTGGTTGTGGTGACAGGCATCCAGCCCCCTATAGGTGGGGATGGCAGTAGTGACAGGCATCCAGCCCACGCTGAGTAGGGGTGGTGTTAGTGGTAGGCATCCATCCCCCCATGAGTGGGGATGGTAGTAGTGGTAGGCATCCAGCCCCCTATGGGTGGGGATGGCAGTAGTGACAGGCATCCAGCCCCCCATGAGTGGGGATGGTAGTAGTGGTAGGCATCCAGACCCCCATGAGTGGAGATGGTAGTTGTGGTAGGCATCCAGCCCCCCATGAGTGGGGATGGTAGTAGTGGTAGGCATCCAGCCCCCCATGAGTGGGGATGGTAGTAGTGGGCAGTAGTGGCAGGAATCCATCCCCCTATGGGTGGGGATGGCAGTAGTGACAGGCATCCAGCCCACCCTGAGTGGGGGTGGTGTTAGTGGTAGGCATCCAGCCCCCCATGAGTGGGGATGGTAGTAGTGGTAGGCATCCAGCCCCCATGAGTGTGGATGGTAGTAGTGGTAGGCATCCAGACCCCCATGAGTGGGGATGGTAGTAGTGGTAGGCATCCAGCCCCCATGAGTGGGGATGGTAGTAGTGGTAGGCATCCAGCCCCCCATGAGTGGGGATGGTAGTAGTGGTAGGCATCCAGCCCCCCATGAGTGGGGATGGCAGTAGTGGCAGGCATCCATCCCCCTATGGGTGGGGATGGCAGTAGTGACAGCCATCCAGCCCCCTATGGGTGGAGATGGTAGTAGTGACAGCCATCCAGCCCCCTATGGGTGGGGATGGCAGTAGTGACAGGCATCCAGCCCCCCATGAGTGGGGATGGTAGTAGTGGTAGGCATCCAGCCCCCCATGAGTGGGGATGGTAGTAGTGGTAGGCATCCAGCCCACCATGAGTGGGGATGGTAGTGGTGGTAGGCATCCAGCCCCCCATGAGTGGGGATGGCAGTAGTGGCAGGCATCCACCCCCTATGGGTGGGGATGGCAGTAGTGACAGCCATCCAGCCCTCTATGGGTGGGGATGGTAGTAGTGACAGCCATCCAGCCCCCTATGGGTGGGGATGGCAGTAGTGACAGGCATCCAGCCCCCCATGAGTGGGGATGGTAGTAGTGGTAGGCATCCAGCCGCCCATGAGTGGGGATGGTAGTGGTGGTAGGCATCCAGCCCCCCATGAGTGGGGATGGTAGTAGTGGTAGGCATCCAGCCCCCCATGAGTGGGGATGGCAGTAGTGACAGGCATCCAGCCCCCCATGAGTGGGGATGGTAGTAGTGATAGGCATCCAGACCCCCATGAGTGGGGATGGTAGTAGTGGTAGGCATCCAGCCCCCCATGAGTGGGGATGGTAATAGTGGTAGGCATCCAGCCCCCCATGTTGTCTGACTAGCAGGACTTTCAGTGTGCACACCACTGGCTAGCATGCCCACTGAGTAGTTGTCACACCCCAAAGTGTGTAGTTACATGCACTGAACTGGTACAGTGCAGTAACAGTGCATTCCAACTAGGTTTACTTCCCATGCAATGATACCATGTAGTGACTGCTGGCAAACTGTTCATAGCCATTGTTGGACTGCCTGTGTACATCATATGCCCCTGTGATTGAGACATGTATATCCAACTGTGTGATGCACGTATATGTTGCATGTGTAGTAATGGCCTTTTCACTTTGTCATCCTCACAGGTTGATGCCCACCAGAAGCAGGAAATTTGGCTGACCATCGCCCGGAAAGTAAGATCCGTGGGGGTCTACAGGCGCAGGATCCGCAACTGCCAGAAGAGGTGGCAGGACCTTCGTGGCTGGACCCGGAGGATCGCAAGGGTCCAGCTGAAGCTGTCGCCTCCTCGCAGGAGGGGCGGACACCGGACCCTGACCGCCCACATGCTCCGGATCCTGGCGGTGGTCTTCCCTGACCTGGATGGGCAGCTGAAGGACAGACAGCAGCAAGGAGGGGGTGAGTCCATGACTGCACTGTGCACTTTGTCTGACATGCTATGTGCCCTCCTCTGGCCTGGTTAAACTTCCACAGTACATCAGTCATGTGGTCCAGGACCCATGTCCCTCATTTGTGACATGCCCACTTCTCCTCTGATACGCATATGTGTGGCCCTTATAGTCGGGAAATTGTGTCATTTGGGGACTGTGTCATTGCATTTTGCTTTGCTCAAGGTGGGGGACAGCATTTGTTCCCGTGACTATGTTGTGCAATTAATGGGTGGTTCAATTGCTTACACAATGCCTAAGTTCAGACATGTAATCTGGGTGTAACTTTGATATGTGGTCCGCTTGCTGCTCTGACTCACCACATGTCCCTGGGGAATTTGGCACACACCCATGCTGCTGGTGGGAACAATGTTTGGGCCTCAGGAGTATGTGTATCCAGTGTGTCACACATGCTTAGCCACCTGCCACTGTCCAGGACTCATCCCTCTTACAGGTGGAGCTGGACAGTTATGCCTACTCCAGGGCATGCAATACACTCTGTACTCCCACTCCCGTGTATCATCTGGCATGTTGTGATCAGTGAAATGTACCCTCAGGTGTCTGCCTCTGTCTCATTGTGCTGTGTCTTCGTTGTCAGGACTACTGGTATGTTTATCGGTTAGGGCTCAGCATGCCATCTGAGATGTGACCATGATAGACGATACTTCTGTGACTTATAGGTGTCTGATCACTTGACTGTGCACACAGGTGTTTGCAACTGTGACTTTCAGGCAGCTGTATTGTCATTCACAGCACACTGTGAGGTGCTCATGTTCAGAGAGTTGTGTTTCATGTCCCCCTTATGTCCAGTTGGTATGACGTGGACAAATAGTAGTACAGATGATGTGGTATTTGGGGGATGGACATGTGCACTTGTCAGTCACATAACTTGCATTCCCCATGCCCTCGGATTGTGACACAGTGCAGACTGTTGTTGGCTGGCTGCCATGGCCATGTGACTTGAGACAGTAATGTATGACTTTGCACGCATTCCTGTGTCATGGCATTAAACTTCCTGAGACTGATCCTGCAGGGGAGTGACATGTGCAACATGCACCCCATTGTGGCATTGACTATCCGGACATGGGTGCATCATGGTGTCTGGTGCTGGTATGCATCACATGCATTTCTATTTAGACTCTGGCCATCCCTTTATCCGGACACCTGCACTGACTCAGTGGCAAGAGATGTGATGTGTGCATGTTCACATACTTCACCGTGTTTCCTGCAATGTCCAACAACTGTGTAGGTGGTGCATGTGTCCGCAGTGGGGTCTTACCATCAGACAGGCACCAGACAGATGGGTGCAAGGGCAGGAGGGGTGTGAGTCCCATGGTTGACCATCAGACTGACAATTGGCTTCCCCGAATCTGTGTGGGGACTTTAGGCAATGTTCAACTAAGGATGCCAGGGCTTGCTCTGTAATGTGCTGTACTTACTGTGGTGTGTGCGGTCAGTGCATGTGACTGATGTTTGTCTGTTTCCCTAATTGTTTGCAGATACATCCACGGCCACAGGAGGGGACAGCTCCACGGACCAGGAGGAGCAGCGGAGCCAGACTGGGTCAGCATCGGACGAGTGGTCAGAGGGACCCAGTGGCATGGAGGGCGAGGGGAGCCACACCGAGGAGTCCTCAGCACCACCCCTCTCAGCTGAGGACCACAGCAGCTCGGAGCTGAGACCCTTGTGGAGGCGGGTCTCAGCAGCCACCAAAGGCCAGCTAGTCTGTCTGGCCCCGCTACCACCACCACCACCACCGCCCTCCCATTGGCTCCCATTCCTGAGGTCCGTGGAGGCTCCCGTACTCGGGAGCGTGTCTCCTTCGTGCCAGGAACCGCACCCTCTGCCCCTGTGTCCCCTGCTGCCCTGAGTGAGGAGTCTGTGTACCTCCTTCGGCAGCTCCATGTAGGGCAGACAGCAATGCTGAGTGTCCTCCATGCACACACCACTCTGTTGACACAGCTGGTGTCATTCATGGAGGGCATCTCGACGGGTATGTCTGCCCTACAGAGGAGCAATAAGTCCATGGACTCCTCCCTGATGGCAGCAGTGTCCCTCCTCCAAAAGTCCCTCACCCCTCCCACCTCTGCCCCATCCACACTTCCTGTCCCCCTACCTGTCCAAAGCACATGCACACCTGCTCAGTCACTAAAACACACAGACACGAGCAGCACAGACACACCCAAGAGAAAGGCAAGACGTGCACACAAGCATCCTCAGGGGACTGATACCACAGACACAGGGGATGGGGAACACACACACACACAGGCAACCACAGTCACTCCGCAATCCTCAAGATCCTCTCCCTCCAAGACCCCTTCCCTTGCCTCACCTGCAACCCCACCTGATCAGCAGCTCTTCCTCAGTGACCTCGGCCTCATCCTCTCCAATTCCGCTGATCCAGCATACCGGGGGAAGAGGAAGTCCACCCACACAGAGGGGAGTGCCCCTTGCCCCCGGACACCCTCCCCCAGGCAGAGTGAGCCCCCCACCGCAAGTCCCCCCGGTCCCAGAAGAGCAAGACCCCGCCACCGCCCTGCAAGTCAACCACCCAGTCTCTCACCTCCATCCCCCAGGCCACCACTCCACAGGTTCCACCGCCACACCCTGCCCCAGGTTCCCCCATACACCGATACCGCATCCCCAAACTGCTTAGGCCCTCCCCCTGCCACTTGCTCTTCCACCCCCAAACCAGACGCTCTGCCTGTTTGTACCACTGGTGTGGAGACCGTGTCCCCCCCTCTGTCCTGCCCAGCTCTTCTGCCCCCCCTTCCACTACCTTGGAGTCATGCACTGCAGTGGAGTCCACAACCACCCCGTCTGACTCGGGCACTGCATTGGGGACCCAGTCCACTCCATCTGACCAGCCCACTGCAGTGGTTGCAGCACCAACACCATCTGACTTGAGCCCTGCGGTTGTGCCAGCCCCCCCTGAGTCAGACACCTCCACTGCAGTTACCGGTGACACTCCTGCACCCACCTCCCCTTCACTGCCTCTTTCTGGCATCCCCTGATCCTGTCCCTGCGGTGCCTGTCCTGCCCCTCCAAGGGGGATGTCCCCTGTCCGTACCTGTGCAGGCAAGCAATTGTTGACAAGTTGTCACACATCACCCTGTTGGGACTGTATATTTGGACTGGCCATTGGCCTTAGTTTATTTTGGACTTTTGATTTGAGTTGCACACTTGCTGAATAAAGCCTATTTTTGTTTACTTGTGGTTAATCTTTGGAGGTACATGATGTAGATGTGTAGAATCATGCATTTGCTGTTGTAATAGTGTTCAGTTCAGATAAATGAAGTTTTGCTGTGATGGGCTCCATGTGGTCCATGGGATATGTGTCCTAATCTAGTCTGGATCTATAGCATCCTTTGCTGCAGTCTGAGGGTGTAATGTTCAGCATTTGACACAGGGATGTACATTTAGCATTTGTAGATTACCATCTTTGTCCTACACTGATGCACATCTGGTGGGCTTCCCACTGTCCAATGTTCCTAGTACCCTGACTGTGTGCCCGTCTCCAATGGACATGCAGTTTAGCACATCAAATTTGGAGGACTCATCTGTGTACACAGTGCAAGTTGCTTGACACGTGTCTTGGGTGTATGCAGATGACTGACGTGACACTCCCGTGCCCAGGCTGATATGAGCAGAGCCTTCAGTGTGTTGTAGTTGTTGACTCACTGACCGAGTGTTCTGCTGACATGTTTGAGTCGTGCACAGACAAGGTTTGGCACAGCTGACCTTCCACAGGAGTGGAGTGCCCTCATGGCAGTGCGTGATTCCGTGATATAGGCTGTGCCCGTGTTGTGTGTTGTGTAGGCATGTCTGTGCGTGTTCCCTTCTCCTTTTCCTACACAGGCTGTGTCCCTACGGATGTTCCTGTTTGTGATGCTTGCTGAGTTGTTCTGTGTTCATCCAGCATCTTGGACCTGGTTTCTCCGGGATGTGGGTGCATGGCAAACTAATGTTCATGAGGTTGTCATCCCTAGTTGTCTTTGTTGTCAGGGCTGGGGATGTGGGCAAACGCAGATGGGACACAGTCAGGATTCCTCTTGGCACTTGTTGGTTACACGAGTAATGTGATTTTCTGTTTGTGTATGCTTTCAGTGATTGTGACACGTTGTGTGTGTGACTGCTGCCACTCCTCAGGGTCCGAGCTGCAATGTTGGGAGTTGTCTATGTGTGTCCTTTGTGGGTCAGCTTGGCTTCTTCATTGGTGTGTGACTATGGCCAGGATCCCATTGTTTGGGGTGGATTTCACGTCATGCCCATGTACGGCATACTGTGCAGTGTGTCAGACATTCACAAGAATTGTTGACTGGCCATGTGTGATGTGTTTCTGCACCTTATTTCCCCCCACCACCCCTGGGATTGTCATGGGTGCATGTGCAATGTCAGCAGTCCATGTGAGCTTCACTGCTGCACATTGTTGGAGTTCAAGGTGTGTGGCGTTGAGTGTGTGCAAATGTGAGTTGTTGCACGGCTGGGGCACTACCTCCATATTTTCCTTGGCTGGCAGGCCATGCTGAGTGCTTTGTGCTTGTATAGGTGTGATGGTAGTTTGTTGCTCAGGACACATGGCTGTGGTTCACAGTGTGGATGACATCTACCTTTGTCATCACAGTGTGATTGTCATGCAGGCTAGTGTCACCACAATGTGGGGTCCCTGGGGGGAGTGCTGTGGTGGTTCTGTCTCTTGCTGTGTTTGTTGCTGTTCCTACAAGCTTGTGTGACATGTGTAATTTGGGCTCCCTCTCATCTCACAATGCCTGTTTGCCCACATAGGGGAATCCAATCCATGAGTTACTTTTGTATGTGACTGTGTTGACATCTGTGTATTAGTGAATCTGGCCTCCTCATGTGTTGTGTGTTTGCCTGGGGACAGTGGCACACTACCCCCCTCACCTGTTGTGTATGATATGCAGTGTGAGTCTGCCTGTTTGTGTTTGTGCATTTGCACCACTGCATTGGCATATCTTTAGTTTGCCATTGGCTGTATGTTGTTTGTTGGCTTTCCCCTGCTGGCCCTGGGACTGCTAGGTCATCAGTCAGCACATTGATCATGGTTAGTATGTCCCATTGCTGCCATGGTATGGTATTTGTTCACCTGACATCTACAGTCTCCACAGGATATCTACATTTGTGTGTCCATTGGTGCAGATATGTGGGTCTGCATTATGATGCTCACTTCTGTCATTGTGTTATTTGTGAATGTAGACAATGTGGGCCCCCATGGCTGATGTTTGTGTGCACATGGCCAGAACGATGTGTCATTGGCACTGCACTGCTTGCCTCACACAATCTATGTTGCTATGGGACACAAGCACTACAATGCCACTGTAGTGTTTGGTGTTGTGTGGCCAGGAATAATCCCTGCAGTTTTGTTTTTGCAGCATTTACCAGGACTACACTTACCTTTTGGGCACTGTGGTGATGGGGCTTTGGGCCCCATTGCCACACTATTCAAAATGTGCTTCAGCTATGGAGCACACACTTACCTTTTGGGCACTGTGGTGATGGGGCTTTGGGCCCCTTTGCCACACTTTTCAAAATGTGCTTCAGCTATGGAGCACACACTTACCTTTGGGCACTGTGGTGATGGGGCTTTGGGCCCCATTGCCACACTGTTCAAAATGTGCTTCAGCTATGGAGCACACACTTACCTTTTGGGCACTGTGGTGATGGGGCTTTGGGCCACATTGCCACACTGTTCAAAATGTGCTTCAGCTATGGAGCACACACTTATCTTTTGGGCACTGTGGTGATGGGGCTTTGGGCCACATTGCCACAGTGGTCATGCTCTGCTTGCATTGTGTAGGCCACACACACAATTATGTGTGACACATGTGTTAGGGGGTAACATTGAATGTTCAATGTCATGTTCAGTGTTGTATGCATTTGACACAGACCACACACGCTTGTCATGGTGTTGGGGGTGGGATGTAATTTACAGACAGTCCTTATGTGGGAGTATGCTAGTTGTGTAATGCATTACCCGTCCTATGAGTAGGGGTGGTTGTGGTGACAGGCATCCAGCCCCCTATAGGTGGGGATGGCAGTAGTGACAGGCATCCAGCCCACCCTGAGTAGGGGTGGTGTTAGTGGTAGGCATCCATCCCCCCATGAGTGGGGATGGTAGTAGTGGTAGGCATCCAGCCCCCTATGGGTGGGGATGGCAGTAGTGACAGGCATCCAGCCCCCCATGAGTGGGGATGGTAGTAGTGGTAGGCATCCAGACCCCCATGAGTGGGGATGGTAGTATTGGTAGGCATCCAGCCCCCCATGAGTGGGGATGGTAGTAGTGGTAGGCATCCAGCCCCCCATGAGTGGGGATGGTAGTAGTGGGCAGTAGTGGCAGGCATCCATCCCCCTATGGGTGGGGATGGCAGTAGTGACAGGCATCCAGCCCACCCTGAGTGGGGGTGGTGTTAGTGGTAGGCATCCAGCCCCCCATGAGTGGGGATGGTAGTAGTGGTAGGCATCCAGCCCCCCATGAGTGGGGATGGTAGTAGTGGTAGGCATCCAGACCCCAATGAGTGGGGATGGTAGTAGTGGTAGGCATCCAGCCCCCATGAGTGGGGATGGTAGTAGTGGTAGGCATCCAGCCCCCCATGAGTGGGGATGGTAGTAGTGGTAGGCATCCAGCCCCCCATGAGTGGGGATGGCAGTAGTGGCAGGCATCCATCTCCCTATGGGTGGGGATGGCAGTAGTGACAGCCATCCAGCCCCCTATGGGTGGAGATGGTAGTAGTGACAGCCATCCAGTCCCCTATGGGTGGGGATGGCAGTAGTGACAGGCATCCAGCCCCCCATGAGTGGGGATGGTAGTAGTGGTAGGCATCCAGCCCCCCATGAGTGGGGATGGTAGTAGTGGTACGCATCCAGCCCACCATGAGTGGGGATGGTAGTGGTGGTAGGCATCCAGCCCCCCATGAGTGGGGATGGCAGTAGTGGCAGGCATCCATCCCCCTATGGGTGGGGATGGCAGTAGTGACAGCCATCCAGCCCTCTATGGGTGGGGATGGTAGTAGTGACAGCCATCCAGCCCCCTATGGGTGGGGATGGCAGTAGTGACAGGCATCCAGCACCCCATGAGTGGGGATGGTAGTAGTGGTAGGCATCCAGCCCCCCATGAGTGGGGATGGTAGTGGTGGTAGGCATCCAGCCCCCCATGAGTGGGGATGGTAGTAGTGGTAGGCATCCAGCCCCCCATGAGTGGGGATGGCAGTAGTGACAGGCATCCAGCCCCCCATGAGTGGGGATGGTAGTAGTGGTAGGCATCCAGACCCCCATGAGTGGGGATGGTAGTAGTGGTAGGCATCCAGCCCCCCATGAGTGGGGATGGTAATAGTGGTAGGCATCCAGCCCCCCATGTTGTCTGACTAGCAGGACTTTCAGTGTGCACACCACTGGCTAGCATGCCCACTGAGTAGTAGTCACACCCCAAAGTGTGTAGTTACATGCACTGAACTGGTACAGTGCAGTAACAGTGCATTCCAACTAGGTTTACTTCCCATGCAATGATACCATGTAGTGACTGCTGGCAAACTGTTCATAGCCATTGTTGGACTGCCTGTGTACATCATATGCCCCTGTGATTGAGACATGTATATCCAACTGTGTGATGCACGTATATGTTGCGTGTGTAGTAATGGCCTTTTCACTTTGTCATCCTCACAGGTTGATGCCCACCAGAAGCAGGAAATGTGGCTGACCATCGCCCGGAAAGTAAGATCCGTGGGGGTCTACAGGCGCAGGATCCGCAACTGCCAGAAGAGGTGGCAGGACCTTCGTGGCTGGACCCGGAGGATCGCAAGGGTCCAGCTGAAGCTGTCGCCTCCTCGCAGGAGGGGCGGACACCGGACCCTGACCCCCCCACATGCTCCGGATCCTGGCGGTGGTCTTCCCTGACCTGGATGGGCAGCTGAAGGACAGACAGCAGCAAGGAGGGGGTGAGTCCATGACTGCACTGTGCACTTTGTCTGACATGCTATGTGCCCTCCTCTGGCCTGGTTAAACTTCCACAGTACATCAGTCATGTGGTCCAGGACCCATGTCCCTCATTTGTGACATGCCCACTTCTCCTCTGATACGCATATGTGTGGCCCTTATAGTCGGGAAATTGTGTCATTTGGGGAGTGTGTCATTGCATTTTGCTTTGCTCAAGGTGGGGGACAGCATTTGTTCCCGTGACTATGTTGTGCGATTAATGGGTGGCTCAATTGCTTACACAATGCCTAAGTTCTGACATGTAATCTGGGTGTAACTTTGATATGTGGTCCGCTTGCTGCTCTGACTCACCACATGTCCCTGGGGAATTTGGCACACACCCATGCTGCTGGTGGGAACAATGTTTGGGCCTCAGGAGTATGTGTATCCAGTGTGTCACACATGCTTAGCCACCTGCCTACTGTCCAGGACTCATCCCTCTTACAGGTGGAGCTGGACAGTTATGCCTACTCCAGGGCATGCAATACACTCTGTACTCCCACTCCCGTGTATCATCTGGCATGTTGTGATCAGTGAAATGTACCCTCAAGT
This sequence comes from Calotriton arnoldi, assembly GCA_963921515.1. Lineage (NCBI taxonomy): Eukaryota > Metazoa > Chordata > Amphibia > Caudata > Salamandridae > Calotriton > Calotriton arnoldi. The sequence continues at coordinate 2,315,020 of CAWUFW010000504.1, forward strand.
GTCTGCCTCTGTCTCATTGTGCTGTGTCTTCGTTGTCAGGACTACTGGTATGTTTATCGGTTAGGGCTCAGCATGCCATCTGAGATGTGACCATGATAGACGATACTTCTGTGACTTATAGGTGTCTGATCACTTGACTGTGCACACAGGTGTTTGCAACTGTGACTTTCAGGCAGCTGTATTGTCATTCACAGCACACTGTGAGGTGCTCATGTTCAGAGAGTTGTGTTTCATGTCCCCCATATGTCCAGTTGGTATGACGTGGACAAATAGTAGTACAGATGATGTGGTATTTGGGGGATGGACATGTGCACTTGTCAGTCACATAACTTGCATTCCCCATGCCCTCGGATTGTGACACAGTGCAGACTGTTGTTAGCTGGCTGCCATGGCCATGTGACTTGAGACAGTAATGTATGACTTTGCACGCATTCCTGTGTCATGGCATTAAACTTCCTGAGACTGATCCTGCAGGGGAGTGACATGTGCAACATGCACCCCATTGTGGCATTGACTATCCGGACATGGGTGCATCATAGTGTCTGGTGCTGGTATGCATCACATGCATTTCTATTTAGACTCTGGCCATCCCTTTATCCGGACACCTGCACTGACTCAGTGGCAAGAGATGTGATGTGTGCATGTTCACATACTTCACCGTGTTCCCTGCAATGTCCAACAACTGTGTAGGTGGTGCATGTGTCCGCAGTGGGGTCTTACCATCAGACAGGCACCAGACAGATGGGTGCAAGGGCAGGAGGGGTGTGAGTCCCATGGTTGACCATCAGACTGACAATTGGCTTCCCCGAATCTGTGTGGGGACTTTAGGCAATGTTCAACTAAGGATGCCAGGGCTTGCTCTGTAATGTGCTGTACTTACTGTGGTGTGTGCGGTCAGTGCAGGTGACTGATGTTTGTCTGTTTCCCTAATTGTTTGCAGATACATCCACGGCCACTGGAGGGGACAGCTCCACGGACCAGGAGGAGCAGCGGAGCCAGACTGGGTCAGCATCGGACGAGTGGTCAGAGGGACCCAGTGGCACGGAGGGCGAGGGGAGCCACACCGAGGAGTCCTCAGCACCATCCACCTCAGCTGAGGACCACAGCAGCTCGGAGGATGACTCCCTTGTGGAGGCGGGTCTCAGCAGCCACCAAAGGCCAGCTAGTCTGTCTGGCCCCGCCACCACCACCACCACCGCCCTCCCATTGGCTCCCATTCCTGAGGTCCGTGGAGGCTCCCGTACTCGGGAGCGTGTCTCCTTCGTGCCAGGCACCGCACCCCCTGCCCCTGTGTCCCCTGCTGCCCTGAGTGAGGAGTCTGTGTACCTCCTTCGGCAGCTCCATGTAGGGCAGACAGCAATGCTGAGTGTCCTCCATGCACACACCACTCTGTTGACACAGCTGGTGTCGTTCATGGAGGGCATCTCGACGGGTATGTCTGCCCTACAGAGGAGCAATAAGTCCATGGACTCCTCCCTGATGGCAGCAGTGTCCCTCCTCCAACAGTCCCTCACCCCTCCCACCTCTGCCCCATCCACACTTCCTGTCCCCCTACCTGTCCAAAGCACATGCACACCTGCACAGTCACCCAAACACACAGACACGAGCAGCACAGACACACCCAAGAGAAAGGCAAGACGTGCACACAAGCATCCTCAGGGGACTGATACCACAGACACAGGGGATGGGGAACACACACACACACAGGCAACCACAGTCACTCCGCAATCCTCAAGATCCTCTCCCTCCAAGACCCCTTCCCTTGCCTCACCTGCAACCCCACCTGATCAGCAGCTCTTCCTCAGTGACCTCGGCCTCTTCCCCTCCAATCCCGCTGATCCAGCATACCGGGGGAAGAGGAAGTCCACCCACACAGAGGGGAGTGCCCCTCGCCCCCGGACACCCTCCCCCAGGCGCAGGCAGAGTGAGCCCCCACCCGCAAGTCCCCCGGTCCCAGAAGAGCAAGACCCCGCCACCGCCCTGCAAGTCAACCACCCAGTCTCTCACCTCCATCCCCCAGGCCACCACTCCACAGGTTCCACCGCCACACCCTGCCCCAGGTTCCCCCACACACCGATACCGCATCCCCAAACTGCTTAGGCCCTCCCCCTGCCACTTGCTCTTCCACCCCCAAACCAGATGCTCTGCCTGTTTGTGCCACTGGTGTGGAGACCGTGTCCCCCCCTCTGTCCTGCCCAGCTCTTCTGCCGCCCCTTCCACTACCTTGGAGTCATGCACTGCGGTGGAGTCCACAACCACCCTGTCTGACTCGGGCACTGCATTGGGGACCCAGTCCACTCCATCTGACCAGCCCACTGCAGTGGTTGCAGCACCAACACCATCTGACTTGAGCCCTGCGGTTGTGCCAGCCCCCCCTGAGTCAGACACCTCCACTGCAGTTGCCGGTGACACTCCTGCACCCACCTCCCCTTCACTGCCTCTTTCTGGCATCCCCTGATCCTGTCCCTGCGGTGCCTGTCCTGCCCCTCCAAGGGGGATGTCCCCTGTCCGTACCTGTGCAGGCAAGCAATTGTTGACAAGTTGTCACACATCACCCTGTTGGGACTGTATATTTGGACTGGCCATTGGCCTTAGTTTATTTTGGACTTTTGATTTGAGTTGCACACTTGCTGAATAAAGCCTATTTTTGTTTACTTGTGGTTAATCTTTGGAGGTACATGATGTAGATGTGTAGAATCATGCATTTGCTGTTGTAATAGTGTTCAGTTCAGGTAAATGAAGTTTTGCTGTGATGGGCTCCATGTGGTCCATGGGATATGTGTCCTAATCTAGTCTGGATCTATAGCATCCTTTGCTGCAGTCTGAGGGTGTAATGTTCAGCATTTGACACAGGGATGTACATTTAGCATTTGTAGATTACCATCTTTGTCCTACACTGATGCACATCTGGTGGGCTTCCCACTGTCCAATGTTCCTAGTACCCTGACTGTGTGCCCGTCTCCAATGGACATGCAGTTTAGCACATCAAATTTGGAGGACTCATCTGTGTACACAGTGCAAGTTGCTTGACACGTGTCTTGGGTGTATGCAGATGACTGATGTGACACTCCCGTGCCCAGGCTGATATGAGCAGAGCCTTCAGTGTGTTGTAGTTGTTGACTCACTGACCGAGTGTTCTGCTGACATGTTTGAGTCGTGCACAGACAAGGTTTGGCACAGCTGACCTTCCACAGGAGTGGAGTGCCCTCATGGCAGTGCGTGATTCCGTGATATAGGCTGTGCCCGTGTTGTGTGTTGTGTAGGCATGTCTGTGCGTGTTTCCTTCTCCTTTTCCTACACAGGCTGTGTCCCTACGGATGTTCCTGTTTGTGATGCTTGCTGAGTTGTTCTGTGTTCATCCAGCATCTTGGACCTGGTTTCTCCGGGATGTGGGTGCATGGCAAACTAATGTTCGTGAGGTTGTCATCCCTAGTTGTCTTTGTTGTCGGGGATGTGGGCAAACGCAGATGGGACACAGTCAGGATTCCTCTTGGCACTTGTTGGTTACACGAGTAATGTGATTTTCTGTTTGTGTATGCTTTCAGTGATTGTGACACGTTGTGTGTGTGACTGCTGCCACTCCTCAGGGTCAGAGCTGCAATGTTGGGAGTTGTCTATGTGTGTCCTTTGTGGGTCAGCTTGGCTTCTTCATTGGTGTGTGACTATGGCCAGGATCCCATTGTTTGGGGTGGATTTCACGTCATGCCCATGTACGGCATACTGTGCAGTGTGCGGCATACTGTGCAGTGTGTCAGACATTCACAAGTATTGTTGACTGGCCATGTGTGATGTGTTTCTGCACCTTATTTCCCCCCACCACCCCTGGGATTGTCATGGGTGCATGTGCAATGTCAGCAGTCCATGTGAGCTTCACTGCTGCACATTGTTGGAGTTCAAGGTGTGTGGCGTTGAGTGTGTGCAAATGTGAGTTGTTGCACGGCTGGGGCACTACCTCCATATTTTCCTTGGCTGGCAGGCCATGCTGAGTGCTTTGTGCTTGTATAGGTGTGATGGTAGTTTGTTGCTCAGGACACATGGCTGTGGTTCACAGTGTGGATGACATCTACCTTTGTCATCACAGTGTGATTGTCATGCAGGCTAGTGTCACCACAATGTGGGGTCCCTGGGGGAAGTGCTGTGGTGGTTCTGTCTCTTGCTGTGTTTGTTGCTGTTCCTACAAGCTTGTGTGACATGTGTAATTTGGGCTCCCTCTCATCTCACAATGCCTGTTTGCCCACATAGGGGAATCCAATCCATGAGTTACTTTTGTATGTGACTGTGTTGACATCTGTGTATTAGTGAATCTGGCCTCCTCATGTGTTGTGTGTTTGCCTGGGGACACTGGCACACTACCCCCTCACCTGTTGTGTATGATATGCAGTGTGAGTCTGCCTGTTTGTGTTTGTGCATTTGCACCACTGCATTGGCATATCTTTAGTTTGCCATTGGCTGTATGTTGTTTGTTGGCTTTCCCCTGCTGGCCCTGGGACTGCTAGGTCATCAGTCAGCACATTGATCATGGTTAGTATGTCCCATTGCTGCCATGGTATGGTATTTGTTCACCTGACATCTACAGTCTCCACAGGATATCTACATTTGTGTGTCCATTGGTGCAGATATGTGGGTCTGCATTATGATGCTCACTTCTGTCATTGTGTTATTTGTGAATGTAGACAATGTGGGCCCCCATGGCTGATGTTTGTGTGCACATGGCCAGAACGATGTGTCATTGGCACTGCACTGCTTGCCTCACACAATCTATGTTGCTATGGGACACAAGCACTACAATGCCACTGTAGTGTTTGGTGTTGTGTGGCCAGGAATAATCCCTGCAGTTTTGTTTTTGCAGCTTTTACCAGGACTACACTTACCTTTTGGGCACTGTGGTGATGGGGCTTTGGGCCCCATTGCCACACTGTTCAAAATGTGCTTCAGCTATGGAGCACACACTTACCTTTGGGCACTGTGGTGATGGGGCTTTGGGCCCCATTGCCACACTGTTCAAAATGTGCTTCAGCTATGGAGCACACACTTACCTTTTGGGCACTGTGGTGATGGGGCTTTGGGCCCCATTGCCACACTGTTCAAAATGTGCTTCAGCTATGGAGCACACACTTACCTTTTGGGCACTGTGGTGATGGGGCTTTGGGCCCCATTGCCACACTGTTCAAAATGTGCTTCAGCTATGGAGCACACACTTACCTTTGGGCACTGTGGTGATGGGGCTTTGGGCCACATTGCCACACTGTTCAAAATGTGCTTCAGCTATGGAGCACACACTTATCTTTTGGGCACTGTGGTGATGGGGCTTTGGGCCACATTGCCACAGTGGTCATGGTCTGCTTGCATTGTGTAGGCCACACACACAATTATGTGTGACACATGTGTTAGGGGGTAACATTGAATGTTCAATGTCATGTTCAGTGTTGTATGCATTTGACACAGACCACACACGCTTGTCATGGTGTTGGGGGTGGGATATAATTTACAGACAGTCCTTATGTGGGAGTATGCTAGTTGTGTAATGCATTACCCGTCCTATGAGTAGGGGTGGGGATGGCAGTAGTGACAGGCATCCAGCCCACCCTGAGTGGGGATGGTAGTAGTGACAGCCATCCAGCCCCCTATGGGTGGGGATGGCAGTAGTGGCATGCATCCAGCCCCCATGAGTGGGGATGGCAGTAGTGACAGGCATCCAGCCCCCATGAGTGGGGATGGTAGTAGTGGTAGGCATCCAGCCCCCCATGAGTGGGGATGGTAGTAGTGACAGGCATCCAGCCCACCCTGAGTGGGGATGGTAGTAGTGGTAGGCATCCAGCCCACCCTGAGTGGGGGTGGTGTTAGTGGTAGGCATCCATCCCCCTATGGGTGGGGATGGCAGTAGTGGCAGGCATCCAGCCCCCCATGAGTGGGGATGGTAGTAGTGACAGCGATCCAGCCCCCTATGGGTGGGGATGGCAGTAGTGGTAGGCATCCAGCCCCCCATGAGTGGGGATGGTAGTAGTGGCAGGCATCCATCCCCCTATGGGTGGGGATGGCAGTAGTGACAGGCATCCAGCCCACCCTGAGTGGGGGTGGTGTTAGTGGTAGGCATCCAGCCCCCCATGAGTGGGGATGGCAGTAGTGACAGGCATCCAGCCCCCCATGAGTGGGGATGGTAGTAGTGGTAGGCATCCAGCCCCCCATGAGTGGGGATGGTAGTAGTGGTAGGCATCCAGCCCCCCATGAGTGGGGACGGCAGTAGTGGCAGGCATCCATCCCCCTATGGGTGGGGATGACAGTAGTGACAGGCATCCAGCCCACCCTGAGTGGGGGTGGTGTTAGTGGTAGGCATCCAGCCCCCCATGAGTGGGGATGGCAGTAGTGACAGGCATCCAGCCCCCCATGAGTGGGGATGGTAGTATTGGTAGACATCCAGCCCCCCATGAGTGGGGATGGTAGTAGTGGTAGGCATCCATCCCCTATGGGTGGGGATGGCAGTAGTGACAGCCATCCAGCCCCCTATGGGTGGGGATGGTAGTAGTGACAGCCATCCAGCCCCCTATGGGTGGGGATGGCAGTAGTGACAGGCATCCAGCCCACCCTGAGTAGGGGTGGTGTTAGTGGTAGGCATCCAGCCCCATATGGGTGGGGATGGCAGTAGTGACAGGCATCCAGCCCACCCTGAGTGGGGATGGTAGTAGTGACAGCCATCCAGCCCCCTATGGGTGGGGATGGTAGTAGTGGTAGGCATCCAGCCCCCCATGAGTGGGGATGGTAGTAGTGACAGGCATCCAGCCCACCCTGAGTGGGGATGGTAGTAGTGGTAGGCATCCAGCCCACCCTGAGTGGGGGTGGTGTTAGTGGTAGGCATCCATCCCCCTATGGGTGGGGATGGCAGTAGTGGCAGGCATCCAGCCCCCCATGAGTGGGGATGGTAGTAGTGACAGCGATCCAGCCCCCTATGGGTGGGGATGGCAGTAGTGGCAGGCATCCAGCCCCCCATGAGTGGGGATTTTAGTAGTGGTAGGCATCCATCCCCCTATGGGTGGGGATGGTAGTAGTGGCAGGCATCCATCCCCCTATGGGTGTGTATGGCATTGGTGATGGCCATCCCGCCCCTATGGTTCTGCTGTTGCTAGTGTACGTCATTTGTGCATCCCTATGTGTGTGTGACATATTTCGGGTACGTGTCGTTTGTTTGTGTTGTGGGTGTTTGACTTACCGTCTGCGCCGTACGCGTCCGTACCGGTCCCGGTAATAGATGTAGAGTATTGGTAGGACCTGCGCGATGGGATTCATGGTTGGGTCGTCTCGTTCGGGTTTCTCGTGGCTTCGACTCGTACTCGTCGCTGGCTTGTTTGTCTCGTCGCCGTGGATCGTCTTGTGGCGCGAATCGGAGCTTATGTGCAGCTCTCCCGGATGCTCAAACGTGCCGGACGTAGCGACGAGTTCGGCACGTACGGAAGACGCATCGTACTAGTCCGGCCGGAAGGTGCTGTGTATTTGGTTCCGTGCGACTCGATTCGGCGTTTACGGATCCGGCTCAGGCGGGGAACAGGAGCTGGAATGGGTAAGTACGGCTCGCTCGGAATCTGGGCTGTTATGCGCATCGTACTTGTTCGTTCGATAGAGTGTTCGAGTCGGTCGGAAAACACGCGTTCGGCTTGTATTTTTTCCGGACGAATACTGTTAGGTGCGCTTCCGGCCGAGATCGGAATCGACCCCTTAGTATTTGCTTCACACTTGCACCCCGTTGCGTAGTGCAAGTGCAATGTAACTATTTGATAAAAATGGCCCATAGTGTTTTGTAGGTCTTTGGACCAGTGCAGGCTCACTTTTTATTGTACATACCCATGTCACTTCGAAAAAAACATTTTGCACTGTAAATAATTTGCCGGTTTTAGATTGTAGTTCATATTACTTAAGTGCAAACATGCAAATTAAATACATTTGCCATTAAATGCATTTGCCCTGAACTAAATATAAATTACCGTAAATTTAAAATCAATGTCATCATTCAAGTGTGAACTAAAATCAAACTAAGGGACCGATTCCGATCTCGGCCGGTAGGGCTCCGAATCGGATTTGGCATAACCGGATCCGATTCGGAGCCCTATTTCCCGACCGATTCGTACGCGCGTCCGGACGAGCGAGTACGATGCGAAATCGCTGACCGACTCGTTCAGGCGTCCCAACCGCTCCGGCCGACTCGTTGCCGGGTCTAACCGCACCGACCGACTCGCTCGGACACGACTCGCACCGCGCAATGGAGACGTTCCCCGCCGGGTAAGTACGATGCGTGCCGCGAGCAGTCCGACCGACACGCGCCGTCCGGCTCGAAAGAGCAGTCGGAGCCATACTTCGGGGGTCCGTGTCGGACCCCCCTGTACGCGTAGCCGCGCGAGTCGCACACAGAGGGGACCCATGGGTCCCCCCTACCTGTGCGTGTACGGCGAGAGTCGCTTCGCCGCGTACCCGCTGTAGGGGGCGCCCTTGTTCACCTCGCACCCATTGAGGCAATGGGAGCCCGCGTAAGCGTTGTACGACCGGCTCCCATTGACTTCAATGGGAGTCCGACCGACTCGAGTACGATAGCATACGGACGCATCGTACTCGTTCGGTCGGGCTGCACGGGTCCGATTCGGTCGGAAATCTCTCCGGGTCCGGCTCGGTCGGAGAGATTTCCGGCCCGAATCGGAATCGGCCCCTAAATGTGAGGTATATTCAAACTTAAATGGAGCTAAATATTTGCTCAATGTGAGAGGAGAGCAAACAAAAACTTTGCGAAGTTCAAAATATGACTTGCAATCAAGCTCCTCTTTGAAACCTTAAGTTTTTGAACAACACGGATAATGTGTGCACATTTCTGCCCAGGTGGCTGTATTAGTGTACGTATTTATATCTTAGAATACACAGTGTGAGAACCTCCCTAGGCAGCACATAGACTGGGGGGCAGCTATCAGTGATGCAGCACGTGCAGTGACACCAGGACCCAGAGGCCTAAGGGGCGCACTGAACCCTGATTAATTCTATATTTTATAACCAAACCCAGTCATGGGGGCAATTTTCCTTTCTTGCACTGGGGTCCATGGCACCCTTGCTACACTATTGCACATGGTGAGGTGACAATACCAGATAGCGCACAAAACGCTTGATAACCGAGGGAGAAGGAATCTCATTTTTTTTCTTTGCATATAAGACATAAGTAGAACTCATCATACAAAAATGTGCATGTGGAAAAACCCCATGACTGTGAATTCCTGAATTTTCCACCCACTGTTAGTCTATCTTCATTCAACAGCACAAAGGCCACGTCAGTCTAAAATGGCAGCCCAGGTGCTACAGAAAAGATTTAAAATGTCAGGATGAGTATGAATATTAACTTGTTAGATTGGGCTGACTCTTCTAACTTTTTATATGAGTGGGTGATGTTTTAAACAAGCACATGACTAAGATTGTATTGTCTTGAAAAACTGAAATAAACATTTATATGCAAAAATGCCGTTTGCTGGTTTTCTGAATTGTGTAGAGATGCCGATAGCCAGGTAGCCAGCAGTGGCCACTTTCGGCCCCCAGCAGACAGTCATTCATTGGAAACCATGGAGGACAATTGGTTGTTTGTGTGTGCCTGCTATGGTTGTTTTTTATTTTTTGTTTGGCTTGCATTGTGGCACCCTGCTTGTTGATTTGGCCTGCGGTCTGGTTGTCTCTACTGGAATCACATGCTGAAATGTTGTCCGACACGCGCGTGAGTGAAAGCAATGTTTTCGGAAGGATCATTCATAAAACAAGGGGAAGCAAGGGTAGAACTCAAGGGCATGAACTTAGTCCCATATTCACAAAGCTGCTGTAGTTATTCCTAAACGTTCTGGGGCTGGTGAACGTCTCCATGAACATTTCCACTCTCTCTACTAGGCCAACAGGAGACAAATTGGCCAAGTAAACTGGTGCAACCTGCCTGCTCCAAAGGGCACTATGGCAAGGGTTGATCTAAAAAGAATTAAGTGTGAATTTATGAAGTTTATCGTTATCAGTCAATGTATTCATGAACTGGCGGAAGTTTATTTTACTCTTAACCATTTGATATGGCGGCTGAAAAAATGTCTGCTCATCCATTGCTGGTGAATCCTCAGAGTCCACCCAGTGATAACTTGGCAGACAATGGTTTCTCATTATCTAGATGTGGGAAATGCCAAATTGGGAGTGCAGAGTTAGTTATCTTCAAATCTACTAGCAGAGCTCAACTCTAGATGTGGCTGGCCAGTGTACACTATTGCACATGCTTCCTGTCAGGCTACCATTCACTTGTGCCAGGCAATAGTGAAAATAATATGATTAACCTAAATTATATTACTTAGAGATTGTTCTGGAGGATGTATGTAACAAATGTTAAAATATCATTGGAGTTATTTCCTGATTAGAATTAAATGTGCTTATTAATGTGAGCCATTTGCACTTAAAACGAAAATGCTGAGATGTATAGAAATATATTTCTAGACTTATGTTAAACTTTGCCACAACTAGGTCTTAACTCCATCTTGAATTAATATGGCTGCTCTTTCACCATCCTATTTTTTGCGTGCTTATATTTCTCATTGACACTGCACGCAGCAAAATGTGTACTGTTTGTTTTGTAGCGCTGTTGTTCTTGAAGAAGTCGAAGGAAGCCTTTAGATGAATATATGACGTTACAACGCAAACAAATACAACGCATGCTATTACAACGCAACTTTTACAACGCAACTTACATTACATCGCAAGATTTTACAACGCATACCATTACAACGCAACTGTAGTATAATATATTGAATGATCCATTACAACGCATACTACAACAACGCACACTTTTACAACGCAAGATATATATTTTTTTAGTATAATAAACCTCTGCAGCGGGATGCAGGGAAAATAGGGTTTTTGGGTGGCGAAGTGTATTAAAACGTGGATATTGGAAATTAATACATAAACATTAAAATTAATACTTGAGTAGTAAAATTAATACTCACGTATAATATTAATAAATTAAAAAATAACATTTATATAAATTTATTATAATTATTGCTACAACAGATACTATTTTATAACACTATATTTAATAAAATTACTCATTGGTAAAAAAAAACTCGAGTACTACAATTAATACTCAAGTACTTTTTTCAGGAATGATTTTATTTTTTATAATTTTATGAAACATTACTAAAATGTATAAAACACATATAAATTAAATAAAAACAAATTTATATACAACATTTGAACAAAACATAAATTTTAACAACATTTTCAAAAATATATAATTTAAACACAAAACAAATACACAAACATTAATACACTTAATTACACAAATTAAACTACTATTAATAAATCAAAAAGTTTCAAATAACAAAAATAGTATAATACACAACTAATATCAAAACAAAAAGAAAACTTCCGTTTTTAAAATCCGGAAAAGAAAAGTCCTACAACTCTTTCAGTGAAATTACTTTAACCCGGAAATAGCCAAAACGGATGTTATAACATACAAAAATAAAAAGTTACGAAAACTAACATAACGAAATAATTATTTACATTCTCACACACCATTAAAAACACAAATAAAAATCATACACAAAACATATTTTACTTTCAAATAACGTTCAAGACAACAAAACGTATAAAAGGAGCCGTCCACCATTTTAAAAACTGTAGTTACCTGATTACCAGAGACTGCACGCGGGATTACACACTTCAAAATCTAATCATCGAAGAAAGCCATCTAAAACTCAAAGTAAGTACAAACTATAGAAATGTATAGCTACTTAATAATTTGTAGAGACGCAAATAAACTAAAATCAAACATATTTTTTTTTTTCAGTTTGTTACAAAACTTTACTACCTCCAACAAACTTTGCTAAATACTCTATTTGGATCAATATATATATAAAGTAAGTGACAACATATTTTTTTTCTCGTTTTTAACCTCTTCGATGCAATCGGAATTCCGCTCAGGTGCTGGACATTCCGATCGCGGGCGTGGTCGGGACGAGCTCAGCTCGTCATGCGCACACGCCCACCGCGCAGCATGACGAGCTGAGCTCGTCACGAGCATCGAAGAGGCTAAACAAATGTATAATAGTGGTTTTATACTAAATAATTCTAAAACAAACGAGACTTCACCAACAAAAATAATAATTATTATTCACTTTACAAAATATATTCCACGTTAAAATAATGTTTCCCTCTAAAAAATTTAATAGAGTACAACTTTAAAAGAATATATCAATTCAAAAACATGGTTTCCAGAAGTAAAGTGCAGGATACTGCACGATTAAAATTACTATTCTTACACCTAAAAGTATTCTCATCCTTTAAAATACTAGATGATCGTTTTATTTAAATTAATATTCCAACTCCAAAACTTGCCTTGTTTTAAAAAAAAATCTAAATAGTGTTATGTTTAAAAACTATTGCTAATAATTAGCCTACTTTCATCTAAGAAAATACACAATATTGTTATCTTTAAATTACTATTGTACCTCCAAAACTTATTGTTTTCAGCAAAAATACAATATAGTGATATTTAAAAATTGCTCTACAGACTCCAAAAGGTGCTTGCCTGTCAAAAAATGTTGGCTAGTGTTAATGTTAAAATAACTATTCCAAATTCAAAACATGCTTACCTAACAGAAAATGCTGGATAGTGTTTAGTTTAAAATAACTATTCCAACTCCAAAATGTGTTAGCTTCTGAAAACATGCAGGATACTCGTATATCAAAATGACTATTCCTACTCCAAAGGGTGCTTGCCTCACAGAAAAATGCTGGATAGTGTTTAGGTTAAAATAACTATTCCAACTCCAAAAGATGCTTGACTGAGAGAAAATGCTTGATAGTGTTAAGGTTAAAATAACTATTACAACTCCAAAACATGCTTGCCTAAGAGAAAATGCTGGATAGTGTTTAGGCTAAAATAACTATTCCAACACCAAAAGAAGCTTGCCTATGAGAAAATGCTGGATAGTATTTAGATTAAAATAATTATTCCAACTCCAAAAGGTCTTTGACTCAGAAAATGTGCAGTATATTTGTATATTAAAATTACTATTCCTACTCCAAAGGGTGCTTGCCTCACAGAAAATGCTGGATAGTGTTTAGGTTAAAATAACTATTGCAACTCCAAAAGGTGCTTGATTCTGAAAATGTGCAGGACAGTAGTATATTAAAATTACCATTCCTAATCCAAAGTGTGCTTGCCTCACCAAAAATGCTGGATAGTGTTTAGTTTAAAATAACTATTCCAACTCCAAAATGTGTTAGCTTCTGAAAATATGCAGGATACTAGTATATCAAAATTACTATTCCTACTCCAAAGGGTGCTTGCCTCACAGAAAAATGCTGGATAGTGTTTAGGTTAAAATAACTATTCCAACTCCAAAAAATGCTTGACTGAGAGAAAATGCTGGATAGTGTTAAGGTTAAAATAACTATTCCAACTCCAAAACATGCTTGCCTAAGAGAAAATGCTGGATAGTGTTTAGGTTAAAATAACTATTCCAACTCCAAAAGAAGCTTGCCTATGAGAAAATGCTGGATAGTATTTAGATTGAATTAATTATTCCAACTCCAAAAGGTGTTTGACTCAGAAAATGTGCAGTATATTAGTATATTAAAATTACTATTCCTACTCCAAAGGGTGCTTGCCTCACAGAAAATGCTGGATAGTGTTTAGGTAACAATAACTATTCCAACTCCAAAAAATGCTTGCCTAAGAGAAAATGCTGGATAGTGCTTAGGTTAAAATAACTATTCCAAATCCAAAAGGTGCTTGAATCTGAAAATGTGCAGGACACTAGTATGTTAAAATTACTATTCCTACTCCAAAGGGTGCTTGCCTCACAGAAAAGGCTGGATAGTGTTTAAGTTAAAATAACTATTCCAACTCCAAAAGATGATTGCTTAATAGAAAATGCTGGATAGTGTTTATGTTAAAATAACTATTCCAACTCCAAAAGAAGCTTGCCTGAGAGAAAATGCTGGATAGTGTTTAGGTTAAAATAACTATTCCAACTGCAAAAGGTGTTTCATTCAGAAAATGTGCAGGATATTAGTATATTAAAATTACTATTCCTACTCCAAAGGGTGCTTGCCTCACAGAAAAGGCTGGATAGTGTTTAGGTTAAAATAACCATTGCAACTCCAAAAGGTGCTTGATTCAGAAAATGTGCAGGACACTAGTATGTTAAAATTACTATTCCTACTCCAAAGAATGCTTGCCTCACAGAAAATGCTGGATAGTGTTTAGGTTAAAATAACTATTCCAACTCCAAAAGATGCTTGCGTAAGAGAAAATGCTGGATAGTGCTTAGGTTAAAATAACTATTCCAACTCCAAAGAAACTTACCTGAGAGAAAATGCTAGATAGTCTTTAAATTAAAATAACTATTCCAACTCCAAAAGATGCTTGCCTGAGAGAAAATGCTGGATAGTGTTTAGGTTAAAAGAACTATTCCAACTCCAAAAGATGCTTAATTCGGAAAATGTGCAGGACACTAGTATTTTTAAAATGACTATTCCTACGCCAAAGGGTGCTTGCCTCACAGAAAAGGCTGGATAGTGTTTAAGTTAAAATAACTATTCCTACTCCAAAGGATGGTTGCCTCACAGAAAATGCTGGATAGTGTTTAGGTTAAAATACCTATTCCAACTCCAAAAGATGATTGCTTAATAGAAAATGCTGGATAGTGTTTAGGTTAAAATAACTATTCCAACTCCAAAAGAAGCTTGCCTGAGAGAAAATGCTGGATAGTGTTTAGGTTAAAATAACTATTCCAACTGCAAAAGGTGTTTCATTCAGAAAATGTGCAGGATATTAGTATATTAAAATTACTATTCCTACTCCAAAGGGTGCTTGCCTCACAGAAAAGGCTGCATAGTGTTTAGGTTAAAATAACCATTGCAACTCCAAAAGGTGCTTGATTCAGAAAATGTGCAGGACACTAGTATGTTAAAATTACTATTCCTACTCCAAAGAATGCTTGCCTCACAGAAAATGCTGGATAGTGTTTAGGTTAAAATAACTATTCCAACTCCAAAAGATGCTTGCGTAAGAGAAAATGCTGGATAGTGCTTAGGTTAAAATAACTATTCCAACTCCAAAAGAAACTTACCTGAGAGAAAATGCTAGATAGTCTTTAAATTAAAATAACTATTCCAACTCCAAAAGATGCTTGCCTGAGAGAAAATGCTGGATAGTGTTTAGGTTAAAAGAACTATTCCAACTCCAAAAGATGCTTAATTTGGAAAATGTGCAGGACACTAGTATTTTTATAATTACTATTCCTATTCCAAAGGGTGCTTGCCTCACAGAAAAGGCTGGATAGTGTTTAAGTTAAAATAAATATTCCTACTCCAAAGGGTGCTTGCCTCACAGAAAATGCTGGATAGTGTTTAGGTTAAAATAACTATTCCAACTCCAAAAGATGCTTGCCTAAGAGAAAATTCTGGATAGTGCTTAGGTTAAAATAACTATTCCAACTCCAAAAGAAGCTTACCTGAGACAAAATGCTGGATAGTCTTTAAGTTAAAATAACTATTCCAACTCCAAAAGATGCTTGCCTGAGAGAAAATGCTGGATAGTGTTTAGGTTCAAATAACTATTCCAACTCCAAAAGGTGCTTGATTCAGAAAATGTGCAGGATAGTAGTATGTTAAAATTACTATTCCTACTCCAAATGGTGCTTGCCTCACAGAAAATGCTGGATAGTGTTTAAGTTAAAATAATTATTCCAACTCCAAAAGGTGTTTGATTCAGAAAATGTGCAGGGTACTAGTATGTTAAAATTACTATTCCTACTCCAAACTTTTGTTGCCTCAGAGAAAATGCTGGATAGTGATGTCATTAAAATAAATATTCAAACTCCAAAGGTGCTTCTTTCAAGAAACATACATAATAGTAATACATTAAAATTACTATTCCTACTCTAATTGTTTTTTTTTTTTTCTATCAACAGATTACTACAAAATACAACATCAAAAACAAACAACATTTGGACTACGAAATCTCAAAATCCACTTAACATCAGCAAAATCATATACCAAGGTAATTCTCTTAAATATAACCAACCAAAAAGAAGCAAATAAATGAGAAAACATACAAACACAAAAGACACAATATTATAAACATCATCAACACAAATTATAAACAATGTTCATTTTTTTCCAGCTTTCAAACCTTCAAACAATAAGAAGAAAGCAAACCATAACAAGGTAATTTCCACATCAATAATTTTTTACATTTTAAATTGTACTTAAATTATTATCCAGAAAATATTCTTTTTCTCCCACAGAAAAAGAAATATAACAGGTAAATAAATTGCTTATACTTGAATAAGAAATGTTGACAAATAAACACAAATGTATCTCTTGGAATTAAATAAATACATTTTATAGAATTATAAAAAATTAATATATTGGTCCTTAACCAAAAATATTCTATTATATTTCAGAGAAATTATGTAACATATTTTTAACATACTAACAATAATTTTCTGTAATCTTTTTCAGACCACAAAACAACTCAAAATCATAATTAAAAGGAAGAAACAACCTATAAAATTTTATAAAGGTAAGATTCCACAAACAAAAGCCAACAAAAATAAATAACTATGGGGGTCATTAGGATGGCGGTCGGAAAATCACTCCGACCGCCATGGTAGCGGGAAAATACCGCCCGCTAGGACCGCGGCATAACCGCCGGTCCCATTAGGATGCTTCACAGTCGAAATCCGACCGCGGCGGTCGGATCGCGGCACCTAACATTGCAGCGGTTGCTGCTGCCAGCAGCACCGCAGCGATGTCCAAAAAAGCATGTCCTGCATATCCCTGCACTGCATGGCAGGCACTGCACAGTGCCTGCCACCTGGTACAGGGACATGTAGGGGGGTACCATGGGTACCCCCCCAGTGCACCCACACACCCCCACAACACAATGGGGGCCTGCAATGGGCCCCCGGAGACATTCTCCGCATGCCTTTTCATGGCGGTTCCACCGCCGCGGAAAGGCCAGCTATCGGCTGGCTAGGCTGCGATCGTGGGCGGATGGCAACCGCCGGCCCGGCGGCGGTCATCCGACCGCCATCGTAATAGGCCCCTATGTTTCTCTCCCAAGCAAACTTCACAATTAAACTATATATATCTAATAAAACTCAAAATGTATTTTTATTTTCAGAAACACAGAAAACCACAATCAATTTTCCAAACCAAAAGAACATTACAACATCTAATTCAAAGGTAAGAGAAACTGATATTTTTTCTATACAACTAATTAAATATTTTTCCTCCCAATAAAACATGATTGTTTATGTTGAAATACAACAAAAATAGAGATACATCAAAATGAAAACAAGAAACTGATTTTAAAAATACATACATTGTAAACTGTGAAAATACTTATATGAAACATACTGTCATTTTCCCTCTAAACAGGTATATATCACTAAATTTTAAATAAATAACATTTTTCTTTCTTTCTTCTCTTTTCAGAAAAAAAATGGCAACACCATCCAAAGAAGCAAAGTACATCCAATCCAAAAGAGGGAACAGACTACTAAACTATAGTGGGTATGTTTATTGTAAGGAGAGACTATCTGAACCCAGGTGTCATTGGAGGTGTGTGCAATATTACTCAACCCATTGCACAGGCAGAGCGGTTACTCTTGGTGACACTGTTTTAAGGACCACAGACCATAACCACTCTGCCTCTGCAATGGAGATTGAAGTTAGAGAAAGAATTAATGAAATTAAAGATATGGCATCCACCTCCAATGAAACCTGTGGTGCAGTTTTAAGGGAGGTATCCCAACACATCCCCCCACATGTTGCAAGTAGTATGCCCAACATTCCTAATTTGAGAAGAATTATTCAACATCAAAAACAGACAAGTAACCCACAAAGAGTAACACCCCAAACATACTCTGATATAATAATTCCACCTGAACTCTCTGTTACTTTTTCTAATGAACCTTTCCTATTGCATGACAACCAAAACCCTCAAAAGAGAATAATAATCTTTAGCACACCCCATAATTTAATAAGATTAGAAAACAGTGATATTTGGATGATGGATGGAACGTTTAAAAGCACGCCCTGTAGTGTAGTTCCTATTTCCCTAATAGGCTCTGCGCATTGGAATAATATAACCTATAGGCTTGACAAAGGACTACGGTCGGTATGTCCCTATCGAGTATATTAAACTTAATTACTTGTGCCAGCTAGCTCAGAGGCCACTAGAAACTCCTTGAGAACAAGAAGAGAGTAGTTTCTGGCAACCGAAAAACATGACAACTTTGTTTCCCTTTAGAATCGGAACACGTCTCAGAATCGTGGAAACAATAGATAACAGTTTCACTCAGTCAATCGTGCATGCTTAGTTTCTACAGAGTTACACAGAAAGGAAAGACGGGCGTTTCAATAAAAGGGTTTTATTGAACAGACTTGTTTCTCGTGTAAGAGATATGTGCTGTTATGATCGCAAGACAGTATGCAAGATAAATAATGTACAGCGTAAGCAGTAGAAATAAATAATACTGCGCTAGCATTATCTTTTAGCATATATTCACGTACATAAATAACATGAGCAAAAAATGCGAGTACTCATATGATGTGTCTCTAAGCTAGTTCTACCCCAATGTACCTAACCTGGTCTAGGTGTAGGGAAAGGTAAAAGTAGGTGGAGTATTCTCTAGTCTGGTATACTAAGAGTATGTTAAGTATAGTACGCCAAGTATGGTATGCCAAGAGTCCCTCTTGGTTCTAGTCAGCTCCATACCTTGAGAATGAGAGAGGTGGGAATCTCTTGCCGGATCTGGAACTCTAACACCCCGTGAAGGGAGTCAGAACACTGGAAGCTGGATTCATCTGCATGCAGGAATGACAGCGTCTTCTCAGTGCGTCAGGCCGGGATACGGGCTCCTCTGAAGTCGAGGTCTCCTCTAACTTGCTTGGGCAAGGGAAGGTATATTTATACCTGGTAGGTGTCTTGGAATGTTAGCATTGACGTGACGTTGGACAGAGGAAGACGTCAGGAATGAACCCTTAAGGTATAACGGTTCATACATAATAGATGAGTTCTTGGAGAAATCAATAGTCCTGTGCTAGGGGAACTCCCGAAGCTTAAGGGTCTGGTTTCTAAGAACTCGTTGTGACGTTAGGGTGGACGGATGTCGGTGACCATGCCTGTATTTGGAGTGCCCGGTTAATGCCTAAATAAGGACAGGGATTCTATGCCTATATAAGGGCAATGCGAATTGTGCCTATATAAGGACATGATTCAGGAAAACCTATATACGGACACCTAAAGCGGAATACAACAGCCCCATCCATTCACCCAAATATACACTATTCACGCATACATTAACAATACAGTAGTTCCCTTAATTTACAGTTTACTCCCTGATAAACAATCCTCAACATACACTGAATTATTAACAGTGATAAAATCTAAAACATCCAACAAAAGTCCGAGAAAAATAATAATTGACTTTGAACTATGATTAATACAATAACAAAAACATACCCAGATACCCAAATTCAAGGATGTTTCTTTCACTTTTCTCAGGCATATTGGCGAAAACTACAAAAAACATCCTTAATTGCCCTTTGCTTTATTCCTCCTGACAGTGTAGACGAGTACTACACTTCAATTACAGAATCAGAATATTTTACAACAAATGAAGAAAAATTGGCACCTATACTAAATTATTTTGAAGACACATGGATTGGCCATCTAAGCAGGTCGGGTCACAGGAGGAGACCACGTTTCCATGTGGAGTGGTGGAACTGTTACTCGACCTGCTTAGAGGGAGGAGCAAAAACAAACAATGCCATAGAGGGATGGCACAACTCCTTCAACAAATCAATTGGCAAACCTCATCCTAATTTCTATCATTTCTTGGAAATTTTGAAGAAGGAGCAAAGTTTTCAAGAAATGAGAATGTCGCAATCATTATCAGGTAGTCTGAACCCACGTATTTCTACCAGAACTAAGGAAATGTCTGAAAGACTATTGGGCGTAATTCAACAGTTTACGTTGACAGTGGCTTCAGACTACCTTGAAAATCTTGCAAACATCCTAAATTTCTAACACACAAAATATTTTTACTTGTCTGTTTTGCCCTAAAACAACTCCCACTAATTCAATTGATTATTTCCAAACATTTATAAATTAATAATAAAACTCGGGTCTCCTTACCTTAAGATGTTTACTTTCTTCAACTCTTGGACTTACCATTATTTCACTAAGAGTCCCTTTTTTTTTTTAAATCCATAGTAAAAACAGAGAATCCATTGGAAAAATCCATAGACCGATTAAAAACATATTAATATGCACACTAAAAACTGTGCATATCTAAAAAACGCACCCAATAAAAAAATCCAGAAAAAATTAAGATATTGCTCAAAAAACGCAACAAATTCCAACGTTGCAATCCAATTCTGATCAAAATACAATGCCATTTCGATATCTGTAGAAATCCAAAATGAAGAGACCCAATAAAAAATTCCCGAAAAGATATATTTTTTCCCCTGGAAAAAACGCAACAAATTCCAAAAATTCAATCCATCTGGCCCAAAAATCCTGTAGAAAAATAATGATGAACACATCCAAAATATCTTACTTTAAATAACATTGTAAATACATCTAACCGCGACGATCGTAAAAATATAATTTTTATAAAAAAGCGCGTCGCTAAACTAAAAAAGCACACCTTTCAAAACACTTTTGTTTCATGAAGTGTTTAATATATATACCATTAACCACTTAATGAAACAAAAATAGTTTGTGAAAATAAAGAGACCCGACGTGGGCCTACTACTGCAACATGTAATGGCGGAAATTAGTTGGTAAACACACATCAAAAATACGTAAAACACATTTGTTACATCTAACTACCTCCCTCATCTCTCCTTACAATAAACATTACCACTACACTATGGGGCCGATTCCGATGTCGGACTGACCCAGGTCCGTCCGACATCGGTCAGGAGCCGTAACCGACCGACCTGCTGTCGTCGGTTACGGCCCTGCAAGTCCGATGCTACCGAACCCTTTTCGGTCGCACTCATATACTGCACAATGGGAGCATGCATTCCGAGCGGAATGCATGCTTGCATTGTGAAAAGCAGGGGTGCAGTTCATCCCTGCACCCTGTGGCCGGCACCCCAAGGTGCCTGCCACCGGGTGCAGGAATCAACAAAGGGGCACCATAGGTGCCCCCAGGCCGCCATTCGGCGGCCACGCACCCATGGGGGCCCTACTGGGGCCCCCAAAGACAGTTCCGACTGCCTTTTCGTGCCGGAAAGACCAGCACGAAAAGGCAGTGAAAACTGCCATCGTACTCCCTCGGTCGTGAAGAGGCGGCCGGGGGAGTACTGAAGGATTTCCGGACGGCGGACGGGCTCTCCGAGCCCGTCTGAAGCCATCCGGATATCCGAGTCGGATTCCTTTCCGACCGAGCCCATCGGAATGGCTCGGTCGGAAAGGAATCCGGCTGGAACGTTCCGATTCGGTCGGAAGGGCTCCGGCCATCGTTCGGTGCCCTTCCGGCCGAAATCGGAATCGGCCCCTATGTATTTTAATAATGTAAATTTGTCTTACCTTAATGCAGCTCTCCCTTGCTTCTGTTCTCTCAAGCGACGATCTCCGTAATGATGAAACTTACGTCTACGCGTCGTCATATGTTTTAGTAAAAATGAAAAAAGGACATTTTCTCTCATTCAAAACAATGGAAAAGCGTGAGAACCTTTTTAAAAAAATGTATTATAAAATGTTTCTCTACATAATAAAATACAAAAATATTTTTGTAAAATATGTTCATGTATACTCTATTTGTATATATTATTTTCTGAATTTATTACAATGATTCTAAATATATAAAATTATCAATACAATTGTTTTAAAAATAAATTACCTGTTTTGTATTTCTTTATACATGTTTATTTATGTTTATTAAAATTAGAAAATGCAAAATAATTATTTGTTAATTTACACTTTAAAATATATATGTTTTATTTTATTAACATTTATGAATAATAATTTAAATATACTTTACATTTAAATATATATATTTTTGTTCACCATTTATTCTTAACAATAATAATATTTAAACATAACATTACCTATATTTTTATCAATATATTTTTATATATAAAATATTTAAATATATTTTATTAGTTTATAATAATATATTGTATAACTTTTACATAACAAATAAATAATTGTAAACATTATTAATACCTGATTATTAATTTATATTAAATTTAACATAAACCTTAAAATAAAGTTAACATTTATTATCATCAATATTAAATAATTAATTACAAAATTAATACCTGAGTATTAATTTTTTTATCTTTAAAAAAAGATATATCTTCTATAAATGCTTCCATAATAAATTAAACCGGAGTGTTAATATTCCTACCTGAGTATTAATATCCTCAAAATTTATAGCTATTCCATAAAATATTTATTATTATTAACAAACATATTAACTCTTTAATAGCAATATTAATACCTAAAAATAATAAACTATAAATAAATAATTATCTTTTATCAATAAATATTACTTAAATTATTTAACATCCATTATCAAAAAATATAACAAACACCATAAAATACTTACCAATGCGTTGTAAAAGCATGCGTTGTACTTATATATGCGTTGTAATGGCATGCGTTGTAAAATTATACGATGTAAGTGTACCTGCGTTGTAATAGTTGCGTGGTAAAGGCATTGCGTTGTAATGCCTGCGTTGTAAAGGATGTCTCCCCTTTAGATACTTCCAAAGGCTTTTCCTGCTCGTACACTGTAGTTAATCTATTCATGAGTCTTTCTATTGTTTATATAAATAAATTTGTTCTGACACCTCTGATGACATTAGGTCAATAGGGGCTTAAATATTATTTATTTAGGGGATAGTGCTAGGATGGTGGTATTATATGATGTTTTATAATGTGGAACTGTGTTTCGCTGTTGCTTTGCTACATTTGCCCACATCATGCTGGGAATGCAATTTCTATTGCTTTCTATGGTGAAAATTGCTATAAAAGACCCTCATATTGGGCATGAGCCAGAACTTTTTGGGTCTCTACTAGGGATGCTGCCCGATTCTCTGTCAATTTGCTGCACATTTTGGACATAGTCTATTTTTTAGATGTTGCTTAATGCTGTTACCCCACAGTTGCAAGCTTGAAAAGCATTAACGTTCATGTTCTTATGTGTTATGGTCATTGTGGTTATTGTTGGTGTCCTCTGATATTTGGATTTGGAAGCACCAGCTGGACAAGACAATCCAAAACGATGGTTAACTGATAGAGGCACCCTCCTTTGTCCAAATCTCCTTCTCCTTTCTTTCCAACAAGAGAGTAATAATATGAACCTAGAGGAATTTGTACATCAGCACCTATTTACTGCATTGCCTGGGTGCAAATTCAGAGCTGTCTAGAAATTTTAAAAAATCCAGAACTACTTTCGGAAAGCCTCAATAGTTACAGGCTTTCAGGTGTACTGCAAAACTTGTATCACTTCTGTTTACTCAAGCTGGATATACACCAGCACCAATGTAAATGAACTGGTTAATATGTTTTTTTTTCCATAGGGTAAATATTTTTGCATGAAAAGAAACCCCTCCCCCCCACCAACATTGGGGGAGGGGGCGTGTTCAGTCCCCTTTCCACCCTGGAAAGAGATTTAATCTTGTTCTCGAAAGGTGTAAATCTGATTAAAATAGGCACATCACAATGCCAAAAATATTCATATACGAATGTCCAAGCTATGAACATGCCATGTTCCAGGAGAGGCACATAGGAAGGTCAACAAAAGGCACATGAAGGTGGCTAAATTATACATAAGGCTAAACCCCAACTAGGTACATAGCAATACCCAAACATACACATGAAATAGTCCATAATTATCATAATACAAAGACAAAGATGTGCACATAATTATGACTAGTATTTGAAAGTGCCCGAAAGATGCACAATATAATAATTAAAATAGCTGAAGATATTGCACAAGATAAGCATGTATCATAGTTGAAAATATGAGCCTAATAATGTCATAACAGTCCCATAATAATTCTAAATGTGCACTTGGCTCTGGTAAATTACAGGACATACAGAGTACAATCCTCACCTCTGCTCATCATTGTCTGTACCTCCCTCACTCATGGCATCTTCTCAGAAACTTTCAAGATCCTCCCACTCCTAAAGAGACCAACACTAGACCTCGATACCCATGCCAGCTACCGGGCCATCACTCATCGGCAAGATCATTGAAAAAGCAGTCTATGTTCAACTCCAAAATCACATTTCCATCTCCTACACAACTGCCAGTCTGGTTTTAGATAAAGCTCCGGTGCAGAGGCGCTACCTTACACCTCATAGATGCTGCTCTTTTGATCACAACTGAAGATAACCCCTACCTTCTGATATTGCTGAACCTCTCAGCTGCCTTCGACACAGTCAACCATGCCACCCACACAGTGACCTTTGAATCTCAAATGGGTCTCACTGGAAATGCTTCTCCTCCTATCCTTCCAACTGGTATAAGTTTGTTCAGTTGGGCACCTACAGGTCCCAAAAGAAATATATTACCTGTGGATTTCCCCAGGGATCCCTACTGTCTCCTTTCATCTTTAACCAGTACAGGGAACCACTTGGTGTTCTACTTACAGATAACTGCATCAAGATTCTCAAATATGTTGATGATACACAACTCTACTTAAAAATGTCTGCTCTGCTTCAAAGATCCAACATCTCAAACACTGCCAGAACATCATCAGACTTGGATGGTCAGCACACACTTAAAGCTCATCCCAACCAAGAGAGAATTCCTGTTACTTCCCAAAAAATTGTGCAAACCTGTCCCAATGACATGACCTTTGACAGCTTCGAACCTCAACTTTTTGGATTCACCATGGCCACCAACCTCACCAATTCATTGCCAAAAAAACAAAAAGAAGGCCAGATACTCTCTTTTAAAGAAAGTGAAACTGTTTCTTCCAGTAAGCAACTTCAAAACTGATGTTCAAGTCCTTGCACTCTTGCGTCTGGATGGTGGTAACGCCCTGCTCCATGGCCTTCTAGACTCCATACTAGCACCCCTTAAGAGGTACACACCATGGCACCTCTCATCCAGGGCCTGAAGAAATATGATTACATCACTCCCATCCTGATGGAACACCATTGGCTCCGCTTGCCAGACCGCATCATCTTCAAAACTAGCTGCATCCTTTACAAAGCCTTCACAACCAGCACCCCTGCTTATCTTACAGACATGCCCACCATGGTTCTTAGCACATCTGCTTCAAGGACACCATCAAACTGCAGACCAAAAAGTGTAAAAAAAAAAAAAGCAAGACAACAGGCCTTTTCCATCTATGCACCCAAGATCTGGAACATCATCCCTGTATCCATCAAGACCACCCCAATATTTCTCCAATTTAGGAAACAGTTGAAGACACACCACAAAAAAAAAACATGCATTAACCGTCTACAAACCAGTTACCTCTTCTGTCACCTTTGGATTTTATGCTTGTCTTTGACATTGTAGAGTGCTCTGATGCCTTTTGATTAGATTTGTGCTATAAAAATATCACATATATTCATACATATACATAACATAGCCAATGATATGCACAGAAAATAACAAAGTATGCTCACGGCTTAGGGGCCGATTCCGATTCGGGCCGGAAAACGTACCGACCGACTCGGTACGGAAATTTAGTCCGACCGACATGTACCGGCGCCGTCCGACCCGCGTAGTACGATGAAATGCATGTGAATCACGACCGCCTCGTACGGAACACAAAACGAACGACCGACCCGGACGGAAACAAGCTATCCGGCCGGGAAACCACGCGATTCGAACCGACCGACACGCACCAGGAATCAACCCGAACGAAACGTACCCGCGAACTCCGACCCGCGCAGTACGATGCAATGCGTGCAAAACCAGACCGACTCGCACGGAGCTGAAGCCGTACGACCGACACGCATACAAAAGCCAGCCGAAACAACACAAAACTCCGCGACCGACTCGTACGCCGCACATGAAACCTAGCTGAAACACAGCGGGAACGAGTCGGAGAAGATCGCACGAGACAACTGCAGCGTCCTACTCGGTCAGAAGAACGTCTCCTACATGCACAAAAAATACAAAGGAAAAAATACAAAAAAAGGGCCAAACAAGCAATCACAAAGCCAATAAATACAGGGGGGGGGAAAAATGGAACAAGGACACACCCCCAACTCCACCTATATAAAGGCCACAAATCCCTACCATGATCCTTTGCAAAATCCACAGACCTGCCAGCACAGAACACCATCAGGCAGCAACCACAGACACACTCACAGCTCATCCATCACACAAGCCACACACGATTAGCACCTCAACAAATAGCACCCTCACACACACCCAGCAAAACCTACACTCACCCACCCTCACTTGCACACTCACACACACATCAATCACCACCACCACCCATCACCATGCCCCCAAAGAAGAATCCAAAGTTCCTAGATAGTGAATTGGAAGTCCTGGTAGACGAGATCCTGAGGGTAGGGCCACAGTTGTTTGGCACATTGGTCCAACAGACCCCCATGGCGCAGAAAACCAAGATGTGGGAGAGGATCGTCAACAGGGTGAACGCACAATCACCATGTTTGCGCACAAAGGAAGACATCCAGAACCGGTGGTATGATGTGCGCAGGAGGGTCAGGGACCTACTGAAGAAGGATTACCTCCTGAGTCAGCACACCGGCAGTGGCCCTCCTGCCAAACCAGTATACCTCAGGCCCTGGGAGGAGAAGGTGCGGGCCATCCTACCACCAGTGAGCGTATATGGACTAACAAACATCCCAGAGCCTGGTGAGTACACAACTAATATACACAATATGGTGTGACAATACACACACATCACTGTCAAGGGGATAGTCAAACCATGCACCCTTAGCAAATCCACAGCAACCAAAACATAATCATCCCAAGATGTGAATGCTAGTCAGACAAACACAATACCTGCCATCTCATAGTGACATGTAACTGTGTCATGACATGTACAAACCTAACAACAAATACAGCAAGGCAGTGGCACAAATATAACCAACAAACACAGTCAGATATTTTGCCACCACTAGAACACCACCTCACAGGGAAGCTCACTGAAAGGAAGGAATTCTGGGTATGCTGGTGAAGTCAGTGTAGCCAATAGCATGATGGGAGTTGTAGTCACAGATATTGGTCACCCTCACAATTGGCCCATCAACACCACCCTGAACCATGCTCACATCACAGGGAGTGGAAAAGGACTGACAAGATGGCTGACACTGGGTACTGCTGTGGGGAGCACAAGGCCCTGCTGGGAACTGTGCACCAACCAACAGCAGGACACCACTGAATGACATCCTTAAAGACAACTTGCACTCCCTGCAATGGAAGCACCTTCCATGGTGGGATATCTGGCTGGGTGGGAAGGAGGACTCACAGCACTGACCATAGTTACAAGCAGTCCTCCTCACACACCCCCTCAACCCTAACTCCACATAACCCACCTGGGAGAATGCAATGCCTCACACTCTAATTGAAGATCCCACAAAGAACCACCACACTGGGTTATGCTGTGTGAAGCACAGGGACACTCTTGGGACTTGTAGCCAAACAAACGCCAGGACAACACTGTCAGCCATCCTGTCAGCACAGGCACACTACCCCACAGGGAAGCAGAGTCAAAAGGAAGGAAGTATGGGCATGCTGGGAAGGGGGGTGTAGGCAATAGCATGATGGGAGTGGTAGTCACAGCTCAACATCCCCCACCCACATGGCCCAGCAAGCTCACACTGAAGCATGCACACCTCGCAGGGAGTGGAAAAGAACTGACAAGATGGCTGACACTGGGTACTGCTGTGGGGAGCACAAGGCCCTGCTGGGAACTGTGCAACAACCAACAGCAGGACACCACTGTCAGCCATCTTGCCATTGCTGTCACACTCACACACAGTGAAGTCCACTCAAAAGGAAGGAAGTATGGGCATGCTGGGAAGGGGGGTGTAGGCAATAGCATGATGGGAGTTGTAGTCACAGATATTGCTCACCCTCACAATGTGCCCATCAACACCACTCTGAACCATGCTCACATCACAGGGAGTGGAAAAGAACTGACAAGATGGCTGACACTGGGTACTGCTGTGGGGAGCATAAGCCCCTGCCGGGAACTGTGCACCAACCAAGTGCAGGACACCACTGACTGACATCCTGAAAGCCAACTTGCACTCCATGCAATGGAAGAACGTTCAATGGTGGGATATCTGGCTGGGTGGGAAGGAGGACTGACAGCTCTGACCATAGTCACCAGCAGCTTTTCTCACACACCCCCTTAACACAAACTCCACACAACTCACCTGGGAGAATGCATTGCCTCACACTCTAATTAAATATCCCACAAAGAACTACCACACTGGGTTATGCTGTGTGAAGCACAGGGACACTTTTGGGACGTGTAGCCAAACAAACGCCAGGACAACACTGTCAGCCATCCTGACAGCACAGGCATACTACCCCACAGGGAAGCAGAGTCAAAAGGAAGGAAGTATGGGCATTCTGGGAAGGGGGGGTGTAGGCAATAGCATGATGGGAGTGGTAGTCACAGCTGAACATCCCCCACCCACATGGCCCAGCAAGCTAGCACTGAAGCATTCACACTTCACAGGGAGTGAAAAGCCACTTCAAAGATGTCTGACACTGGCCTCAGCTGTGGGGAGCACAAGGCCCTGCTGGGAACTGGGCACCAACAAACAACAGGACCACATCGTCAGCCATCTTGCCATTGCTGTCACACTCACACACAGTGAAGTCCACTCAAAAGGAAGGAAGTATGGGCATGCTGGGAAGGGGGTGTAGGCAATAGCATGATGGGAGTTGGAGTCACAGATATTGGTCATCCTCACAATTGGCCCATCAACACCACTCTGAACCATGCTCACATCACAGGGAGTGGAAAAGGACTGACAAGATGGCTGACACTGGGTACTGCTGTGGGGAGCACTAGGCCCTGCTGGGAACTGTGCAACAACCAACAGCAGGACACCACTGACTGACATCCTGAAAGCCAACTTGCACTCCCTGCAATGGAAGCACGTTCCATGGTGGGATATCTGGCTGGGTGGGAAGGAGGACTGACAGCACTGACCATAGTTACAAGCAGTTCTCCTCACACACCCCCTCAACACTAACTCCACATAACCCACCTGGGAGAATGCAATGCCTCACACTCTAATTGAAGATCCCACAAAGAACCACCACCCTGGGTTATGCTGTGTGAAGCACAAGGACACTCTTGGGACTTGTAGCCAAACAAACGCCAGGACAACACTGTCAGCCATCCTGTCAGCACAGGCACACTACCCCACAGGGAAGCAGAGTCAAAAGGAAGGAAGTATGGGCATGCTGGGAAGGGGGTGTAGGCAATAGCATGATGGGAGTGGTAGTCACAGCTCAACATCCCCCACCCACATGGCCCAGCAAGCTAGCACTGAAGCATGCACACCTCACAGGGAGTGAAAAGCCACATCAAAGATGTCTGACAATGGTGCTCTGTTGTGGGGAGTACCAGGCCCTGCTGGGACCTGTGCACCAACCAACAGCAGGACACCACTGAATGACATCCTGAGAGTCAACCTGAACACACTGTAAGGGTGGCATGCTTCATGGTGGGATAACTGGGCTGGGGGGAGAAGGAGGGCCGGGTGTCCACCAAATACAACCAATGCTGGCCATGCACAAACCTCAACATTCACATTGAAAAGCCTCAGGTTTGCCGGACAATGTGCTACACCAATATCAACCTCTTACTGTTACAACTTAGGACAATGCAATGTACAGGCCCGCATCCAGAGGTACAGTCACAACTGTCAGGTGTGTGAACCATTGATGCCTGTAGAAATATAACATACATTGTGTGTCTCTTCCCAAAACAGGTGATGATGGGGACAAAGCAGCAGGCGAGGAGGAGTCCCTGTCCCAGGCTCCGGGGGACACTGAGCTCACTGGTGTGGAACAGCCTCTGCACTCCTCAGATGGCGAAGACCTACCTGGCCCCTCCGGTGCGAGTCATCATGCAGCAACAGCAGGACCAACATCTGCACCCCCTACACCCACCCCTCCAACAACTGCCAACACACAGACCACCCCCGCCGACACGGACAGACCAAGGACCACCAATGACAACAGCACAGGGACCCTGGCCCAACGTCGAGCTACGGACAACGACCCCAGTAACAACCCCCAAGGGGGCCTAGGGTCACCTGGGTGTGCCACCGCAGGTCCCGCACGTGTCGCCAGGGGTGGTGGGAGGGGTGGTAGGCAGAGGTTGCTGTTTGCAGAGGGTCTGGACTGCATGATGACCCACAACTGGCACGCATTGCTGATGCGTACCAGAATAGCACCGGAGAGGTCAGCCAGGTAGTGGGGATCCTCAAGGACATCCAACAGCAGCAGGCTGCCCATCATGCCCGCTTGGACTCACACATGTCCCGTGTGGAGACACACATGTCTCGCATGGAGTCCAAGTGGGACACATGGCAAGAACTGACAGCGGTGCATAGGGACATATTGACATGCCTCCGCCAGATTAGCACCAACATGGCCACACCTCCCTGTGTGCCCACAACATCTGGTGCTGCAACAACTGCAACTGCCACAGGGAGGGAGGAGGACTCTGGCGGAGAGTCCCCTGCACCGCAGCAGCCTGCACGTGAGGGTTCCCCCAAAGAAGAGGGGTCGTCCGAGGAAGGAAAACTGAGAGGTTGATGGCCATGTACATCCCCCAGGAAGCCAACACCTGTTCTGGAAAGTCTCCTTTGTGTGCAAACTGTTCACCCTGTAGAATGCAACACAACTCTCCCACATGACTTGGGGAGTCTAAGTTGGACTAATGTATCAGATGATTGTGGACTTCACTCAGGACATTTCTGCTACCAAGACTTCCAACTCATCTGGGAACTTCGGATCACAATCCCAATGTACAGCACCCACCATCCTGTGCACTATACTCACACATGTCTGTAAATAAAATCACTACTACACCATACTTGCCTCTGTTGTGATTCCAACGTGGTTACTGTCATGGGGATGATGATCTGCTAAATTACACTGTGTATGCTAACTGCAACAGCAAGTACAACACCGTCATGTGAGTCATGGTGACGTGACACATATGAGGGAGACACACCACTAGGGCTACACAACACAGAGACACCAGGGCCATCGGACTCTTTGCCTACACTGATGTTGCCAGGAAATACTGTGGAATGCACAGACACCACACCTATTCACAGTCTGTGTCAACTAGCCCACAGGTGCAGCAAGCAAATGTCAGTCAGATGTGTGACCACAGACAACGCACATCCCAAAGTGAAGCACAGGTTTATTACACATTTGCAACATGTTGTTTCCACTACAAATGCAAGGTAATCCCACATGGCTGTGGCCACAAAGTCAAAAAGTGCAGAAGATAGAAAGTCCAGGGGTGTGTTGCACATCACCTGTAGGGAAACGACTGCTGCCACCCTGAAAGCGGAATCATGGAGTCGGGGGATCCAAGTTGACCAAACAACTCTGGGGCCGATTCCGATCTCGGCCGGTAGGGCTCCGAATCGGATTCGGCTTAACCGGATCCGATTCGGAGCCCTATTGCCCGACCGATTCGTACGCGCGTCCGGGCGAGCGAGTACGATGTGAAATCGCCGACCGACTCGTCCGGGCGTCCCGACCGCTCCGACCGACTCGTACCCGAGTCTAACTGCACCGACCGACTCGCTCGGACTCGACTCGCACCGCGCAATGGAGACGTTCCCCGGCCGGGTAAGTACGATGCGCGCCGCGAGCAGTCCGACCGAGCCGCGCACTCCGGCTCGAAAGAGCAGTCGGAGCCGTACTTTGGGGGTCCGTGTCGGACCCCCTGTACGCGTAGCCGCGCGCGAGTCACACACAGGGGGACCCATGGGTCCCCCTACCTGTGCGTGTATGGCGCGAGTCGCTTCGCCGCGTACACGCTGTAGGGGCGCCCTTGTCCGCCTCGCACCCATTGAGTCAATGGGAGCCCGCATACGCGTTGTACGACAGGCTCCCATTGACTTCAATGGGAGTCCGACCGACTCGAGTCCGATGGCATACGTGCGCATCGTACTCGTTCGGTCGGGCTGCACGGGTCCGATTCGGTCGGAAATCTCTCCGGGTCCGGCTCGGTCGGAGAGATTTCCGGCCCGAATCGGAATCGGCCCCTCTGTAAGCACCCTGTGAAGGTCAGACATGACACACAGTCAAAACCACTGAAGAACAGCACAGAACTGCAATACTCATGCCAAATACATGTCACAAGATAACTACACAAAACCAAGTTAGCATGTCAACACTGTTGGGCAGTACAGACTACCTGCAAGAACACATCGCTGCACGCATCCAGTCAAGTAGCACATGGCCACACTCAAACAGCACCAGAGCATCACCCACACATATCATGCAAACTCACATCATTGACATGACATCTCTGGATACTCACATTCAGCTGAAGAAGTTGGTGATGAGCTGTGTGCGGACATCACCCTCATCATCATCATCATCACTGGCATCGTGGCCCAGGCCAGGATCCTCCACAGGTGGCGGACGTTGGTCATCGTCATCCAGGATGAGAGGCAACTCCTTCCGCACTGCCAGGTTGTGTAGCATGCAACAGACGATGACAATCTTGCACACCTTTGCTGGGGCATATGGGAGGGCCCCTCCTGTCTTGTCCAGGCAGCGGAAGCGGCTCTTCAGGAGACCAAAGGGCCGCTCGATCACTCTCCTGGTCCGACCATGTGCCTCATTGTAGCGCATCTGGGCTAGTGTCACAGGGTTCCTGAGGGGTGTCAGCAACCACGGCATGTTGGGGTATCCGGAGTCACCTACAGACAGACAATTGCACATTAGCTGAGTTGGAAAAGTGAGCGGAATACAACATAGCAGAACACACACAATGGTACAAAGTCAGTACACACCGACAAGCCAGGCACGCTGGTTTTGCATCTGTAACATCATCCTCGGGATGCGACTACTCCTCATCATGTAGGCATCGTGTGCAGAACCGGGAAACGGGCACACACATGTGTGATGGTCATATCTGCAAGACATACCACCAGAGCATTGATCGAATGGTAATGTTTACGGTTCCGGTATGCCTGCTCATGTGCCTGTGGTGGTACCAAAGCCACATGTGTCCCATCAATGGAGCCAATTACATGTGGCATCCTCCCCAGGGCATAGAAGTCACTCTTGACGTCAGTGAGTAGTTGACCTGTTGGGAAATAGATGTACTGGTTCAGGCATCTCAACATTGACTCCAAAACATCGCGTAGCACACGGCTGAACATAGTCTGTGACATCCCACCAGTAGTCGCCACAGTGTGTTGAAAGGTACCGGTGGCAAAGAAGTGCAGGGCTGCCATCACCTTCACCTTGGGGGTCAGCGCTGTAGGGTATGGCCGGCCAGGTTGCAAATGTGGGGCCAAGCGCACTGCCAAATCCACAATCAGCTGCCTGGTGAAGCGGTACCGTCGGATGCTGTCACGTTCCACCATCGTTGCCAGGTCAGGGAATGGTCTATGGACAGCTGGAGCACTGCAGTGCATAGGTGAAGAAAGAAAGATTGTCATTCACCCCACATATGTGCCATTCACCATACTCTATTTCACATGATACATCATTACGAGACACAAGTACTTGATGTGTGTGCCGTTCTGTTTGGACATATATGTCACCTACATGGACATCATCTAACATCTCAGTTCAACATGTGTTGATAACAGGTTCCAGCGTGTGCTATGGGAAACCATTAGGCTGTGTCACAGTACCCATTTACTGCTGTCACGTTCCACACACACACCACAGTGACATGTCTGGACAGATGCGCCACAGGCATCACAGCTCATTGCCAGGTAGATTCCCAGGGACCCTGTCTTGCCACATGGACACTGGCATGACATGGCGTATCATGTACACGTCAGAAAAACACACATGACTCCCACAGGTAGTGGCCCCTGTTGCCTCTGCAGAACAGACATGGACGTCTGTGACACACAAACACACACAACATCAAAGTCCATGCACAAACAACGTGGATGTGGAGACTGTCTCCCATTGTGCACATGGAGTCAGAGACATCGGAAACACAACATGCACACAGACTGTGGAGGGCCATCACTATTGTGGCAATGGGTCACCCTGTGACGTACATGCCTTCCCACATGTGAGCCTGGGGGTATGTGACATGTCATACACAACCTGGAAATGTGACCATGCCACATGCTCCAAAATGAACAGTTGCACATCACAGTGGTCAGGTGCACAACACACAAAGGATCATGTCCCCATTAACACGTGCACAGCCTGGGTGTGGCTGCCCCCAAGTGCCACCCCAAAAACCACATGTTTACCCCCATACACAGAAAAGGTAATGCAGCCTTACATGCCTTAGATACAGTGTGGACTGGGTGTGGTGTTGTAGGTGTGCCCCTGAGTCCCTGGAAAGTATATGTGGCTGGCATACGTTCACCAGTGACAAGCATGGTGACATATGCGTGTGACCTGTACAGGGACGCGTTGTACAGCAATGGACCGATCGGTGTGCCCGCACAGCCCATTGCATCTGTTGTGAGTGGGTACGCGTTGTATCCCGGGAAACGCGTTGTACAGCAATGGACCGATCGGTGTGCCCGCACGGCCCATTGCATCTGTTGTGAGCGGGTACGCGTTGTATCCCGGGATACGCGTTGTACAGCAATGGACCGATCGGTGTGCCCGCACGGCCCATTGCATCTGTTGTGAGCGGGTACGCGTTGTATCCCGGGATACGCGTTGTACAGCAATGGACCGATCGGTGTGCCCGCACGGCCCATTGCATCTGATGTGAGCGGGTACGCGTTGTACAGCAATGGACCGATTGGTGTGCCCGCACGGCCCATTGCATCTGTTGTGAGCGGGTACGCGTTGTATCCCGGGATACGCGTTGTACAGCAATGGACCGATCGGTGTGCCCGCACGGCCCATTGCATCTGATGTGAGCGGGTACGCGTTGTACAGCAATGGACCGATCGGTGTGCCCGCACGGCCCATTGCATCTGTTGTGAGCGGGTACACGTTGTATCCCGGGATACGCGTTGTACAGCAATGGACCGATCGGTGTGCCCGCACGGCCCATTGCATCTGTTGTGAGCGGGTCCGCGTTGTATCCCGGGATACGCGTTGTACAGCAATGGACCGATCGGTGTGCCCGCACGGCCCATTGCATCTGATGTGAGCGGGTACACGTTGTACAGCAATGGACCGATCGGTGTGCCCGCACGGCCCATTGCATCTGTTGTGAGCGGGTACGCGTTGTATCCCGGAATACGCGTTGAGCAGCAATGGACCGAACGGTGCGCACGCATTGGCTGGGGCCTGGCATGGCAACGGACGCGTTTTCGAAGCTTCAACGAGTCTGATGCAGTGAATTCAGTTGGCCAGCCACAACAATGTTGCAAATTCATGGGTGTCATGAAGTTGAAGTTTTGAAGGATGCTGTGGGCGTGTATTAGTGCTGCTATTCCATGGATTGGTCAGATTAAGAAGATGCAAACGACTTGGACCTATCACTTTGGACACATGGGACAGTATCTGCCTCTGCAGCACACATATAATGCTGGCTGTTCCCCTGAGGGCTCACTTGCCTGCACTACATGCTCCAGGACGACATCTGCCACCAACACTGCTGCTGTCTCTGCATCTTCTGGCTACTGCAATGGCACGTACTGTGGAGAGAGCCCCAGTCTTCAGCCTTGAGGAGAACCAGGCCCTGCTGGACAACCTCCTTCCACAGTACAGTAAGCTGTATGGGACACCAGGGGAGCAGGTGAGTGTGCTGTCCACTGCCTTACTAATTGTGCATGTTGTCTGACTAGCAAGACTTCCAGTGTGCACACCACTGGCTAGCATGCTCATTGAGTAGTTCTCACCCCCCAAAGTGTGTAGTCACATGCACTGAACAGGTACAGTGCAGTAACAGTGCATTCCAACAAGGTTTACTTCCCATGCAATTACACCATGTAGTAACTGCTGGCAAACTGTTCATAGCCATCGTTGCACTGCCTGTGTACATCATATGCCCCTGTGATTGAGACATGTATATCCGACTGTGTGATGCACGGATATGTTGCATGTGTAGTAATGGCCTTTTCACTTTGTCATCCTCACAGGTTGATGCCCACCGTAAGCAGGAAATCTGGCTGACCATCGCCCGGGCAGTAAGATCCGTGGGGGTGTACAAGCGCCGGATCCGTAACTGCCAGAAGAGCTGGCAGGACCTTCGTGGCTGGACCCGGAGGATCGCAAGGGTCCAGCTGAAGCTGTCGCCTCCTCGCAGGAGGGGCGGACACCGGACCCTGACCCCCACATGCTCCGGATCCTGGCGGTGGTCTTCCCTGACCTGGATGGGCAGCTGAAGGACAGACAGCAGCAAGGAGGGGGTGAGTCCATGACTGCACTGTGAACTCTGTCTGACATGCTATGTGCCCTCCTCTGGCCTGGTTAAACTTCCACAGTACATCAGTCTTGTGGTCCAGGACCCATGTCTCTCAATTGTGACATGCCCACTCCTCATCTGATACGCAGGTGTGGTCCTTACGGTGTGTCACTTGGGTACAGGGTCCTTGCATTTTGCTTTGCTCAAGGTGGGGGACAGCTTTTGTTCCCGTGACTTTGTGGTGGGCTTCATGGGTGGGTCGATTGCTCACACAATGCCTAAGCCGTGAAATGTAATCTGGGTGTAACTTTGATATGTGGTCCACTTGCTGATCTGAATCACCACATGTCCCTGGGGTATTTGGCACACCCCCATGCTGCGGGTGTGAACAATGTTTGGGCCTCAGGAGTATGTATGTCATGTGTGTCACACATGCTTAGCCACCTGCCTACTGTCCAGGGCTCATCCCTCTTACAGGTGGAGCTGGACAGTCATGCCTACTCCAGGGCATACAATACACTCTGTACTCCCACTCCCGTGTATCAGCTGACATGTTGTGATCAGTGAAATGTTCCCTCAGGTGTCTGCCTCTGTGTCATTGTGCTGTGGCTTTATTGTCAGGACTACTGGTATGTTTATCGGTTAGGGCTCAGCATGCCATCTGAGATGTGACCATGAGAGACGATACTTCTGTGACTTATAGGTGTTTGATCACTTGACTGTACACACAGGTGTATGCGACTGTGACTTTCAGGCAGCTGTTTTTCATTCACAGCACACTGTGAGGTGCTCAGGTTCTGAGAGTTGTGTTTCATGTCTCCCATATGTCCAATTGGTATGATGTGGACAAATACGAGTTCAGATTATGTGGTTTGTGGGGGATGGACATGTGCACTTGTCAGTTACATAACTTGCATTCCCCATGTCCTAGGATTGTGACACAGTGCAGACTGTTGTTGGCTGGCTGCCATGGCCATGTGACTGGAGACAGTGATGTATGACTTTGCACGCATGACTGTGTCATGGCATTAAACTTCCTAAGAGTGATCCTGCAGGGGAGTGACATGTGCAACATGCACCCCATTGTGGCATTGACTATCCGGACATGGGTGCATCATGGTGTCTGGTGCTGGTATGCATCACATGCATTTCTATTTAGACTCTGGCCATCCCTTTATCCGGACACCTGCACTGACTCAGTGGCAAGAGATGTGATGTGTGCATGTTCACATACTTCACCGTGTTCTCTGCAATGTCCAACAACTGTGTAGGTGGTGCATGTGTCCACACTGGGGTATTACCATCAGACAGGCACCAGACAGATGGGTGCAAGGGCAGGAGGGGTGTGAGTTCCATGGTTGACCATCAGACTGACAATTGGCTTCTCCGAATCTGTGTGAGGACTTTTGGCAATGTTCAACTAAGGATGCCAGGGCTTGCTCTGTAATGTGCTGTACTTACTGTGGTGTGTGCGGTCAGTGCAGGTGACTGATGTTTGTCTGTTTCCCTAATTGTTTGCAGATACATCCACGACCACAGGAGGGGACAGCTCCACGGACCAGGAGGAGCTGCAGAGCCAGACTGGGTCAGCAGCCGACGAGTGGTCAGAGGGACCCAGTGGCACGGAGGGCGAGGGGAGCCACACCGAGGAGTCCTCAGCACCATCCACCTCAGCTGAGGACCACAGCAGCTCGGAGGATGACTCCCTTGTGGAGGCGGGTGTCAGCAGCCACCACACCCCAGCTAGTCTGTCTGGCCCCGCCACCACCACCACCACCACCGCCCTCCCATTGGCTCCGATTCCAGAGGTCCGTGGAGGCTCCCGTGTTCGGGAGCGTGTCTCCTTCGTGCCAGGCACCGCACCCCCTGCCCCTGTGTCCCCTGCTGCCCTGAGTGAGGAGTCTGTGTACCTACTTCGGCAGCTCCATGTAGGGCAGACAGCAATGCTGAGTGTCCTCCATGCACACACCACTCTGTTGACACAGCTGGTGTCGTTCATGGAGGGCATCTCGACGGGTATGTCTGCCCTACAGAGAAGCAATAGGTCCATGGACTCCTCCCTGAAGGCAGCAGTGTCCCTCCTCCAACAGTCCCTCACCCTCCTACCTCTGCCCCATCCACACTTCCTGGCACCCTACCTGTCCAAAGCACATGCACACCTGCACAATCACCCAAACACACAGACACGAGCAGCACAGACACACCCAAAAGAAAGGCAAGACGTGCACACAAGCATCCTCAGGGGACTGATACCACACACACAGGGGATGGGGAACAGACACACACACAGGCATCCACAGTCACTCCGCAGTCCTCCAAATCCTCTCCCTCCAAGACCCCTTCCCTTGCCTCACCTGCAAACCCACCTACACAGCAGCTCTTCCTCTGTGACCTCGGCCTCTTCCCCTCTGATCCTGCTGATCCAGCATACCGGGGGAAGAGGAAGTCCACCCACACAGAGGGGAGTGCCCCTCGCCCCGGACACCCTCCCCCAGGCGCAGGCAGACTGAGGACCCCATTCGGAAGTCCCCCGGACCAGGAAGGGCAAGACCCCACCACCACGCAGCTCCACCACCCAGTCTCTCTCCTCCATCCCCCAGGCCACCACTCCACAGGTTCCACCGCCACACCCTGCCCCAGGTTCCCCCACACACCGATACCGCATCCCCAAACTGCTTAGGCCCTCCCCCCTGCCACTTGCTCTTCCACCCCCAAACCAGATGCTCTGCCTGTTTGTGCCACTGGTGTGGAGACCGGGTCCCCCCTCTGTCCTGCCCACCTCATCTGCCCCCCTTCCACTCCCTTGGAGTCATGCACTGCAGTGGAGTCCACAACCACCCCGTCTGACTCGGGCACTGCAGTGGGCCGGTCAGATGGAGTGGACTGGGTTGCAGCACCCACACCATCTGACTTGTGCCCTACAGTGGTGCCGGCCCCCCCTGAGTCAGTCACCTCCACTGCAGTTGCCGGTGACACTCCTGCACCCACCACCCCTTCACTGCCTCACTCTGGCATCCCCTGATCCTGTCCCTGCGGTGCCTGGCCTGCCCCTTGTATGCCCCTCCAAGGGGGATGTCCCCTGTCCGTACCAGTGCAGGCAAGCAGTGGGTGACAAGTTGTCACATATCACCCTGTTGGGACTGTGTATTTGGACTGGCCATTGGCCTTAGTTTATTTTGGACTTGAAATTTTAGTTTGACATTTGCTGAATAAAGCCTCTTTTTGTTTACTTGTGGTTTTTCTTTTGATGTACATGATGTAGATGAGTATCATCATGCATTTGCAGTTGTAATAGTGTTCAGACCATGAAAATGAAGTGTTGCTGTGATGGACTCCATGTGGTCCATGGGATATGTGTCCTGATGTAGTCTGGATCTATAGCATCCTTTGCTGCAGTCTGAGGGTGTAATGTTCAGCATTTGACACAGGGATGTACGTTTTGCATTTGTTAATTAACATCTTTGTCTTACACTGATGCACATCTGGTGGACTTACCACTGTTCAATGTTTCTATTTCCCTGACTGTGTGCCCATCTCCACTGGACATGCAGTTTAGCACATCAATGTTGAAGGACTCATCTGTATATACGGTGCAACTTGCTTGACACGTGTTTTGGGTGTATGCAGATGATTGACGTGACACTCCGGTACCCAGGCTGATGTGAGCAGAGCCTTCAGTGTGCTGTAGTTGTTGACTCACTGACCGAGTGTTCTGCTGACATGTTTGAGTCGTGCACAGACAAGGTTTGGCACAGCGGACCTTCCACAGGAGTGGAGTGCCCTCATGGCAGTGTGTAATCCCGTGACATTGCCTGGGCCCGTGTTGTGTGTTGTGTAAGCATGTCTGTGCGTGTTCCCTTCCCTTTACCTACACAGG
This sequence comes from Calotriton arnoldi, assembly GCA_963921515.1. Lineage (NCBI taxonomy): Eukaryota > Metazoa > Chordata > Amphibia > Caudata > Salamandridae > Calotriton > Calotriton arnoldi. The sequence continues at coordinate 2,355,440 of CAWUFW010000504.1, forward strand.
CTGTGTCCCTACGGATGTTCCTGTTTGTGATGCTTGCTGAGTTGTTCTGTGTTCATCCAGCATCTTGGACCTGGTTTCTCCGGGATGTGGGTGCATGGCAAACTAATGTTCATCAGGTTGTCATCCCTAGTTGTCTTTGTTGTCAGGGCTGGGGATGTGGGAAACGCAGATGGGACACAGTCAGGATTCCCCTTGGCACTTGTTGGTTACACAGGTCATGTAATTTACAGTTTCTGCTAGCTTTCAGTGATTGTGACACGTTGTGTGTGTGACTGCTGCCACTCCTCAGGGTCAGAGCTGCAATGTTGGAAGTTGTCTACGTGTGTTCTTTGTGGGTCACCTTGGCTTCTTCATTGGTGTGTGACTATGGCCGGGATCCCATTGTTTAGGGTGGATTTCACGTCATGCCCATGTACCGCGTACTGTGCAGTGTGTCAGACATTCACGAGTCTTGTTGAATGGCCATGTGTGATGGGTTTCTGCACCTTAGTTCCCACCACCACCCCTGGGATTGTCATGGGTGCATGTGCAATGTCACCAGTCCATGTGAGCTTCACTGCTGCACATTGGTGGAGATCAAGGTGTGTGGTGTTGAGTGTGTGCAAATGTGAGTTGTTGCACGGCTAGACCCCTACCTCCATATTGGCCTTGGCTGGCAGGCCGTTTTGATTGATTTGTGCTTGTGTAGGTGTGATGGTAGTTTGTTGCTCAGGACACATGGCTGTGGTTCACAGTGTGAATGACATCTATCTTTGTCATCACAGTGGGATTATCATACAGACTAGTGTCACCACAATGTGGGGTCCCTGGGGGTAGTGCTGTGGTGGGTCTGTCTCTTGCTGTGTTAGTTGCTGTTCCTACAAGCTTGTGTGACATGTGTAATTTGGGCTCCCTCTCATCTAACAATGCCTGTTTGCCCACATAGGGAATCCGATCCATGAGTTACTTTTGTATGGCACTGTATACACATCTGTGTAATTGGAATTCAGGCCTCCTCATGTGTTGTGTGGTTGCCTGGGGACACTGGCACACACCCCCATCACCTGTTGTGTTTGATATGCAGTGTGAGTCTGCCTGTTTTGTGTTTGTGCATTTGCACCACTTCATTGGCATATCTTGAGTGTGCCATTGGCTGTATGTTGTTTGGTGGCTTTCCCCTGCTGTCCCTGGGACTCCTAGGTCATCAGTCAGCACAATAATCATGGTTTGTATGTCCCATTGCTGCCATGGTATGGTATTTGTTCACCTGACATCTACAGTCTCCACAGGATATCTACATGTGTGTGTCCATTGGTGCAGATATGTGGGTCAGCATTATGATGGTCACTTCTGTCATTGTGTTATTTGTGAATGTTGACAATGTGAGACCCCATGGGTGATGTTTGTATGCACATGGCCAAAATGATGTTTCATTGGCACTGCACCGTTTGCCTCACCCAATCTATGTTGCTATGGGACACAAGCACTACTATGCCACTGATGTGTTTGTTGTTGTGTGACCAGGAATCATCCATGCAGTTTGGCTTTGGCAGCTTTTACCATGACTACACTTACCTTTTGGTCACTGTGGTGATGGGGCTTTAGGCCCCATTGCCACACTGTTCAAAATGTGCTTCAGCTATGGACCCCACACTTACCTTTTGGTCACTGTGATGATGGGGCTTTAGGCCCCATTGCCACACTGTTCAAAATGTGCTTCAGCTATTGACCCCACACTTACCTTTTGGTCACTGTGGTGATGGGGCTTTAGGCCCCATTGCCACACTGTTCAAATGTGCTTCAGCTATGGACCCCACACTTACCTTTTGGTCACTGTGGTGATGGGGCTTTAGGCCCCATTGCCACACTGTTCAAAATGTGCTTCAGCTATGGACCCCACACTTACCTTTTGGTCACTGTGGTGATGGGGTGTTCGAACCCATTGCCACAGTGGTCATGGTCGGCTTGCATTGTGGAGGCCACACACATTTATGTGTGACACATGTGATGGGGGTCACATTGTATGTTCAATGTCATGTTCAGTGTTGTAGGCATTTGACACAGACTACACACGCTTGTCATGGTGTTGGGGGGGATGTAATTTTCAGACATTCCTTATGTGGGAGTATGCTGGTTGTGTCATGCATTACCCGTCCTATGAGTAGGGGTGGTGGTGGTGGCAGGCATCCAGCCCCCCATGAGTAGGGGTGGTGGTAGTGGTAGGCATCCATCCCCCTATGAGTGGGGATGGTAGTAGTGACAGGCATCCAGGCCCCCATGAGTAGGGGTGGTGGTAGTGGTAGGCATCCAGGCCCCCCTGAGTAGGGGTGGTGGTAGTGGTAGGCATCCATCCCCCTAAGGGTGGGGATGGTAGTAGTGACAGGCATCCAGGCCCCCCTGAGTAGGGGTGGTGGTAGTGGTAGGCATCCATCCCCCTATGAGTGGGGATGGTGGTAGTGACAGGCATCCAGGCCCCCCTAAGTAGGGGTGGTGTGGGTGGTAGGCATCCATCCCCCTATGAGTGGGGATGGTGGTAGTGGTAGGCATCCATCCCCCCATGAGTGGGGATGGTAGTAGTGACAGGCATCCAGGCCCCCCTGAGTAGGGGTGGTGGTAGTGGCAGGCATCCATCCCCCTAAGGGTGGGGATGGTAGTAGTGACAGGCATCCAGCCCCCCCCTGAGTAGGGGTGGTGGTAGTGGCAGGCATCCATCCCCCTAAGGGTGGGGATGGTAGTAGTGACAGGCATCCAGGCCCCCCTGAGTAGGGGTGGTGGTAGTGGCAGGCATCCATCCCCCCATGAGTGGGGATGGTAGTAGTGACAGGCATCCAGGCCCCCATGAGTAGGGGTGGTGGTAGTGGCAGGCATCCATCCCCCTAAGGGTGGGGATGGTAGTAGTGACAGGCATCCAGGCCCCCCTGAGTAGGGGTGGTGGTAGTGGTAGGCATCCAGGCCCCCCTGAGTAGGGTTGGTGGTAGTGGTAGGCATCCAGGCCCCCATGAGTAGGGGTGGTGGTGGTGGTAGGCATCCATCCCCCTATGAGTGGGGATGGTAGTAGTGACAGGCATCCAGGCCCCCATGAGTAGGGGTGGTGGTAGTGGTAGGCATCCAGTCCCCCCTGAGTAGGGGTGGTGGTAGTGGTAGGCATCCATCCCCCTAAGGGTGGGGATGGTAGTAGTGACAGGCATCCAGGGCCCCCTGAGTAGGGGTGGTGGTAGTGGCAGGCATCCATCCCCCTAAGGGTGGGGATGGTAGTTGTGACAGGCATCCAGGCCCCCCTGAGTAGGGGTGGTGGTAGTGGCAGGCATCCATCCCCCTAAGGGTGGGGATGGTAGTAGTGACAGGCATCCAGGCCCCCCTGAGTAGGGGTGGTGGTAGTGGTAGGCATCCAGGCCCCCCTGAGTAGGGGTGGTGGTAGTGGTAGGCATCCAGGCCCCCATGAGTAGGGGTGGTGGTGGTGGTAGGCATCCATCCCCCTATGAGTGGGGATGGTAGTAGTGACAGGCATCCAGGCCCCCATGAGTAGGGGTGGTGGTAGTGGTAGGCATCCAGGCCCCCCCGAGTAGCGGTGGTGGTAGTGGTAGGCATCCATCCCCCCATGAGTGGGGATGGTAGTAGTGACAGGCATCCAGGCCCCCCTGAGTAGGGGTGGTGGTAGTGGCAGGCATCCATCCCCCTAAGGGTGGGGATGGTAGTAGTGACAGGCATCCAGGCCCCCCTGAGTAGGGGTGGTGGTAGTGGTAGGCATCCATCCCCCTAAGGGTGGGGATGGTAGTAGTGACAGGCATCCAGGCCCCCCTGAGTAGGGGTGGTGGTGGTGGTGGCAGGCATCCATCCCCCTACGAGTGGGGATGGTAGTAGTGACAGGCATCCAGGCCCCCCTGAGTAGGGGTGGTGTGGGTGGTAGGCATCCATCCCCCTTTGAGTGGGGATGGTGGTAGTGGTAGGCATCTATCCCCCCATGAGTGGGGATGGTAGTAGTGACAGGCATCCAGGCCCCTGAGTAGGGGTGGTGGTAGTGGCAGGCATCCATCCCCCTAAGGGTGGGGATGGTAGTAGTGACAGGCATCCAGGCCCCCTGAGTAGGGGTGGTGGTAGTGGCAGGCATCCATCCCCCTAAGGGTGGGGATGGTAGTAGTGACAGGCATCCAGGCCCCCTGAGTAGGGGTGGTGGTAGTGGTAGGCATCCATCCCCCCATGAGTGGGGATGGTAGTAGTGACAGGCATCCAGGCCCCCTGAGTAGGGGTGGTGTTAGTGGTAGGCATCCATCCCCCTATGAGTGGGGATGGTAGTAGTGACAGGCATCCAGGCCCCCTGAGTAGGGGTGGTGGTAGTGGTAGGCATCCATCCCCCTATGGGTGTGTATGGCATTGGTGATGGCCATCCCACCCCTATGGTTATGCTGTTGCTGGTGTACGTCATTTGTGCATCCCTATGTGTGTGTGACATATTTCGGGTACGTGTCGTTTGTTTGTGTTGTTGGTGTTTGACTTACCGTCTGCGCCGTACGCGTCCGTGCCGGTCCCGGTAATAGATGTAGAGTATAGGTAGGACCTGCGCGATGGGATTCATGCTTGGGTCGTCTCGTTCGGGTTTCGCGTGTCTTCGACTCGTACTCGTCGCTGGCTTGTTCGTCTCGTAGCCGTGGAACTTGTTGTGGCGCGAATCGGAGCTTATGTACGGCTCTCCCGGATGCTCAAACGTGCCGGACGTAGCGACGGGTTCGGCGCGTACGGAATGCGCATCGTACTAGTCCGGCCGGAAGGTGCTGTGTATTTGGTTCCGTGCTACTCGAATCGGCGTTTACGGATTCGGCTCGTGCGGGGAACAGGAGCTGAAATGGGTGAGTATGGCTAGCTCGGAATCTGGGCTGTTATGCGCATCGTACTTGTTCGTTCGGACGTGTGTTCGAATCGGTCGGGAAACACGCGTTCGGCTTGTATTTTTTCCGGACGAATACTGTTAGGTGCGCTTCCGGCCGAGATCGGAATCGACCCCTTAGTCTGCAATTTGCATTTGATAAGGTCCAAAATATACCCATGGCATACACCAAGCTGTGCATATGGAAATGTTCAAAGCATGCACATGGCATAACAGACCACATTAACACGTGAAAGCCAATATATGCACATGACATTGCCCAAACGTCACACAAGAGAATGCCCAAAAAGGCACATGATGCTGTCCAGATTATGCACATGATAACACCTTGAGGATAAACATTAAATAGACCAAAATATAGCCTAGCAAATACTCAAGCAGTGACCATGTGTTTACCTGATGTGAGTTTGATAATGTACATGACACAGATCAAAATATGCATATAATGATGCCTAAGATATATGTATGGTAATGTCCAACTAATGCCCACGGTTTTTCCCTTAGAAAGCATATGACGGTAAACATATTGTATCACATATGCAGAATTCATAGTTCCCTAGAATTATGCAGATGGCAAGGCACAAAATGCGGAGCCAAAGAAATGCACATAAAAAACACTAACTATGTACATGAAAAGGGACCAAACGTGCATATGATGTCGGATTTACCAAAATAGTGGGGGGTTTTGTGTTTTTTTAAAAATCATATGCACAATGAATGCCCATAGGGGCAAATCTGGAGGCGCCAGAAGCGTCCCCTTTGCACAGGAGCAAAACTGAACATGCCAGAAGCATTTGAATTGCACAGGAGCAAATTTGGCGATGCCAGGAGCATCTGAGCGATACTAATGTGCAAAGCTAATTTGCTTCACTATCAGTGCCTCTTGGAGATGCAGCGATTATCTCATAAATACTGCAGGCATCTCTGAATTCGCTCCAGTACAATTGTTTGAGACGGGTGATCTATGGTCTGGAACAGCAGTACTAGGTCTCTCCATCTGGGGAGTGGCAAAGGGTGTCTAGGAGCAGTGTCTAGGCGTTTTCTTCCTGCAGATATATCAATGTTTTGAGGTATTCAGGGGATGGGAGTAAGGTGGGATAATTGAAGCCTTCAGTTATTTACATCCACCCTCCAGATGTTTTTACGAGTTCATCTGAGGCCAGTATAGTTCGTCAACCGGCTTCATTCATACCCTAGAGCAGAGGTCTTCAAACTTTTTTACTCTGAGCCCCCCCTAAGCAAAATGTTTTGAGGTCGGGCCCCCCTCCAAAACTTTATGGCAGGATTGGGGGAGTGGGAGGGACATGGCTGCGTGCAGGGAGCGGTGCTTATGAGAGGATTTCAGGAATACGTTTTCTATAGCTTATGAACCGCACTAAATATGAGACTTATAAAACAGAAAATGCATCAAACAAAAACAGATATCCCAAACAAACTGCTCCCCATAATTGGGGTGTTGTGAGCCCCTCACACTCTTTGACCCCAATGCAACTATACCTGCTGCACTAATGATAACTGCAGTCCTGAGTAGCAGGCTATCTCCTCTGCATCTTTTACCTCTTCCCCACCATGACGGATCTTCAACTCTGTCCTAATGATTGAAAAGAAAATAAGCTTTGATGCCCCTTTTTAGGTCTCGCCTGAGCCAGCGCGCATGCGCTGCTCTGGAAAGACTTTTAGTAAGCGGGTTTTGGAAGTGCAAACAGTGGCTTTTGCTGGGGACTAGCCTGCGTTCACGCGAGCGTGCACGCGCGATCAGGCGCCATATGGCTTCCCTCGCCATCTGGACGCTCGCGTGAACGCAAGCTGGTCGCCAGCAAAAGCCACTGTTTGCACTTACAAAACCCGCGATTACTTTCACGGCCGCGCGGCCGTGTCAGTTTCGCGGCCGCCCGGCCAATGCTGTTTTTAGTAGATTCTTCCCAGACTTATAACCTTAGAATCACTTCCCACCCCCAGGCCGATCCTTGGAAAAATTGCAGACTTAGTTTTCTATTTTTTCAAACGTGTTTTTCTGATTGACTTTCACAATCCCAACTATACGGGGTTTGTGGGTCGGGAGTTAAACGATGATTTCCAGGCTGTTTAGAGCCCACAGCCTTCTTGCAAGTCCCAGGATAGGAGCACCCCCCACCCTCCAAACCCTTCCCTGCATTCGCTCTTTCGCTCCATCCTTCGCAGTTTAAATTTATTTATTTTTAATTTATTTATTTATGCGTTTTTATATAGCGGGAACTTTGCCCTAAGGCGTCAGAGCGCTTTACAATAGGACCAGTTACATTACTTAAGGACTTCAGAGTACATGAGTTACATAAAAGATAACTATTTCTCTCTCTCTTCCCCTCGTCCTTCACGATCTCAACAGCCTCTCAGTATCCCTCACATTTACCTCACTACTCCCACCCCACACACTCCCGCCCCCTTCTCCCCATCCCTTTCACCTTCAGCACTCCTGCCCTCTCTTACAGTCTCACCCCTGCCTCCCCATCTCTCACTCTCTCGTCCCCTCTTCTATAAACCTGTCGCTCCCGCCCCTCCCTGTCTGGCATTTGTTTGCTCACTGGGGCCGGCGCCTTGTCTTCTCCTCCCAGTCATATGTCTCCTGCGCTTTGAAGTCTAGGTAGGCGCTGCGGGGAGGAGGAAGACAGACAAAGGAAGAGAGGTTTAGATAGTGAAACAGAAAGAACCGACAGAGACCCAATAGGGAGAATGTTCACTGCCTAGAGGGCTCCTTGGAAGTCGGGGTCCCTGGTCAATTGTGCGCTCTGCCCGTGCCTTAAAACGTCTCTGCATGGAGTCTGCAGTAATTACCGCATTTAGTAAAGTGAATTATATATTTATACTGGCCACACCTCAGCCAGTGTCTTGCCAAGACGGTGTCCTGCCAAGATGAAGGTCCATTGTGCTCTACTGTTTGTGAGGTATTGTGTACCTCAGTCCTCAGACGTTGCAGGACTCGGAGACCTTAGCTGCACCAAGGCCCTCGTGTTCTTTGCACTGACTTCACAACCAGTGTCTTCCTCTCGCACACAGGAGAGTTGGGTTCTCTTTTATCACATGATCTGTCACACCGGCCTCTGTAGCTCTGCTGTGCACAATATCTAACTCAAAGTACTTTAAAAAACGTATTTGTAAACAAGCATTGGCATAGCCAATAGGTCTCGCCTTTGGGACCTTGTAAGTTAAAAAAAAAACCTGAAGTATAAGACTTCACGTTTACATTTACTTCGTATTTAGGATGCAGTAAATGTAAACGTGAATTCTTACACTTCAGTTTGTTTTTTTTACTTACAAGGTCCCAAAGGCAAGACCTATTGACTATGCCAATGCTTGTTTAAAGGTAGACAGTCATAACTGTGATGCAGTGGGCCCCTCAAATCCCTGGGCCCCAGTCCTGCTGCTTCTGCTCCTTAATGATAACCAGCAGTGGCCACTTACACACTTGGCAGCAGTACCAGCTTCACTAATGAATGCCCCTTTAAAAAAAAAGAAAACTTATATTGTCCCCTTCTTTGGGGTATCTCTCTGAAGAAGCTGCCTCTGGCCATTTGTAAACACAAAAATGAGTCCGCATACAGTGCTCCCTATTCTGGGCCTACTCTTTGACAATATCTATGAATCTCGCTCCTTTCCTCTGTCTCTTGGACCATTACTGTGAGGCCCCAGGGATCGAGAGGATTAGGGCGCTGGATCTGAATGCAACCCTTCTGGCCTGCTACCTGCCACCCCATGGACTCAGCTTTCACAATGCCCCTGAATGGTTAATACTGACTTTGAGATGCCTCTGCCTGAAATCGAAGGCTGTGGTGGTAGTGCATAAAGTTAAAAAAGAAAGCAGCCTTCTTACCAGCCAATAATTGATTGAGTCACTAAAAGCCAGGGCCACTGGAATTATGAGTTTCTGCAGCAGCAGCGTTTTCCACATAATTATCAGTTTACTGCATTTGCTACATAATCTGCAGATTTTCAACAAAAGAAAACTAGATTCTAGCTCAAACGGAACAAAAGTTACTTAACGCGTGACAAAGTGTTCCAGAGCAGTGGAAGGCCCTTTGCAAAGATTGACTGGTAATCTTGTAGTTGCTTACTGCTGTATTTGGGTGTTAAACTGGTACTAATGGGGTGAAATATTTCCCCTGACAGGGTTACCTTGAGTTAAAATGACAAAATAATGAAGTAATGCTAACCACAAAATGTGGCGCATTATGCCGCATAATTTACCTTTTCTTGCTGCATAATTTAGTAAAACCTGCCGCATAATATTGTCCCCTTCTGCTGAATAATTCCAGTGGCTCTGCTTAAAGCTTCATGGTGGCAAAGATCTATTCTTTTTGAGATGTAATGTAAGGGTGTTATCAGCTGAGATCTGGAATAGTGGAGACACTTACAAAAATGTCTGCATTAGATACAGTTTGATTAATTATTACTAAAAAGTATATTTTGTAAGAACTTGTTTTATCTCAATCACTGCATCATTTTGCAGCAGCCTAGCTTAGAGTATGTAAATACTGTTTTAAAATAATGACTTACATATTCACAGTGCTTTCTGCCACAGCCTGGGACCTCATAGCACTATAAACAGTGCCATTGGAATTATGCGGCGGAGAAGGCCAGATTATGCAGCATGGTTGACTAAATTCAGCAGCAAGCAAAGGTGAATTATGCTGCATATTTTGTGATAGCATTGCTGCATTATTTTGCTATTTTTACACTTGTTAACACTGTCCTGGCCTTTATTGCCCCTCATAAGTATCACATTAACACCCACATATAGCAATAAGCAACAGAAAGGTGACCATTCAATCTTTAGAAAGGGCCTTCCACTGTGAGGTAACATTTGTTTTCTGCATTTTTTTTATCTGCAAATTATGCAGCAGATGATGGATTATATGGCAAATGCGGTAAATCCATAACTATGCGCTGTGAGTGCAGGGTGAGCGTGAAAGTGAAGGGTGAGAATGAGTGAGTTGTCTGAATGCAGAGTGCATTCCCAGACATTTGAAGTAAATCAGCATGTTATTGACGGGGTGTAGGGTTTCAGATATAAGATAAACTATTGCTATTATGGTATTAATCTGGGATCGAGGGTGGAGGAAATAAATAATGTGCTGATCGTGCAACAAACTTCCAGTCTTATGATTAGGATTGCCAGCTCATTATTTTGATGTCGCAGACAGCATCACCTCCTCAGCATCACTCAGCACCACCTCAGCCTGCTCTCGGAATCTGGCATCTGTTGATTCTCCCCTAGCGTCTGGCCGCTGCTAGTGTTATAATACAGGTACTAGTTCCCAACCTTCACCCTCCGATTGTTTATGCCCCCTCAAAAAAAAAGCTTTAACAAACAACCAATGCAATAGGCAGAAACAAGTTGCCAGCATTGCAAGAACAAAAGAAAACTGAGGAAATTTTTTATTGTAAATACTTTTTTTAATATGGTCGTTCAGTTTTACATAATGCCTTCTTGGTCATATATAAAGTAACAAAAATGCTTCTGACACTTTTTTATTATAACTTTTCAGCATGCCGCACAGCAGCCACACTTCTCTACAGCACAGCTTGAAGACATTGGCAAAGTCAATAGCTCTGGCTAAACACTTATAAGGCCCCAAAGGCGAGACCTATTGGCTATGCCAATGCTTGTTTATATTCCTTTTCATGAAATGCATTTTCACACTACAGCAGTAAATTTAAAATACAAATGTAAGGAATAGGCAGAGTCGGGGCCCAGGGGTACTGGAAACAGAAATAAAAACTAAGCCTCGGTAACTAGTTTCTAAAGGTATGCAAATGGTCCTTAAAGACCTGTGAAAAACTCGGGCATGCCGGAGTCTTAATAAGACTCCAGACACTGCCCAGCGGAGCCCCCAGCAGCACACTCACTGACCTCCGGCCCCAGGGCACTCTGAGGGCTTCGGAGTAAATGAAGACAGCCTGGAAATGCAGCAAATAAACATCGCCGCACTTCCAGGCGTCTTCATTTACATGTGCTTACAGAGGCCTTTGCGCCCCCTGGGAACCCATCCACGCCCCCCAGGGGGCGCGCCCACACTTTGAAGACCTCTGCCCTAGAGGTTCAGGGGAGTTTATCTGTGGCCACTGGAGCTCATAAACAAAGTACATTTATAGTATTCTGTGAATGTTTTAGCATCTCATCTTTGGCTATTGGAGCTTGTCAACAGGTGACACCCATGCTCCAGATGTTGTGTAAACGATGTTGAAGCTCATCTTTCATGTTAGGAGCTCATAGACAGAGTAGGCTCCTACTCTAGTATTCTGTATGTTTCTTGGAGCTCTTCTTCCATGTATAGATACTTCTTGGAGCTCATATGGAAAGGACAACTGCCCTCCAGATGCCATGGATGTGTCTTGAAATTGCTCCCACCTAAGAGACCTCCACTGGATCCCCATCCAGAAGAGATGCCAGTTCATGATCCTCACACATGCCTACAAAGCCCTTCATGAACTAGGAGCCGCCTACCTCAACCACGGACTGAACTTCCACCAAACCCGCTAGACACTTGGGCTCCTCTTCACTCGCCCTCGCACACACCCCCGCACCGCATCAGCCGCAGCCACAGCGGTGGCTGTTCCTTCTCCTACATTGCTGCCAAGATCTGGAACGACCTTCCTCTCCAGCTCCATACAGCCCCCTCGCTGGAAGACTTAAGAAAGAGACCCTAGACCTGGCTCTTTGATGGAGACACAGCACCCAGATATCCCTATGCATGACACTGTCACGCTTTACACATGCTGTCTGATTGATTAATTTGCAAAATATAGGGTGTTGGGCTCTTATTAAAGTCCAAGAGGTTGGGACCCATGGGAACAGTGTGACCAGTAAGAAAGTTAGCCACTGGACCGGTTTTGTCCATGAAAACACTTTTTTATATAAATCTTTACAACTTTTATGAGTTCTAAGAAGATTACTAATGCATTTTGTTGTCATTTGAAAAGACATTCAGCGAAACTCTATGGTACCTTTATGGGAGTGAGGAACAGTTGGTACAAATTAATGACGAAAAAAAGCTCAATTACTTTGTAAAAACATACCACGAAATAAGTGCGAAACGAAAGAGCGAACCACCTCCTGTGATAAGTAGAATGCAAGACAGTTCACATATATCTCATTAGAAAATCAGTCTATCAAAATCGGCTATCAAAATTCTTAAAATATACTAAAGATTCCAAGTAGGGAATGAGAATAAGATGGAAAGAACAGTAAAAAGTTCAGTTCATTATTGCAGAGACACCGAGAGACATAAAGCAAAGTCCCTAGTGTTCCCAGGGTCGTGCTGTATGGGTAGAATGAAGATTGACACTCTTGAACAGGGAAATACCCTGGAGAAAAATGACTGAAACCTTGAGACACATAACCTGGCTCAAGAATATGTTGACATGTTTCAATCCTATGGCATTATTTGAAAGGGTCTTTTCAGGAAGTAGATTGATCTGTTATATTCTCCACGTTTTCAGCTTAATGTACACAATAGCTGGAGTGATCCGGTATTGTTCTGCCTGATTCAAAATGGCCACCAACTTTTATGACCTCTATTTCCTTAATGGGTGAAGTGCTAAACCAAAATGGGCGTCATTGACTTCTGGACTGATCATCTTTCACTTCCAGGATAAAAAGGAGTTCAGACAGTGTATAAGCCACCGAAGTCAATGCCTGGCAATATGTGTAGGTGGTGAGTTTTTCCGCTGCCGACTGCTCACCTGGCCCCTTCCTTTTTACGCACCTTTTTTGTATTGTTGGGTCTCCCTTCAGGTTCTTATGGAACTGCTGGCTACTTTATGCTCTCCACTTATTTTTCATCTTTACCAGTGGGAGTCTGTGTCAAGCTGCCTCCTGGTTCAAGCTACTCTAAGAACTAATGGTGGAAGTGGTGTGCTCATGACTTAATTAACTGAGTTGCTGGACCAACTTTGTTTTCTTTGCCTACACTAACCCTGTTACCCCCTCTCCTACATTCCCAGCTTCTACACTACAAATAGGGTTGAGAGCATTAGGAGATTGGGAGACTTGTGGATAATCTGCATGGTCATCTACGCTGCTTATGACAGATTGCATGGCCATAATGAATGCACTAGAAGATCTATTTGCAGCATTGTTACACGCTGTAGAAAACATGCAAAGGGAACTAAACCATCAGAGCAGAAAGGGTGTTCCTTCTTGGTAAAGTAAACGTGCTGCAAAGTCGAGTCACTATGCCACCTTCTAAAGCACAGGCTAATCCCTTTCAGTTCACCAGATAGATTATGACATAAAAGTCCACAGAAAGAGGATGCATGTAGAAGGTGGAAAATGGATCAAAGGAGATTAGGAATTACATCACCTTAACTACAACTTCCAAATTCACATATGCAGCCGCAAGTGGGACGTTCCCATTAGGTACACTTCTGGACACAAAGAGTCAGAAAGTATATAAAACCCTACAAGTACAAGGGCAAGTTGTCTGGCAATATCAGTTATTTTGACTCTCTGGACACTCGCTATAGTTCACACTTGACTGTTCCGCTTCCTCACCTATATTGTTTTCTCCTTATTCACTTTGCTTGGTCCCCATGTGTTTCCCTGATATGTGACTCACTTGTATCCTACATTGTGACCTTCATATGTTAGTTAACTTCCCTTTGTCAGGCTTTCTCCTTCACAGTGATGTTTTATCCTTATTTGGTTTTTGAGTGGGACTCCCGGTACGCCCGAGGTCTAGTTACAGTGTCACTGCACTGAGTTAGTCCTTACGTGTAGCCTCTGAGTGTATTTTATCCATTTTTCATTGGCATAATTCCTTCACTGATATGTGTCCTCTCACCTATTGGTGGATACCTGGTCCGCGCTTGCTTGTGACCAGGGTTGGATTGGGATCAAAAATCGGCCCGGGCAAACCAAAAAAAAGTGGCCCACATTTGCGTATTGCCTTCCGCCTTCCGCAAAACACTGCTTCAGCAAAGTTTTATGAAAAGAAAGGGGGTGGGGGGGCTTGTTTTATAAACTTCACTTAGATGCACAGATTAGTTCAGACTGCTGAGCCACACATGAATGCAAGTGAGACCCCTTCTGCTCAGGCCCCCTGCCCCCGCTCAATCAACATACATTAATACGCCGGCCCAGCGAGAGAAAGGGAGTGATACCTCCGCCCATCTGCCTCTAGAAAGGCCACTCAGACACCCACTGGGCCACTGGCGGCATCCTAACAGCACAGACAGCCCCCAGGCTACCCAGATCTGTGACTGGGGGTGAGTGTCTGAAAAGTTTCAGCGCTCCGTCCATCATCTCCTTGTGTTTGCTTTGTTCGCCCTAAGTTGGCAGGGTATGCCCAGACGTGGGTCCCTTGCTCACTTTGCCACTGGATTCAAGCTAGCCTGACTGATGAAGGGTGTTACCCAGAAACTGGTCCCAGGATGCTTGTTTCCGGTTCAGGGAAGACCTGGCTTGGCAGTTCGGCCTGGACTGTTCCCATGAGGCACAGGGTCAAGACTGATTTGCATATGGCTGGGTCTGAACTGAGGTGGCAAAGTGAGCTAAAAAATTATGATGGATTCTACCCAGATCTGTGACTGGGGGTGAGTGTCTGAAAAGTTTCAGCACTCCGTCCATCATCTCCTTGTGTTTGCTTTGTTCGCCCGTAAAAGCAGCCCACAGCTAGAACTCGGCTACCGGCCCTTCAGCCATTTCCCAAGTGCCCGCCTTACCAATCCGACCCTGCTTGTGACCCATGCCAGTGTGTCATCCAGTCTGGATATTCCGAAAATCAACCAGCAAAAGCGTTCCTCTCCTTCTCTCTCCTATCGCCTTTTTCACCTAAGCCTCTTTACCACCATTTATACCTTTCCAGAGGGGTAAGTGGACTCCTAAAGCAGAGAAAAAGGGATTATCTTCAACCTCCACACATCCGAACTCAGTAGCTTTGACAGTCCCTTAAGACTGTTGTATCACATCAGCCTGACTCCCCAGTAGCCCCTTTGTCGATCTGCTTGCTGCTTACCCCATGGCATTTGCCTTATCTGTAGCACCTTCAAAGACATACACTGGAGATCCAAAGATATTTTGCTCTTTTTTGGAACCATGGTAATTAAGTTTCTTGGCTAAGCCGCAACACTTCCCAGCTATCGCCAAGGTATCCTTCATACTGTCATATCTAAAAATGGCTGCGTATAAAACAGGCAACTTCTTAGACCCTACAAGGTGAGCCTTGTCTGCAATCTTATGCCACCTTTTTAGCTCAGTTGTGTTCTGTTTTTCAGAATCACCACACCTCCCAGTAGGCACATATAGGAATGTTAACCTTATATCAGGGGAATCAAGATTTAATCCAACATATAAGCACACTTTCAGAGACTGCACTTACAGACTGCATGGACCGATGATGCAGCTGCTGCTTCCTCTTATAAAGGTATACATGAAGATCTGAATGACTCAGTATCTTTAATAGCTAATAGCACAACTAAGCTATTATTTTGGTACTGCAAACTGATCAGCATCATATCAAACATTGAAGGGAACAATGAATCACATATATCCCCGGAATTCCTACAGAGACCCTATTAGTATCTATTCCTGGTGAAGATCCTTTTCTTGTAGGTTATACCAGAAACAAACTGACATCTGCTGAAAGAGAGTGTCACTGCAGAGAAAACATATGCATTTAAAGTGAAGGCACTACTCATTTTCTCAAGCAAAAACTGCATCTGCAGGAAAAAACTCCCACACAGGGTCCTAGGCAATGAGGATGGCCAAGGACAAAACATGATGAATGTAATGCCGTCTCTATCCATTTTTTCATACCCTTGTATTTATCGTTGCCTTAAAGACATGGTCAATTGGATTCCAAGTCTTCCGGTATCCTTTGGATACCAAGTTTGGCCAAACATATGAGGTGCTCTTGTCCTTTAAGAAGACAGCAGTCTATATGTGCTGTGGATGGTTCTCCCTTAACATCAGAGAATGGTAAATCAGAAACACCTGCTTACGTTTGCAACCTTGTATGGTAATTTTAGGCACTGCATAGCTCCAGTGCCATAATCCCCAGAAGGAGTGGGTGAACAACACTATTGCTTTTACGTCCTACTACCCCACCGACTTTTAGATTGTTCCATTGATTTCATCCCCGGACCTCTCATTACTCTTGGTTGAATAAAGTCCCTCACTGTACATAAGGAGAAGAACTGAGGAAGTACTTTGAAGATTCTTTGGCAAAGGGATTTATTCACCATCCCTTGCCGGTGCACCTGTCTTCTTTTTCCTTGAACCTTATGGCAAATTAAGACTTTGCGTAGACTATTGCAAATTTAATGTCCTCATCATCTCATTATCAACATGTTACCTCTAAATTCTAACTTTTTGTAACAACTACAGCAAGCAGAATAGTTCACAAAGTTGAATCTTCAGAATGTTTACAATTTGGTATGGATAAACAAGGGTGATGATTGGAAAACTGATTTTAATACCATATATGGCCACCATGAATTCCTTGGTTTAGTCAATGCACCAGTAGCATTTCAGCATCTAATCACTGATGTTCTACAGAACCTTTTTGATGTGTTCATAGTGCCATACCTGAATGATATTCTGACCTACACATGTACACTACATCAACAGCATGTTTGAGAAGTATTACAAAGACCCTGGATCCACTCTTTCCGCTGAACAAATGCATGTTTGAAGCACAATTAGTAACATTTCTGGCATATGTGATCTTCCTTACTGATATTAAAGTGGATCCTGGCAAACAGTACAACAATGGCCTGTTCTAACCACCATAAAAAAAGTGAATGAGGGTATAGATTAGTCAAAACCAATGTATATATCTTAATTTCAAGGAAATTATTCAGGTTATTCCATTTATTTAGGTAGAAAGCAAATTGTCTTTCTTCTTCTTATTTTAGTATTTTATTATTGCAATCCTTAGCGCTCTTCAGACATTGTTAACATAGTGTAGCGATTTAATACCAACCAGCGTGTGTTTCGCCCCCTGAGGTGCGCAGGCCTGGGGCTGTTTCAAGGTGATTCACCAGTTATTTAGACTGAGGGGCCAATTCCGATTCAGGCCGGAAATCACTCCGACCGAGCCGGACCCGGAGAGATTTCCGACCGAATCGGACACTGGCAGTCCGACCGAACGAGTACGATGCGCACGCATGCAATCGGACTCGAGTCGGTCGGACTCCCATTGAAGTCAATGGGAGCCGGACGTACAATGCGTACGCGGGCTCCCATTGACTCACAGCGGGTACGCCTCGATGCGACTCGCGGCGTACATGCACAGGTAGGGGGGACCCATGGGTCCCCCCTGTGTGCGACTCGCGTGGCTACGCGTACAGGGGGGTCCGACACGGACCCCCAAAGTCCGGCTTCAACTGCTCTTTCGAGCCAGACGGCGCAAGTCGGTCGGACTGCTCGCGGCGCGCATCGTACTTGCCCGGCCGGGGAACGTCTCCATTGCGCTGTGCGAGTCGTGTCCGTGCGAGTCTGTAGGAGCGGTTCGGACCCGCGTACGAGTCGGTCGGCGATTTCGCGCGCGCTCGCTCGGCCGGACGCACGTACGAATCGGTCGGGAAAGAGGGCTCCGAATCGGATCCGGTTAAGCCAAATCCGATTCGGTGCCCTACCGGCCGAGATCGGAATCGGCCCCTGAGTCTCCAAACAGGTCTTGGGGGAATTGGTCTGAGTAGCTGAGAAAATGTATGTGGAGAGAATATGATTGGTGCACTAAGCTGGAGAAAAAGGGACCTGATCTTGGAAAGTATTGAGTAAGGCTAAGTTTGGTAATTTGTTGTCTTAGAAGAAATAGTGTTCTAGGCTATTGTTGACCAGACAACCACCTCATCTCCTTCCTGGGAAGTTTCAGGGTGATCCATCAAATCCCAAAACATGTTTTCCCCATTCATTTTTCCACAGCAAAATTGAACAGCAATACAGCAAAAACTGTTAAACGGAATGACACCAAATTTGTCAGAAAGCTAAATCTTGGTATAGAACGTGTGCTTTTTGTTATTTGGTTTAAATACGTTCAGTAGTTTTTTATCAATTAAGGTTAAACAAAACTGTATATTTCATGACACAGAGGATCTGTGGGGCCAACAGATCTCAAGCTGAGATCTCATTGGCTGCCACCACATCAACAAGGATGTGGCAACAGCCATCTTAGGACTCGGGACTCGGGACTCAGTCCTGAGTCCTGACAAAATGTGAAAAATAAACATAAGGGAGCAGGGTAGGGATGCCCTGCCCTCCTAAGCCTGATGGGGGCATCCAAGAGGGACCTTCTCACAGGCCAATTTTTAAAAAAGTTTGCCACAAATTAGCGGTGGATCTGCAAATCTGCTGCAAAAGTTAAAAAAATAAAAAGAGCAGGCTCCCACATTTGAAAAAGAAAAACCTCGGGGTGTGCCAGGTCCTGGGGTGGCAGCGCATATTATAAATTGTGGGGGGGGGGGGGTTGGGGTGGTGTGTGCCCCCCTCCAGAGACTCTAGGAGACCCGAGGGGCTGCATTCCCCGGGGACGACAAAATAATAAAAGGGTGGGGGTGCACAGCCCCCTTTCTGAGCCTGGAATGCAACGGGGACCATATAGAAAACAAGCATTGGCATAGCCAATAGGTCTCGCCTTTGGGACCTTATAAGTGTTTAGTTATCCAGCACAGTATCCTTGGTGCAACAACATCAAGTGTTGCATGGCTAAACACTTATAAGGTCCCAAAGGCGAGACCTATTGGCTATGCCAATGCTTGTTTAGGATGCATTCAGAATAAACCACAAACTAAAGTGGCTTAGAGTGTTGAAGGTTGGTTTAATGTTACATATCACACTGTTACTCATTTTACCAGCCTCAGGAGGATGCAGCATTGAGATTATACTTTTGGGAGGTTACCCATTTATCCCTTTAGCAGGATTATTAAACCCACTCGATGCATGTAGCAGCTTCAATATGTTACCCTGCAACACAGGAACTTCAGACTTCATGTATTGCAAAGCCCCTCGTAGCCAATAACGTTAACCTACTCCACCAATGTGCCCTATCAAAGTGTCCACAACCCATTTTAGATTTCAATTATCAAAGGACAGAATCCCGTTTTCAAATATGCCCATTTTCTTTGGTTCTCGAGATCTCCAATACGTGGTACATGTAACATAACTGAATGATCACACTAAGCGATGCCACTGGGACGGCAAGGGGAGCTGTGTTTGTGCACAGAAGAAAAATCGAAAAGAAACTGTAGAAAGTGCTTTTAACATCAGAATAAGGACCTGATGGGGAAACATGGCTGGCATGTTTCCCTGCTCCTATTTTTAGCCAAATCCAAGATATTCTGCTGGAAAACCAGAGCAGGAAAACGATGCGTAGTTTCCCATCCAGGGGGGGAGGGGGAGTTTGATGTTACAGCTCCTAGCATGCTGACAGACAATTAGAAGGAGCCACAGAAATAACCTTGAACATTTTTAATGATGGTCAAGAGAAATGTAAAAAAAAAATAGCGCAGCTACTCACCCTTACGGGTCTCAAGGCGCTGGGGGCCATAGTGGAAATTAAGTGAGCTATTGCCCAGAGTCACATGGTGCTGAGCTGAGCTGCCGCCGGAGCCGGGGATCGAACCGTGAACCCTGTGCTCCGAAGTCAGCTGCCCTGGCCGCTGCACCACACCTCTCCAATGCAATTCTTTGACTGCCTTTGTGAGGAGAAAGCGCCCCGGGCGTCGGATTTCTTACGTCATTGCAGTCCTATCTGACAGTGTTTGCTAAAGGAGACTATCACAATAAACCCCATACAAGCACAAGCAAACCCAGTGTAGCTGACATCTACTTCATACCTGCCAGGCTATTAAGCCGTTTCTGCTGCTCTGCAGTGAGGAAGGCACAAACAAACAAGGCATAAATGGGTGAGACATACCGTGAGCGCTATTTCTCATGCATTGCAGCAGCAGGCGCTATACTGTGCCAATTCAGTGACCTTTCCAGTGAACACAAACCTGCTATTGTGAAAAACGTCAGAAATAATGTAGACATCTCTTAAAGCAGCAATACCTTCACTAGTAGTCCAGAGTGGTTTGGTTTATTACTGGTGCCAACAAGTTGCTGACAGGAATCAATAAACAAATGTATGCGAATCTTATGGCGTGAAAAGACGTCTCAGCGACTGCATGACTAAACAAGCGCTAAAACACAAGCGCGGCCCAGCGGCCGCGAAAGTTAATTGTTGTGAGAGAGAGGGGAAGCAGGAGGTGAGCCCGCAAGGTGGATGCCGCCACGAGTGCAGTGCTTGAAAAAGTGAAGAGCGACGGTTAAAGGCCCTCCTATGCAGCGCATGCGCGTTGCGTAGGCGAGACCTAAAAAAGTGGAGGGCATGTGCACGCCCCCCCAACGAGTCTGGAATGGCCCCGTGGACCGCATCCCTAGGGGTCTTAAAGGAAATAAAGGGGAGAGGAGTGTGCGGCCCCTTCCCTGAATCTGAAAAGGCCCTGTGGACCCCACCCCCAGAGCCATATAGAGAATAAAGGGGAGCAGGCGTGTGGCCCCTGTTGGTTTTTATTAAAAAAGAAAAATAACAATATGTCTCTGAGTCTTTCTTTCAACATTTTTCAGCCCACAAAATGCAATATTTAAAACTATATTAAAAGAAAGACTCACAGGCATGTTTTTTTATTAAAGATTTAATAAACATTTTTACAATAATCACTATTATTAGTCCTTGAATTGTGTGAATTACTGCAATATACATTAGATTACCAATATTAGTGATTTTTGGAGAAAGATTATAGATCTGCTTTATGTATATTAATATGTTCACTCCTTGAGAAAGGCAATAGGCTCACTTTTTATATTTTGGTGTAGTGACTCTTTGACAAAGTCAATAAGTCTGCCGAGTGTGGCCAGTACCTGAGAGCCCAACCGCACCATGTGCATGCCATAAGGCTGTGTGTGGCGTGGGGTTGGCTGCTCCCACGGGGTTGGATACAGGGCCTGGCTACAGACCAGGCCCTCCGACCAACTCCACGCCACACACAGCCCCTTGTATGCGAGGGGTTGGACGCAGGGTCTAGCCATAGTTGGCTTTACATATGGTGATAAAATATTATGCTACATTTGAAAAAAAACTAGAAATTTACTGAGAAAAACCAAAGGTTAAAGTGACGTTATAACTAGAAATTGTAATTATATCTTATTTTACATTTTAAAAAAACCTTAGAAATTCACAGAAAACTAATGTTATAGTTAGGTGAAAGGTTCAGTGACAACGTAATGTTTTAAACTCTAAACACCACTGAAATTTACCAGTTATTGTTATCCCAAAGCGCTATAATTCGTGACCTAAAGGAACTATAATATCATTGATGGCAAAACTGTGTTTGGTGAAGGTGTGTGTTATATTAACTTTTTATTTCTTTGAATTTCTTTATTTTGTATCAGCAAATAAATAGAAAAAAACCATGCAAAAGCATTTTTTTTCTTTTTTGGAAAGCGGTTGGCAGTGAAGCAACACAGGGTTGGAAGCAACACAGTGGGTGTAGGTGGAGGAACGCAATATGGAGCGCATGGGGGAGCAAATAGGCGAGAGGGAAAGCAACATGGAGGGCGATACAGTGAAGCAAACAGGTGAGAGAGAAAGCGCAAAGTTGACCTGGGAGGACCAGCTGCACGAGATGGAGGAAGCAATGCAGGCAGAGGAACACATGAGGGCGAGCGAACCATAGAGGGGGGCAAGGCAGAATCTCATGGGCGAAAGAGAGTAGTGCGGAGAAGGGAAGAGAACTATGCTAGGGGACAGCTGGAAAACACATGCACTCCCCTGGAGTACTTAAACAAAAAGAGAATCAATCAGTCTATCAAGTTGTACTTGTATAGTGCGGCTTATCACCGGAGAGAGTATCCAAGTGCTGTGCTGCAGGTATCAGTCGAAGAGCCAGGTCTTCAGTCCCTTCCTGAAGTGGGTAGCGAGGGTGTGGTGTGGAGGTGAAGGGAGAGGGCGTTCCAGGCTTTGGCAGCGAGGTGGGAGCAGGAGCGTTCTCCGGAGCAGCAGTGGCGGATGCGTGTTATCTGTGCGAGGGAGAGGTGTGTGGTGTGGAGATTCCTGGTGGGTCTGTGGAAATAGAGGCGGTGGTTCATGTAGGCGGGTCATTGGTCATAGAGGGCTTTGTAGGCGTGGGTCAGAAGCTTGAATTGGCATATCTTCTGGATAGAGAGCCAGTGGAGGTCCTTCAGGTGCTGGGTGATATGGGTCCTTTTGGGCAGGCTGTGGATCAGTCTGGCAGCTGCGTTCTGGATTGTCTGGAGTCTTTGCATGAGTTTGGTGGTGGCGCCTGCATAGAGTGCCTTGCCATAGTCCAGTCGGCGGGTGATGGGGGCCTGTCACCATTTTCCTGGTGCTGATGGGGAGCCACTTGAAGACTTTGCAGAGCATGCGGGCATGTGGAAGCAGGCTGAGGAAACGGCGTTGACCTGACGTTTCATGGAGAGTTTGCTGTCCAGGATGATGCCAAGATTGCGAGATTATGGAAGTGGCCTTTTAGCGTAAGGTTGGGTCCGAGCTCTGCCGGCCACCAGGAGTCTTTCTAGAGGGCAGAGTATCTGCCGAAAATCAGAACAGTAGCACTTGAAAAAGCGAGCAGTGGAAGGACACAGTGAAATGTCCATGCTTTAGGGGAGGGACAAGCACAAGAAAAGGATGGAAAATACACACACGCTAAGAAATTAGAAGCAGGCAAATGTGAATCAAAATGAAGCCAACCAATGGTAAGCAACGGGTGGGCTCTAAGCCTGCTGTAAGCTAACAGTATGTCTCGCAACTGACAGTGCATGCACTGTCTAGCAGGCAAGACCTTCCTATGCTCTATGTGGTTTGGAACCGGATCCCCTTACTTGGATTGGAGTAAGAGTTCCTGTACACTGTAACCTTGAGTAGTTACAGTGTACAGTAACGTCTCGAAAAACATAGCAAAGGACCCTTTTTTGGGACTGAGCAGTGACATCGGGCTTTGCTACTAGTTGCTATCTAGATATTATCATGGTTGAGAGAACACTAAAACATGTAATGTAATGTAATGTAATGCTATGTTATGTCATGCCATGTGATGTTACGTTATGTGTATTTGTAAAGCATGCTTTCACCCACAAAGTTATCCAGATGCTGAACAGATGTGTGTTCCTAACCCTGCCTAGGATAGTTTGGTTAATTGAAAGTCAAGCAAACAGAGGGGAAGAGAGGGTTATCAGTCCAGCATACAGCACCCCATATGTACACAATATAAAATAAGTGTGAAGTTCTGAGAAGAGTTCAACTCATCAAAAGTACATCCTCATTGTGAGAATTATGTCTCACTGTGTGATCATCAGAGGCAACATAGTTGTGGAGCACGAGCCCTCACCCACCAACTGTGGCATGCTTCATCACTGGGCTGTGCTCCTCATTAGGCCGGCGCTGCAATGCCTGACAGGCCCCGCAAGGGGGCTCTTTGCCAGAGATCTTTGTCTGACCCAATTTTGTTGGAAGGTAGATTTGCCAAAAAGTGACAGGAGGGTGAAAGAATTTAAATTAACTAAACACACCCTTCTTTAATATTAGGAAGCCTTTGTTAAGATTACCTCAAAGGATATTGACCTTCCCAGAGGTCTGAAACGAAGCTCCACAACTATATTGCCTCTGATGAGCACATATTCTCGCAATAAGGATGTACTTTGGATAGGGTGAACTTCTCCTCTTCTCGGAACTGCACACTTAGTTTACATTGTGGTTATGTGAAAAATGGAATTCAGGAAGAGAGAAGACTCAGATGTGGAGTGGGAGGTCGTTCCATGCTTTGGGAGCGATGTAAGAGAACACCTATCCTCCTGATCTGGTTCTGTGTATGCATGGGATTCGTGCAAGTAGAAGGTCTGGGGAATTAAGATGTCTGGGTGGTAGGTGGATGGAATTCTGACTCTTCACGTAGGTGGGGCCCAAGTTGTGTAGTCCCTTGAATTTGTGTGTGAGGAGTTTGAAATGAGTGTGTTTGTGTATCGGGAGCCAGTAGAGCACCCTGAGGGGTGGTGTGATGTGAATTCTATGTAGGAGGTTGAGGATGAGTCTGGCAGCCCAGTTTTAGATGGTTTATAGTCTTCTGTTGAGTTGCTTGGTGATCCCGGCATAAGGGATATTCCCGTAGTCCAACTTGCTGGGCATGAGTGACAGGGCATGAGTGACAGTTTTTCTTATTTTGCTTGGGAGCCTTCTGAAGATCTTCCTCAGAATTATGTCATGTCCAGTTAGCTATTGATGATGATTCTGAGGTTTTTGGCATGGGTGCTGGGTGTGGGTCCAAGTTCAGAAGGCCATCAGTTGAAGTTCCATGGTAAGGTGTGCTTACAGAAGATCTAAACTTCTGTCTTATTGCTGGTGAGCTTGAGACATCCAGTTAGCGTCTTTGGTCATACAGGCTGTGAAAGGTGGAAAGTATGAGTTGTGTGTTGTCGGCGTAGGAGAGGATGGTGATATTGTGTGCGTGGATCAAGTTGGTCAGAGGAATTATGTATGCATTGAAGAGGGTGGGTTGAGCAATGAACCTTCAGGCATCCTGCAGATCAGTTTGTGGGCTGCAGGGGAGTAAGGTGCAAGGCTGACAGCTTGTGCTCTATCCTTTAAGAAGGAGCAGATCCATATCCGGGGTTTCCAATGTCCTAGATGGTATGGACTTCTTTTACAAGGTCTGAGACTGCTCCCACATTCAAACTTACTGGAAGTCCTTAGTAGAGTTTTTAACAGATCTGAGGGGCCCATGACGATTGCGGGGTGCCTATTGGGCAGATTCACAAACGCATTTCTAGATTTCTCGTCTTGGTCCTACTTCTGGGCAAGCATAATATAGCAATGAGCTGGAAGGCTACCACGGCTCCACCAATCTCGAAATGGGTCCAAGAGTTAACATGGTGCATCACGGAAATAAATGCCATGAACTGCATCCACCAACAATTAGGCAAGGGGACGCAGACTACAGAATGGGATGCACTCCTGCTGGCTCTAAATGCCAAATTGGATGAAAGACCGCCATAAACCCAGAGGCTGGACATACTCTGGCCAGTGAATATTTATATCACTGGCAACAGGGCACACCATACTTAGGGGAGAACATACATCACTAGTAGATAAATCTGCACATAAGGGTGGGTGGAGAAAACTGACAGATCCTTAAGGGCTACTGGCTGCACTCCAACTACAAGGGAGGGGATGCAGGTATCTTACACGGTCACATAATCGAATGGGAGTGTATTCATTAGAGTAGGAGCTGAGATCTTTCTGAAACTGGATGTGCAACTGTAATGACGCATAAAATAAGATGTTATGTTTGGTGTTCCACAATTGTTATCATCATTTATAGCTTGATGCTGTACTTTTATTTGGAGGTATTCTATCCAGACAACTAAGATATGATCACACCTCTTTTTTGATGATTAGATATCAATCAATCAATCAGGGTTTATAAAGCGCAGATACTCACCCGTAAGGGTCTCAAGGCACTCGGGAGGTATGGGGGGGGGAGACTGCTGGTTGTAGGCGGTGTGACTCAGTCGAAGAGCCAGGTCTTGAGGTCCTTTCTGAATTGAGGCACTAAAGGTGATTGTCTGAGGTGGAGAGGCAGGGTGTTCCAGGTCTTTGCTGCAAGGTAGGAGAAGGATTTTCCTCCAGCCGTGGTCTTGCGGATACGCGGAACGGTAGCCAGGGCCAATTGAGTGGAGCGGAGGTCTCTGATGCGAGCTGGATGCTGAGGTATGCAGGTCCCGCGTCGTGTAGGGCTTTGTAGGCATGTGTGAGGAGCTTGAAGGTGATCCTTTTGTTGACTGAGAGCCAGTGGAGGTCTCTCAGGTGGCTGGTGATGTGGCTGTGGCGGGGGATGTTGAGGATGAGTCTGGCTGAGGCGTTCTGAATGTTTTGCAGTTTCTTGAGAAGTTTCTGTTTGATGCCGGCGTAGAGTGCGTTGTTGTAGTCGATTCTGCTGCTGATGAGTGCGTGGATGACCGTCTTTCTGAACTCGATGGGGATCCACTTGAAGATCTTTCAGAGCAGGCGTAGCGTGTGGAAGCAGGATGATGAGACGGCATTGATCTGGCGGCTCATGAGCAGGGACTCCAGGATGATGCTGAGGTTCCTTGCGTGGTCTGTGGGTGTGGGGGGGTTCCAAGTGCTTCGGGCCATCAGGAGTTGTCCCAAGAGGTGAGTGGAGCCCGTGATGAGGACTTCGGTCTTCTCAGAGTTGAGCTTGAGGCAGCTGTTCTTCATCCAGGTGGTGACAGCCTTCATCCTGTCGTGAAAGTTGTTCTTGGCGACTGTGGGTTCGTTGGTGAGGGAGAGAATCAGCTGGGTGTCATCCGCGTCGGAGACGATGTTTAGTCCGTGGTTCCTGATGATGGCTGTGAGCGGGGCCATGTAGCTGTTGAAGAGATTGAGGCTCAGGGAGGACCCTTGAGGCACTTCGCAGCTGATATCTGTGGGTCCAGAGAGGAACAGTGGTAGTCTGACTCTCTGGGGCCGATTCCGATTCGGGCCGGAAATCTCTCCGACCGAGCCGGACCCAGAGAGATTTCCGACCGAATTGGACCCGTGCAGCCCGACCGAACGAGTACGATGCGTCCGTATGCTATCGTACTCGAGTCGATCGGACTCCCATTGAAGTCAATGGGAGCCGGTCGTACAACGCGTACGCGGGCTCCCATTGCCTCAATGGGTGCGAGGTGAACAAGGGCGCCCCCTACAGCGGGTACGCGGCGAAGCGACTCGCGCCGTACACGCACAGGTAGGTAGGACCCATGGGTCCCCCCTGTGTGCGACTCGCGCGGCTACGCGTACAGGGGGTCCGACACGGACTCCCGAAGTACGGCTCCGACTGCTCTTTCGAGCCGGACGGCGCGTGTCGGTCAGACTGCTCGCGGCGCGCATCGTACTTACCCGGCCAGGGAACGTCTCCATTGCGCGGTGCGAGTCGTGTCCGAGCGAGTCGGTCGGTGCGGTTAGACGCGGGAACGAGTCGGTCGGAGCGGTTGGGACGCCCGAACAAGTCGGTTGGCGATTTCGCATCGTACTCGCTCGTCCGGACGCGCGTACGAATCGGTCGGGAAATAGGGCTCCGAATCGGATCCGGTTATGCCGAATCCGATTTGGAGCCCTACCGGCCGAGATCAGAATCGGCCCCTCTGTGTTTCGGCCGGTGAAGAAGGAGCGGATCCATGCCAGGGCTTTGTCGTGAGTGCCATCATCGTGAAGTCTTGTGCATAGGGTGCGGTGAGAAACGGTATTGAAAGTGGCCGAGAGGTGCAGGGGGATGAGGGCTGCAGTTTCACCTCGGTCGAGGAGAGTGCGGACGTCGTCCGGGGTGGTGAGGAGGGCAGTCTTGGTGCTGTGGTTGCTTCAGAATCCGGATTGGAATAGGTCCAGCATGTGGTTCGCTTCGATGAACTCGGAAAGTTGTGCGTTGATGGCCTTCTTGATGACCTTGGCTGGAAAAGGGTGAAGAGAGATGGGTCTTAAGTTCTTGAGGTACGTTGGGTCGACAGAGGGTTTCTTCAGCAAGAGGTTGATCTCTGCGTGTTTCCAGTCTTCCGGGAAGGTGGCGGAGTTGATGGAGCAGTTGATGGTGCAAAAGGTCCTGGGCAATGGTGGTGCCGGCTCTGTTGAAGATATGGTGCAGGCAGGCTCCAAGGGTGCTTCAGAGTGGATGCTCTTCATGATCTTGAGGGTGTCATCAGAGGTGAGGGGAGTCCAGATGAGTGGGGTCTTCTGGGATCCAGTGTTGTTGGGTGCAGTAGTTGCTGGTGGGGTGGGAGAGTCTTGGGTATTGCGGCTTTTGAAGCTGTCGTATATCTCCTTAATCTTGCGGTAGAAAAATGTGCTGAGGTTGTTGCAGAGGTCTTGGGAGGGTGGAATGTCTGCTGTGTCTGCGCTGGGTCTGGCGAATTCTTTGACCACGGCAAAAAGTTCTTTACTATTGATTGCCTTGGCGTTGATCCTTTCTTGTACGGCCGCTTTCTTTGTTGTTCTAATGATGTAGTGGTGTGCAGTGACAGCAGCAGACTTGAAGGCTGAGTTGTCTTCCGGTGTCTTGTCAACTAGATCTATAAATTCAAGCCCTAAGCCAGCTAGCTTTAGGCATTTTACTATTCCCTCTGCAGCACAGATTGCTGAACTTATTCCAAAGATCAAAGCAGGATCCCCTGACGACTTGTGCCCCCCCAGGTTGCTTACATGGTTCCTAAAGTCATAGCACGGCACCTTTTAGTTATCTTCTCCACCATGTTCAAAACTGGCATTTTCTCCATTATCTGGAAAGCAGCGTCTGTGCTTCCTCTCTTAAAGAAACCCCCTCTCAGTTCCCTAGATCCTAACAATTATTGACTCATTGCAAGACTTTATCTCCCGGCTAAACTAGCAGATAAAATTATGAATATCGAACTCTCCTTCTTTATGGAGGTCAATCATCTTCTAGATGATACGCAGTTCAGCTTTAGAGAAAATCATAGCTCCGAATCCGCTCTGCTTACAGCGACTGAGGAAATTAGATCATCCCTTGATAACGGAGGTAATGCAGTGCTGATCCTGCTGGATCTTTCAGCAGCTTTCGTTACGGTCAATCATGAATTACTAGTCTACCATTTGCAAGATCTAGGGATTAGTGACTCAGGCTGGTGCTGCTTAAATCTTTTCTTTCAGAACGCCAACAAGTGGTGTCACTTAGTACTTTTAACTCAGGAACTTTTTGCATGCCTTGTGGGATACCTCACGGATCTTCTCTGTCCCCAACTCTATTTAATCTTTACTTTACACTACTTGCCACTCTGATTAAATCCTTTGGGCTATCCCTGGCGTCGTACGCCGATGATACACAAATCATAGTATCAATGGCAAAAAATGAAGTTGGGGCTGGCGACACGTTCAACAAATGAATGAGTGCAGTAAGTAGCTGGATTGTCAACAATTGCCTGAAGCTTAACTTCTTCAAAAGAGAGGTTATTCAGTTCGGCAATAATCCAGCCATCTGGTCTCCCCACTGGTGGCCGTCTGACTTGGGCATGGCACCCACGCCAACGTCCAACGTATAAAATCTGGGGTTTCTGCTGGACAGTGAACTAAAATACAAAGAACAAGTTAACCGGATTACTTCCTCCTCTTTTTATTGGCTCAGAATGGTAAAGAAAATTGAAAAATTTCTTCCGGCTGATCTATTGAAAGCAGTGATCATCGCCTTAGTTCTCTCACGATTGGACTAATGTAACAGTCTCTATATCAGCCTTTCAAAAGGTCCACTTAAAAAACTCCAGACCATTCAAAATGTGGCCGCATGGTTTCTCTTAAGAATTTCCAGATACCAGTTGGCCATGGCCTTGATCAGACAATTGCACTGGCTCCCGGTCTGCCATCATATTTCTTTTAAGGCTCTCTGCCTAGCTTACAAAACACTTTATGGAAAAGCCCCTGTCTATTTTAAGGCAAATCTTGTGCGGTACATCCCCGGCAGAACTCTTCGTTCTTGTTCAGCCAATTTGTTGAGGGTTGCATCCTTCAAACGCGCATCCTGGGGGGGAAGAAGCTTCTTCAGAAGCACAGCTCTTCTCTGGAACCGTTTGCCGCCTGAACTGAAATTAGCACCCTCACTCTCGGTTTTTAGGAAGAGCCTCAAAACCTGGCTTTTTAACCAATGATCTTTACGTACTCAGCCCTCGTTTGCTCTCTTCTGATCTGTACAGCGCCAAGACGCCTCCGGGCATTCGTGCTCTTTATAAGTTGTTTCATTCTTTCATTCATTCTTGCTGCTCCTTCTTCTCTTCTCGAGCCGTCTACAGGTGCGTCTAGACTCATGAAGGGCGGGAGAGAACCAGCTGGCTTTCTTGGAGTGTCGTTTATTTGGTGCTTTCTTCAAGGGAGCCAGAGTGTTGGCGTATCTGGAGATCCAATGGTGAAGGTTGCATGCTGCAGTGTTAGCGTCCATGGAAGACGGCGGGGGGATTTTGCTGAGGGAGGTGGTGAGCTGCTCTTCGGTGAACTTGTTGCAACTTCTTCGAGGGTAGCAGTGGGCATGGCGGTGTACAGTGGGTTTGGTGAAGGAGAAGTGGACGCAGTGGTGGTCGGTCCATAGGAGCTCGGTGGTGTGGCTGAAGGTGATGTTGTCGCTGGCGGAGAAGATGGGGTCGAGCATGTGTCCTGTTGAGGGGGTTGGGGAGGTGACCCGTTGTTTGAGTCCGATGATGGCGAGGTTCTCCAGCAGGGATGAGGTGTTTTTGTTGTTGGAGTTGTCCAGGTGAAAGTTGAGGTTGCCGTGGAGGATGTAGTCTGAGGAGGCGAGAGCATGTGGTAAGATGAAGTTGATGATTGAGTCGCTGATGGGTGGGCGGGGTCCAGGGGGTCTGTAGATGACGGTGCCACAGAGGGTGGGGTTCGGGTTGGTCTGGACCTGGAAGTGGAGGTGCTCCATGTTGGTCGAGCGATCGTCCGCGTGGGTGGTGAGGCGGAGATTGCTTATGTGTACGATGGCGATGCCTCCCCCCGGTTTGTTGACGCAGTCCTTGTGAATGACCTTGTAGCCGTCCGGGATGGCGGTGGCGATGTCCAGGGTGAAGCTGGGGTTCATCCAGGTTTCCGTGAGGAAGGCGATGTTGGGGTCGAGGGAGTGGAGCAGCTCCCAGATCTCTACGGTGTGTTTGCGGAGGGAGTGTGAGTTGAGCAGGATGCAGTTGAGTACGGTAATTGACGGTCGTGTGGTGGGTGGGGTAGGTGTGTAGTGGCAGGTGATGGTGCAGCTGCAGTTCCGGAAGGAGAAAGGACCTTGAGTGTAATTTGGCGATGCCTGGCAGCATGCGGTATAGCATTCAGTGTTGATGGTGCTGGCGTACTAGCGGTGGATGGTCTGAGAATCAGGGTCTGTGGTGCCTGGTGTGCTCCAGGTATGGACGGGCACAGACGGGCTTGCCTTTGGCACGCCAGTGGCACGACCGCTGCGCGGCCGCATAGCAGCCGCCATAAGTAGTGTGAGGGGGAGGGCTGGACAGCTGGTAGGCGGGAAAGTGGGAAGCTGCGCTGGAGGGGGGGACCGCGGGGGACGAGAAGTGGCAGGGACATGGAGGGCAAAGGCGCAGAAAAGAGGAAGAGAGGAGAAAAGTGAAAACAGTGAAAAAAGTGAGAAAAAGCAAAGCAAAAAGAAAGGAAGAAAAAATAAAGGCAGAAGGCAGAGAGACCAGGCGGAGCTGTGCTGGAGGGGAAGCAGTTCACTGACAAGGACCGTACAATGTTACGTGTTTACCTCATTGAAAAGGCAAGAGCTATGGAAAAAAAAGAAGGAGCAGATCCAGTCGAGAGTGGGCCCTTGTATGACAATCTCGTGCATGAACCTGATGATGTGCGAGACTGTGTCAACTGCTGTAGAAAGGTCCAAGAGAATGGGGGCTGGCCTGTCTCCCCTGTCAAGGATAATGTTGATGTTGTCTGTGGTGGTGATGAATGGTGTTTCTGTATTTTGGTTGGGCCTCAATCCAGACTGCATCGGGTCGCAGAGCTGGTTGTTGCTGAGGTGGTCAGTGAGGCATCAGTTGGTTAGTTTCACTAACACCTTAGCTGCATATGGTAGGATGGAGATGGGTCTGTAGTTTGAGAGCGTGGCTGGGTCAGTGGATGGTGTCTTGAGCAGAGGTGTGATGGTGGCATGGGAATGAGGCTGTGTCGATGGAGGCGTTAGGGATGGGTGTTAGTGCTTTGCTGATCAGTAGAAAGCCTTTGGTGAAGTTGTGGTGGGGCAAGGGTCAAATGGGGCTTGCAAGTGGATAACAGCGGTTTCAATGGTGTTAACGGTGGGCCATAAGGTCAGGGTTTGATCTGCGGACGTCATGGGAATTTGAGTTGCAATGTTGACGGGGTCCGGTTGAGGGTCAAAGTTGCCATATGCGGAGGTGATTTTGTTGCAAAAGTTTTGTGAGGGGGCGATGTTCCTGGACCCACAGGAGGCACAGTGAAATCTTTGATGATAGCAAATATATCCTTGCCACTGTTTGTCCTGGTGTCAATGCAGTCTGCAAGAGTTGTGCGCTTGGTGTGGTCTATGCTGGTGTGGGAACACTAGGATGAAACTGACAAGGGCATAGTCTGCCTAGGTCATAGTTGCTGGCTTGTCAACTATGATGTTGCTGAATGAGGAGAAAATCAGGTCCAGTAGGTGTCCTGCGGTATGGGTGGGTTCCGTAATGTGCTGGGTGAAGCCGAAATTTCTGAGGTTTTCTAGAAGGGCCATAGAGTTTGGGTAGGTGCTGTCTTCTAGGTAAAAGTTATGGTCCCCGAGGAGGATGAAGGTGCTGGAGTTGATGAGGAGGGATGTGGCAAAGTCTGTGACGTCGCTGGCGAAATTGGTGTGGGATCCTGGTGGTCTACATACAAGGGTTCTGCCTAGTTGGCTGTGATGCATATCCTGAACGTAAGGTGCGCCATGTAGCTGGTGGCGATGTCTGTGTGTGTGGTGCAGCTGATGGTGTCTTTAAATATGATGGCAACTCCACCTCAGGGCTTGAGCTGATGGTCTTGCCTGGGGGTCTTCTAGCTGGCAGGAATAGCTGTAGTGGTGTCCAGTGCAGAGTTAGGGGTTAGCCATTTTTTCGTGATAAAGAGTATGAGGTCATGCAGTAGGTCCCATATCTCTGTGGCATGAGCGGGTGTTGAGGAGCAAACATGCAAGTGTGGCATGTTGCTTGGGTGGTGGTTGATCTGTGTGAGCAAGTGGCTGGTTTGTGTAAATATAAGCGAGTGAGGTGCTGTGTGCTGTTAGTGTGGAAGTGGTGTGTGCAAGGGTAGGAGAGTGCGTGAAAACCTGCAGGAGTTGCATGTAAACACTCCCTCTGGTTTGTCTGGTGCAGTGGTTGTTGAGAGCTTGGAGCAGCGCAGCAGGGTAGTGGGAAGACCAGGGTTCCTGGCACTGGGTGCGGTCCTGGCACGGACGGGCGCAGACAGGCTTGCCTTTGGCACACCTTTGACACGCCCGCTGAGCGCCACCGGTGTGCATCCATGCTCCAGCCGACTTAAAGTAGGTCCTGGAAGGAGGGGGAAGAGCAGGTGGTAGTGGACAGTGTGCAGATGGAAGATGAGAACTGAAATCCTCTTGGTTAGCTTCTTCTTTTAAACACTGTTTTGGCCGGAAACCAGTGATGTCACTTCCTTAGCAGATGGATGATGAGAAATGAAGTCCTCTTACTTGGCTTCTTCTTTTCAAGACTGCCACAAAAAGGAGAAAATTGAGAAAAGAATAGGATGGGGTACCTGGTACTAACTGGTACCCAACTCCCAAACCAACTTTGTAATACTTTGAGCTTTGCAAACCATACTCTGCTCTTCACTGTATCTGTACTAACCTCGAAATGCATCTAGCTGTTGGCAACGTTAAATAAAAAAAAGTGTATCAATTATACTCAAACCAGTCCCATCTAGGTACTGATAACAGATATTTTCTAGGTCCTGGTCCATCATTCAGAGAGGAAATAGTGAGGTTTGGGCCCCATCCTGTTGACCCACTAAGAAGTAATTTGTCTCTGCGGTCAGTTAGCGGAGCATGGGATCGGATACTGCACCTCTCCACTGGGAACTGAGGAACCAGAGCCACATCCATGCTACTACTGCTACAGTAACAGCTGTGGAACAGCCCATATGTACGAACACATTTACCCTTAGACACAGAATGGGTTAAACCTTTTGATACATCTGGCCCCTAATGCACTGTGCACTTCCAAGGAAGAACGATTGCTCACTTACCCAAATATACAACTAACATCTCTTTCCCTCTTAAACATGCCATGCAAATCTTATTTTGATGAATCACATTTGTTAGATCTGAAGTCATAAACCCATTGGTGACCCTGACCTGCAGCCCAGGATGCCAAGTGCCAGTGTATTCAGCCTTGACCCTTTCCCCTCCATAAAGTAGTAAATACAACTTTCTTTGCTACTACAGGCATCCGTACTTTCGACTGCTTGCTGGGGAGTGCGTTTAATTTATGCAATGGAATTATCAAAATGATATTTTTCATTCTTTTATTTTTGAAGGCAGAACAATTGTAGGTGACATCTAGTTTCCCGGAATGCCTGTGAATAATCCTTTTGTATGGTATTTCTTTTTTGCTCATTTTAGGGTTATCCATATTTATTTTGTATTTTTTTTAAATGTAGTTGGAACAAAGATATTTCAACATTTATTTAACATATCACTATAACTTACAATTGGTACATGTCGGGTTTTAGCTCTGCGAGCAACTATACATAATACAAAAATTAATCGTCTGTAAACATATCGATTGTAGTGCAAATTGTGTTACAAATAGATGCCCATCTGCAGTATCTACAGAACCTCTCATCCCTCTGTTTTTAAATCCCCATTCTGTCATTCTGCATAGATACTGGTATGAAAGTCAAGGGAGTAAAAAGAAGTCTACTTTTTCAATTGTTCCAGATAAACACAGACATTGAAATACATTGTTTTCCACCTATTTTTGTGTATGTATAAATTAGGGAACATAGGCGTCTTGCCTATACAAATTGCAAATTGATTGGCTTATCCTTAGGGTGTCACCTTTCCTACAGAGAAGTTCTGGTAATTTGTTCAGGTATTAGATTCAGCAAAGGCCTAGACATGATACCTAAAAATTTATTTATAGAAAATCGCCTATAATTATTTTTAACATGGCTTTTCTGTCTTTGTTTACTTTAATTATCAGTCAGGGATCAATAAGGCATCTCCGAGACACTTTTCAAATTGGTGTCTTTCTATGTTTACTATTTAGTGACAATGGTTAAAAGGGCGATTTTCCTAATTTTTGTAAAAGCTGGACATTAAAATACTGGTCATGCCAATAGAAAATGGCCAGATGGCAACCTTACTTATCCTTGGGAACTTTGCAATAGTGAGATATTCACAATAGAGAATGAGAGAAGCAGATCAGTTGCAGTCTCCCTGGTACAATCGCATCACAAAAAAGCAACTGCTGTTGTCTATAAAAGACGAGTGAAAGTGGTCCCACACAGTTTACTTCCCCTCCAAAAGTTTTTTGGTTGGGATATCCAAAGATATTGGAGAAGACGCCTCACTCACTTATCGTCACATGCTTCATCATAGGCGTCTTTCCACACCCAGGTAAGATGGTACTACCTGGGCGGACTCAACCAAAGTTGTTATGGGAGTTCTTATATAAAGCATAAAACTGGCCATGCAGGGAATCAGATGAGTGATGTTAAAAATACCTCCAGGTATACCCAAACGGTGCGCTTATTCGGTGGGTACCTGGGGTATAGGATAAAAGCGTGAATGGGGCTGTGTCTGAATTTATTGATTCAGTTATACCCTCTTCAAAGTGCCAACATGTTTCGAGCCCGCAACGTGAGCCCACCTGGGCCTGGGGCCTTCTTCAGGGCTGGGTAATCTACTCTTCAAAAAATCCCTGCTCTAAATCTAGCACGCATTCCATGCAAAGAAATGAGGCCTAATGCGCTCAC
Organism: Calotriton arnoldi; assembly: GCA_963921515.1. Lineage (NCBI taxonomy): Eukaryota > Metazoa > Chordata > Amphibia > Caudata > Salamandridae > Calotriton > Calotriton arnoldi. Next base: position 2,390,780 of record CAWUFW010000504.1, read on the forward strand.
CTGTGTATTCTGTTTTTCAGTAGTATTTCTACAACAAGGGAAACAAAAAGAGTTATTATGGTGGGACCTTACATATAGCCTAAGTTTAGACAGGTTGCTTCCACCGTGATCTTCATTGTTTATTTTTTATCCATATACTTCTGTTATCCAAAATTCCATGATAACTAGTGTCAAATTCCTCAGTACTATGACTATACTATTTTTTAGTGATCTCCGTGTAATTATAAGAACCATGATGTTAACTGACACCCTACAAATAGTCTATTGTGAACTATAGTCAAAAGTGTTTAACCAGAACAGATTCTACCTGTTTTCATTCCATGCCATTCGCATTCCAAATAGTGAAAGACTCCCAGAATTTACTGTGTATCTGGTGTGACCACGCTAATGCCAGTGGAATCTCATCTTTCAGTTTTCAATGCTTACCTACTGTGGTATGCTAATTAGCACCATGCGGGTCAGGCGGTTGGTGCCGTCTTTTAGTCACATACTGTGAAGGGAAATAGAACATATTGCGTCTGACATAAGAAATGGGTACTGGCTAATCTCTCTGAGCACGATCACATATAAATTTGTAGTGTTACCCCCTCCATGGTACTCTAAGGTAGAAAATTATCTCTTATTGCACTAACGGAAAATAGGAGTCGGCGCAACCTGTTTTACTTGCACATACCCCTTTGTCTTGGTGTTTGACTTTTCTCAACAAAACAGGTTTTGTGTCCTCGGCTCAACACACCACTCGTGTCCCATACTCTTGTATTTATATGATTATCATTTATTACATAGTTAGGATCTTAGCGATCGTCAATCTCATACATAGGAAATGAGAATTGTGTGCACATTGTTTGTAGCATTTTCAACCTTAGAGTACCATGGAGGGGGTAACACCACAAATTTATATGTGAACGTGCTCAGAGAGATTAGCCAGTACCCATTTCTTATGTCAGACGCGATATGTTCTATTTCCCTTCACAGTGTGTGACTAAAAGACAGCACCAACCGCCTGACCCGCATGGTGCTAATTAGCATACCACAGTAGGTAAGCATTGAAAACTGAAAGATGAGATTCCACTGGCATGAGCGTGGTCACACCAGATACACAGTAAATTCTGGGAGTCTTTCATTATTTGGAATGCGAATGGCATGGAATGAAAACAGGTAGAATCTGTTCTGGTAAACAATTTTGACTATAGTTCACTATAGACTATTTGTAGGGTGTCAGTTAACATCATGGTTCTTATAATTACAGGGAGATCACAAAAAAATAGTATAGTCATAGTACTGAGGAATTTGACACTAGTTATCATGGAATTTTGGATAACAGAAGTATATGGATAAAAAATAAAGGATGAAGTAATCACAGTGGAAGCAACCTGTCTAAACTTAGGCTATATGTAAGGTCCCACCATAATAACTCTTTTTGTTTCCCTTGTTGTAGAAATACTACTGAAAAACAGAATACACAGGTGAGCGCATTAGGCCTCATTTCTTTGCATGGAATGCGTGCTAGATTTAGAGCAGGGATTATTTGAAGAGTAGATTACCCAGCCCTGAAGAAGGCCCCAGACCCAGGTGGGCTCACGTTGCGGGCCAAAACATGTTGCCACTTTGAAGAGGGTATAAATGAATCAATAAGTTCAGACACAACCCCATTCACGCTTTTATCCTATACCCCAGGTACCCACCGAATAAGCGCGCCGTTTGGATATACCTGGAGGTATTTTTAACATCACTCATCTGGTTCCCTGCATAGCCAGTTTTATGCTTTATATAAGAACTCCCATAACAACTTTGGTTGAGTCCGCCCAGGTAGTACCATCTTACCTGGGTGTGGAAAGACGCCTATGATGAAGCATGTCACGATAAGTGAGTGAGGCGTCTTCTCCAATATCTTTGGATATCCCAACCCAAAAACTTTTGGAGGGGAAGTAAACTGTGCGGGACCACTTTCACTCGTCTTTCTTCCTTCTTTCTTACAGTCTAGACATCCCTAGGGATTTATAGACAACAGCAGTTGCTTTTTTGTGATGCAACTTTGCAATAGTGCCTGTACTATAAATATACGTTTGCAGCATGACCCGCTGTAGATCACATGCTTTGCACACTCCTGCCGTCTAGTGTTGGGTGTGCACATTACAAGGTTTTAGTGTTTTGGTGGCTCGTGATCCCTCCCTGAAGACCCAGAATGCACCAGGATACAGACTCCACCTCACATTGTTTATTTCTGCCATGGGTTTGGATGTGACTTTTAGAGCACCAGGATGTTCACAATATTGAAAAACAATTGTCAATCTCGGCTGGAATTGCTACAGTTCAACACACTGTTGACCACTTCAGAACCAAATCAGACAGACGATTTCAAAGTCAGGCTGTATGAGAATGACTTGTGGAGGGTGGGGTTATGAAGAGTACACCCTTCCAATTTTGCCCTAAATGTAATTACACATTCCTGTGCTCAGACCAACATAGAGTTTGCAACCTCTGTCTCCCCAGGTCCCACAAGGAATTATCCTGTTCGGCCTAGCAGGCCTAAGGTGCCAAAAGACCATCTAGTATTATAGCTAACGAAGGTGGGCACAGTATATAATGCAGCACAGATGATCTCCTGAGGCATTAGCTACGGCAGATGTCGAAGAAAGATACTCGGATGGATATCTAGGCCATGGGGAGCAGAGTCCAGACTAGTAGGATTCCTCCTATGGCTCCAACTTCAGAGAAAATCTTTCTGCAGAGTCCTCAGTAAAGCCCACACCCAGGACAAACACTATACACAGGGCCACTGGACTTAGGTGATTGCGCGACTGCTGCATCTTCTGCATAATTGTGGATTTATAACATTGCAACATTTTCCGCATAATCGATCATCTTCTGCATAACTTGCAGATTTTAACAAAAAAATGTTTCCAGCTCAAACGGATCAAAAGTCACTAAAACTACTGCCACATTTGTTGCTGCGTAATGGCAGGCCATTTACTGTGCTGTGACAGGTCACCTTTCTTTTGCCAATTGCTGTATGTAGGTATTAAACTTAGGTGCAAAGACAGAATATCAAGTCAAAATTATCGATTTACACAAATATTGAGTTAAAAATATCGTGGGTCAGAAATATCGACAGACAAATTCCCGTGGTCAAGAATATCGAATTTAGGTAAGTAATATCGATGTTAAAAATATCGTTTGCAAAAATATAGTTGTTAAAAATATCGATTTTTTTTATTAACGTTATGTATTTTGGTATATATTTTATATGTATGTGATGGTTTTTTTTTTGTATAAGAGCTGTTTGTATTTTTAATATAAGTGTTAAATTTGTAGTAGTTATTAATTATTTTTTATTTGATTTTTGCGTTTTGAGTTCCGTAGCGGGTTGTGGGTTTATAGGGGAATAGGGTGGGAAGTAATTTAATTATATTAAATTTATTGAATATTTTTTATTTATAATTATTTGTTTAATTGAGATGTTATAGTGTTAAATGGGTAAAGTAATTATTATTAATTAATTAATAATTGGTTGTTAATTAATTTTAATGAATTAATTAGTAATTAATTATGGTAATGGTGTAATTAATTTTAGGTCTGTGTTGTGGTGTTTATAGGAGTAAAGGGTGGTGAGTATTTTGTGTTTAAATAATTATTATATAGTTGTTAATTAATGTTAATTATTCGATATTTATTTATGTAATTGTTTATTTTTTGTGTTTTTACTTTTAAAGGGGTAATAGGTGGGTATTAAATACATTTTAAAATATTTAATTATTAGTTGTTAATCGAAATAGTTTTTCTTTTAAAAATAATTTTAATTCTGTTTTATTTTATAGTTTAATTTAGGTGTGTGTTGTGGATATTATAGTGTTAAAGCATGTGTACTCAATGAATGTTTATTAAATATTTTTTTATTAATAAGATTTTCTTAATTGATTATTAATTATGTTAATTATGAAAATAAATTTAATTAAAAATGTTGAAGTGTTTTGTTATTTGTGTGGTGTTATAGGGTAGGAAACAAAATAAAGACATTTATGTTTTAATAAATATTTTTGTTTGTTAATATTTGCTACTTTTAAATAATTATTGTTTATAAGTGCATTTATTAATTTATTTTATATATTATTTGTAAGTTTTTGTTATATGTAATTAATATTATATGTGTTCTTTTTATATGTTTAATATATTTAATTTTATATATTTAAAATATTGTTTATTTATTTTTATGATTTTTTAAATTTTGTAATATTTTTTGTTTTTTTCCAATTGTTTAAGTGTTATTAGTAATTTTTGTTTCTCTGCTATCCAACACTTTCCCTAATGTTGTAATCACTGGAGTGGAAATAGTAATTTTACCCCTCCGCTATCCAGCACTTTCCCTACTGTTGCACTCACTGGAGTGTGAATAGTAATTTTTACCCCTCCGCTACCCAACATTTTCCCTACTGCTGCACTCACTGGAGTGTGAATAGTAATTTTTACCCCTCCGCTATCCAACATTTTCCCTACTGTTGCACTCACTGGAGTGGGAATAGTAATTTTTACCCCTCCGCTATCCAACACTTTCCCTACTGTTGCACTCTTTGGAGTGGGAATAGTAATTTTTGCCCCTCCGCTATCCAACACTTTCCCTACTGTTGCACTAATTGGAGTGGGAATAGTAATTTTAACCCCTCCGCTATCCCACAATTACCCGACTGTTGCACTCACTGGAGTTGGAATAGTAAATTTAATTCCTCCGCTATCCAACACTTACCCTACTTTTCCACTCACTGGAGTGGGAATAGTAATTTTTACCCCTCCGCTATCCAACACTTTCCCGGAAAGAGTGTGACACCCCAGCTACCAGCACAGCAATCGAGTGTTGAATTGATCACCCGGTTCTGTTCCATCTGTGCATGCAGTGTTGCTCTGGGGTGTTGAGTGTGAATGTATTGAGTGCAAGAGATATGACTGTAGAAGTTGTGAGAGGTGTGTATGTGTGTGGGGATGTGCTGAACTAAACTGTAATTATTTCACTAACTGTGATCTTAAAAATTTTGAAATATGATGCAGCTTATGTACAACATTAGTGGACAAATGATGATAGTCACTGTGTTGTAATTGATAAATATATACACATACTGAAAATATTGTTTTAAGATATGAAATACGAAAAGATTTATTTAAAAAAAAAAGAAAAATGTAATAAAAGATGTAATAATAAGTAATTACTTTGTGTGGAGAAGAATGTTTCTTATGCCCCATGTTTGAGCTCTAAGAAGCCGCTATTCAAAGAAATATAGGTCGTGAGGGAATACTACTTTGGTAGTTTGTATTTGGTGTTTTCTTCCCCCTGTTCCCTGACCTGTTTAGTTTATTTTCTTGGGGGGTGCCTTGCTTATTCAAGCACTCACTGGAGTGGGAATAGTAATTTTTGCCCCTCCGCTATCCAACACTTTCCCGACTGTTGCACTCACTGGAGTGGGAATAGTATTTTTTACCCCTCCGCTATCCAACATTTTCCCTACTGTTGCACTCACAGGAGTTGGAATAGTAAATTGTATTCCTCCGCTATCCAACACTTACCCTACTTTTGCACTCACTGGAGTGGGAATAGTAATTTTTACCCCTCCGCTATCCAACACTTTCCCTACTGTTGCACTGTTTGGAGTGGGAATAGTAATTTTTGCCCCTCCGCTATCCACCACTTTTCCTACTGTTGCACTAATTGGAGTGGGAATAGTAATTTTAACCCCTCCGCTATCCCACAATTACCCTACTGTTGCACTCACTGGAGTTGGAATAGTAAATTTAATTCCTCCGCTATCCAACACTTACCCTACTTTTCCACTCACTGGAGTGGGAATAGTAACTTTTACCCCTATGCTATCCAACACTTTCCCTACTGTTGCACTCTTTGGAGTGGGAATAGTAATTTTTACCCCTCCGCTATCCAACACTTTCCCTACTGTTGCACTCTTTGGAGTGGGAATAGTAATTTTTTCCCCTCCGCTAGCCAACACTTTCCCTACTGTTGCTATCACTGGAGTGGGAATAGTCATTTTTACCCCTCTGCTATCCAAGACTTTTCCTACTGTTGCACTCACTGGAGTTGGAATAGTAAATTTAATTATTCCGCTATCCAACACTTTCCCTACTGTTGCACTTATTGTATTGGGAAATGTAAGTTTAAATTTTTTTTTATAGTTTGATTTTTTAATTCATTATAGAATGTTTTTTTTAATTTTAAATTATTGATATATATATATATATTATTTTTATATGATTTTAAAGTTTAAAAATTAAATAAAGATAATAGTTAATACATTATTTTTAAGTAAATATATGTATATGTATACATTTTTATGTTTGTATGTTTATATTTTTTTAATTAAGTTTATTTGTTGTATTTAGTTAAAATGTATATTAAATGTAATTTATTTTGTTAAAAATAATATTAATATTGAATATATTTACTATATGTTATTTTATTTTATATATATTTTTAAATTGATATTTTTTACATCTATATTTTTTACCTCGATATTTTTGATTCACTATCTTTGTACTTACCTGTTAAGGTATTGGAGTCGATATTTTTGTCCCCAGAAAAGGCCTCAACAGTCGACAAAGACCATTGATCCATAGCCATCTCCGCCACAAAAGCAAGTCTTAGCTCTGCTGAAGCCTCAACAAGAGGGGCATGAAACTTGGTATTGAGAGACACTGTCTTGGCCCAAGAGTTTAAATTGCCCACCTTGGAGCCGAGGTCGACTCTGAAGTCGACCTCAAAGCCTGCACAGACTTCGATGCCAAGTTACCCACACCACCAGAAAAGCAAGGCGTGAGACAGAGGATCATGTGACAGGCCAACCCCACACCAAGAAATGTGAGAGGCGATCTTGGAAGAGCTCAGAACCTTTCCAATTCCTAAAAAGTCTAGGCCCAGGGAGCAAAGATCACCATCATGACAGTCACTTGTACAGTCTCAATTTCCTTCATACTCTGTCCACACAGATTCAGAGCCTGATCCATCAATGTATCTTCTAGACCCTGTGAGGAGCCCTTCCTGACAGACAATGGCAACAACCCCTGGGATGATTACAATAGTAATCCCAAGAAACCCATTCCTTAGAGCCATACAAACTCAAGCCATCTCCACCGGATGATACCATGTTGTGTTATCTTAAATTGTTTTGTTGAGCATTCGAATACCCAAGGGTGTCTTGGAGCTAGAAACATGGTGGCAGATAGATCATGAATGTAGCTAGACCCATTATAGAGAATTAAGTCTTACGGGATTTTCTGAAAATCAGGAGATTTTGGGAGGCTTTGATATGAAAAGGAAGCTTATTCCAAGCTTGGGAAGCTCCACGCACAAAGCTGCGGCCGCCCCCAGGTCGCGCGTTTGAATCCGGGTAGAATAATTGTTTTGGTGAAAGAAGATCTTAGTGGCCTATTGGGCACGTACCGGTTGAAGCTATTTTTGAGGAACAAGGGCCCTTGATTGTGTAAGGCTTTATGGACAATACATAAAGCCTTGAAGGCAACTCTCTGCCTGATGGGCAGCCAGGTCAGCTTCCTCATGGGTTTAGCCACCGATTGATGTTTGGGGATTTTAGGAAGGAGCTGAGTGGCTGCATTTTGGAAAGTCTGTAGCCTGTTTAGCACATGTTGGTGTGCAGTTAAAAACAGACTGTTGCAATAATCAAGAGAAGTAACTACAGTCTTCTGAAGCTGAGGAGGAATAAAAGGGAGTATCTTCTTTATCAGCCTGAGAATGTGAAAGATCTTGGAAGTGACTGCATTCACTTGGTCAGTAAGAGATAGTTAGTTATTGATCAGTACACCCAAGTTGCGGGTTTTGTTTACAGGGGACGGGAGGACACCCATGTCCTGGGGCCACCAGGTGGGCAGTCAAAGCGAGGGCTGCGCTCCAAAGAGGAGGACCTCCATTTTTCCTGAGTTCAACTAGAGGTAGTTCTCTGCCATCCATTGGTTGACGGCTTGCATACAATTACAGAAATTGGTTCCTGTAACTGATGTGTCATTGGCAAGAGAGACAACAATTTGCGTGCCGTCGGTGTAAGAAGTAAGAGCAAAGCCGAACGAATTAATGACTGCAGCCAGAGAGGTAACATAGATGTTAAACAATGTTGGGCCCATCTCCTACGACACATTAATCCAGCATTTGGCGAACAATCACAATATCAAACTCCATGGCATCGAAGAAGTGGACGACTTCCTCATCAAGACTCATTCAAAAACATGGTGGTCGGTAGACTACCTCCAGATGTGAACAAAGCACATAAAATGTTCATCTGGCAACTTTAAATTTCCCAGTGAAAATGGGGGTGGTAACATCAAAGATCCAGTAAACATATACGATGGGCCAAAAGGACCCCATATACATCATGGGTCATTTTTCACACATTTCACTTGCGGTCCATATTTTTAGGAAAAGGGTTTTTGCCCAGGACACAGGGGATCCCCGTCCGCCTAACAAAGAGACAAGTCGACTAATGCTGCTGGCAATGGCTGCTGACACTTCAGTAGGCCAACTGTCTCGATATTACAGGTACTTCAGGGAGGAGAAGGATCAACTGGTAAAACACTATCTGGAGGCATATAAGAAGCACAGAAAGGAGCTCATCCAGGAGGGGAATATCATCTCTTAATATCAGGTGTGCCCAGGACACAACTGGCACTGCCTCCTGAGAAACTCATACTAGCATTCTTGGCCAAAAGCATGCTTGGCTGAGAGTGTTTGGATTCCAACCAGAAGTATAGAAACACCTTCCAAATGTGCCTTTTAATGATGAGTATCTTCTCAGTCCTCATGTGGACTCAATACTCAAGAAGATGTAAAAGGACAATGACACATCCAAAACAATGGGGGCACTCTGCAAGATCAGGGTTTCAGAGGCAACAGGTGCAATCTGCAGCAAGTCATCAGCTTCTTCACAACACCCTCAATACCAACCGCAACAGTCCTTTCAAGAGGGTCAGTATTCCAAGTCCTACTCTACAGGGGCTTCTGAGGCAACAGCTATGGTAAGTCCAGAGGTGTCCAAAGTATGGGTACCTATTTCTCAAAGCAATGACCTACCACACTTCCCCAAATCACGCAAAAGCTGTCAGGGGATGAATAAGGTCACATCTTCCCAGGTGGGAAGAAATAACCACAGACAAGTGGGTGTTTTCCACCTTCGCCCATGACTTTTACCTGGAGTTTTATGCCACCCAAACCAACATTCCACCATGACACCACAGCATCAACCCAAAGCATCAGAGGCACCTGGAAGAGGAATGCAGGCATTGCTTCAAAAGGAAGCATTAGAACCAATACAACCACCTCAGCAGAGACAAGGCATTTATTTCCTGTACTTTCTAATCTTGAGAAAGATGAGACATTGAGGCCAATTCTCGATCTACGCCCACTCAACTGGCACATCATTTCAGAGCACTTCGAAATGACAACTCTGAAGACGTCATTCCGCTACTCTGCATCCAGGACTACATGACAACTCTCAATCTCTAGGATGCCTATTTCCACTTCCCATTCGTCCGGCCCACCACCAGTATCTCATGTTTGTGCTAAGTGGAAAGTATTACCAATTCAAGATACTACCTTTTGGGGTCACAACAACCCCCTGGGTATTGACACTATGTCTGTCAGAGGTTGCAGTGCACCTTCGCAGCAATGCTAATTATATCTTTGGATGGCTGACTGGTAAAGAGCAACAACAGCCGAGAACAATGTCTCACTCACACTCAACAAGCAGTGTCCCTCCTACACACCTAGAGTGCCCTATGAATGACACGCACATTGTTGTCTCTCTTACCAATGACACATCAGTTACAGGTCCCCAACAAATGCCACTGTTCATACTGAACACAGAAACAGGCACAGTCTACCCCAACAGAGAAAAAATGATAGCACATCAGAGGCTGCTTCCCCTTTACCAGATGTCACATCCTCTAACAGCCAGAGTGTTAAAGAAGCTGTTAGGTATGATGGTGTCTTTCATTGCAATAATACCAAATGCTTGGTTTCACATGCACCCTCTGCAGGATTGCCTTGCTAGATACTGATCAGAGTGAAGATCTATTGTTTGTGGAGACCAGAGTTCAGCACAAACTGTTATGGAGGAACAACACGAAAATACTGGGTATGTTGTTCCTCGATCTCCAACAGTAATTAGCCATCTTTGCCGACACCTCCCTCAAGGATGGGCCCATCTAGGCCAACTGACAATCCACGGCCAATGGTCTTCTTCACAACAGTGCCTGCAAATTAAGGTACTGGAGCTAATAGCCATTCCGTTATTGCTCAGAGCATTTTACAAACTGACTCACAACAAAATGGAGCTGATTGACGCAGACAATTAACCAAAATGTTTATTTTCAAAAACAGATGGACACGCACTTGCCACAATTGTCCAGGCTAGCGCAGACAAACTGGCATTGGGCCATCCGTCATCAAGTCCTTTTCCTGGCTGAAAACTTCCCAGAGAAGACAACTTTGTGGACCTGCTCAACAGGACCCATGAACATATAAATGAGTGGGAGATCAACACCCAGGTACCTCAGCAATACTTCTACTCCTGGAGATCCCCAGCAGTCATCCACTTTGCCACTCCTAAGGACCTAACTTCCAAAACTTCGCCTCCAGGTACACATTCCCATAGTCAGTGTGCAATGCCTTATTGATGAACTGGTCAGGATATTTGTGAAAGCTTTCCTTCACTGCCATTTATACCGTACTTTCTGAGGAAAAGGAGGCAGGCTCCCATAAAGATCATCCTCATAGCACCCACCTGGGCGAGACAGCATTGGTACTCACAGTTTCTGAAAATGACTGTACATCCCCATTGGGTACTGCCTGCACACAACACTTCCTCTTTCAACATCACGGTCAGCTGCAACACTCCAACCTCAGGGCACTGAATCCTGCAATTTGGAACCTTAGGTCCTAGAGTTAAGGTATCTTCAACTCCCAGAAGAGTGCATGCTAATTCTTAAGGAGACCCATGAGCCCACAACAAGAGCTTATTATATGGCCAAATGGAAACTATTTGCCCACTACTGCTTTAGCTTACATAAGCAGTCCTTATTAGCTTTGGTGCAATATATTATCTGTTACATGTTGCTTCTTTAAAACGAAATGCTAGCCTAACTTCAATCAAGGTACATTTAGCTGCTGTGGTAGCTTACTTGCAAAATCAACACCACCAGTCAAATATTCAAAAAACAAGAAATCAAAGCTTTTATGGAAGGTCTCAAGAATAATTTCTTCTAAAGACCCACCAGTCCTCTCATGGGACCTCAACATTGTTCTCACTGGGGCCAACAGGGCCACAATTTAACCTGTCACACACTTGCCCACTGCAGTTTCTTTCATGGAAGATGACCTTCCTCATTACTGCCACTTCCCTTCACAGAGTTAATGCACTGCCAGCTCTAACAGTGGTTGAGCCATATATTCAATTGCACAAAGATTGGGTTGTCCTTAGAACAAACAATTGTTTTCTGCCTAAGGTCTTCTCCATTTTCTATGTTAGTCAAAACACTGATTTGACAATGTTTTCCCCCTACCTCAGTTGGAAAGGGCCTCACATACTTTAGATGTAAAAAGAGCCTTGTACGGACTAAGGGCCCAATTTATATGTTGGCGGAAAGGGTACTTTATCGCAACGGCGACAAATGCTCTTCCCACCAACATAGTGGTCCACCCACCAAATTTAAATGCGTGCAGACCATAGTTTGGCAATGGTGGAGACAACTCCCTCTTCGCCGTGGCCAAACTTCTCTGACAGAGTAAAGGCTGTTTATTTATTTATTTATTTATTTATTTATATAGCGCTACATTCATCCCAACGGGATATCACGGCGCTGAGGAGGCGAGATCTGGTGCTGAAAAGAAGGGCCGGAGGAAGTAAGGATCTGCTTAGGTGGGAAATAAATGTGTTTTTAATTTTTTTCTGAAGGTGTTATAGTCATTGATGAGTCGAAGTTCGACTGGCAGCCCATTCCAGTGTAAGGCCGCGAGGTGCGAGAAGGTGCGTCCCCCGGTTTTAGCCTTTTTGATCCTTTTTGATTCTGCAAGCGCAAGATGCTGTGACCATAAGCATCTAGGAGGGGTGTAGAATCGGATTTTATCTTGGAGAATTTTGGGACCGATGCGGTGTAGTGCCTTAAAGGTATGCCCCAGGAGCTTAAATCGTGCTCTTTGGCGCACCGGCAGCCAATGAAGTTGTTTCAGGCATTCAGTAGCTGAGCTTAGTCTGCCCTTATTGCAGACCAGTTTAGCTGCAGCGTTTTGTACTACCTGGAGACGTTTAAACAGGTAGTCTGGCATGCCCACAAACAGGGCATTACCGTAGTCCATTCTGCTAACAAGCAATGCTTGGGTGACTGTCCTCCTATCTTCCAAAGGGATCCAGGGGAAAAGCCTTTTTAGGAGTTTTAGTAAGGCGAAACTGGCGAAACTTTTCCCGCAGAGGGTCCGTACGTGATCCTGCATGGATAGTTTGTCATCCATGAGGACGCCCAAGTTCTTAGCACACCTCTTGGGCTCTGGAGCGTGTCCTAAAGAGTGGGGACACCATGAAGCGTCCCAAATGTGGTGGGCTCCACCAAAAAGCAGGATCTCAGATTTGTCTGCATTAAGCTTGAGACAGTGATCGGACATCCATGCTGCCATTTCAGTAAGGCAGTTGTTAAGCTTGGTCCTTGTGCTCTCGTGGTCATTACCAATGGCTATTGTTAATTGCGTATCGTCCGCATATGAGCAAATATCGAAGCCCCATTTAGAGCCAATTTTTGCCAGTGGTGAAACATAAGCATTAAAAAGGGTGGGGCTAAGAGAAGCTCCCTGGGGGACACCACAGCTCAGAATTTTTGGTTTGGAAGAAAAAGCGCCCAGTTGTACTGTTTGTTTCCTGTTGCTGAGGAATGAATTGAGCCATTGGAGTGCTTTGGCATGTATTCCTTTTCCGTGGAGATTGCGAAGTAAGAGCTGATGGGAGACCGTGTCGAATGCTGCTGACAGGTCCAATAGGATCAGGGCAACTACCTTGCCCTGATCCAGAAGTGCTCTTATATTGTCAAACACGGCCAGCAGGGTCGTCTATGTGCTATTTGTGTCCCTGAAGCCTGTCTGAGATGGGTCCAGAAGGCCATTAGATTCCAGATAAGCAGACAGCTGTCTGTTGACCACTATCTCCATTACTTTGGAGAGAAATGGAAGTAGGGATATTGGCCTATAATTTGCTGGATTTGTCACATCTACACCTGCTTTTTTAAGCAGGGGAGTGACTATTGCATGTTTTCAGGCCTCCGGGAATACTGCTGTCTCAAGTGATCTATTGAAGAGCTCCGTAACATAGGGGCAGAGGGTGGGGATAATTTGTGAGAAGATGAAGTGAGGACAGGGGTCGAGGGGAGAGCCAGAATTGACTTCCCCCATAGTTTTGGCTACTTCATCTTGGGAGAAAGGGACGAAACTGCCCAACTGTGCTGTGGTATTAGGAAGAGGATCCGTGTTTACCCAGCTGTTGGAGTCAGTTGGGGCATTTATGTTAAAAGATGAGTAGATAGAGTTTATTTTTTCTATAAAGAAGTCACTGATCATTTCACAGCAGTCTGGGGAGGGATGTAAAGTTTGCGACATGCATGCGGGTGTGCATAAGTCGTGTATGATTTTATACAATTCTTTCGCTGAATTCTTGCTTTCAGTTATTCTGTGTGCGAAGTAGGTGCGTTTCGCTCCTTTGATGGCATTGTGGTATTTCTTGAGCATGGATTTGAATAAAAGTTTGTCCGTCTCAGATCTGGACATTCTCCAGTTATGTTCCAGTGTTTTACATTGCTTTTTAAATGCTTTAAGTTCAGTCGAATACCATTTTTCTGATACACGTCTTTCCGTAGGCTTAGACCTGCGTTTGGGGGCGCAGTGATCTAAGGAATTGTAGATTTCTTTTTCGAGACATGCTGCTCCCGCATCTTTGGGGAGTAAGTCTAACGCCTCCAGGCTGTTAGGGGAGAAATGGAGTCGGAAGAGGTCGGGCGTGATAGATTTCCAAACGTGGTAAAATTCATGTGTTGGTGCATAAGTTGTAGTAGAGGCTGCAGGTTGAGTAAATGAAAAGGTGATGAGAGAGTGATCAGTCCAAGTGACAGCTTTAATCTCCTCAATAGTGATGGATGCTATATTGGAGAATAGAAGATCCAGAGTGTGGCCTGCAGAATGAGTGGGTCCCTCAATCCATTGTCTAAGTTGGAGAATCTGCATGTCATTGTATAGATGGTTAATCTCCGTGTGATCTAGTTTTTCAAAGTGCACGTTAAAATCTCCCACCATTAAAAAATGTCTGTATTTTAGACAGGCGGGGAAGAGTTGTGTGAGTAACTTCGCACTTAATTCAACATGGTGGCCCGGGGGATTGTAGATTACAGCTCCTCCCAGTATGGTGTGGTTCCCTCTGGATACTTGGAAAGGGAGTATTTCATGCTCCCCTAGCTGTGCTACAGAGAACTGTGAGCAGGTTAGGTGGTCTTTGAATAAGATAGCAAGTCCCCCACCCTTTCTCCCCTGCCTATCTTGTCTCAGGATTTTATACTCTGAGGGTAGGGAGTGGGCAATGTCGGGGCCGTTGTTATCTCCCAGCCAGATTTCAGTAATAAAAACCACGTCGGGGTGAGACTCATTAATAGTGTCCCAAATTTCTAAAGAATGTTTGGGCACTGATCTAGCATTCATGTATAAACATTTAAGCTTAGCATGGTCCCCCGTGTCAATATGTGGCATCTCAGCCTTAGGTAGGCTGCACCACTTGCAGTTGAGGCAGGAGAATGGACCTACTGCAAGTTCTGGAGCCATCTTTGCGCAGGCACTGAGCATTGGGGAAGAAAAGTTAGCAACGGCCAACATTGCGACTCTGGAGTAGGACCGTCTATTTGCCGGCACCAGGTTAATTGGAGCAGGGGTCCTGGCCCCTGGACCCGGACGGGTGCAGACAGGCTTGCCTTAGGCGCGCACGCTGGCACATAGCGCTAAATAGGAAACCGCCGGGAGAGTAACTCCGCCCTCTCTCAGGCGGAAGTGCTCTGCCGGCAGGACAGTAATCTGCACGTGACGCCCTCCACTCAATCAGCAACAAGCTGCGGTGGACCGGGGCGGGAGTGGCCTGAAAGTGCTGTAGTGCAAACGAAAATACGGTAAAACAACGCGCTTTCAGTTCAATACAAGATAAAAGATCGTGTCAGTTTCCTAAGTTTAAAATTAAAGGTCACAGGTCACAGTTAATCAGTAATTCGTACACAAGCTCCAATAAAAGAATGAGAGGATCGTAATCCAATTGTGAGTCAGGTTAAAATGGTGACAGTTTAAAAAAGTAGCAGTGCAAAACAAAACGACTGGCAGCAGCAGCTTACCACCAACCTCTAGCGCGCACGCTGGCACATAGCGCTAAATAGGAAACCGCCGGGAGAGTAACTCCGCCCTCTCTCAGGCGGAAGTGTTCTGCCGGCAGAACAGTAATCTGCACGTGACGCCCTCCACTCAATCAGCAACAAGCTGCGGTGGACCAGGGCGGGAGTGGCCTCAAAATAAGAGAATTGGAGAATTGGCTATATGCCTGCCCGCCCACTTTGAATAAGCGGAGAAATATAGCCATTTTTTACTACCTGTCACCGCCAAAAAAACCTTGGCAGTAAGGGGTAGTAAAACATAAAAATGCCCCTCTCACCATGGGAGATGTTTCCCATGGGGAAGGGGGTATTGTTTTTTTTTATTTTCCAAAACAAAATCCCACTTTGGGGTTTTGTTTTTGAAAATAAATAAAAAACTTTGTAACTTTGCCGTACGGCTCCGTCATATTTGACGGAGCCATGCATTAAAGTTACAATGTATTCACGGGGATCGCCTTCATGGCGGTTCCTGTGAATGCTATAAATGTCTGTTGGCTCGACGGACATTACTAAATTTGGCAGTCGGTTACGTACCCTCCGATTGACCGAAACAGAGTAGGTCCTACCATAAGGAACGGAAGGAAAGACCAGTTCCCTTTCTCCGTGACTGCCAGGTGTTGCGCCACCTTTATGAGTACTAGAAGAAGGGTGGGAGGGAGGGGGGAATGGGACATTTCCAGTTCATTTGACAGTTGTATTTGAAAACCCACATGACGAGTGCTGCGACACTCATCACCTTGATTTGCATGTATATAGCGAGAAGTGAGAAAAGTTGTATATTGAATGTACTTTTGTGCTCTTGATACATGTGAATAAAAAGATTTAAACCATACATTTGGCAGTCAGGACCTCTGCCAGGGCGACAGAGCAAAATAGTCAGTTGCCCTGTCGGGGGACAGCCCGACCACCAACTTCTAAAACAGGCCCTAAATCCTTTAGAAAGAGAAAGAAAGTCCTTGCAGCTTTTAGCAAGCCCCACTTAGGAATACCCATTTCCAAAAGGAGCCTTGCTAGATGGATTGTTTTCAAGTTTGCTATGTCTTAGCCAAACATCAATAGACTCTGTGCCTGAGGTACATTCCAATCATATAAAGGGAGTCACTATGGCTTTCCTAGGTGATATCCCACTTGCAGACATATGTAAAGCTGCAACTTGGTCTACAATTGCCACTTTTAATAAGCATTATTTAATGGACATTCATGCCCTCCAAGAAGCGCAAGTTGGGCCAACTGTCTGTAAGTTTATTTTGAATGTCTTTTGCTGCAGCTTGCAAACCACCACTGTAGTGAGAAAGTCACTGCCTTTCAGTCTATGCAATGCATATGATCGACAGCAGCACATGCCGCAAATGGTAAATGTTGCTGTGACAATCAGTTTCCAGTTAGTAGTTCTGTAGATCCACATGGCATGGGCCCTCCCTCCTCTGCAGATAAGAGTTCACAGTATGACCTTTTGATCATTCGTCAACTTTTAAGTACATTTTTGCATTACACCCGTAAACATAGTCTGTTCTGCTTTTCATCTCTACTCGTTCTTACTCTCACCTGTATGGGAAAACACATTCTGAATTGAAATCAATGCCCTGGTGCATTGTGGTTTTCGCAGGAAAGATTACAAGTCACCTCAAAACCGAAACCTTTACTTCGACGAAAAACAACTTGTAACATCTGGGCTAGCGCTAGATAGCAGGATTGTGGAAAGTATGTGGAGCTACAGCATTACAAACTGATTGTTTTATGTGAGTATTTTTTCTTTACACTCTATGAATGGAAATGCATGTCCATATTCAGTTACTGTACTTTTCAATTGCACCACGCAGGTGTTCATTTGGTTATAACTTTGGCTTCCTTTCAGAAATCTGCATAAAACTCCGCAGGTATTTATTTATATGTTTTGTTTTCTGTTGGGTTGTCGAATTTCCATCAGGTGGGGTGTTGGGGGCAGACAAAGTAAAGGAGGGGGTAAGAGGTGTGTGAAAAAATATTATGTGTTAATAACCTTGCCCCTGTTTGATGAGTCTGCGTGAAATTTGGCAGGCATCGGGAAGTTAAACCTGGTGCAGGAATTTCAAGTTTCATGCAGATCCACCAAGGGGTGGGAACATAATTAAGAGGGGGTGTCAAAACAACTTTTATGGTTGCTAATAACCATTGCACAATTTGACTGATCTGCATGCAATTTGAGAGCTTAGATTTTGACTTGACCTGCCATCTGCTTACACAGCAGTGGGTTGGTCGCACTGAAGGTTAGTTGACTGCAGCAAATGAATGCTGCACATGGTTGAAGGCTGGATACAGCATGCTGCAAGGTGGCTTTGGCACAGGAAGTGACCTGTGCCCAGGCTCCACAGTTAACCCCTCAAGTGCACAGCCGAAGGCAATGCACAGTGGCTGGGGGGAGGAGGAGATGGGTGTTTTGCGGTTAGGGTTGGTTGCAACCTTTTCTTCCTCTGCATCGCACTCTGTTACCCTCAGGTCTGGTCTGCGCCACAGAAAACTACCAAATATGTCAATGAATATGAAGTCATCATTCACACCAAGGATTTCATTGATGAATACTCAAATCTCTATGCCACCCTGTCCATCTGAAATAACTAGATCACCCTCTTGGTTGACTTCAACCTCCCAGACAACACAAGCTAAAAAAAAAAAAAGCAAGAGACTTCCTTCTAAACCTCATCGATACACCTTGGTACAGCAAGTCACAACAGCCAACACCCTCCAAAGGCCCCATTCTCGACCTTGTCTTCTCAACATCATCAGCAATCCAATGAAAACCACACATTCCCTTGTACTGGACAGACCACTTTGCCATCCCTATTTTCCTGCTCAGAGTCCTACCAACAAACCGAGATCAATCTAAAAGAGAGGACCAAACTCAACTCCACGTCCAGCACCTTCTAAACAACTTCAACACTTTTTCAGAAAACAGTATGAACATCCAGACACTTTCAATCAGTCACTGTATCAACCTCATACCAGAACCATCTATTCCTCACTCTACAAAAAAGTGCAATGCCATCAACCTCTTTGGTGAGAAAATATGGAACATTCTAAAGCACATCAACAATACCAAGTCTAGTACATCTATGACTCCCACCCCTTCTGTAGAATCCAGCAATGGTCATCCTTCGGAGCTCTATCTTTTCCAGATTTCGCAGAAGACATACTCAATTCCCTAAAAGCCACTTATTATGAAGATGATGTTGTACCCTTGTCCTTCAACAAACCTCTCTCTGGGGACACTCTATCACCCCTGCTCACCATTATTAATGCCACCCTCACTTGAGGCATCTTTCCAGAAGCTCTCAAGACTGACCAGATCCTCCCACTCCTAAAGAAACCTACACTTGACTCTGACGAACTCGCCAACTACTAGTCCATCACTCACCTACCATTAATTAGCAACATAATTTAAAAAGCAATTTATGTTCAACTCTAAGATCATGTTAATGCCAACCATCTTCTGCACAACTACCATTCTGGCTTCAGATCATGCTGCAGCAAGGAGACTGCTACTTTGTACATTTTAGACGATGCCCTCCTTACCACAGATGAATATGACCCCTTCCTCCTGATATTGCTTGATCTCTCGGCTGCCTTCAACGCTGTCGACCATTCCACCCTCACAAGAACCATGGAGTCTTGAATGGGATTCATTGGCAATATCCTTCACAGGTTCTCATACTACTTTTTCAACTTACACTAGTTTGTTCACGTGGGCACCTATAGGTCCCAAAATATCTCTTTCACCTGCGGAGTCACCTAGGGTTCCATACTGTCCACTGTTATGTATAATCTCTATATGGTGCTGCTTGGTGCTCTACTCTCAGATAACAGCAACAAAATTCAGCAATATGCCAATGATACACAACTCTACTGAAACACTCTTCTGCTTCAGACATCCAATACCTTAAACCCTACCTGCACACCATCAAGACCTGGATGTCCAGCGCCTATCTGAAACTCAACCTAACCAAGGCAGAATTCCTCTTATTTGCCCAAAAAAATAAACAGTACAAACCTGACTCAATGACATGAACCTTGATGACTGCAAACCCCAACTTTTACTTAACGCCAAGTCACTTGGATTCACCTGGAACACCAACCTTACCATCAAGGAACATACAGCCAAAAAGATAAAGACAGCTTGCTATTTTATGTTATGTGGAATTGTAGAGTGCACTATCACCTGGGAGAGTATCCTGGTGTTGAGCAGGTGTGAGTCTAGACAAACCTAGGGCCTAGTGGAACTACTCAAAAGCCAGGTGTTCAGCTTCTTGTGGATTTCAAAAAGTGAGGAGGACGCTCTTATGTTTAGCGGCAGGCTGTTCCACGCTTTAGAAGCAATGTAGGAAAAGGCTTGATCGCCAGATCTGGTTTTCCGAATGCCTGTGATGTGTGCAAGTAGGAGTCCGGACTAGTGTAGTTGACTGGAAGGTTTGTGGAAGGTACCAGCCCTCTCTTCTAAAGAAAGAAATAACATTTCTTCCACAAAGTGACTTCAGAACTGCTGTTCAAGCGCTCGTACTGTGGTAACTGCATAGTGGTAATGCCCTACTTCGTGGCCTCCCAGACTCCACACTGTCACCCCTTATGGCCATTCTGCACGTCGCAGCACATCTCATCCAGACCCCGAAGAAATATGCTCCCATCACCCCCATTCTGATGGAACACCATTGGCTCCCCTTGCTGGCCTGCACCATCTTCAGAACTAGCTGCATCATCTACAAAGCCAACAAGACCAACAACCCTGCTTATCTTGCAGACAAGCTCATCAGACTCTGGAGACTAAAAAGTGTAAAAAAGAAGAAAATAATGCAGCAGGCCTTTTCAATCTATCCACATGGAACAATAATCATGGATCCATCAGGATCGCACCAATGTTTGGAAAGAGATGAAGACACATCTGTTTACCATTCCATTGCCTGAGGTAAGAATGATGATGTTTTCCAATTTTGGAGAAACTGTCACCCGACCACAAAACTCAGACTTTCATCTTTTGAAACCCCTTGCTGTAAGAATAACTTGAAACTTTCTGGGGGGCGTGGCCAGGGAAGATGGCGGACTATAGACGTGCCTCGCCGAGGCTCCCGTCAGCAAAATTATCCGGAAACATCCTGTGCGTGATTCGCAAGCGAAGAGTGCTGTGTCCGGACTCACCGAGTCCCACGTTTAATTTGGTGATCCTTTTGTGGCCCACTGTCCTCACCCTGCGGGTGTCCGGAGATGGGACGGCTGAGGGAGAAGCACCCGATCGGGGCGAGCGGCCATCTTGGGCTGCGCTGAGGAGGGCCCGCGGACGGGACGTCGATCAACTCTGTTCAAAACGAGGCCCGGAGGAGGCGACTGAGGTCGGAGGCTTCCTGCTCCCGCTCGGAGGGCATATCAGATCCCCCCGGGCCGCGGCGGAACAATAGGAACTACACGCCCCGGGACTGGCCGGACCGGGCCTGCACAAATTCTGCGGCCTGGGGATAAGGAGGCCGGGAGATTTCCGATGGCACCCCTGAACAATCATACGACCCGCGAGGTGATCGGGCTTTGCCGGCTCCCCCAGGGACGCATCGTGACAGCTGGTAAATGGCACTGCACTGCCTGGGACGGCCATTGCGGGACTGCGGTAAGATCGCTCACCTAATTGATAGGGGGAACAGAGGCAGCCATAATTGCACCGATGTGGTGATATAGACCGGGGGCCGTAAATTAGCCAGAAGAAGGACAAACTGCCCCCGGCGGAAGCCCAATTGGACTGGTTTTGACCCCCACCCCCCTCCCGGGAATCACCTTAGAGAACTGGAGGGGCTTGAATGGTGGCCCCGGATGGGGAATAATCCTCTGCAGACTATCAATGATCCTAGCCCTCATAACTTAAGGAACTGGTGGGGGGTGCTGGTGACATCCTGCTGAAGTACCTGCGCTGAAGAGACGCGCCACGCAGATTCGCACATAATAGCAGTGTGGGCACAGGGAGTGTTGCTCTGCGCCTGGGCTGAATCCCTTTGGGCTGATCATGAGGTGCCCGCGACCCACGTGAGGATATATCTGTTCTAGATTCCCAAGGCAGTAAAACCTTCCTTCTGGGTGAGCAGTGCCAGAGGGGGGTACGTTTGCTGGGAGACTGGCCCCTCTTGCTGATCCCACTCGGGGGGTGAGGTCGCCGAGCTGAAGAGGACATTACAATCGTTGACTGCGACTCATCGCAGGGAGAGGGCAGGACGGAGTGAGACTTTCCCCGAGGGTCATAGATATCCTGGCTGAGGTTCGGTCCCGGCTTGACTGGTGACCTGGACACCAAGGGAGACAACCCGGACGTCCGGTGCAAGCTAAAAGAGATCAAGAACCTCGACGGCGACCCCGCGGCCTGAGGGGTGTATCCGAAGACAATAGAAGTGTGATTACTTTGCGTAAAAGGCAGCGACATGACAGAGTTTACCGACCAGACAGGGTCAAAGCAACACAAAATGGTGAAGGAAAAAGGGAATAAGGCAGCACAAGCCAATAAAATCTCCAATTACGCACTCCCACTTGACCATGGGGCACAGGTAGATGATCGGGCCCCCTCCATAGCGGATGTCCTGTCGGCCATACACACCATGAGGTATGATATGGTCAATAAAAAACGACGCTGTTGCTATTGATGTTAACCTGCTTCGCTGTGACCTGCAGAAAGTCTCTGAACGAGTGACTACGGCGGGGCAGACAGTGGATTCCCTACAAACAGATCTGCATGCCCTACGCGAGACAGTGATTGATTTCCAGAAACGAATGGTGCGTCTTGATGACCGTGCGGAAGATGCGGAGGGGCGATCACACAGAAACAACCTCCGATTTGTCGGCTTTCCTGAAAAAGCAGAGGGATCGGTCGCAGATCTGTTCTTGGAGGACTAGTTGGTCGCGGCGCTGGCCCCCAAGAAACTCTCAACATTTTTCACCGTGGAGCGGTCACATAGGTCTCTGGTCCCACCGCCAAAGCCAGGAGCACCACCACGAGCACTCATACCATGATTCCTTAATTTCCGCAACAGAGACCGAATATTGCGGCTCACCCGTAATCAAGGCCCGCTAATGTATGATGGACATCAGATATCCATAAACCCAGACTACACACAACGGGTACAAGAACAGCGCTGATCCTTCCTGGCAGTAAAGCGACAGCTACAGGACCTCAACCTCAAATAGAGTCTTCTCTTCCCGGCAAAGCTGAGGGTTGAGCGAAACAGACTATGTTTTTCTTTTCAGCGGCGGAGGCGAGCGACTGGCTGCACTCTGGAGGGTCCCTGGGGGCCTGCCTGGTCTCTACCACAGCACCACCTCAGAAAACGGGATCGGGTAGGCAACTGGGTTCCCGACGAAGGCGCTCCCCTGCACGAGACGGAGGCGGGGGCCGGAGCCCCGCACGAATCAGTCTGCCCGGATGGAACTTTGCAAGCTACAGACGTTGTAGCAGACTCAGGGGCGACCTCACCCGAGCATCCCCTGTCTGGCAATCCTGATGATGATGTAAACTGTTAGCTGCGCAGTGCACTGGAGGCGTAAGAGACACACTGGTTGAAATACTGCTGCCAACGAATTATGAAGCAATCGGTAAGACTGTTCTAATTGAGGGGTGAAAAATGGGACATGAAGATTATATGGACACAGTAATTCTCTATGCACTTAAGGATTGCTGACGGGGGTCTGCCCCCTAGAGGCTGGTACCTGGGTGAGGAGCTTGAGGCTTGTCCTCGCACCTCTCCGGCTAGCCAGTCACTACTGTGGGATAAGGGTGGGGGGGGGTGTTAAAGATCTCTGAGGAGGGGGGAGTTTTCTTTTGTGGGAAATAGGGCGATGTCTACATGCCTTCACCTTGTTATGTTGTTGTGGGAGGGAGATGTGGTATTGCCCAAGGGGTGGGGGGGGGGGGGAGTTGGGTGCATTTTGGACTAATTTCTGATACCCTTCCTTCACAAATGCCAATCGACAGTAGCTCCGACACTGAATGCTTGGATGCGTAGAATCCACTACACGTGGCGACCCCTATGAATAAAGTTGTTGTCGTGGAATGTCCGCGGCATTGCTAGCTTTGAAAAACATTGGCGCATATTGGCATACTTGGGAAGGTACAAAGTGAGCATAGCCTGCCTCCAGGAAATGCATATTTGGGGGGACAGTATACCATGTTTACGGAAAAGGTGGAGAGGACAAATGTATGCCACTTCATATTCGGGGTTGGCAAGGGGGGGGCTTTGATCTGGGTAGCACCTGCGGTGCCTTTTTATCACTTGCACCATGTGGTTGACACGGAAGGAAGGTTTGTAATTTTACATGGCAGATTAGATGGCATTGAAGTATGCATTATCAATGTATACGCTCCTAATGAAGATAGTGCTTCCTTCTTTCCTGAACTACTGGAGGCGGCTACACCATACTTGGGGGCACCAGTGCTACTAGCTGGGGATGTAAATTGTGTTGTGGATGGGACCCTGGATCGTGAACCCCCAAAAGAACATACTAAGCCCAAGATGACTAGTGCACTGAAAGGCATGCTAGAGGGTCTTGGCCTCTGAGATGTCTGGCGGGGCGTCACCCTACTCTCAGGCAGTTCTCATGCTACATGCCCGCCACTGGTACTTCCAGCCGACTGGATTATTGGTTCCTCTCGACAGATTTGGGATGGACTGTGGGTGGGATTACATATCTGCCCAGATACCTATCAGATCATTCTCCAGTCCTGATGGAATTAGGGGGAAGGGGACCTAGGCCAGAGATACCACTGTGGCGATTAAACACAGAGACCTTGACTGACCCCACATTTGTGGCCACCGTAACTGGGAGTCAACTGCCTGCCGTGCGACAGAGTGGGAAGCCATGAAAGTAGTCCTGAGGGGTGTTTTCATTAACACATCATACGGTGTCAGATGTCAGCTAGAGCGAGATGTGGCTACCCGGGAGACTGTTTTGGGTAGACTGGAATCAGAGGTCTCCTTGGATCCACAGAAACTGAAGGAGTGGCGCGAGGCCAATGAGGCTCTCCTGACTGATCTCGGACGATTGGAAAAATATGTCCATTCAACATATAGACAGCGTTTATACCAAGAGGGCGACAGAACAGGGGCACTATTGGCCTGGCTCGTGCGACAGGAGGAACCTCTGATGCCAATTACACAAATTAGAACTGACAAAGGAACACTAGTGTACACACAACGGGCAATTGCAGATGTCTTGGCAGACCATTTTGGTGAGGTGTACAAAAAACAATCTGACCGTAACCCTGAAGCCATCTCTACATATCTGGAGCTGACTGTACTTCCCCGACTTGAACCGGATGAAACAGAAACTTTGGGTGCACCCATCACTAGAGAGGAACTGACCAGAGCTATTGATCGGCTGAAGAATGCTAAAAGTCTGGGGTCTGATGGACTGCCGGCCGAGTTTTATAAGAAATTCGCTCCCCTGCTGACAGATAAACTTCTCGAAGTTTACAATGAGGCATTAGAAAAAGGATTCTTGCCACCTTCCATGAGGACAGCACTAATAGCTATGATCCCGAAAAAAGACAAAGATCCAAACCTGCCTGGCTCTTACCGGTCAATCTCCCTACTTAATATTGATGTGAAGTTACTTAGCGGGATACTTGTGGAACGTCTCCTCCCCATGATGCCCCGACTTGTCCATACAGATCAGGCGGGGTTCATACCAAAAAGAAGCACGTCCCATAATCTTCGTCGATTGGCACATGTGTGGCATGCCCCGGTGACACGTGGCGCCGACTGTGCTGCGGCAC
The DNA here is from genome assembly GCA_963921515.1 of Calotriton arnoldi. NCBI lineage: Eukaryota > Metazoa > Chordata > Amphibia > Caudata > Salamandridae > Calotriton > Calotriton arnoldi. Next base: position 2,415,987 of record CAWUFW010000504.1, read on the forward strand.
TGTTAGCAAGCATTTGATTCAGTAGAATAGGCCCTATGTATGGCAGGTGCTGCGTCAACTCGGACTGGGGGAACAATATTTACAGTGGGTACGGCTGTTATACACCGACCCTTCTGCTACGGTACGGGTGGGTGAAGTGGTTTCGAGGCAATTCTCCCTTCAACGAGGTACCCGTCAGAGATGCCCGCTCTCACCCTTAATATTTGCAATGACCATGGAGCCTCTGGCGGCTCGGCTAAGGACAATTATGGATCCGTGGGGCATTAGGCTAGGGGAAACCAACCATGTGGTCTCCCTGTATGCCGACAACGTACTGGTTTATTTGACGAGTACGGAGAACTCGATTCCCGTGCTCATGAACGAGCTACATAATTCGGAGAGGTTTCTGGACTGCGCATTAATCCTGAGAAATCCAAGGTAGTACCTATTGGCAGATTGGCTGAGATCCCGGAAGGGGAGCATTCACAGATCCAGCTATCATGGGCAGAAGAGGGAACAAGATACTTGGGTATCCCGCTGGCAAGTAAAGAAAAAGATTACCTTAAACTTAATCGGCTGGGTAGTGGAGGGACTGCGAGGATCAATCCGATTCTGGATGGAACTACCACTATCGCTTATGGGACGCATAGCAATAACCAAAATGTTTGTGTTACCTCGTTGTCTATATGCCCTGCAACACTCCTTATATATTATCCAGCGGTCCTATTTTCACATGTTAGACAGTCTGTTGATCGACCTGCTGTGGGGAAAGAAACGCAGAAGGGTGCGGTTGACGACGCTACAAAAAACATGGGAAAAGGGTGGATTAGAAGTGCCCCGTTTAGAGCTGTATTACATGGCCTCACAACTCCAACACGCAGTTCATTGCCTGGACAGTGTGGTGAACTGGGAAAAAAGCCTGTTGGCGGGTACTCACGGTGAACATTCATTGACAACGCTACTGATGATGGGAGGCGGAGTTCCTGAGAAGTGCCCATATGTTATACGTCATGTAGCCACAGTGTGGGAGAACTTAGTGAGAAGAGTGGTGCAGCATGCCCCGTACATACCAGATATGACCCTTTGGGAGTTGCGCCCATTTGCGAGTATTGCAGACTTCATGTCGATCCGGCGCTGGTGAGACAGAGGCTGCCGGACGCTGAGAGACCTTTACGCGGACGGGAAGTTTCTGACTAGAGACGAAGCGCAGGAGACTTTTGATCTTTGGCCTGGTCAGTTCTTGCAATACGGGAACATTTCTAGTGTTGCGCGGGAGCTTTGGCCGGGCTTTCCAGAGGAGCCTTCCGCTACTAATATTTTAAAGGTCATGCTTTTTATGGCAGGGGGCGGGAGATTGATCTCTCATCTTTACAGGGCACTCAGAGATGACCTGCCAGAAGAAACACTTAAGATCCAACAAAGGTGGGACATGCTACTAGACGAACCTCTCACACAGAATGAATGGAAAAGAGTACATAAAGGAGTGCAGAAGAGGTCAGCACTAATACACGATTCAAGCTTCTTCAATATAATCTAGTACATCAGGTATATCTTACCCCAGACACGATTAGCAAAATGTACCCATCCCGCGTGGACAAATGCCCTAGATGTAAACAGCAGAGAGCGGACTTTTTGCATATGATATGGTCATGCGGTGCACTGTTTTCCTACTGGGAAGCAGTGCTTAAAGAAATACGGGAGATCACCGGATGGAATATCACTAGTAACATTAAACGGGCATTGTTGGGGATTCTACCTGCACCCAAAGGGAAAAGCTCACTAGGAAGCTGGTCAATCTCGGACTGGTATTAGCCAGACGACGGGTGGTTATTGCGTGGATGAATCCCCTGCCGCCAAAACATACAGTTTGGAGGCGGGATATGTGTGAATGGGCGACAGCGGAGTTGGTGATACTGAACCTAACCCGAAAAGACGTTAAAGCCGAGGAAGACATTCTGGCATGGTCCTCCATGTTGATAACAATACAGGGGAATCAAACACCGGTACCCCAGACACCCACGATAAAGATTAAACGTGGAAGAGGAATAGGCCATAACCAAGTATTCATATATTGATAACTTAAGAAACTGCAAGGTGAAACTGTATCTCTAAAAGAGCTGGCATGAGGGAGGGGGCAGAGAGGGAGGGGGTGGTGATTAATCTTAAAAAGTTGTTGGGCACGTTTATTGATAACAGATATATATAAGTCATGGAAAATGTAACTGTAACCAAAATGATGCCATTTACACATATGGATGCAAGTTGCTATCAGAAATGTAAAAAAAAAAAAAAACAACAACAAAAAAACTTGAAACTTTCTGGGATATCCCCTTGAAACAGGAAGGGGTAGAGCCATCTGATCCTACAGTGTTTACCAAACATTTCCTTGGAAAAAACATTCCTGGACTGGAAAGAGTGGGAATAAAAAAAAATGTATCACTCACTTTGCCTACCATTTAAATGGCCTTCAAAGAGATCAAACCTTCATCCAATATTTTTTTATTTCTTGTAAAATTATGATTTGATGGGAAAGTAACTGAACTTGTATGCGTATAATCCAAGGGTTGCCGAACAGACCCTGGTTAAGATTCAATGAGACAAAGACTGAATTTCTCATCATTAGCACAGACCATTGAGTAAATAAACTTGGATCCAGGTGTAGCTCATTTATGGCTAGTAGCACCAAAGTTCCTGTCAAGTACAAGGTAAAACAATCACAATCCTCTTTCAAACCCGATTGTCTATGGATAGCTGTGCCACAAATATTCTAGCAGCCTCAAATTGCCTTATGTTACTATGGAAGACATGCTTTCTGCTCAGGACAGATCCAATGTCACCAGAGCAACATTAGGGGCTAGGATAGGTTCTGATTAACAATAAACAGTCATATTTGTTTACTATAATAAGCGGCACATGAAAATGCAACTTGCTGCCTCTCCTCTTTATGTAATTTATAATGATCCACTGGTCAAATTGAAAACTTGAATTTTAGAGATAAGAGATGGTCTCCGAACCGGCCACAACCCCAATGAATGGTATGTCTGTTGCCCAGCAAAGTCAAAGGTTCGGAGTGTCATTATCTGCAGTTGGTACCTTGTTACTCCAATTCGTGGTTAGAGGGCTAAGGCTGCAGCAACCCCTGCGACTGTCTGATCCATGAAGGACCAATGTTTTCCAGAAAGAGGGCGGTTCCGTTTCACTAAGTAGCAGAGGTGAGCTGCCTGTAGGTATCGACTAAGGGAAGCCCCAGGCCCCCCTCCCTTTTGGGCTGTGCTAGTTGAGAGATTGGCAGATGCGGTTTCTTGCCCCCGCCATACAAACTTATTAATAGCAAGTTTCAATGTGCGGAGTGTCTTTGGAGGAGGAAGAAGCGGCAGAGTTTGAAAGATGTAGAGTATGCGTGGGAGTACTGTCATCTTGACAGCTGCTATGCGCCCAAACCAGGCCAGTTTCAAGCGGCTTCAGCAGTCTAGCGTTTTATTCGTCTGGTGAATGAGTACTGTATAGTTTATTGCCAGGGTCTTTGGGATGGTAGGAGCAAGTAGGATGCCCAGCTATGGTAAGGATATCGATGCCCATTTCAGGGGGAACCTGTTTCGCACAGTTTCTTTGTGGGAGGGGAGCAACGATAAGTTCAGGATTTGCGATTTATTTGAATTAACTTTGAATCCCCAGAGTTCCCCGAATACCCACAGCTCGTCTAATAAAGCCGGCAGTGATGTCATCGGTTTCGCCAGCAAGAGAATAATATTGTCCGCATAGAGACTAATAGTGTGAGTATCCGCTCCAAACCGGATGCCCTCGATCTGCGGGTCATCTTGGACACGCTGCACCAGTGGCTCCATATAGAGCGCGAAAAGAAGGGGGGAAAACTGGCAGCCCTGCCAGGTGCCTCGGGCTATCGGGAATGTGATTGAGGACGTTCCATTGACTTGGACAAAGGCTCTCGGGCGCGGAATATGCCGCTTACCCATTTAATGAATGCTTCCCCAAACCAACGCTTTTACGGCGTCGATAGATAGGAGCAACGCTTCCCTACGAGACCTATAGGTGATATCCATGAGGTGTAGGAGTCTTTTGGTGTTGTCTCCCCCTTGTCTTGTTGGGATAAAATCAGCTTGGTCTGGTTCCACTAGCCCCGGCATGAGCAGATTCAGACGGGCGGCCGGTATCCCGGCAAAGAGTTTGGCGTCGATATTAAGTAAGGATATGGAGCAATATGACCCACAGTCTCTGGGATCCTCCGATGGTTTAAGGGTCACTGAGATCGAGGCTTCCTCCATGGAGTCTGTGAGTGAACCTGTCTCGAGGAAGGAATTAAATAATCGAGTCAGAAGTAGGGCTAATTACTGGCAGAAGGCTTTATAAAATAGCGTCGTGAAGCCATCCGGGCCCTGTGCTTTATGCATCTTAAGGCGTGCAATTGCTGCTATTACCTCCTCAATCTGTATCGGTTGATCTAATTGGGATGCAATTGCTTCTGGCAGGCGGGTAACTGGGCTCCCTTGTAGGTAGGCGCTTGCGTCTTTATGGGAAGTGTCCGAATTGGAGTATAGGGTCTGATAGAAATTCTTAAAAGCATGTACTATTTGCCTGTCTGAGTGTCCCTCCTTCCCAGAGGCCTGTTTAACCAAGGTGACCGATGCCGCTATCGTCTTAGCTCAGAGCCTATGCACGAGCATAATCCCGCAATGATCGCTGCTCAAATAGAACTTATTTCGGACGTTTCAATAAAAGCCTTTTCTTTTCCAATTCTCTCCAGATTCTAGGTGCCCCAGTGCATTTGTGTGTGGCCTCCATCTCTGCCACTTCTTGTTCTAACTTCTGGCATTTCTCCTGACACACTCGGTTCACGGCCGCAGAGACCGCAATGAACTCTCGCCTCCTCACCATCTTCAGCGCTTCCCAAACCGCTGCCAGAGAGGTATTCCCAACGTCATTGGTACTGAGATATTCCAGCAGCTTCGTGTGCATAGCCGCTAATACAACCTGGAATTTTAATAGCCCCTCGCGTAGCCGCCATTTACAAGGGCTTGACCGAGAGTCGTCCGCTTGAAGTGCAATCGTGATCATGGCATGGGGGACTTCAACCTGGTCATGGACCCCATGTTGGACCGCTCGTGTCAGCGTTCCACGCAAACTGGGCCCATCATGGCCGAGGGCTTACGTGGGCTGGCAGAGAGTGGCCTCCATGACACTTGGCGCCATCATCACCCAGTGACATGAGACTATACCTTCTATTCAGCGGCACACACTTCATATGCGTGCATAGACCACTTTTTAGCATCACCCTCACTGATGGCTTCCTCTTGGAGACCCACTCCAGCTGCTCATTATGAGCGTTTTCTTGCCTGGACCACTCTTTGTGCAGGCCCCTGGGACTCGCTAGCGCCCCAATGTCCCGGCCGCCTCTGAACCTGGAGTGTACTCTCCCTCATGCACTGCTGCTTTTTTTTGCCCCACTCGGGGCAATGTGGCACTGCCCTCCTGCTCCCTGCCTTTCAGCTATCTCCGCTGTACATTCACGTGGTCCGTCTCCTGAGGTGCCGTCGTCTGCTTCTGACTTCCAAGTGCGGGGGACCCTAGCGGCGTGTCTCGTGTAGTCGCATCGTTTTTATATTTGTGGGTGCTGGAAGGTTCTATTGACCCCAGGCAGATTCTAGTGGCCCTGGGTACTAGGCCTCCGCTCGCTGGGGGGAGGGGTGAGTGCCTGGCCCCGTCTTCTCTGCTCTCCTCCCGACCCCCATTGCTCCGCTGTCTCCCACCGAGAGTGGCCTGCCTTGTTCCCTATTTGGGACTGCCAAGTGCTCCGTGCTTTCCCCCCAGGCCCTCACTGGGGCTAGTGTCCCTGTGCGTAAGGGAGGTGCTGGGCCAGTGTGATATAGTGTGCCTGCTCACCTCTCCAGCGCTGCGGCGTTCCGTTTAAGACACTGCCAGGCCCGCCCGGCTCCGTTCCTGGATTATAGCCTCTGTCAAGGGCCGACGCGGTAGGAGCGCGCAGTCCTGTGCTCCCTTGTGCTGCCCTGCATTTATGGCGGCCTGTCCTGTTCTCTGTGCGGCCCGCCGACCACAGGAGGTGACGACTCCCAGCTGCAAACTAGGGAGGGACCGTCTACACTGGAGTTCTTCTTTGTGGCCCCCACCTCGCTGAGTGCTCTGGAGCGGTGTAGGGGCATTCCGCTGCACCGTCTGCTTCACTCCTCCCACAACTCTGACCTGTCTGGGAGCGGCAGCGCCTTCTGTGCCCACCTACCGCACCTCCTCAATGGATATTTAAGCTTCTGCACAGGCCGCCCGCAAGTCCTGACGCCCTCCGTAGGCATCGATGTGCTGGGGCGGGGATCAGCCCTCGATCCTTTGCATAATCCGGGTGGCGGAACGTCCAGGGATTGTGCTGACACTGGTGGAAACTCCAGAAGACCCTGTGCGGCGAAGAATCAAGCAAATTTCTCTCTGGATCGGAGTTGTGTAAGCTGCGCTAAAATGGCGGCAGCGAAGTGAGGAGGTTGACCCTGGTATCGTTGGTGCTGAGTTGAACGCCGAGATGCAGCAGCAAGTAAGCCCTGCGCGGAAAGAAGACTGGCTGGCGACCGTGCAGCGGGGACCCTGAGTTCGTGACCCGCAACACGGATTGGAGCGACGCGGAGTGGGGCGCCTGTTCTGGAGTGCCGACTGCGTGCGTCCTGTTGAATAGGGCCTCGGTACACAGGCAAAGCGAAGGAGTGCGAGCCTGCAGCTGATGCTCCTGACCGGAGCAGTCCAGAGAGCTGAAGTGCCGTACCTGAGAGGCCAGTGAGGACCTGGGCACCCTGGGTGAACCCAAGTAGCCCTTGGAGTGAGCGCTGATTCCCCCCCCTGGAGTGAGAGCTGATCCCAAGGTAGGGACTATCCCGTCAGAGAAGAGCTTTGGGAGCTGTGAGCATTGGAGGGCCCGACCGCCGTGAATAAAAGTGACCCCGGAGGGGAGATTTGGCTTCTGGGGCCCCCGGGACTCACCAGCGCTGGGCATATTCCGCCAGAGTGCAGGGGATACAACAACACGGCCACAGTAAAGGAGGTTATAGCACATATAGCAGTGCAGCGGGGGCGCCCAGACACAATCTGCCTGACTTAAAACATGGCGCCCGCCGCTTACAATGCCTATATGCGGTTTTGGCGCGCTGGGCCTGCCGGGGACTCACTGCGGGTGCTTGAGCCAGGCGGGAGACCTGACTTCGTGGCACAGTTCCGCCTGCCCTTGAGCGCCCTCCTCTATCCACAAGATGGAGCCCAGCATGACCTCAAGATCAGCCCGGGGATCCACATGCTGCTTCCCCCACCACCATCCGACCTTCTACCCCTATGGACTCGGGGATCCCACTCGGGGATCCCTCCAGACCCAAGACTACCACCCTTGAGTGCAACACCACCTGAACACCTGGCTGAACGATGGCAAGAATTTCCTGCTCTGTAAATATGTAATATATAATTGTCCAAGCCTAATCGCTGTTAAATGTAATCCTGAGTGAATTTGCAATATGTATATATATAACTCAAACCACTAGTATATGTAGTAGACCTTTGTACTTACTACCATTCCTATGTGATTTTAGAGTTTATCTGTTTGTATCTCTTCCTTGAGTGACTTTACAACTTGTACATTTGCAATTTTTTCTGTTTGTATCTCTTATGTAACTCATGTAATCCAAAGTCCTTATGTAACGCAACTGGTTCTTTTGTAAAGCGCTCTGACACCTTCGGGTAATGTTCGCGCTATATAAAATTGCATTAAATAAATAAAAAATAAAAAAAATTCTCAGGTGGGTGCTCAGGCTCGTCCACTCTCCCACTGCTTCTCCTACGCCGTGCATGCTAGGCCGCTCCACGCCACTCTGCTTTGCTCCACGCCACTCTGCTTTGCTCCACGCCACTCTGCTTTGCTCCACGCCACTCTGCTTGCTCCACGCCACTCTGCTTTGCTCCACGCCACTCTGCTTTATTCCGCTCCACACCACTCTGCTTTACTCCACTCAACAGCCCTCTGCTTTACTCCACTCAACATCCCTCTGCTATACTCCACTCAACACCAATCTGCTATACTCCACTCAACACCAATCTGCTTTACTCCACTCAACACCAATCTGCTTTACTCCACTCTGCTTTACTCCACGCGGTACAGAAGCTGCGACCGGAGGTACCGACCGGACGGAAAGCCCACCCTTAAATAGTGATAGCGGCAGTCTAACAACCTTACTCGGTATTAGAGGACCCATAGGTGTCCAACCAACTTGCCTGGGCACCACCGTTAAAAATCGGCCCTGCGCATGTGTCATAATCAGAAGACTATACCGAGTACAAAGTATGCGTCATTAGCGTAATGCGCATGAGCGCAGAGAGTAATGTTAGTTCCATTCACGAGTGTAATTTGAATGGAATAGCTTTATCGAGTCACACGCAGGTGTTGGGATATTATAACACCAGAGCAATAATAAAGTATGAGTTGCTGAGGGGCACTACCGCCACATGATGTACTAAAATGTCTAGGTGTAAAAGGGTATACAGCCCACAAACTAATACTACGCAGTTGAAACAATCAACGCACATTCACTTAGCCATCCAGAGGTCAAATCTAAAGGTCAAATCTAAAAGAGAACCATATTGCTATCCAGAGACCAACTCCTAAAGATCACCGTATAATGACCTATATAGCAAAAGATGGCAAAAAGAATGTAAATGAACACAAGGCAGGTGAAGTTACGTATAAGTGTTTATCATAAACACGAAGCCTGTTATCTCAAAAAGTATTACAGAACAGAACCCTGCCTAAATCGTAGCATGGACCATCCCAGTGTCTCCAGATCTGTACTACATAATCATTAAATGTTGTTATAGAGCCAACCAGGGAATATCATCATTCAATCCTATGGAATCACTCTTTATTCTAAACACCCAGCGTTGTTCTCGTCTAAAAAGGAATTTAGATATGTCTGTTATGTGTGCCGGAATCCATGGTTGTTCTAAAACTACCCAACGGAGATCATCGGCAGTGTGGTTCATATCAAGAAAGTGATTTGTCAACTTAGTTGACCTCTTCTTGCACCGAATGGTACTCTTGTGTTCCAGTATCCTTGTCCTGATTCTACGAGTCGTCATGCCTACGTAGCGAAGGCCACATGGGCACCAAATCAGGTAGATCAATCTATCACTGTTGCAATTAGTGTGTTTCAATAATGACCAAGGTCTATCTGTACCAATATCAATTTCTGTTGTTTTCTCAGTTTGTGGGCAAACGGCACATGTACCGCACGGAAAATGACCCTTAACAGGGGGGTAAACCCCACAGGGCTTCTTGTCCATCAGTCTTTTTCTGTCGCGGACGGGTATGTACTATTTGATCTTTGATATTGGCACTTCTCTTAAATGCAAACATAGGAACTGGCAATATTTCTTTACCGATGTTCAATATTTTCCAATGGTTAATAATACTTTTTTAATCTGGTTAGAATAACCACAAAACGTATTAACAAATGTCAACCTTGAATTTACTTCTTTTGGTTGGTGGATTTCAATTAGAGCCTCTCTGTTATTATTAGCTGCTCTTTTCCTCGATTTTCGTATCGTAGTCACCGGATACTTCTTCTCTTTCAGATAGTTTGTAAGAGTACTGGCATGCTCTTTATATTTCTCAATGGAGGAGCAGTTTCTCCTGATCCTGAGAAATTGCCCGAAGGGCAAATTCTCACGGAGAGCTTTCGGATGATAACTTTGATATGAAAGCAATGAATTACACGCCATTGGCTTTTTATATAGTTCAGTGCCTAAACCACCACCCTCAGGAAAGATCCGAACATCAAGGAAAGCTAAACTGTCCTTGGAGAATTCAAAAGTGAATCGAAGAAAGTCGTTTCTCTCATTGAGCCATACATGGAAAGAATTAATGGTTTCAGGAGGGCCTCTCCATATAACAAAAACGTCATCGATGTAACGTTTCCAGACACGAATGTGTCTGTTAAAGGGATTATGTTCTTGTAAAACCACAGTCTGTTCGAATTGATGGACATAGAGGTTGGCCAGACTTGGGGCGAAAACGCTGCCCATAGAAGTGCCCGATGTTTGCAAATACAGATCATCCTCGAACTTGAAGAAATTTTCTTTCATGGCTATACGGGCACATGACATAATAAATTTTATAGGTGTAATGCTGTCAACAGGGTGAGATTCAAGTAAAAGCTGTATGGTAGTTAGAGTCTCATCCTGGGGTATACACGTATACAAAGACTCAACGTCAAATGAGACAAGATAGTCTTGGTCTATATCAAATGATGTCTCAGCCAAAAGGCGTAACAAGTCCTTTGTGTCTTGTAGGAAGGTAGGCATCTTAAGTACCAAAGGCCGTAGAAAATAGTCAACAAAAGTTGACAACGGCTCCAGTATAGATCCTATGCCCGAAATTATGGGCCTCCCTGGCGGTGGTCTTGCTCTGGGCATCTCTTAAATGCTTTTAGCAGTTCGCTGTATTTTTAAAACTTGATATTTGTTGTGCTATTACTTGTACTGTGCTGAATTTGAGGGGGGCACTTTATTGCTGGCGCACTTGAACAGCGGGAGGAGGATTCGAACCCTGCTCATAGAATTTGACTCACCCCGACGCCGCCATATTTTGGGACGGACGCGGTCTAGTTGCTATCTAATGGTGACTACAGATCGGGTTGCTGCGCGAGCGCGCTTGGACTCGTAATCAGAGTTGATACTCTGTCTTTTTGTAACTGACCTGCTGCTATTTCTCTTGCTCTGGGCATCTTTTAAATGCTTTTAGAAGTTCGCTGTATTTTTAAAACTTGATATTTGTTGTGCTATTACTTGTACTGTGCTGAATTTGAGGGGGGCACTTTATTGCTGGCGCACTTGAACAGCGGGAGGAGGATTCGAACCCTGCTCATAGAATTTGACTCACCCCGACGCCGCCATATTTTGGGACGGACGCGGTCTAGTTGCTATCTAATGGTGACTACAAATCGGGTTGCTGCGCGAGCGCGCTTGGACTCGTAATCAGAGTTGATACTCTGTCTTTTTGTAACTGACCTTCTGCTATTTCTCTTGCTCTGGGCATCTTTTAAATGCTTTTAGCAGTTCGCTGTATTTTTAAAACTTGATATTTGTTGTGCTATTACTTGTACTGTGCTGAATTTGAGGGGGGCACTTTATTGCTGGCGTACTTGAACAGCGGGAGGAGGATTCGAACCCTGCTCATAGAATTTGACTCACCCCGACGCCGCCATATTTTGGGACGGACGCGGTCTAGTTGCTATCTAATGGTGACTACAAATCGGGTTGCTGCGCGAGCGCGCTTGGACTCGTAATCAGAGTTGATACTCTGTCTTTTTGTAACTGACCTGCTGCTATTTCTCTTGCTCTGGGCATCTTTTAAATGCTTTTAGCAGTTCGCTGTATTTTTAAAAACTTGATATTTGTTGTGCTATTACTTGTACTGTGCTGAATTTGAGGGGGGCACTTTATTGCTGGCGCACTTGAACAGCGGGAGGAGGATTCGAACCCTGCTCATAGAATTTGACTCACCCCGACGCCGCCATATTTTGGGACGGACGCGGTCTAGTTGCTATCTAATGGTGACTACAAATCGGGTTGCTGCGCGAGCGCGCTTGGACTCGTAATCAGAGTTGATGCTCTGTCTTTTTGTAACTGACCTGCTGCTATTTCTCTTGCTCTGGGCATCTTTTAAATGCTTTTAGCAGTTCGCTGTATTTTTAAAACTTGATATTTGTTGTGCTATTACTTGTACTGTGCTGAATTTGAGGGGGGCACTTTATTGCTGGCGCACTTGAACAGCGGGAGGAGGATTCGAACCCTGCTCATAGAATTTGACTCACCCCGACGCCGCTATATTTTGGGACGGACGCGGTCTAGTTGCTATCTAATGGTGACTACAAATCGGGTTGCTGCGCGAGCGCGCTTGGACTAGTAATCAGAGTTGATACTCTGTCTTTTTGTAACTGACCTGCTGCTATTTCTCTTGCTCTGGGCATCTTTTAAATGCTTTTAGCAGTTCGCTGTATTTTTAAAACTTGATATTTGTTGTGCTATTACTTGTACTGTGCTGAATTTGAGGGGGGCACTTTATTGCTGGCGCACTTGAACAGCGGAAGGAGGATTCGAACCCTGCTCATAGAATTTGACTCACCCCGACGCCGCCATATTTTGGGACGGACGCGGTCTAGTTGCTATCTAATGGTGACTACAAATCGGGTTGCTGCGCGAGCGCGCAGCGGACGCGCGCAGCGGGCGCGCCTAAGGCAAGCCCGTCTGCGCCCGTCCGCGACCATAACGCGGCCAGCGCCAGCTATACTGCTCAAAATGGATCTGGGGTAAGAATTAACTGGTCTAGAAAACAGCTCTTGGACTATAACGTGGGGCAATGTACCCATCCTACTTACCCTGACCTTTGCCTGTTAAACCGGGATCAGGGCCTTCAATGTAATACCTGCTCCTTTGTGATTGGGGGATTGGAGGGGCTACAGGAGGCAGAGGCAGGCGGTGTTAAGTCCCCGACTCCTGAGACTGACGCCAATAAGCCTACTATAAGAGCCTGCCTGGTTAACTGCAGATCTCTCCCCAAACACTCAGAGGACATTTGGCTTTCCCTCGAGCTTAATCGCTGGGACCTTATGTTTCTGACAGAAACTTGGCTTACAGACACCTCTTACCCTGATATCGCTCTGGCACTACCCGCTGGTTTTAAGATCTCCAAGGTGAATCGAGCAGACAGCAGGCGAGGAGGAGGTCTTGCGATTATTTTTAATGATAAGTGGGATATCTGTTGTAAAAAAATTGAGAATATTGGCACTACTGAGGCTATGTCCTTTTCTATTCAAACCTCTCTAGGACATACCATTGCGGGCATGTTGGTTTATCGACCCCCGAGCTCTGTAGCTGCCCACCTTTTAAAATTAGGGGACATTATTGCCGACCTCTCATTAAGATATGCCAACTTTACGGTTTTGGGCGATTTTAATGTCCATATGGACAGGCAGGATTGTGCCTTGGCGCTCCAAGTGACTGAGATGCTGGGTGGATTAAACTTGATTCAGCAGGTTATGTCTGCCACACTGCTGTCTGCTGGTCATATGTTGGACCTTATTTTCTCTAACGACCCCACCATCAGAGTGGAGGTTCCTCTGCCTTTGACGTGGTCAGACCACTGGTTAGTCCCATTTAGTTTGTCCAGGCACGGTGGGACACACAGGATGAGACCAGAGTTTGAAAAGAAGAGAAATTGGAGGAGAGTATCTATTGAGACCATGGGTCCGGTCCTGCGCGACATCCCTCTCCAGCTCACGGGCAATCCTAGCTTAGATGCAACCTCGTTTAATGAATGGGTTACCTCTTCTCTGGACGCCATCGCTCCCATGAAAATTTCGAAACCTGCTAGGAAAAAGCCTTCCGCTCCTTGGTTCTCGTCAGAGCTCCAGTCTGAAAAAAGCACATGCAAAAAACTGGAGCGTATTTGGCGGAAAACGTATAATTCGGATGCGAAGAGCACTTATAAAGCTGCACAAAAAAATTCCGTGTTCTTAAACGCTTGGCTATTAAGAATCATCTAGCCAAACAAATTAAAGACTCGGATAATTCTCCTAAAGAAATATTTAAGATTGTTCAAGATTTTATGAAACCTGAGGCCACTTTGAGCAAGATTGTGCCTTCAGCTGTTTTATGTAGGGATTTGTCAACTTTTTTCCAGGAAAAGATTCAATCTATATACTCCACTTTCTTGGTGTCCGGAGATAGGCTAATTACACCTTCAGCTTATGTTCCTCCCTGTCTCTGGACTGAATTTCAGCCTTTCTGCCCGTCTTTATCTTTGAAAGACCTTGTCAGAATTAAGTCAGGCTCGCCCTTGGATCCCTGCCCAGCTAGATTCTTTAACTTACTGGCTCCTTTTTTTAACTCCCAGTTAAATGCTATTTGGAACACCTCTCTAAGGCTGGGATGCTTCCCTTCAGTGTGGAAAAAGGCCCTGGTCTTGCCAATTCTCAAAAAGGAAGATGCAGATCCGAGCATACTCAAGAATTTCAGGCCTATCTCGCTCCTTCCTGCCCCTGCTAAAATCTTGGAGAAGGAGGTTCAGAGACAACTCTCTAATTATTTGGAGTCTAATAATCTCCTTCATGATTCCCAATCGGGCTTTAGGAAGGGTTATAGTACAGAGACAGCCCTGTTGGAAGTGGCGGAAACCATCCGAGAATCCCTAGACCATGGTAGCTGTGCCATGCTTGTGCTGTTAGATTTATATGCAGCCTTTGATACGGTCTCTCATTCGATTCTTTTAGACCGTTTGACACAGCTGGGTATCTCGGGTACCATCTTAAATTGGTTCCAATCCTTCCTGGAGGGGCGATCCCAGCAGGTCCTCCTTCGTCCTTATGTCTCTTCCTCTTGCGCCATGGGCTGTGGAGTGCCTCAGGGTTCTGCGTTAAGCCCGACCATGTTTAATATCTATCTTGCCCCTCTGGCAGCACTAGTTGAGCAGTGTGGCGTGCGTATAATTTCATACGCTGATGACACGCAGCTGGTGTTCTCATTTAAAGATTCCAAGATGGCTGCATTTGACAGCTTTAGGCAATGCCTAATTAAGATTGTTTCTTGGATGACAGATAACTGTCTTAAACTGAATACCGATAAAACTGAGGTGATGTTCTTTAACCAACCTTCACCTCCACCGGCTGATTTATGGTGGCCAATGCAGTTGAATCCCCCTCCCACCCCGGTCTTATCTGTCAGAAATTTGGGTTTTAGATTTGACTCAGAATTGTCGGTGAAGGCCCAGATTGGCCAAGTTTCTAGAGCATGTTTTTGGAAGCTCAAAAGTTTGCGTAGATTTCTTTATTTATTACCGATGAACTGTCGGGCCACTATAGTCCATGCCTTGATTACATCCCAGCTGGACTATGCCAATAGCTTGTATCTTGGCCTTCCTGCCTATCTTATTCAAAGGCTCCAGACAGTCCAAAATGCTGCTGCTAGGTTTCTTAGAAACGTGCCTCTCCGGCATCACATTTCCCCCCACCTGCGTAGTCTTCACTGGCTTCCGGAGAAAAGGAGAATCGAATTTAAGGCCCTGTTACTTGCCTTTAGAGCTACTAGAGAAAGTGGACCGGGTTATCTGAGGCTAAGACTTCGGAAATACCACCAGAACAGGACCTTGCGCTCGAACTATCAGCTTCTTCTCTGCTCTCCTTCCTACCGTAAAGCTAGGATGGGAGGGCGTGCCTTTGCAGTAAGAACAGCCGCTCTATGGAATGCGATGCCTCTCTACTTGCGCAAAGCAGAATCTGAAACCACCTTTAGGAGTGCTTTGAAAACTTGGCTTTTTGATCTCCCTTAGTTTGTTTTCTCTCTCTTTCTTCTTTTTTTCTCCTTGTCTCTGTGTAGCGCCGGGACACCGCCGTTGGTGGTAGCCGAGCGCTTTATAAATGTCTTGGTATGGTATGGTATGGTATGGTCGCTTCTCCTTATGTATTTTGGGCAATACATAAAAATACGGAATTGTGGGAAAAGATGTCTCCAGATAGGATGCTTCATGATCTGTAATCCAGCCGTTTACTTTAGCCTCATCTACCATCTTCTTGATCTCACCAGAGAGACGTTTTGTGGGGTCCATCTTAAGCGGTCTATACAATCTCCTGTCCTCAAGTTGGCATAAGCACTCTGCTCTGTTCGCCGAGGTGTCCATAATGACTATGGCACCCCCCTTGTCGGCGGGTTTCACCACAATAGAATCATCCTGAGAAAGTTGCTGCAATGCGGATCTCTCAGAATTGGAGAGATTCTGATAATGTCGAGTGTTCTGTTCGAAAAACTATTCACATCATGTAAAACCGCTTCTTCAAAAGTAACAACTTGTGCAGGAACCAAATGTACAGGAGGATTAAAAGTGGAACGGGGTCTCAGGCCCGTGTTCTTCGTTTCCTCTCGAAGATCACTCATAGGTTGATGTTTAAAAAAAGCATTGAGACGGATCTTTTGCTATATAGGTCATTATACGGTGATCTTTAGGAGTTGGTCTCTGGATAGCAATATGGTTCTCTTTTAGATTTGACCTTTAGATTTGACCTCTGGATGGCTAAGTGAATGCGCGTTGATTGTTTCAACTGCGTAGTATTAGTTTGTGGGCTGTATACCCTTTTACACCTAGACATTTTAGTACATCATGTGGCGGTAGTGCCCCTCAGCAACTCATACTTTATTATTGCTCTGGTGTTATAATATCCCAACACCAGCGTGTGACTCGATAAAGCTATTCCATTCAAATTACACTCGTGAATGGAACTAACATTACTCTCTGCGCTCATGCGCATTACGCTAATGACGCATACTTTGTACTCGGTATAGTCTTCTGATTATGACACATGCGCAGGGCCGATTTTTAACGGTGGTGCCCAGGCAAGTTGGTTGGACACCTATGGGTCCTCTAATACCGAGTAAGGTTGTTAGACTGCCGCTATCACTATTTAAGGGTGGGCTTTCCGTCCGGTCGGTACCTCCGGTCGCAGCTTCTGTACCGCGACGGGGTACCGACGGAGAGGTGAGTGAGGATTGTAATCTATCCATGCTGGTTTAGGTAGTGGGATGTGTTGTGGGTGTTTGAAAGCGGCTTTTTAACATACTTGCTTGCTTCGATACCCGCAGTTTTTAGCCACTATTTTCCAACTCAGACTGGTTGCCTCTATTAATCGACACCGTCACATGTTGACGGTTGTCTATAAAAGCGAGATGTATTCACTTTGTTGTCTCATTGGAGACTTTCGATGTGTTTATGTTATTGACTTATGTAGGCCCCTATCGGCCATGTATTTATGGCTTTTATTTGAGTAAGATGGCCATATTAGTTTGACCTAAGATCTAAGATATAGCTGATATACGAAAAGCAGCGTTTTCACTGCTGGTGAATTTTGGCATGTATTAGAAATAGTGCCGTTTGTACAGACATGATTAACTCTTATGGTTAGTTATGAGTTTTTATCCTTTGGAGCTAGTAGCCAGATGAATAGCTATAGATATGTTTTTAAGGTCTAGTATTTCTCTACACTTGCTGTCCTGTATGGTTTGTTGTTCTGCACACGCACAGCAAAAATTGAGAACACTGTCCACATGTATAGACGATAAGTGTGACATGTGATTCTGTTCTTCACAGAGCGGGGCCCCCTTCCCCTGAGCTGCTGCCAGGTAGAGGTGAGGCTACTTATCCTAATAACATGGGTAAGTGTATTTTCTCCAATATAATGAAGGAGAATTTGCTATTTAAGGTTTAAAGTTTTACCTTATAGCACTATGTGCACAACATGGAAAATGAAGGATTGGTGTTTGACTTGTTGTTTTCTTTCACCTTTATAGATATCGCCAGTGATACCTGACATCAACATATAGGATTACTGGTGTTGTATTATCTTTTTTTCTTTTTTTCAATATCTTTTTCACCTATTTTATCATTCTGCCTTAGCAGTCGCAATTTTTGATTCATCTTGGTCCTGAAGAAAGCCTGGATACACTATATTGATCATTGAAAGGCTGAAACATGTCGACCTATATTCATTGAGTAGTTTTAAATCAATACTACTCTTTGCATTGCTTTTTTAATCCTACCAGTGATAGCAAGTAAATAAAGATTTCTTTGTGCAATCATTAGGTAGTTTTATCTCACCACAGTACACATATACTATTACGTTTTATTGCGCTGCACTCTCACCACATCCATCATTTACATATGGGATTTTAGCATCCTAGATAGTTTTCGAACATCTTAATAAAAACATCCCTGAGCTCCTACCTCACAATGAGGGAGTTGTAGCCCTCAGTAGGACTAGGTTTCCTACTGGGAGGAGAAACCCATATGATGAAGCATGCCACCTATGGTGGGTGAGGGTTTTCGTCCTTAAAGGGATTTCCCCGTTTTATAAGGGAGATTGTGAGTGACTTCAGTCCTTCTACTTTTCTTGTACATTGTCTGATGTGAGTTTCTTGTGTGCTAACATAGACCCGAGGTTGTTTTGTGTTATTATCAAATATTTTATTTTACCAAGCCTCCTTTTTCTTCATTATCACATATGAGAGTACTTTCAAATGTGTGAGCTCAGGAAGCATGTTGTACAAAAACCTTGTTTTTGATTCAAACAACTATAATATTTCTCTATTTACAATAAGAATCTAGGCAGCATACTGATTACACATAGGAAATGACACGCCTCTGATTTCACAAGTGGAATTGTTGTAAGGGCTCGGGGGGGGAGGATGAATATTTCAAAGTACATATTTTAAAACAATAACTTTAATAAATGCCTCTCAACAGGGCCGGACAGGCCATAGCGGGCACTAGGCATTTTCCCGGTGAGCCGGAAGGGTGGGGCCGGTTTTGGAGCAGTCAGGCCCTTTTTTTGTTACTGGGGGCCAGCTGCAATATTGGCCCCCCTGTAACAAAAGCAGCAGCAATGTTTTCCACCAACACCCCCCCGGGCCGGTCCGACTGAATTGGCAGGGCTGGTTTGCGTTCTCAGTCCGTCTGTGCCTCTCAATGCGGTGATATAATCCGAACTACCAAGGTGAAACACTTCTGCATGTTAAAGAAACACAAGTTTTTAAAATTTGCAGTGATTTGTTTTTCATGATGTTTGTTGCATCATTAACTTGGCAGCTATTTTCTTGGCTTACCTGACTGTTATTGTCAGGCCAAGACCTGACTAGGTAAGTATTAGAGGGGTGTTCCAGCCCATACACCCCCTTTGAAGCTACGTCCTTGCTTGCACCCCGTTGTGTGGTGCAAGAGTGACTCAAACTGGCTTGTAAATAGGCCCTTAATTACTTATATTAGAGTAGATATGAGGTAGCTTGTCTTCCTGATATTATATTTATCAGTTCCCGAAACCGTAAACGGGTAAATATCATTTAGTGCTTTGTATACTGGTGTTTATTGTCAGAAGCACCATCAGGCAAGTGACTCTTATACTGAAATGTAATCTTCAATAGGTTTTCAGTTTTAAGCCTGTTAAAAATTAAAGAAATTTATCTTAGAGCAGCTATACCCGAAAACTATTTAAAACAAGGAAATAATTTTTTTGCCTCGACATTCACTGTTCAGATTAAATGGACTTCAATCTAAGTAGGTAACCCAACATGTCTGTACTAACTACATGAAAAGTTGTTGCTTCTGATAAAAAATCTTACCGGTTTTGGGCAAAATGCCCTGTTCAACACCCGCCTCTGCGTATATTGGACATCAGACCTGGACTCTCCAGGTGAAGTAGTGGAGCCATCAACGAATAGGGTTGGAGTAAATTTTTGCAAAGAAGTTCAAAGACAATGAATGGGAAATTTAAATACCCAAGACATCAGAAACCGACTATCAAATAACAGAACAGACGAACCATCCACATCAGGAGTACAAACATGAACACAGAGGAAAAAATAAATCAAAAGAAAACAACAACAACCAACAAGTAATCAATTTGCCTCAATTTAACCTTACTAGTAACTAAATGGAGGTATAGGAAATGGGTTTGTTCTTTTTCTTGTGAAAACAAAAATTTACTTATATAAATTTATCAGGCTAATAAAACTACAAGCCTTTTTCTCACATAGGAGCACAACCCATAACAAATGATCCAACAGTACAGGATCTGGAAAATATACATCTATTGACAAACCTTTCAGTAACATGAGGCTGACTCAAGCAGTACCACCATGGACTTATCGCAATAGCTGCTGAATTGGAAATTCATATCTTTCATACACAAGAACGCACGCTTATTCCAAAATTTAGATTTTTCACAGCCTGGTGGGCAGGAAATCTGGATTTTATTAAGGACACAGAGGCTAAGATTATGCAAATCTCCTTTATTGCACCAGCTCAGTAGTAACAATGAAGAGAATATAGAACTTCAAAACATTCTAAATACAGTATAAAGTCCATGAGCATGCAGCCAACTTCCTTCTTTGTTTCTGCAGCTCACAAAGATAAGTACCCTCTTTTCAATCGTGCCTTTTGTGTACATATGATTGATTGTTTGTGTTTGTATATCGCATGACTGGGTCCTATTGACCCTACCATGCGATTACTCCTTATCTTTTGATTGAGAAATTGCCTTTTCTCTGTTTGTTTCAGCTTCTAGCATCTTAGCACTTCTAGCGTTTTTTTTTAACCTGTATCCCCTTGGACCTTAACACCCTTCAATGCTGTGTGTTTCCCCTATGAAGCATAGCGGGCTTTGAACACTTGCCTCCGGTCGCCCTGGCAAGAAAATGTAAACCCTTTTCCGCCTCGCATCCTTTGAAAACGCGACCCGCACTCCCGTTGCTTGGCAGCGCTCTCAGCGCGGGGCTAGCATACGGGAGTGCGACCGCGTACCTCACCGTAATTTCTTGGAGCATACCAGCTCCTGCGCTGCTTCAAAGAGCTTCTGTGCTCTTCCGGTCTCTCTCCACCGACTACCCTCGCACTACGACGCCAAGTATTTCCGGAATGATCCCTCCTCCCACCGCGGTGCGCTCTTCATACGCGTACCGCGGAAGGGAGAAATAATTAAAGGAATGACCATAAGGAGCACCCACGCACGCCAAAGACGTGCGTGGTTGCCAAAGTTACAGCTAGCAACAATTTGACAGTTGCTGCTGTCTTATCGTTTTTTTCCTTCGCACAGAGAAATTGATCGCGGACACGCCCTCACCTTATTATTTACCAAAAATTTACATATTTCACAAACGCTTGTACTCCATATTAACCCTTTAAGGATATAACTTTTTTTATTGAAATAATACCCTGAATACCCCCCCCCCAAAAAAAAAAATAAGAGAAAAAGAGGAGACAAGAGGACATAAACTGTTAAGACATCATACAATCAAAGTTAAGGTGTCTACAAAGAGAAGAAGAAAGGGGAATATATATTTTTTATATATAATTAATACCTTTTTTCCCCCATAATGTCTCTCAATCCTGAACTCAACCTGGAAGGTAAGATTGAGTCATTGGTCACTAAGGCCATGGACAAAGTTATGGACTCACTTAATGAGACCATTAGTAAAAAAATCAAAACCCTGTCAAGGGCATGGCCCTCCACTAGTACCACGCATACTACTTGCGGCAAAGAAGGGGCAGTAAAGGCCCCAAAGAAGAGAGCTGCACCAGAGCACCCTGTTATTGCTGCAAAAAAGACCAAAAAAACAGGGAAAGCAGCACATTCACGCTCCTGTGGCGGTGAAAAGAACGATGCCTTGGGCATCACAGGAGGGCAACAAACGGGCCCTGAGCTCCCTATACAGCTTGAAAGCGACGAACCACAAGAGGCACAGATAAATCTCTCATGTTTGATCTAGCGCTAACCCAATATTTATCAGGGATCAATACTCAATACATCATGATACAATGGCCCATACACATTCACCCAGAATCCCTGATGCGCTTGGGTCAATTTTTATGCTCGATCAATTCTTTTCCTTTCATGGGTTAAATTATGACATCATAACTAGGGCTCCCGGTTTTCCATTTAAACGGATTTTTACATATAAATACAGACGGAAAACAAGTTTTCCTTTATCTGTATTTATATATAAAAACGGGAAAATACTAGTACATTTTGTCATTGACATAATAGAATCACACCCCCAACCATCTGGTGTCTCCCCCTCCTTAGAGGGTTAAGAGGTGTCAGCCCGGGCTGAGACAGCTTCCCGGGCACACACACAGCCGCACCCGAGTACTTCACAGGTCTTTAAAAGACCATTTGCATGTTAATGAGGCTTTGTTGTTCTTTCACCCCTTAGCCCCTGCCTCTTCACTCTGCCGATTGCACCAGCACCTGTCTTTTCCTTGCAGACTGGGTTTTACAAGGGCAGCTTGCGATGCGCGCACATACAGGTGGTAGGTTAACAAGCATTGGCATAGCCAATAGGTCTCGCCTTTGGGACCTTTTAAGTATTTAGCCACGAGGCACATCATCCTGGGTGATGCAACATCTACTGTTCTCATTCAGCCTTAAACAATGCCCTGTACGTGAAACACCATTTGGAACTCGTAAGCAATGCATTGACGCAACGCATTTTTCAAGTGCTTCAACGCCTTATAATAATGCAGTATATAAGTACAATAAAATACGACATTTCAAGCGGCACAGGCAATTCATTATGTGTACATTAAGGGAGCAGAGACAAAACAAGGACAAGATGTGGTCTAGTGCCCAGGTTGAACTCCAAGAACAAATACTTTGCATAAATAATACAATATTCAGCATAGAAATAGGTAGATATCATTCGGAACGTGGTGTTAAGCAACGTTAATATTTTCACAGGCATACAAATAAAGTTGTTAAAAGTAGTATCGCTACAGAAGTCCCATCTGTATTTTCTAATATTCCATTCAGTCACATGAATATGGGACGTGCTCTGAAGCAACTATTACGTGCCGCTATATTAACAACAAAATCTGTTTAACACACAGTAAACAATAATGCACCTATGTTTCACTGATTATGAGAGAGGGGTCCAACGTCAGTGAAAAGTACCAATATAGCTTGTTTATTTATGCATGTTAGTCACAGTCTTATCTAAGGGTATTATGCCATCTTTTGGAAATCCTCTGCAAAGCAGAAAAGTGACACTAGTTTCAGGTGGGCTTGAAGTTCGCACTACCAGCCGCTGCAGGACATATGTTATACTGTTTTGTATAGCGCACTATTCACCCGTTTGGGTATGCAGGCGCTTGCTGGACATACACAGGCAAGAACAGTAGTGTGTGAAATTGATATTCGACGATGGATGGATGGGCCGTTTACGCACACGAACCTTCAGTGTGTATGAATGCATGTATGGATGGATGTGCTGTTTACAAGCGCAAACCTTCAGTTTGTAAGAAGGTAGGTGTTGTTTACACGTGCAAACCTGGCCGAAAGGTAGCATAAAGGCAGAAGAGCACTGCACAGGTGCAAAGACACCCTCCAATATGGGATTAGAAGACGTAGCTGGTTTATGGACTCTTATTCCAACACAATGCTGTGTTTTTGTTTTTTTAAGAAGTGAGTCAATGTTGACAGCAGCAAATAATAACCCTTAAAGCTGCCCGCTTCGCTGCTAATGATCACATGGATTGTCAAAAAGGTGGGCTCGGCGTTGCTGGCAGTAAAAAAAAGCATTGGCATAGCCAATAGGTCTCGCCTTTGGGCCCTTATAAGTGTTTACCCATGCAGCAGTTGATGTTGTTGCACCAAGGATATTGTGCTGCATAACTAAATACTTATAAGGTCCCAAAGGCGAGACCTATTGGCTATGCCAATGTTGTGTACTTCATAGGGTGTCCTTCAACAGGCTTTCTAGAATCATGACCATATATAGGCACAATCCAACCTGCCCTTATATAGGCATAGAATCCCAGACCTTATTTAGGCATAAACTATGCATACCAAATACAGGCATGGCTTCCGACATCCGTCCACCCTAGCGTCTCAACGAGTCCATGAACAAACAGACCCTCTGGCTGCGGGAGTTTCCCTTGCCCAGGACTATTGATTTCTTCAAGGTCTCATACATTATGCATGAACCTCTTATTCCCTAAGGGATTCATTCATGACGTCTTTCGCTACCCAACTCACGTCAATGCTAACATTTTCAGGTATAAATATACCTTCCCAAACCCCTGTAAATCAGAGGAGACCTCGACTTCAGAGGAGCCCGATTCCCAGCCAGACGCACTAAGAAGACGCTGCCCTTCCTGCACGCAGAGAGTCCAGCTTCCAGTGATCTAACTTCCCTTGCGGGGTGTTGGAGTTCGAGTCCGGATAGAGATTCCTACCTCTCTCATTCTTCAGGTATGGAGCAGACTAGAACCTAGAGGGACTCTTGGCATAATAGACTCTTGGCATGCTAGGCGTAACTTACTCTTAGTATACTCTAGTCAGGAATACAGCACCTACTTCTACTTCTCCCTACACCTAGGACAGGTTAGGCACACTGGGTAGAACTAGGCTAGAAACGCATCGTATGAGTACTCGCATTTTTAGGTTGTGTCATTTTATGTAAATGCATACATGCTAGAAAGATAATGCTGACGCAGTATTATTTATTTTTACTGCTCACCTTGTACATTATTTATCTCGCATACTGTCTTGTGATCATAACAGCACATATAACTTACAACAGAAACAAGACTGTTCAATAAATCCTTTATTGAAACGCCCGTCTGTTATTTCTGTGTAACTCTGAGAATAACTGAAACATGTACAACTGAGCTGAGTGAAATGGTTATCTATTGTTTCTACGACTCTGGGACACATCCTGATTCTGTAAGGGAAACACAGTGGTCATGTTTTGCGGCAGCCAGAAACTAATCTCTTCTTGTCGTCAAGAAGTTTCTAGTGGCCTCTGAGCTAGCTGGCACAAGTAATTAAGTTTAATATACTCGATAGGGACATACTGACCTTAGTCCTATGTCAAACCTATAGGATATATTATTCCAATGCGCAGAGCCTATAAGGGAAATAGGAGCTACACTACATGGCGCCCAACGTTTGGTAAGGCAGTAATTCAACGTTAGATACTGAGTAACTCAGCTGTGCATAATTTCTTTTCTCTCTCAGAGACCCCTACCCCATATACTCCAAAAGACGTCTGGAGTGGGCAGGGATAGTATCCGCCACGGCTACATAGGGCAGTACCCTATATATTAGCTGTTTGGTTTGCTCAACGTTGAAGGATACAGTGTTCCACAATATTGTGCACCTTATCTTTGTTTCCTTGAAATTTGTTTTACATATTTTCAAGCAGAAAAATGTCAGGCACTGACAATGACGCCGGAACCGGTGGAGCTGCGGCTGATCCAGCCCAACCAGCGTTATTTAACAACACAGGTTTAAATGAAGCCGAAGAGGGTGTCATAGACATTCCTCCTAACTTAAGAAGAGCCATTACTCTAAAACTTATAAAACATGGCCTATCTCCGAGAGGAGGTAGAGCAGTTTTCGTGATTGAGGCACATGAATCCTTTCAGACAGAGGTATTCTATTCATGGGTAATTCTTCCTGAATCCAATCCAGTAACACACTTGTTTCACTACTACAAAGAAGATGAAGCACCAGAGGAATACATTCCTTTCGAGGATATTGAGATTCCATTAACATACCAGGAGCATCAGCTCTGGTTTAAAGGCGCCCTAAAACACAATAAAAATATAACCAGGCTCGGTCCACTAGGTAGACCAGGAGCAACATGGCCGATTCTAGCCGGCTACACACCTCATCCAGACATCGAAATAATGTCAGACGAGGAAATACTTAATCAACTCACAGAGTTAATAAAAATCTACAGACAATTGGTTCAATATGTCATGCGGACTTTCACATTCCAACCACCATTAACAATTACAAATCATACTCCTCCACAGGGGAGTACACTAAAAATTACACCACAGACTCTATATGCAGTCATGGGTAAAATGCCCACTAAGCGGGAGCAAATTCCATTTTGGATAGCTCAAAAAATTACTCAAATTGAAGCAGTATTTCCAAATACTAGCCCACATGAGAAACACAGAATCCTAACCATCAGTTTACCAATGGGGATCACACCACAACTGGAAGACTGCACCACTTGGGGCTCAGTCTTTGCTGCCATCTACACTAAAACACACGGCATTCCGTCAATTGCGATAATACCAGATGTCCTAAAACAAATTCAAAACGAATATGGAGCAGAGCCTGCCTTAAATTTAGGCATGAAATTACTGAAAAATTTTGTACAGGTATCAACGATAATATTATCTAATATTAAAGGGAGGCAGCAGCAGTGGCGATCCGACAAAAACTAAGGGAATTTGATGTTACAGAACATCAGACAGAGCTACCCAGAATTATAGAGCAATCATATGCAGAATTAGGCAGAGATAGTTTGGGTGGGAGACCAGCTAAACCAAAACTATCGGAAAGTCCTGAAAAGGACTCAATTAAACAAACTCCTACATCTTCTAAAAAGAAGTGGGAATCTAACAAACAATATTCAAACGAGAAAGGTTCTCAATCCCGAGGTAGGTCTCCTCAAAAGGAGCCCTCTGAAAGGAGGTACAACCTCAGGAATAGGGATAATTTCAGAAACCCTGATAGGTATCAAGACACTGATACACGTTCCTCTCGTCCCTTTCAGGTCTCATCACAGACTTCGGAAAGAAGAGGACGAACAGAACATAGAGAAGAACGGTGAAATCGAAAGACGAAAAGCACGCAACAAAAATTAAAGCTAAACCTCAATTCTCCAAAAAGAAAGTAGCAGGTCTGAAGATAAGACATGCCGAGAATAATGAGATCGCAACTCAAGAACGGAGAATGGGCTCAGACAATGCTGGACAGTGCAGCAGAAGTCACAATAGCTCGCCAGAACCTGATGGAACTTCTGGAGATAGTGGACTTGAATGAGTACATTACAGTAGAGACTGTAGACACCAGGGTTAGTACTCCACAAAGGTTATATGAAATAACACTCCGGATGGAGGGAGACAAACCTAGACAGATTAAAGCACTTTTTTGGGAAAGACTATCAAAGGGTTATGACATACTTCTAGCAGAAAAAGACTGGCCACCACAATTTGTCAGGGAGTGCCCACACGGCGAGGACATGATTATGCCTGCCTTCTCCAATCACATTCCAATTCACTTAAAATATACATATGCCAGAAAATGGGCAGTGGCCCAGGCTCCAGCATTATATAAAAATCATGTAGGATGGGATGAGGACTCTCCTCACCATAAAATACATCTGAAACATGAACCTACTGCACAGAGGCAGTATCCTATTAAGCAAGAAGCTAAAAAACAGGTCAGGGAGATTTTAAATCAACTTGAATACCAAGGGGTGATTGAAACTAGCACCTCATCTATGAACAATCCTTTGTTTCCTGTCTCCAAACCAGACAATACATATCGTCTAGTTTTGGACTACAGACATTTAAACACTTGTTCTAAAACTTTTGCAGTGCAAAATGCACACAGCACAGCATTAATGAATAACATTGTGCGCAGAAAATACAAAACAACATTAGACATCTCAAATGGATTCTTTTGTCAAAATATAGCACCTGAAAGTAGGTACTTAACGGCATTCTCCATAATGGGGACCCAGCGTCACTTTTGTCGACTCCCACAAGGGTTCAAGAACAGCCCGGGGTTATTCTCAGCAAGAGTAACGGAGTTACTACAAATTTATGACAACGAGGCATTGTCCTATGTCGATGATATTTATCTGACAGACGATGACTTGGAAAAACACTTGAACAGGGTGAGCACCATTATTTTGGGATTCGCCTCTGACGGCTACAAGTTCAACTTTAAAAAGTCCCGAATTGCCCATCTCAATGTCCTATTTTTGGGATATGAGCTTTCAAGTGAAGGCAAGAGCTTGGCAGCTAACTTTCTAGAGAAGTGTGCGCTGCTCCAACCTCCAAACACGCTAAAAAATTTACAATCAATACTGGGATTCCTAAATTTTGGTAGAACATACATTCTAAACTATGCAGAAAGGGTTAAACCTCTCTACGCATTAATCAAACCTGATTTTTCAAATAAAAACTGGACACAGGAACACACAGAAATTTTGCGTTCACTTCAAGCTAACATGTTAGCAATGAATCACTTACAAACACGCGTAAGTCAAAGAAATTTGGTGATTCGAATAATTTCGGGTCAATGTGGATTCACTTACTTAACCTTTAACGAGGGTGAGAAAGTACCAATTGCATACAAATCGCATTTGTACACACAAGCGGAAATGCGTTTCAGTCCAACTGAAAAATTCTGACAGCAGTTCAAACAGCTGTAGCAAAAGAAAGAGCCTTAGCCCAAGGGAAACGCATAATTGTCGTTACCCCAGTACCGGCTTTAGAAGCGGTCACAAAAGCGAGCATTCCGAATGCTAAAGCTTTACATCCGAGATGGATACAGTGGGTTAATTCTCTTGCTGCAACTGATGTTGAATATGTATTTGATCCAGATTTAAAAACACAGGCATTTCTCCAATATGAACAAGAATGTCCTCTGCCCACTGAGATTCTGCCTCTCGATCAGTATGAATTCGTAATTTACACTGACGGATCTGCACAGCCCGCAACAGGGAGTAAGCAAGCTTACAGTGCAGCGTGTGCTATCGTTAAAGGTCACATGCGAAATGGCATCTTCAGACCTATGGTCACAAAAACTCAGTCACTAGGTGATTGTACAGCTCAGCGAGCTGAACTACAGGCATTCAAACTGGCACTTGAAAGTACGAATCGAGAATTCCTCACACTAATCGTGTGCGATTCCTTTTACTGTGTTCAGTCGTATAATAACTATATACGAACCTGGCTTGAAAATGGTTTTAAGGATGCAAAAGGTGGCACAATTAAGCACAAATTGCTTTGGGAACAAGTAGTTCTGTTGAAAAACGAACTACCAAAGGCTCACGTGATTCACACACTGAGACATCAGCGTGATGGCGTTCACGTTGCAGGGAATTCATTGGCTGACGAAGCCGCGAAGGGGGCTGTGCAAACGGCTTCCGTAGCTGCGATCACTCGTTCAAAAACAAAAATAGACGGTGAGATAATGTTAGCTGTCAATGCTTCACGCAAAGGCAGCAGTGCAGCGTTGCCAAAAAAGTTTCCACTCAAGTACTCTTATGTAATTGATGCGAATAACGTTCCTTTTGCTCGAATCCCTGGAGTGGGGGATAGGGTAATTCCAAACATGGAACGAAGAGCAGCCTTGATTTATGAAACACATTTGGGGGAGGGTCTGTCACATCAAGGGATCTCAAAAACAATTTTGACATTAAAAGAGATGTACTGGTGGCCTGGAATGAATACACAAATTCACATATTCATCAACAACTGCTTGGACTGTAAATTACAGCAAGAGAGCCACCAGACACCATGCAGCGAATGCGGCAGCCCAGTGCAGACACCACTGTTAGACAGCATTAGGCTATCTACTCGCCAGCGTCCTACTGGACAAAGGCATTCCCGCAAATACTGAATCTAGGTTCCTATGGTTATGGCCTCAGCGCTCAGCTGACGCTCGAACTGTTATAAAAGATTTGCGAGTCTTTATCGGCACATACGCAATAGGCACGTTTCATTCTGACCAGGGTCCTGCGTTTAGCTCTAGGGCTTACAAGGAGGCCATGGCCAGTCTGGGCGTTGCATTGCGGTACTCCTCTCCATTCCATCCTGAGGGAAATTCTGTTGTGGAAAGGAAAAACCGGGACATAAAGCAGTCTATAACAGCTAGGGTATTAGGCTCGGGTGATGGGTGGGTCAAACACCTCATTAGCGTTCAGCGCGCTATCAATAACTTGCCAAGAAGTTCTCTAGGGGAGTCACTCCATATGAGGTCCTATTTGGGACAAGAATGTGGGTTCCAGACTTAGAACACGTAGGCACAGTGGTGGACAAAAAAGCATTTGATATCAAAGATCGTTTGGCTGTTTTACAGGAACTTAACAAGTTAAGAACGAAACAAAGCAACGTATCCTTACAGCCAACCACCACTGGGGAAAAATCTGCGGTCCCAGCAAGGCCTGTCTGGATTCCAAAAAGTTGGGGATCTAGTCAGAGAAAAAATCGCGGACAAGAAGGAATTTGGACCTTCTTACAGACAACCGGTACCTGTTCTAGCTGTTCAAGGAACAAGGACAGTACTTCTGCCGCCCCTTGCTGGAAGAAAGGAGAAAAGATTTGTGTCAATCGACCTGATCAAACCACAATATGTGGCCAATACTAAGCAGTAGGCCTCGTGGACTCCGACCTAGTAGCAGACGCACTCCTCTCGCTACTATTCAAGAGGTTCAGACTGAAAGACTGATCACGATCGAGAATTCAGCTGTAACAAATGAAGGACTATGCAACCAGGCTATGGAACTCATCCCTCTTGACAACCAAATAACAGTTCGTCCAAATACACCTGTCTACACCAACGTGACACGTGAAGAACTGGTTCCTGTGATTTCAACGAATCCTGATGCAATTCCAACAATTGACAGAACTGCTTCTGGCTATTTCATTGACTTTGATACGTTCTCAGTGGATCCAAGCGAACCTGAAACGACGCCAGCATCATCAAAACTCAAGCAGCAAGTACAAGACTTTCTTCACTTTCTGAAAAAGACTTATCTGGTTTCTCCATGGATTGAACTCTGGATTACATCTGGACTTTTTGTTTTCCTGCTCTGGCTAGCTTTGGTAACAACAGTAAGCATGCTTATAAGTGGCAGATACATCCATGTGAACATTGAAGGAAAGGACATAAACGTGCTTTTGAAACCACATAAATCTTCCCATCGTGAAGCAAGAGACTTGTCATCAGTGAACATCACAGCTGTTCCTATACAGGATGGTATAGTGTGGGACAAAACAGATTATGAAATCTTCGGTCCAAGTGAACAATTGAACATTCCACATTTGTTTAAAATTTCACTAAGCGATTTGATAACGTCCAGTACCTATTCAGATGATTGGGACTTAGAGACTGTTCAAGATATAATGTTTGATCTAGAAAAATCTGCTGCATTTTCTAAAAATGAATATTTAGAGGGTACAAATGATTACGAAGAAATGTATTGTTACAACCACTATGGTCATCATTATTTGCACAAAACTGCATATCCAAGAAATGTGTTTATGTTTAATCAATGGGAACATTGTCCTACACCACCACATGGTAGTTCAAAAAATTTCTGCTAGTAAATTTCCATATTTTTCAGGTTATAATACATCTGATCCAGAAACGTTTTACTATAAAAATGTAAACAAAACAGGACTGAAAATTATGTTAACAAATACAAAACAGATTTACTCTGAAGCATTTATTGCCCAACTGTCTACACAGGGTTTCGACTTATGGAAAGACACAATTGAGACAAAAACTGTCTGGGGTAGTAAAGATTGGCAAGTGCAGGGTATAGAAGCTTTATTTAGAGCCTGTATAATCCCTGAACAAATAA
The DNA here is from genome assembly GCA_963921515.1 of Calotriton arnoldi. Classification (NCBI taxonomy): domain Eukaryota; kingdom Metazoa; phylum Chordata; class Amphibia; order Caudata; family Salamandridae; genus Calotriton; species Calotriton arnoldi. Next base: position 2,446,959 of record CAWUFW010000504.1, read on the forward strand.
TGTTTTTGAATGACACCGTCCAACAGACATCTTGTCTTGGGTTAGCCAAGATAAAAGAGATGAAATCACCTTCTGTGCCAACACCTGCCAGTGATAATTATACAAAGGCAGTGGTGACAGTCGACAATATACTACAACTCAACAGAACTCATCCAAATTGGAAGAAATGGTTGATCTGGCCCACAGACACAAACAACTGTCAGGAAAGGTTCTTGAACAAAACTCAGGGCTTTGCACTTCATAGGCCAGACCCAAGATATGTCCAAAGACAACATCCGGGGGTAGTAACAACATATAGTGTAGGAAAATTATGCCTCGATTGGCTGCATAAATCTACACTACAGGATGTGAAGCAACACTTAACCTTACTTGCACACGACGCAGATCTTAGGGAATTCTTGCTTGGACCAAGAAAACCGCGTCAAAAACGTTTCATATATGCCGGCATCTACGCTGCTTATAATGAAGCATGGAAAGTGTCACAGATAGAGGCTGCAGAACGAATACGTGAACTTGATCGTATTAATTTAGAGAAAACACTCTCTGTAGTCGACAATGGGTTAACAACTTTGTCCTCCAGAATTTATTCATTGGATGGCATTGTATCCTCTGCTATCGACATTTTAGAACAAGATTTGGCTATGTTACAACAAGGTCAGTCTCAATTACGTTCTATAGTGTTATTGACATGGACGCTGCAATCTTTGCAAGCGGGCTATGTGCCTTGGCGTTTCATCAACACGTCGTCTCTGTTTGCAGAATACAATCTCACTGATAAACAGATCGAATTGGCACAAAGAGGAGCAAAGTATACAGTACTGAGCATTGAAAAAATTGACAAATTACCATTCACAGTGGCAGAAAAACCAGCTACAGAATGGCTTATTCATGGCAAAATAACATTACCTGTGACAACTTTTCAGTTCCAGTATTGTGTCAGACAGATGCAAGCAGGCAAATATGAAAGGTTGGGTAAGGAATACATTAAGACATCTTGGAATTTACCGTATACACATAAATGTTGGAGTGGGGATCGTGAAGTGTTTCTTAGCGGTACTAACTGTGAACATGCACTGACCGGTTCACTCATATGTCAGGACATTATTTTACACGGAGCTTGTAATGGTTCTGTGGCAAACCGGTCTTGCCATCAGCACGGTTCTCCAGCTGCTGTGATTAATCCAACGTTTGGACAACTTTCGAATGGGAGTTACCTCATGTTGAATGATCAGAGCTGCTGTGGAATGTTGCCCGGCATCCCATATCTAGTAACGGTCAACTCCAGGGTCACTTGCTGTATGCAAGTATTGTTTCCCCCAATAGACACCGTCAGGGAGTCGCCTTTGTGGCCTTCACTTAACGTCTCTTTTATAAGATTTGATACTTTAAGCAGAATGAAAGCCATGCTTTTGCAGCAAACAGTGCCTTTGACCTCGGCCAAAGAAACCTATGATCTACAAATTGCAAGGACTTCGGCTGAGATACAGACTTTAATACGTACAAACTGCCCTATACATTTCGTAGAAATGATATCATGTATCTTTAACATGTCAGATACAACAGGACTTGTACATGTATTTAAGAGCATTTGCACCGGTCTCTTAGCACCGTTCCAGGCAATACTTGGAATCATTCCGAACTTTGCACATTCGGTGTTTGGTGGCATACCATTAATTCTAGCACTTGTTGCGGGAATTCTATTCATCTGTCTGCTATTGCGCTATGGCCAGCCACTTCGCAGAAATAACTCTGAGCGAAATGGAGAAAGCTCTCCTTGAAAGAAAGTGCCGTGAGCGAATAGTACAGCTATTGGGCTTGACTCGTCTACGGGACCTTAATACCACGTGGTTCCTGTCATTCCGACCAATCTGGCATGATTGCATCTTACCTGTTCTACGATGCCTGCTATGCGGTGAAGAATGCGTGTTGGACGCTTGTCTAACATATCCATCAGCTGCGCCAAAGGACGTCGATACTTTGCTGGTCCCGATAACGGTCCATGCTTCGTGTTGTCCCCAGAGGCTCCCAATACTGATGTCAGCATTCATTGAGATCTCACAGTCGCCTCCTGCTGCTGCTGAGGTACGAGAAACAACTCCAGGCACACAGGTAACAACGGACGCGAACATTGCTGCAGCAGCCTATGCTGAGGGCGATGCTTCCCATCTTTGTGCGGTCAATCTCTTACGTGGGGTGTTCGAACTTACACCAGCGACAGTGGATGATGTTTTGTCTATTGAAATAGATGATCTAATGTTTACACCAGACCCGTGAACTGACTCTGTTTGGCATATTCTGTTCCAGTACAACAGCAACAATTTGGCCTTCATTTTTCAAAGTCTTGGAACATTACCAGATTTGAACTTTTGTCCCATTTTTTTTTTTTCTCCGAACGAAAATGGCAATCCAATCTGCTTAAAGTAAAACTAGCCTTATAATACAGACTTGGCAGTACTTCCAGGGACGCTTAGTCATCTTGTGTGTCTAACTCAGTTCATTTGATTTTCATGACAGGGAATGATTTTGTTTTGAAACAACCTTGCATTCATTCTCGTCATATGTAAATATTGCTTTTATATTTCGTTCCAATTGCATTTACTTCACTCTTTTTGCAGGAAATGAAAAGCACTGCTTAATAATGTACAGCATCATTTGCATTTTAATGTATCTTTTAAGGCTTTTTAGGATATATTTTAATATGCGGTACTCCATTTTAATGTTTAGCATTTTAAATGTTTAGCATTTTAGTATTGTTGTATACACAAAAGAGGAGTGGGTGTTGTGTACTTCATAGGGTGTCCTTCAACAGGCTTTCTAGAATCATGACCATATATAGGCACAATCCAACCTGCCCTTATATAGGCATAGAATCCCAGACCTTATTTAGGCGTAAACTATGCATACCAAATACAGGCATGGCTTCCGACATCCATCCACCCTAGCGTCTCAACGAGTCCATGAACAAACAGACCCTCTGGCTGCGGGAGTTTCCCTTGCCCAGGACTATTGATTTCTTCAAGGTCCCATACATTATGCATGAACCTCTTATTCCCTAAGGGATTCATTCATGACGTCTTTCGCTACCCAACTCACGTCAATGCTAACATTTTCAGGTATAAATATACCTTCCCAAACCCCTGTAAATCAGAGGAGACCTCGACTTCAGAGGAGCCCGATTCCCGGCCAGACGCACTGAGAAGACGCTGCCCTTCCTGCACACAGAGAGTCCAGCTTCCAGTGATCTAACTTCCCTTGCGGGGTGTTGGAGTTCGAGTCCGGATAGAGATTCCTACCTCTCTCATTCTTCAGGTATGGAGCAGACTAGAACCTAGAGGGACTCTTGGCATAATAGACTCTTGGCATGCTAGGCGTAACTTACCCTTGGTATACTCTAGTCAGGAATGCAGCACCTACTTCTACATCTCCCTACACCTAGGACAGGTTAGGCACACTGGGTAGAACTAGGCTAGAAACGCATCGTATGAGTACTCGCATTTTTAGGTTGTGTCATTTTATGTAAATGCATACATGCTAGAAAGATAATGCTGACGCAGTATTATTTATTTTTACTGCTCACCTTGTACATTATTTATCTCGCATACTGTCTTGTGATCATAACAGCACATATAACTTACAACAGAAACAAGACTGTTCAATAAATCCTTTATTGAAACGCCCGTCTGTTATTTCTGTGTAACTCTGAGAATAACTGAAACATGTACAACTGAGCTGAGTGAAATGGTTATCTATTGTTTCTACGACTCTGGGACACATCCTGATTCTGTAAGGGAAACACAGTGGTCATGTTTTGCGGCAGCCAGAAACTAATCTCTTCTTGTCGTCAAGAAGTTTCTAGTGGCCTCTGAGCTAGCTGGCACAAGTAATTAAGTTTAATATACTCGATAGGGACATACTGACCTTAGTCCTATGTCAAACCTATAGGATATATTATTCCAATGCGCAGAGCCTATAAGGGAAATAGGAGCTACACTACACTGCTTGTGGTTGTGTTTTTTTTGCAGTTCTATGTAGCGCTAACTAAACCTAAAAGTATTGGAGAAAATTACAAGAAAACCAGTTACATTACTCAACAACACATTGCCTATTGGAAGCCGTGGGGAGATTAACTAATTTGTCCAGAAACACAGGATGGTGAGCCAACGCCGTGACTCTAACATGGTTCCCTAGCTTTCCGCTCGACAGCTCTGGTCATTTCGCCACATCCTTGTGCTTTAGGGAGATTGCCTACTGCCATGTTGTGTGCCTATGCTCCCATCTACAGTACGTCGTGAATTATCTAAAAGCAAAAGCCCCATGCTGTGACCTATTTATGTCTGTGAAACCTTGTTTTACGTTCGCTGTCTGAAATCTCACTCAGGCGACCCCCACAAGCAGCACCCTCGCTACCCTGTGCGGCATCCTCTCTCAATGACTGTACTGTATAGAAGCGCGTTTTACTAATGACGAGGCACTAAAGAGCTTTGTGGACAGGTAGCATGCTACTCACTGGGGTCTCATTAGAGACTGTCGTGCACATAGAGACACAGTTGAGATGCTGGCACATGGTTTGTAAGCCATCTGCCATGCAATCCATTCCATAAAGTTGTCACAAACTGTTGCGCGTTGTCTCACGCACTGTTTCCTGAAGAGCTCTGCAATCTGCCACGCCGGGGTGATGAAGTTGCTTTGCGTGCACCTGAACTGGAGAGCTTACAATGTGCCCTCCAACTAACAAGGCGAGGGAAGCCATATGACGTAATGGCCAAAGCTGCGGACGTTAGAACTGGTGGAACAACGTTCGAGTCCCGGCGCCAGCACAACATCCTGTGATTCTGGGCAAATCACTTAATGTTCCCTTGTCAAAACTAGGGGCCCAGACAGAGCATCCCGAGTCCCCCAGTACATAGGGGGCAGAAACTTGACTGGCACATTGATGCCCTGAGGTGGGAGCGAAGCGGCGTGTGCACGGCCCTAGGGAGACTGAAGCAGACTGCAGATCAGGAGTGTGCGATTTTCTGCCTGGTGTCTGACGTGTTCGGTCACTCGGGTCTGGCCTGCAGGGGGCTAAGCTGGTGGCTGCTCCGAATAGGGTAAAACAATAAAAATAAAACAGAGCACGGTGTACCTGAAGCGGGCACCACGCTCCGAATAAGTTAAAATAAAAAAAAATAAACAGAGTACTGTGTCCCTGAAGCGAGCACCGCTCTCCGAATAAGTTAAAAAAATAATTAAACACAGTGCGGTGTCCCTGAAGTGGGCACCGTGCACAACTTCAAACCTTAAAAAAATAAAATGTAAACTGAGCGCGGTGTTTTAAATAAAAGCTGAGAGAAGTGAAGAGACGCAGCGCGGAGTCCAGTCCGGGTGGGCGGGGCCTAAGGGAGACAGGGCGGTCACCAACCCCACTTCCAAAGAAGCCACATTTGGGAAATTATTCATGGCCAGGGCGATTGGCTGAAATATCCCCACCTGACTCCGCGTTTTCTTCACTATGCCACCTTCACCCTCCCAAAACGCACACAATCCCTTTCACTCTCCTCTTACACCAGCCCCCTCCTGCTTTGGTGGTATAAAAATAGTGAAGGAATCTCCACCTCTGATGCCTGTTTTCTGCTGTAAAAAGAAAATGTGTTTGCTATGCGTGACTGCGCTGTTACCCAGAGGCACACGTGGTGCACTGTTATTCCAAAGGCTAGGGGGCAACGCCGGGGAGTGCTCCTTCATGACATGAGCAACACAGTGATAGGTGTGGCTTCAAGAGCAACAAGCAGCCTTTGTACACGCAGCACAGCGTGGCACTGACCCGTGCCAGATCAGAGAGGAGCGGGGGCGAGCGAGCGTGGCAGCGTGCTGAGCTGACCACACGCTCGTGCATCGTGCCTGAAACGTGCGGGTAACCGCATGGAAAAGGCCATTGTGCACGAGCGTGTGGTCAGCTTTCAAATGCCCACTACATAAAGTCTTCGCCAGAAGCAGCGCTTGCGCGCTACTCTAGGCTCGACCTAAAAAGGGCTGGTGCGGTATATTAAACCAGCCAGTTTACAGTCCACGCCCACGCTGCGAACTGCTTCAGTTACAGCCAGAGCAACAGCAGTAAGCAAATCTTCATCTAGCCTCTGGTTGCAAACCCGTGATGCGGTACAGGCAGGTGAAAATAGGAACCGACCTCAGTTCGGTCATTTTTGTGATGTATAGCGTCGATCTTGTCCCCAGTCGAGGTGCCGAAGGACTCGAAGCAGAGAGGCGTAGAGAAAAGGCCCTCGTTTTTAATACACGTCCTTTATTGTTTTAACTCCTAAATCTGCTTGATGACTTAACTGCCTACGTTGACTTACGTGAAAGACTGTTTCGCCTTATAGATCTGAGAAGAAAAAAACCCACCGGGGACCCAGTTTAAACTTCTGGAAACTTAAGACAAATGTCAAACTTAAAGTAAAACCCCCTTCCGAAATCGTGTCAACGAGAGTATAAAAAATGTGTGCATTGTCAATTTAAATAAATGTGGAAAAATACTAGCTGTAGCACCGTCTTTTGCTTGTGGCAAAAATAAATGTGGATAAATACTGAAAAAATGCCCAAAAAATAAATATGGATAAATACAGACGGAAATGGCAAAAAAATAAATACCATAAAACCGGGAGCCCTAATCATAACTAACGTTATCAACTTTCCCTCTACTTGGTCGATGGACCAATTAGTTGAATAGTTGATGGCAATGATTAACTTCTAACCAACCATTTAAAAAAATCTAAATGATCACAGACTCTCGACGTTTATAATTAATATTATCTCAAGAAATTAAAGATTATGCTTAACTGCATTTGGTCACAAAATACAAACACTGAATCTCACATGAGGAGACATTTTACATATGCAGTACAATTGGAAATTTATCAATTTTATTCATTTCTTTAACATCATCCGCAGTCTTTTTCTCCGGTCCCACGCTTGGGCACTGGTTTTGGCAGTCGTTCGACATTCTGGCCTTCACCCTCCTCATGTCATCTGCGGTGTACTGTGCGTCTGCCTTGCTTCTGACAGAGCGAACTCACTCCTCGTGTTTTCCCCCTCCCTTTTTTAGCCAACTTTAGAAAGATGGCTGCTTCATCTAGCACACTAAAACAAAGAAAATGAACATTTATTAATTATATGATAATGAAACCTTCACTGTTTACCACCCACCTTGCACTGTTCCCTATTAATGTTACCTAGCATACGCTTTGTACATAATTAATATTGTTTTAGTTCAAAACAGAATACAACATGCAGATTACTGAAGCATATGCGGCCTATTTATCCAACGCTTCTTGTTTTTCTTAAATCACAATTATTATTACAATATTATTTTGTCTACATGTTAATTCAGACATGCGCAAAGCAATTTCCCCTGTGTTCGTGTTGGGTGTACATTAGTTTTTTTCAACAACTAATTACTGTTAGTACGTATTATGGGTGTATCGGATCCGAGCAGGTTTCATTTTTGCGAAACCCTGCTCCAACAATTCCCCCCTCTGATGGCTTAAGGAAGCCATCAAAAAATACCGACCATACAGAGTGCCATCTTTAATCATTTATATCTCTGTATTCTTCTCTCTTTTTATGGCACCCTCATCCAAATCTTTCATCAAGTCATAGTACTCCCTCGCATTTCTTCTAATTCTATTTCTTCTCTTTTTCTCTTTCTTGCTCTTCGTTTATTCTTTGATTCTATCATTTCTTTTCTTTTGTTCTTACTCTTACAACACTTATATGTTGTTATTATTACTAAGATTATTAATGCTACTAAAACCATTGGTATTATTATTCTTCCTAATATACTACTTCCAAAGGTAGAAAACCACTTACCTATAGTGGAAAAACTTTTACTCAGTCTCTCCCAAACACCATCAACCTCCAATTGGGTTAAATCTTCATGTAATTTTGTAATATTCTTTATATATCCCTCGATTCATTTGCTTTTATCAGGAATATATGTGCAGCAATGTTGGACTTTCAACATTCCACAGACTCCACCCTCTTTTGCCAATAATATATCAAGGGCAAGTCGATTTTGCAAAACCATTGACCTGATTGCAATCATTTCCGTGTCAATCATCAAGAATCCACCTGGGGTATCTGTAGATAACCGATCAACCACTGTAGACAATTTTCTAATTCTATGTGAATTCAGAACGACTCCAACTGAGGGTATCAGTGCACCAAAAATATCTCCTACTATTTCTGAAAAGCTTGCTCTTTTGTTACGTGTTAGTCCTTGCTTTACTTTGTTCAGTTTATGACTGTTTCGATCCATGTGATAGACCTTGGGGAAGACAATGGCAAAATAACAACTACCATACCAATGTGCAGGCAACCTATAATAGGCTTTCTTACCACACACATAATAAATCCCTGGAAAAACAGGATCAGTTCCACCTTTCAATCCCCAACCTCCAGTGATTTGAAAAGTATGCTCACATTCACTAGAACCAATAAAATAATTATTATAGTTAGTCTTTGTTCTAAGCAAACAAATTTTCCCCTTCTGTGACCAGTCCAGGGACATTGCAGTGTACCCTTCGCCTTTCTCATAACTTCCTTCCCTAAAATCCCATGGTGGTACTCGTGACTTCTGTTCAGCAGCCTTCTTTTTGAAACGTTCTCTTCTATCTTCTACCATTTCTATCAAAATCTTCTCTTCTACCCGCAAACTACAGGTTAAATTATTCTTATAAGCATATTATATGTCTAAAGTTTTAGTGATATGGAAAAATTCCCCCATATATTGCGCATTTTTAGCACTCAAAACCTTATTTAGTTCTTTAATAATAGGAATTTCAGAAAATACTAAATCTATATTGGAAAAATAGTATTCGAGCTTTCCCGTCACGTAAAACAGGCTTGTGAGTATACTGCAAGACACACCATAGGTTAACGGAAGGTGGTGATAAGTCACCCCCTCTGAGACAGACGAAGGTAATTGCATGGACACGTAACAATCACTTACATTCATTGTGTTAATATACTCGGTGAGTAATTTTGTAAAGACATTTAACGAGAAATCACTAATTGATTTATCATGATGGAGAATACTTCCATCCAACCGTTCTAAGTTAGTATTAGGAATCTCATTAGTGACATCATTCATTCTTTCTTTTGTTACGTTATTAGTATTGTTTCCATTATTAGTTACCATTAGAATAGGTACAAGGACAGTTAATATTAACCATATAAATGTTAACATCAAGACACTACAGAAGCAAGCTTTAATACATCTACGTTTTAAACTAGATTTTGGAAGTTCAGTCACTTCTGCTTCAGCCATTTTTCCTAGGAAAAATAAAAATCTATCTAATCCCATAATATTCTAAGCTAAAAAAATATCTTAAAAATAGTAGTGTAATCCTACACTTCAAGGCTTTCGTCTTTACCCCCTTCTTTTATTCTTTTTCTTCAGTTTTCTCCGAGTGCATGTTTCGTTTTTTCTTTTAATCAGCAAGATTGCACCTTAGTTTTTGTCACAATTCTTTAAGGAGGTCTTAGTTTGCTTTCATCAACTTGCTCAGTGTCAGATTTATCTTTCTCTTCACTTGGACCTGAACTTTCAATTTCTTCTAGAATAACGTAGGTCCATTCAGGTGCTCTGAACTTCCTGTTGGGAATTCTCACTCTTCTTGTTTTTCGTACTAATTCTTTTCCTGACTCTTCTTGTTCGGTCTGACTTGAGACCTCATTGCTTTGTTCTGGTCTTTTTCTTAACTTTCTTTTCACAAGAGTGTATTTCAGTCTTTTCACTCCACTTGGCCACTTTTCATCCTTTCTGGGTTTTTTTGCTTTGATAACTTGGTCATTTTCTGCATTTGTTTCACAAATTATTTTATTTGCTATTACTTCTGACTGTTCTTCTTGAGTTTCAGTTTCTTGTGGTTCTTCCGCTTCGGTAATAATTTCTCTCTCAACTGTAAACTCACTTCCTTCTGGATCAAGAACAATCTAATCTGTTTCAAGTTCTGCTGGGAGTTCACTTTCTTCTGGATCAACAGTAAACTCACTTCTTTCTGGCTCAGAGGCAGTCTCTCGAACCCTGGAATCTTGTGCCCACTCTACTCGACTTGTGCTCGGCTGTTCACCATCTGGTTGTTAGTCAGAATCTATCACTCTAGATTCATCAGCTTCACACACTTCAAGCACTGGTCTTTGTTTTTCCTTCACCAGTTGTTGCTCCTTTGGTCTTTCAAGTGGATCTAGGGTTCGTTTGGTATGGCTTGCATGAATCCAATTTGGCAAGCCAGCACACTTCACTGCCGTTGTCGTCGCCAGTATGATTTGATAAGGTCCATGCCACCTGGGTTCCAAACACGATTTTCTTACGTGCTTCTTGATAAAAACCCATTCACCAGGATTCAGATCATGGGCTTGATTTCGATGTATTGTTGTGGCTTCTTCTCCAACCTGGTGAGAGACAGAACGTACCAGTTCAGCCAATCCTCTGCAATAGTCAAGCACTAGATCATCAGATATACTCATCAGTTTGTTTGCTGGTATATATGCTTGTCTCATTGCTCTTCCCATGAGGATTTCATGAGGACATAATCCAGTCTTTTTGTCAGGAATACTTCTTAGACTCATCAGTACAAGGGGTAAAGCGTCAGGCCATTTCAGTGATGTGGATGCACACACTTTCCCTAATCTTGATTTTATTGTGCCATTCAATTGCTCAACTACTCCAGAGGCTTTGGGTCGATAGGCACAATGCAGCTTCTGCTCAATTTTAAATGCTGCACAAATTAGCCGAATTATCTCATTATTGAAGTGTGTTCCTCCATCTGTCTCCAAAGTGACTGGAATTCCAAATCTAGGGATCAGTTCTCTCAAAAGTAGTTTAGCCACGGTAAGACTATCGTTCCTTCTCGTGGGATAGGCTTCCACCCAGCGAGAGAACAGACAGAAAATGACCAATACGTATCTCAGCCCATTACAGGGGGGAAGCTCAATGAAGTCAAGCTGAAGCCGGGTAAATAGACCTCCTGCTCTCCCAATGCGTCCCCAACTTACAACTGTCTTTCTGCCTGGATTTTGCTGCTGACAGGTCACGCACCTCTGACAAAGGCTTTCTGCAATGACCCTGAACTTCAGATTATACCATGACTGCTTGAAGAGTCTGATCGTTGCATCTCTTCCAACATAGGCAATTCCATGGTAAACTCTGGCCATATGGGAAAGTAAGGAATCTGGTAACACGGGTCTCCCATCAAGATAAACCCATAGGTCATCCTCTGTTCTTTTGCTACATCCTGTCTTGTTCCATCTTTCCTTTTGCTCATCACTTGCTTCTTCCTGCATCTGCCTAACTTCTTCCCATGTTTCAAATGTGGTTGTAAACAAAAGATGGCATTCAGTATTTCCCCTATCAATTGATCTGTTCAAGGCCATTGTATTTCGTGCACAGTAATGTGTTATTTGGTCGACATATCTATTGCCCTTTGTCACATAATCATCTCCTGATTTATGTGCGGCACATTTGACTACTGCAATTCTTTTGGCCAATACAAAGCATCCAACAGTTCTTTTACAGTTTTACCATTTCTAATGGGGGAACCTGAAGAGGTCAGGAATCCCCTTTGCATCCATAGCTGGTCGAAATCATGAACAATTCCGAATCCGTATTGGCTGTCTGTAAATATTGTTACTTTTAGACTTTTGGCAATTTTACATGCTCTAATCAGAGCTATCATCTCAGCTATTTGGGCGGAGTTTACTCCCCTCAAATAGGATGCTTCAAGAACCCCTTCTATGGTGCAAACAGCATAGGCAGTGCAAAATTCACCTTTTTCATTTCTCAAACAGGATCCATCAACAAACATTTCACAATCTGATTCCTCCAAGGGACAATCCTCTATGTCTGGCCTAGGTTTGGTGCAATATTCAGTCACATCCAAACAATCATGATCAGCTTCCTCTCTCACTTCCTCACACCGAGAATTAGGCAACAAAGTTGCTGGATTCACAGTCGTGCACCTTACCACAGTCAGGTTTTCAGCACCCAGACTCACTCTCTTGTACTTAGTCGGCCGACTAGATGTCAAATACTGTGTCCTGGTTCGGGTCAAAAGAATCTCAACAGAGTGAGGCACATACACTTTTACTGGATATCCCATCACAATTGGTTCACTCTGCTCCAGACTCATACAAGTAGCTGCTACTGCTTTTAAGCATCCTGGCAACGCTGCAGCCACTGAATCCAAAGAGGCCGACAAATATGCTACTGGCCGTCGTGCCATTCCATGTTTCTGTGTTAAGACTGAGAGTGCACACCCATCTCTCTCACTCACAACAGTACAATGCAAACTCTTTAGAATAATCTGGCATTCCTAATGCAGGTGCATGACACAGACTACTTCTCAACTTTACAAACGCTTCCATACTTTCATCATCCAAGACAATTGGATCCTTCACATCTTTTCGTGTTAACCTCTGTAGAGGTTTTGCAATCATTGAGAAACCACAAATCCACTGACAACAGTATCCAACCATTCCCAAGAACATTCGCACTTCTTTCTGTGTTTTAGGTGGACTCATTTGTTTGATCACGCTGATTCTTTCTGGAGTTACCATTCTGACTCCCTTTTCTATTTTGTGTCCAAGGTACTGTACTTCCTGTTTACAAAATTGAAATTTTGCTGAGGACACTTTGGGGCCGATTCTGATGCGGGTTGGAAAAGCTTCCCGACTGAATCGGTTGGGAAATGGTGTCCGACCCACTCGGATCGGGAAAGTCCGACCGGCGGAGTAGGATGCATCCGGATGCTTCCAGATACGATTTGGTTGAACTCCCATTGACTTCAATGGGAACATTTGTTCCTAACCGCATCAGAATTGGGCCCTCGGTCGGGAAGACACGTTCCCGATCTGATTTGGAAGGAGCAAATGCCGTTAGGAGGCCTTCCTAACCGCATCAGAATCAGGCCCTCGGTCGGGAAGCTTTTCCAACCCGCATCAGAATCGGGCCCTTTGTGTCCTTTTTCTGCCAAATGGTTCAATAAGGCAATTGTGTCTGTTACACATGCCTCTCGTGTCTTTGATGCCACCAATAGGTCATCAATATATTGAACCAAAACTGAATTACCTGGCATGACTAGAGTCTGCAGACATTTTTTCAAAATCTGATTAAAAATTGAGGGACTTTCTGTATAGCCTTGAGGAACTCGGCACCATGCCTAAACACGGTCTTCGAACCGGAATGCAAACAAATATTGGCTTTCCAGATGCAAAGGAATTGAGAAAAAGGCTTGGCACAAATCAATAACTGTGTACCATTCAGCATCACATGGGATCTGATAAAGAATCATGGCCGGATTTGGTACTACTGGACAACAGGGTACAACAATTTTATTAATTTTTCGCAAATCCTGCACTATCCGGTATTTCCCACTGGGCTTTTTGATACTTATGATAGGTGAATTACAAGGACTGCTCATTATCTCTTTTAAAATTCCTTGTTCAATCATTTGGTTGATCAAAGGAGTGACTCCTGCAATTACCTCTGGACTCATTTTATACTGGTGTGTTTGGATATATAGCACCATCCTTTACTGTAATCTGTATTGGGTCTATTTTTGTCATTAGGCCAATCTCTTTTCCTGAAAAATCCCACACATCAGATTTCACAGTACTTTTTAACTCTTCAGGCAAACTTTCTTCTGTGAGAAGTGAATATAATTCATCCACTTATGTTCCTTGCTTTGCTAGCATCATTTTAAATTCAACATCCTCATCAGGGGTCTGAAATGCAATTCCATCTGGTGTAGAATAGATGGTGCAGTTCATCTTACATAGCAAATCTCTTCCCAAGAGATTTACTGGGCTTGTGTCACATACCACAAACCGATGCATGTCTTTGAAGTTACCAATGTGAACTTCAATTGGATTTGTAACAGGTGTTCTAATGTGCTTATTTGAGACTCCTACAACTTGGATAGTTTCTCCCGAGAGGGGTAGGTTTGGAATTTCTGCTGCTCTCTCAGTAGAACGGGTAGCACCAGTGTCCACTAAAAATGTAATGTCATTACCTTCCACCTTTCCGTCAACAAATGGACCTGACTGATCTACCGCCAAAGATGCACCAAGTACACACTCTTCCTCCCCCCTCAGGCACCGTCATTGAGATGAGTCTGAATCACTCCCATTGCACTGCACCCAATACTGCGGAATCACACCTTGATTCTTACCAACCTGGTCACCTCCGTGATATCCAGTGTTCACACTGTACCTCTGCACTTGAGCATTCACATTATTTGGCATGGGAGCTTGCGGCACCTGTAACTGTTGAGTAACTATCTGCTGCTGTTGATTTACACCCACCTCATTCTGCATCTGTGCAATCAAATTTTGATTTCCCCCATTAATCTTTTTAGCGGATCTACACTCATTCTTCCAATGTCCAAGCCTTGCACGCATGACAAGGAAATATCTTCATAGCTTCTTCTTTACTTATTTTTCCCCTACCTTTGCCTCCACTGAAATTCTGTCCATTTTGATTCTGACCACTCATCTGATTACTGGTTTGAGGATTATTATTTACTTCTTGTTGTTCTGCCACTTTCACCTGTCCCCACATCATTTTCTCTTTTTATTTTTTATGTCTTGATTCAATGTCGTCACTACAATACTTTGCATATCTCAAAATTTCATCTATCGTTTTGCTCTGCCAGCAAATTAAATGCTGTTGAATCATATTACTAATATCTGGTTTTAATCCGAACACAAACCGATACACGAAATGTCCCATGTCTTTGTCTCCAATATTTTCAAATCCACTATAATGTTTGAATACTTGCAACAACCTTTCATAATAGGCATGCACTGATTCTTTTGGTTCCTGTGTGGTCCTGTCAATTTTAACCCAATCTGTTTCCTTTGGGGAAATTTTCCCCTTCAGAAACGTGATTACCTGATTGTACTTTTTCATCACCTCCTCTGATGGTGCACCTGTTTTAGCATCCCTAGGATATTCATCCTTTGGCCAATCAACTGTGATCTTACACTCAGTCCATAAGTCTGCCGGAACAACAGTTTCAAACAACCCATCTAAATCTTTTAACAAAACCTTCGAGACCTTCACAAACCTTTCTACCCGTTTGTACCATTCTACAGGTTTTTCTCTTAATCTAGGGAAATCATTTGTAAATGATAATATATCCTGTCTTGACTAAGTTCCCCTTCATTTCCCCTTAGAGTCAAAACACAAATTAGGTGCAAGGCGACATTATTGATGCATTCGCCTGCACAAGGCATAAGTAGAAACAGGGCCGGCTTTAGCAATGGTGGCGCCCTGTGCGACAATGTTTTGTGGCCCCCCCCCCAATGACCACCTCCGCAACAGATTCCCACATTACCACCATTTGACAGTGCTCCTCAAGTCTCAATAACCACTGTCTCTTAGATTAATTTCGATTTATAGCGCGACTCATACCAGTTTAAGGTGTCAGAACACTTTAGATCACACACACATTGCACAGAGACAATCCCATGTGTAAATGAGTGTATAGGAAATGTTACATAAGACAAAGGCCTACAAGGTGTAGGAGTAAAATGTCATCCATTCTGGTAGGCAGTATAGTTTGAGTCTTTGGTCTTGAAAAATACAAATTCAGAATTTAAAAATGTTACACCAATGTTGGGGGTTTTCCTAAATAATAAGAATTGATTTCTACATAAATGAACCCTTTTTGCAATATTAGGATGACAAAAGACTGGCAAAAAAACCACACATAGCTCTTAACACATTCCTTGCAGTTTGCATTCAGCTCTTTGATGACAGTGAATATATTAGGATTTTAACTTATACAAGTAACAACAGGATCTCTCTGCCAAAAGCGGTAACCCATTGACCAATTTATATTTTATGCACTTTGTGATATGAATGGGACACTTTATTTGCAGCAGACATATTAACCCTCTGCACTACAAGTCAACATTTCTTAGACAAAGCTCCGGTCTCTCTCCAGGAAGAACATTAATCAGATGAGTTATCTTGAGATTTTTATTGCTGGAACTAAGAACTCTGCACCAGCTGCCTCTAAAACAATAAACTTGGCACCCCCACACCAAGTCAGCGCCCTGTGCGATAGCACCGATCGCACCACCCCAGAGCCGGCCCTGAGTAGAAACACTCATTTTGGCATTGAAATGCCCACACATGGGAAGGCATGGCCGGCAAGATGTCGACATGAAGTGCTTCATCCTGGACGCAAAACTGTCATTTTTAATCCAACGCTGAATCCTGCAGTCCCCGCCACCTGGGTTAGGACAGAGAGCAGAAAGAGGGGGCTAACGGCAGAAACAAAGTTGTGTGAGGCCTGCAGCAAGGCACTGGTGCGGAGGCCCCTGAGGAGAAGACTCCGAAGTGGAGGCTGCGTGAAGGAGGGCTGACCCAGTGGAGGGCGGTGTCTTTTTGCGGGGGTGCCCTGGGGGGCTGAAGAGCCCCTGGCGAGAACCGGCTGCGCTGCGGTCAAGACAGGCGATCGGCCACAGCCAGACTGCAGCATAAGAGGAGAGGGTGCCTGGAGGGGTTCTGCTGGCGCCACTGGTGGAGAAAGTGGGCTGTGGGGAGCAAGATTTGAGATATAGAAAGACAATACAATATTCACCAGTGCAGGAATAATGTTAAATACTGTTCATTGTTGTCTCCGCAAAAAGAACAATTGATGGACAGAATGCAGAACGATGTCATACATTCACCCCAGTACAGAGATCTGGGCCTAAATCCATTGTTTTTTTGCTCACCATACCATTCCAGTTTAGACCCAGCCATATGCAAATCAGTCTTGACCCTGCACCCAATGGGAACAGTCCAGCCCGAACTGCCAGGCCAGGTCCTCCCTGGACTGGAAACAAGCATCCTAGGACCGGTTTCGGGCAATGTTGTCTCCGCTTCAGGTATAGGAATGTTACTGCAAAAGGTCAAAGGGAGCACCCCTCGCATGTTAAAGTCTTTGTTCGCTCTCCACGGGAGGGGGCACAGAGTCAGTGACTGACGGCCCTGCCCTGTGGCTCCGCCGGCGTACAACTGGGGCACTGATCACCCCACTAAAGAGCTAGCTGGATCAATAAAAATCATACACTCGTGATTAGATATAGATTAGGCTGAAGTCGGGAATGTTTTCAACTCCAAGGCACGTTTTTTTCTCTAAATACCATGAGCTTAAGTATGCATATTTATTAAAAACATGCATCTTAAAAGCGAGCACACTTACCAACAAGCACCGACGCGCCTATTTTACCAGAGCTTTGCCCTCTCTCAAATCATAGAAACCAGAGTCCTCCTGGCCACAACGAATGACTCCCTCAGCAAACGTGCCGCCCGGGCTGCATTCAGACTCAGCAGCTGCACAGTGCGTGCTCTGGACTCCAGCGGCCACCACGGGTCCATGGGATTGGGGCTCGGCGGTGGCAGGGATCATTCATGATTATGCTTAAATTACTGCGCTGCGGTGGAAGCACTGCCCTGCATTGCCACGTCCTGCGTAATGCCACACGCAGCCATGAGGATTACTTCCTATTTTAACTAATACATTGTAGCCAGCAGCCCGCAAAGCCTACCAGGAGCAGCGCTCTCGCACAGGCCTGCTGCCACTCCAGTTTCAGCATAGCGGCGTTATGGCTTGACAGCCAAGGCTGAAATGCATTAGTCTAACACCTGATGCGTGGTCCTTGGCAGGGCTGTGAGTAACACTTTCTCGCCAGCAAAATCAAGCCATAAAGAGGAGGGAAACGTATATAGAAATTACATGCATAGCTGTCAAGGTTTCACATTGCTCTGTGTGACATTTTCATGATTTCAGTGTAATTATTAGTGACATTTCAACAACTGAGTGACGCTTTATTTCCAGCAAAAAATAGCTGGCAAGTTTCATTTTCCTTATGTGACATTTTCATATTTTCCTTGTGTTTGTGTGACATTTCTATTCTTATGTCTGATGCGTCTCAATATTTTGCTTCCCAACAACATTTTGATCCATAACCAATATAACATTGAATTAATTAACATAGTCTTTAATCCCTATTAGCACTGCACCTTAAACTGTATAAGTTGTGATTTCACATCTGATTTTAGTGTGTTGCCTTTGTATACTTTACAAAGCTTGTATTGCATTTCATGATGTTTCCTTTGTACATATAAAATTGTTCTGAAATTAAAAAGGCATCTACATAACACTTCAAGCATACCGAATAGTAACCAATTCCTTTGCAATACAAGGTGTTGCAGGATTTTCTTTGAAAAAGACGTCTTCACATCTACCTCCAATAACCACTATTCAACTACTAACACTTGAACATGAGTGATCACTGGTACTAGGCAGAAATTAAAAGGTGTGAACCTTTTATCGCTCACAAATGTACAGATTCAAGAAGAATCAAAATTAAGCAAAACAAACTATATGAGCAGAGAACTACATTAAATCACAATAGACTCTTTCCTTTCTGAAATCTGCCACTCTTTCAACCTTTTCCATTTTAATGGGATCAAGCACAACAAATACACTTCCCTGATAGTGACTCGGGACAGAATTGTGTCAAAGGTAATTTACTGTATTATTGCTTGAAAGGATGTTCTATCTTTAACCAAACACTGTGTAAGGCACCTCATTGACAAGTTGGGTGATGCTGGGTCAGTCTCTTTGTAATTACTACACACTCCTTTGGCATTGCAAGCCAATGCGCGTGGCAGTATTGGAACACGGTTTTATGCAACTCCGTGTTTAAGCTCAGTAGTTTCAGGAGCCGGAAAATAAGAAAAGTCGCCGGGGTCATTGTGAGGCTAGACCCAGTGCTTGCACTTTGTGTATTTAAAGGCTTCTCTAAGCCGCCCACAGCCAGATTCATCTAGTGCCATATCCATGTGTATTGTATATCTGTGATCTTGTATAGGCTCCCAACATTTTCCCACCCTATGAACAGTGTTCGAGTTGAGGATCTTTAGTAAAATCTTAAGGTACCATCGTTGGAGTCCTATGCTTTTCTAAACCCGAAGTGTACTTGCCTGTGTAACCAATTCATGTCATGGCGTGTGTATCTAAATTGAACACCTGCCTTTAGACCCTTCATGTGGTGCTACAGGTGTGGAAATGCACCGTCCTTTCACTTTTTTAAGCAAAAACCTGGAGTGATATTTGGCGCTGCACCCTTACGCGCGGTCTGGTTCCCGGCGCACATAGCCTGGGCTGTAGTGCACAGAGACCTTACACTGCCGCACACAGAGGGAAAAAATTAGAGGGAACATTGAATACAACATGCAGATTACTGAAGCATATGCGGCCTATTTATCCAACGCTTCTTGTTTTTCTTTAATCACAATTATCATTACAATATAATTTTGTTTACATGTTAATTCAGACATGCGCAAAGCAATTTCCCTTGTGTTCGTGTTGGGTGTACATTAGTTTTTTTCAACAACTAATTACTGTTAGTACATATTATGGGGGTATCAGATCCGAGCAGGTTTCATTTTTGCGAAACCCTGCTGCATCATGTTCCTCAGACTTTGACACAGACTACGAAGACCTAGGGAATAAAACTTTGGGAAGCTCTGAAGAGGCAAGCAAGGCCTCTGGCTCAAAAATGGGCATTACTGATCCCTTCAGAGAGGATATGTTTGACCCCCTTTTAATTAAACATCCCCTATCTCCCGAATGGCTACCTTCCCAACATGTACCAGACTACATTAGCTTCTGGCTGAGAAGGGAGATTCCAAAAGAAGTTGGATCTAGATTGAGGTCTGAGTGCCCTCGTCCATCCCTTCCAGACAAGATCGCGATGACCCCTGAACTTGACCCGGAGGTCGTTGCTTTCATAGCAAAAGGTGCGAAAGACCCTAGAAAGGGGATAGACAAAAGCCTAAGGTCATGTCAAGACCGTCTCCTGGACACCATTGGACCCCTAACCAAAATCTTCGAGTTGGCCGAAAGCGCCTACATTGATGGAACACCTATTGACCCTAAAGAACTACGTGAGTGGGTCCAACGGACCATCTGCCTCATTGGCAACGCTAACACTGCCATCTCTAATGAACGTAGGAAGGGCGTTCTCCTCAAAATTGATCCAAAACTAATAGAGTTGGCAAACAAGGAAGGAGGAGCCACTTCAAAGGGGCTCCTCTTTGGAGAAGATTTCATTTGCGACATGGCCAAGTATGTCGGGGCCTTTAGCTCGATTCAGAAATCGCAGCGTGATATTAAAAAAGTCTTTCAGGACAAAATTTTTGGACGGGCCAGGAGAATGCGGGGTTGGTTTCCCAGCCATGGGCAGTCAAGCTCAAGACCCTTTTTGGGACGAGGATCAAAGTTTCAACAATCTTCCTTCTATGGAAACCAATCGTTCTTCCCACAAAGGCAGAGAAACCGCGGAAGACCATTCCGAGGCGAGAGAAGAAACAGAGGATTCTCCACAGGTAAGAACATTGAAAGACCCTTCAGGTACCCCTATAAAAGTGGGAGGGAGACTAGCCCTTTTCTCTGGGAACTGGACCATGATAACACAAGACCCATGGGTTCGAGATACCGTCAAGGGTTACAAAATAGAGTTCACGGATACCCCCATCCAATAAAGGAGACCTCGCAAGATAACCTTCTCGCAAGAACAGAGAAAACTGGTATCACAAGAAGTAAGGGATCTGTTAACAAAAGGGGCTATAATAGAGAGCTCAGAAACAGGCTTTGTCAGCAATATATTCCTAGTAGAAAAGAAAGACAAGGGACAGAGACCTGTCATAAACTTAACGAGCCTAAACGAATGGGTAACGTACCACCACTTCAAGATGGAGGGAATACACCTCCTAAGGGACGTCTTGAGAAAAGGAGACTGGTTAACACGTCTGGACTTAAAGGATGCCTCCTTGACCATCCCAATTTGGCCCCCACACAGGAAATGCCTCCAATTCTCATGGGAGGGAAAACTTTGGGAATCTGCACCCTCCCCTTCGGTCTATCGTCAGCCCCTTGGTGCTTCACCAAGGTCTTGCGTCCGGTATTAGCATGGCTAAGGGAAAGGGGCGTAAGACTAATAATATATCTGGACGATATCCTTATTATGGGTCAATCCAAAGCGACAGTGTCTCGCCATACAAATCTTACTATCCGCCTACTGGAATATTTAGGCTTTGTCATAAATGCAGAAAAGTCATGCTTTACACCAAGCCAAGAAACTCAGTTTCTGGGCTTCATGGTGAACACAGTGTCTGCAGAACTGAAATTACCGAGGGAAAAGATAAAGAAACTTTGCAAGGAACTCAGGAAGATGCTATCAATGGAAGTCTTTCCCTTGAGGCTCTTAGCCAGGATCCTGGGTCTCCTTTCCTCAACCATCCAAGCAATTTTTCCAGGTCCTCTACATTACAGGGCCCTCCAGAGACTCAAAGAGAAAACTCTAAGGTCGACACTATCTTACTCACAAATGATATGCTTTGACCAAGACTCGAGGAAAGAGCTATCTTGGTGGCTAAAGAATGCAGAAGCTTGGAATGGCAGAGCCATCTTTGGAGAAGCTCCAGAGTTGATAATAGAATCAGATGTGAGTCTAGAAGGATGGGGTGCCACATGTGGCGATTCATCAACAGGGGGTCGTTGGACACACAAGGAGAAGGAATTACAAATCAACTGCTTGTAACTTCTAGCGGGTTCTTTTGCGGTTCGAAGCTTTACCCACAATTCACTGAAGTGCTGTATAATGCTGCGCATGGACAATGTCTCTGCAGTGAAATACGTCAACAAGATGGGGGGACCACGTTCAAAGGGTCTTGCGGAGATAGCAAAGTGTAGGAGAGTAGGATCTGCCTCTTATGTTGCCCCCACTTTTTTTCTGATGTTAGCACTGGTTTCTGACTATAGTCTGGCTGGGTCCCTGCCAATCAGGGCCCCAGCCTCTCTGTTCTCTCTAAATGACATGGAGTGCACTCTAGGTGCACTAGTGATTGGATACTGTGGTGCCTTATGAGTCCCTAGTATATGGTACCTTAGGTGCCAAGGGCATAGGTACTTCACAGGCCTACCAGGGGCTGCAGCATGTGTTATGCCACCCCTGGGAAGCAGTCTAAATCTGACACCACAGGCCTGCTACTGCAGCCTGGGTGAGGTGGTGCTAGCACTCCTCACTGAGATATAGGTTTCCTATATCTCTCCAGCACACACATATACACCTATCAGTCACCCCTAAGGCAGGCCCTATCAATCCTGAGGGCAGGGTGCTTGGCTTCTATGTGAGGGGGTGCCTCTGCATGAGCAGGGCCCCTCTGCAGTTCTCAGAGTCCATTCTCTGGTGCTGTTTGTGGATGCGGTTAAACCATATACTCTTAAGTGCATTATATCCTCGCGGTAAATGCTAACTTTGGAATGGCTGCATCAAAACATGTCGTGTTTGGTGTCAAACATCTTGGAATACTACCCCCCGCCAATCTTGGCGGCGGGGGTAGCATTCCACCCTTCTAGAGGGATAAGACATGTACCTGCTGTGGAAACGCGGTAGAATCCTAAAGAGCCCTGGCATCACAAAATGGATGCCACCAGTCACAGACACTGGGCTGCCCTCCTGCTGATGACCGAAACTCGCAGTGGAGGAAGCCCAACAATAGGCATCCTGTCGCAGGGAGGTGTAACCACCTTCCAGACAGGGTTTAGTGTATTGGGGCTGGGTGGGTGCACTCTTAGAGTGCTTTGAAGTCCTGCACTGGGGGAGCAGAAGGCTCCTCTGTGCATATGCCAGTTCAAACCAGCTCAGGGGCTACCTGCCCCTGCTCTGGCGCGAAACTGGACAAAGGGAAGTGGGTGTAGCCACCCCTCCCTTGACCCTCCCATAGGTGGGGTCATAGAGCTAGTCCATCCCCTCTTTTTAGTATAAGAGGGGGAACCTTACCATTGCAAAGCAGATAACCCCTGGACGACACTCTACAGAAGAATCCTGGCCCTTCGACGTTCCACTACCTTTGGAAGACAGAAGAATCTCCTTGGAGTCAAGGAGTGACTCCCCTGCTTGGCAGGCACCAAAAACGACAACGACGGTCGCAAACTACGCCGCTCACGCCGGAGTCCGAAGTCCCTGCAGCCCAGGAAGTAGATTTCCTGACCTCTCCCAGGCCATCGTGAGTCCCCAGCGAAGCTGAGGCAAGTGGACCCCACGAGTAACGAGGAACCGCGACCCCTGGGTACCGTGCACTATTGTCGAGTGCAACCCCTTCACAACGTTCTACGAACCTGTGCTTTGGACCACGTGTGGTCCCGACCTCCAGCAGGAATCCCTCCGAAGATCAGAGGCCTACACCGTCCCGAGTGACCGTGGGCCCCTGTTGAGTGATTCCGCCCGAGGTGTCTTCGCGATCCCTTGTCCGCTGGCTTGTGGGTCTCCAGAAGACTTCTTAAAGAAACCAAAGGGCTCCTCTGGTTGCTCCAGGCCTGCCCTGACTTACCCTCGCTGGGTGAGTTCCACAGACCTTGCTGGTCTGCGCCATCGACTTTTCTTCATCTCCCCGAGACTTGCGGCTGCCAAGGCTTGTTGGCTCCAATCGAGTTGCCGACACCGCAGTCAGCTGCAGACGTCGAGGGACACACCGAATCCAGCTCCTGGTCGTCGTCGACGCCTCCTGGACCACGTGGCTGAAGAGTCAAGGCACCCGCAACCGACCTGAATCACTCGACGACGGTGGGCATCCATCTTCCTTGCCCCGAGTCACTGCCAAGTGACTTTGAACACTGTCCCCTCTGCTTTCAGGTCATCCTTCTTCAGAATCCAGGCTTGGATTCCACCGGACAATTCTTCAGCTCCCGCAAGCAGCAAGTCTTCTTTGTTCGCCATTGAAAACGACGCCGCGACCCGACACCAAAGGACACCTGTGCACCCGGCTTCCCTGGGTGAGGTAACTCCAGCACTACGGTGCTCCTGTGGGTGTGGGCCCTAGAACGACTTACCCTGTAAGTGACTTGCTTGTAGGTTCTACAGAAGTATCCTAAAACTCTTTATTTCCAACCGCGACTTGCCCCATTGAAGTCAACGGCGATCCGCGCCTGTGTATCTACACTGCACGCGTCCCCGTGGGTCCTTTACTTACCTGCCTTGGGTGGTTTCGTGAGGCCCCAGCACTTCTGAAGGCCCTAGGCCTTGTCTCCCTGCAAGTCGTTGTCCCTAAGTCTCTTACTTAGTATATGGTCTGGTACGCCCCTAGGGCCCCAGCCATATTTTGTGCTTAACTTATTGTGAAACGTTGATTTGTGCATATGTTTGTCTTCTAATCTCATAAAGAGATTAGTAGAGAGTTATTTAGAAATAAATACATATATATTTGATATATATACCTGTGTGGTGTCTTTTCATTTGGTGATTCAAGAGATTATATGGTAAAACAAGCTGCTTTACATTCCTCCGAGACTTAGCCTGAAGGCTGCTCTCCACAGCTACCACTAGGATAGCTTTCTTTAAAAGGTTGTCTTAAACCTATCTACCATAAGAGTCGATTTGCCCTGGTGCAAGGTGTCCACTTTAATTAGTGAACAGCATATACCAGGCCAACTTCTCACATTGGTGGGCAGCGTGTGGGATTCCAGCTTGCCATTGTTTTACCAGAAAATCTCTATTTGAATTACTAACTGAAAACCATTATAGGTACTCAAGGTACATATAAAGTCAAGCTTAGTATCAATAAGTTCTACTGAACTTAGAGCTGTGTGCCAAGGGATAGCACACCCTTTCCACAGCTCAAGCTAGGATCAGTAGGCCACAAACTAGTGTAGGTAGTACAACACTGCACAACACTAGAATGTCCTTAAAGGGTGGACCCAGTGGATCCACTCAGCCTCAGTATAAGGACATGGCTTTCTCTGACTTGAGAGCCATGTGTGTTGACAGACACCTGAGACTAGGACAGAGTCCCTCAACACTACACCTGATAGATCTGCTGACAGCAGATGACCTTAGATTGGCTCTAGGAGCTAAAGGGTTTGAATCAGTGGGTGGGTCAGTCATAGTATCTGGGTCAGATGATGAAAATCAGAATGACCAAGACTCTGTGATTGAAGGGCCAGGCTCCAAGGGGCCTGAAAAGGACAGAGGAATTCTCCCTAAGAGAACTGACAGAGAGGAGGAGAGGCACAGATCCCCTTCCAGGGAATCTGACCACTCTTATCACTCTGGCAAAGAATTTGTCCAGCAGAGGAGCTCATACTTTTCCTTAAGAGAGACCTCCTCTGAGAGAAGGTGCAAACTGCTCCAGTATGAGGAAGCCAGAGTGGCCCTCAGAACCAAGCAGTTGGCACTGGATAGGGAAGCCCTGGAGATCCAGAGAGCTTCTAGAAAGAGGGGTTAGAACCCCCTGGTGGCAGCAACAGTGTCCCTAGAGGCAGAGAATATATTCCTGACCATAGGAACCTGAGCAAGGTTGTTCCTCCCTACCAGAGTGGGGATGATATCCACAAGTGGATAACTGCTATGGAGAGGGCCTGTAGAGTACAGCAGGTCCCCCAAAAGCAGTGGGCAGCAATCTTGTGGCTCTCCTTTTCAGATAAAGGAAGAGACAAGCTCCTCACTGTTAGAGAGGAGGATGCTGATGATTATGAGGTCCTGAAGAGTGCACTGATAGATGGGTTTGGCTTAACCACTGAGCAGTACAGGTTGAAGTTCAGAGATACCCAGAAGGCACAGACTCAGGACTGGACTGACTTTGTTGATTGTGCAACCAAGGCTCTAGAGGGTTGGCTGGTTGGCAGTAGGGTTACTGATTTCAAGGGATTGTATAATCTGATGATGAGAGAACAGATCCTAAATAATTGCCAGAACCAGTTGTTGCATCAGTACCTGGTGGACTCTGATCTGACCTCTCCCCAAGAATTGGGAAAGAAGGCAGACAAATGGGTCAGAACCAGGGTGAGGCAGAAAACCCAGAACCAAGGGGGTGACACTAAGAAGCAAGATCCTAAAGGCTCTGAGAAAGGTGGGGATAAGTCAAAAGACCAGAAGTCTTCACAAGGGCCCCAAAAATCTGCATCTGGTGGGGAGTCACAGTCCAACAAGGGAAAAGGCCAAAAGAAGCCCTGGTGCAAATTCTGTAAACAGAAAGGGCACTGGACTTCTGATTGTACCAAGTCCAAAGACCAAACCACCACCACTCCTGCCCCTAAGGCAACTGTGTCCCCTAGCTCAGCTACTGGTGGAGGTGGTACTCAGAATAAGGGGGTAGTAGGGTTGACCCTGGGTTCTGAAGTGGATTCTGACCTAGTCAGAGTGACCACTCAGGCAATGCTGATTTGTGAGGGAAACATTGATATGTCCTTCCTAGTAAGCCCCTGTAATCTGGGCAAGTACAAACAGCAGCCTTTGATAAATGGCAAACAGGCTTTGGCATTTAGGGACACAGGTGCTAGTGTCACCATGGTGGCAGAGGACCTAGTGGACCCTGGACAGATCATCCTTCGGTGAAATGTACCAGGTGACCAATGCAAGCAATGTCCAGACCAACCATAGTCTGGCAGTTGTGAATTTCTCCTGGGGAGGGGTAACTGGCCTCAAGAAGGTTGTAGTCAGTGCAGACCTCCCTGTAGAATGTCTATTGGGCAATGATCTAGAGACTTCAGCCTGGTCTGAAGTAGAGTTATGGACTCATGCTGAGATGTTGGGCATCCCTGCAGAGGTATTTGCTGTGACCAGGTCACAAGCAAGAATGCATGACACTGAACCAGCTCTGGATCCTGGAACAATGGACCAGATGCTTCCCAAGAGGAGGAGCAGTAGGGTAAAGGCAGTGCCTTCCCCTCTGTCTCAGATCAAGGATTCACTTCCAGAGGGAGGTGAAGCAGAACCTGAAGAAGGAACTGCCCCAGAGGGACTTGAACCTGACCAGGTTGAGTTCTTGGGGGCAGGGGGCCCTTCCAGGGAAGATCTGAGCAAGGAGCAACAGTGCTGCCCCTCTCTTGAACCCCTCAGACAGCAGGCTGCTGCTGAGGCTGCTGGGAGTGCTAGTGGGTCCCATAAAGTTTATTGGGAGGAGGGACTCCTATATTCTGAGGGTAGAGACCCAGCCCCTGGAGCCACCAGGAGGTTGGTAATACCTCAGAAGTTTAGGGGTTCCTCTTGACCTTAGCACATGATATCCCTTTGGCAGGACACTTGGGCCAAAACAAGACCTGGGACAGGCTTGTTCCACATTTTCATTGGCCACATATGTCAGAGGACACAAAGGAGTTTTGTCGCTCCTGTGTCACTTGCCAAGCCAGTGGTAAGGCAGGTGGCACAACAAAGGCCCCCTGATACCACTACCTGTGGTGGGGTACCCTTTGAGAGGGTAGGGATTGACATTGTTGGTCCCCTTGACCCTCAGACAGCATCTGGGCACAGATTTATCCTGGTGGTAGTGGATCATGCCACCAGGTACCCAGAGGCAATTCCCCTGAGGACCACCACAGCCCCTGTGGTGGCAAGAGCCCTCATTGGAGTTTTCTCCAGAGTGGGTTTCCCAAAGAGGTCATTTCTGACAGAGGTACCAACTTCATGTCAGGATATCTGAAAGCAATGTGGAAGGAGTGTGGTGTAACTTATAAGTTCACCACTCCCTATCACCCACAATGCAATGGTTTAGTTGAACGCTTCAACAAAACCTTGAAAGGAATGATTAAGGGACTCCCAGAGAAGCTTAGGCGGAAATGGGACCTTCTTCTTCCTTGCCTGTTGTTTGCATACAGAGAGGTTCCACAGAAGGGGGTTGGTTACAGCCCATTTGAGCTTCTGTTTGGGCATCCTGTGAGAGGTCCACTATGTTTGGTAAAAGAGGGCTGGGAGTTACCTCTCAAACCCCCCAAACAGGATGTGATGGACTATGTACTTGGTCTCCGCTCCCGGATGGCAGAGTACATGAAAAAGGCAACCAAAAACCTGGAGGCCAGCCAAGAATTGCAAAAAGCTTGGCATGACCAAAAGGCTGTGCTGACTGTATACCAGCCAGGACAGAAAGTGTGGGTGTTGGAGCCTGTGGCCCCAGCAGCCCTCCAGGACAAGTGGAGTGGCCCCCATACAATAGTTGAACAGAAGGGAGAAGTCACCTATCCGGTAAATCTTGGAACTCCCAGGAGCCCCCTAAGGGTGCTTCATGTCAACAGATTAAAGCCATATGTTGACAGGGCTGACATGGGCTTGCTCATGGCAACTGATGAGGACCAGGAGGAGGAGAGTGACCCTCTCCCTGACCTGCTCTCTCAGAACCCTGATGATGGGTCAGTAGATGGTGTTGCTTTGGCAAGCAGCCTCACTGACCATCAGCAAACTGAGTGCAGACAAGTTCTGCAACAGTTTAGACATATGTTTAGCCTGACCCCTAGTCAGACTACCTGGTGCACCCATGAGGTGGACACTGGGGACAGTCTGCCTGTCAAGAATAAAATCTACAGGCAACCTGACCATGTCAGGGACTGTATCAGGACTGAAGTCCAGAAAATGTTGGAGTTAGGCGTGATTGAGCCTTCAGATAGCCCTTGGGCTAGCCCAGTAGTCCTGGTACCCAAGCCTCATACCCAGGGTGGTAAGAAAGAAATGAGGTTTTGTGTAGACTACAGAGGCCTCAATGCAGTCACTAGGACTGATGCCTATCCCATACCAAGGGCAGATGAGCTGATTGATACTTTGGCCTCAGCCAAGTATCTAAGCACATTTGACCTAACAGCTGGCTACTGGCAAATCAGATTAGCTGATGATGCAAAAGCCAAAACAGCATTTTCGACCCCTGGTGGGCACTACCACTTTGTGGTGATGCCCTTTGGATTGAAAAATGCACCTGCCACTTTTCAGAGGTTGGTGAATAAAGTTCTGGCAGGGATGGAAACTTATTGCTCAGCTTATCTAGATGATATTGCTGTCTTTAGTTCCTCCTGGCAGGATCACCTGGTCCACCTCAGAAATGTTTTGGAGGCCCTGCAGAAAGCAGGCCTCACTATCAAGGCCACCAAGTGCCAGATAGGGCAGAGTCAGGTTGTGTACCTGGGCCACCTTGTAGGTGGAGGCCAGGTTCAGCCTTTACAGAGCAAAATCCAAACCATAATGGAATGGGTTGCTCCAACCACCCAGACACAGGTGAGAGCCTTCTTAGGCCTGACTGGGTACTATAGGAGGTTTGTCAAGGGATATGGATCTATAGTGACCCCCTTGAATGATCTTACCTCTAAGAAAATGCCAAAAAAGGTTCAGTGGACAGCTAGCTGTCAAAAGGCATTTGAAGACCTAAAGCAGGCCATGTGCACTGCCCCCATCTTACAGAGTCCAGACTACACCAAAAAGTTCATTGTCCAAACAGATGCTTCTGAGCTGGGTGTGGGAGCTGTACTGTCTCAACTGAATGATGAAGGTCAAGACCAGCCAGTAGCTTTTATTAGCAGAAGGCTGACCCCTAGAGAGAAACGTTGGTCAGCTATAGAGAGGGAGGCCTTTGCTGTGGTTTGGGCCCTGAAGAAGCTGAGGCCATACTTGTTTGGCACTCACTTCATAGTTCAGACTGACCACAAGCCCCTCCTATGGCTAAAACAGATGAAAGGTGAAAACCCAAAACTTTTGAGGTGGTCCATTTCCCTACAGGGGATGGACTATACAGTGGAACATAGGCCTGGGACCCAACATGCCAATGCAGATGGACTCTCAAGGTATTTCCACTTTGAACACGAAGACTCAACTGGTCAAGGTTAGTTTAGTGTCCCTACGTTTGGGGGGGTTGTGTAGGAGAGTAGGATCTGCCTCTTATGTTGCCCCCACTTTTTTCTGATGTTAGCACTGGTTTCGGACTATAGTCTGGCTGGGTCCCTGCCAATCAGGGCCCCAGCCTCTCTGTTCTCTCTAAATGACATGGAGTGCACTCTAGGTGCACTAGTGATTGGATACTGTGGTGCCTTATGAGTCCCTAGTATATGGTACCTTAGGTGCCAAGGGCATAGGTACTTCACAGGCCTACCAGGGGCTGCAGCATGTGTTATGCCACCCCTGGGAAGCAGTCTAAATCTGACACCACAGGCCTGCTACTGCAGCCTGGGTGAGGTGGTGCTAGCACCCCTCACTGAGATATAGGTTTCCTATATCTCTCCAGCACACACATATACACCTATCAGTCACCCCTAAGGCAGGCCCTATCAATCCTGAGGGCAGGGTGCTTGGCTTCTATGTGAGGGGGTGCCTCTGCATGAGCAGGGCCCCTCTGCAGTTCTCAGAGTCCATTCTCTGGTGCTGTTTGTGGATGCGGTTAAACCATATACTCTTAAGTGCATTATATCCTCGCGGTAAATGCTAACTTTGGAATGGCTGCATCAAAACATGTCGTGTTTGGTGTCAAACATCTTGGAATACTACCTCCCCGCCAATCTTGGCGGCGGGGGTAGCATTCCACCCTTCTAGAGGGATAAGACATGTACCTGCTGTGGAAACGCGGTAGAATCCTAAAGAGCCCTGGCATCACAAAATGGATGCCACCAGTCACAGACACTGGGCTGCCCTCCTGCTGATGACCGAAACTCGCAGTGGAGGAAGCCCAACAATAGGCATCCTATCGCAGGGAGGTGTAACCACCTTCCAGACAGGGTTTAGTGTATTGGGGCTGGGTGGGTGCACTCTTAGAGTGCTTTGAAGTCCTGCACTGGGGGAGCAGAAGGCTCCTCTGTGCATATGCCAGTTCAAACCAGCTCAGGGGCTACCTGCCCCTGCTCTGGCGCGAAACTGGACAAAGGGAAGTGGGTGTAGCCACCCCTCCCTTGACCCTCCCATAGGTGGGGTCATAGAGCTAGTCCATCCCCTCTTTTAGTATAAGAGGGGGAACCTTGCCATTGCAAAGCAGATAACCCCTGGACGACACTCTACAGAAGAATCCTGGCACTTCGACGTTCCACTACCTTTGGAAGACAGAAGAATCTCCCTTGGAGTCAAGGAGTGACTCCCCTGCTTGGCAGGCACCAAAAACGACAACGACGGTCGCAAACTACGCCGCTCCCGCCGGAGTCCGAAGTCCCTGCAGCCCAGGAAGTAGATTTCCTGACCTCTCCCAGGCCATCGTGAGTCCCCAGCGAAGCTGAGGCAAGTGGACCCCACGAGTAACGAGGAACCGCGACCCCTGGGTACCGTGCACTATTGTCGAGTGCAACCCCTTCACAACGTTCTACGAACCTGTGCTTTGGACCACGTGTGGTCCCGACCTCCAGCAGGAATCCCTCCGAAGATCAGAGGCCTACACCGTCCCGAGTGACCGTGGGCCCCTGTTGAGTGATTCCGCCCGAGGTGTCTTCGCGATCCCTTGTCCGCTGGCTTGTGGGTCCCCAGAAGACTTCTTAAAGAAACCAAAGGGCTCCTCTGGTTGCTCCAGGCCTGCCCTGACTTACCCTCGCTGGGTGAGTTCCACAGACCTTGCTGGTCTGCGCCATCGACTTTTCTTCATCTCCCCGAGACTTGCGGCTGCCAAGGCTTGTTGGCTCCAATCGAGTTGCCGATACCGCAGTCAGCTGCAGACGTCGAGGGACACACCGAATCCAGCTCCTGGTCGTCGTCGACGCCTCCTGGACCACGTGGCTGAAGAGTCAAGGCACCCGCAACCGACCTGAATCACTCGACGACGGTGGGCATCCATCTTCCTTGCCCCGAGTCACTGCCAAGTGACTTTGAACACTGTCCCCTCTGCTTTCAGGTCATCCTTCTTCAGAATCCAGGCTTGGATTCCACCGGACACTTCTTCAGCTCCCGCAAGCAGCAAGTCTTCTTTGTTCGCCATTGAAAACGACGCCGCGACCCGACACCAAAGGACACCTGTGCACCCGGCTTCCCTGGGTGAGGTAACTCCAGCACTACGGTGCTCCTGTGGGTGTGGGCCCTAGAACGACTTACCCTGTAAGTGACTTGCTTGTAGGTTCTACAGAAGTATCCTAAAACTCTTTATTTCCAACCGCGACTTGCCCCATTGAAGTCAACGGCGATCCGCGCCTGTGTATCTACACTGCACGCGTCCCCCGTGGGTCCTTTACTTACCTGCCTTGGGTGGTTTCGTGAGGCCCCAGCACTTCTGAAGGCCCTAGGCCTTGTCTCCCTGCAAGTCGTTGTCCCTAAGTCTCTTACTTAGTATATGGTCTGGTACGCCCCTAGGGCCCCAGCCATATTTTGTGCTTAACTTATTGTGAAACGTTGATTTGTGCATATGTTTGTCTTCTAATCTCATAAAGAGATTAGTAGAGAGTTATTTAGAAATAAATACATATATATTTGATATATATACCTGTGTGGTGTCTTTTCATTTGGTGATTCAAGAGATTATATGGTAAAACAAGCTGCTTTACATTCCTCCGAGACTTAGCCTGAAGGCTGCTCTCCACAGCTACCACTAGGATAGCTTTCTTTAAAAGGTTGTCTTAAACCTATCTACCATAAGAGTCGATTTGCCCTGGTGCAAGGTGTCCACTTTAATTAGTGAACAGCATATACCAGGCCAACTTCTCACACAAAGGGTTTCTGGACCTATTGCTTGAACAAGGGACTCTCCGTTACAGCAGAACACCTCCCTGGTTTGAACAATGGGGTAGCGGACTGGTTCTCCAGGAACTTCAGAGACTCCAGCAACTGGAAATTAGACAGGGGAATATTCACGATAATCCAAAACAAATGGGGTCCCTTCGGGACAGATCTTTTCGCAGACAGGCTGAACACTCAGATGAAGAATTTCTTCATTTGGAAACCGGACCCTCAAGCAGCAGGGGTGGATGTCTTCCTCCAGGATTGGCAGGACTTAAAGCCATATGCCTTCCCGCCGTTTGTCATGCTTCCACGTCTTCTTTTACATGCTCATCGGTACATCCAGAGCATGGTAGTGATAACACCTCTTTGGAAGCCTCAGGCATGGTTTCCAGTCATCTTGGAGATGACCGTGGACTTTCCAATTCTATGGCAGGACCGGAGGCGAGGATTATGCTCTGCTTTCTTTATTTTCCAACACCAGCAGTTTTTAACATGAATAGAAAAAACTCTCTTTCCCATGAACCACAGGGAAAGGTCAGTCTAACAAGTCCATCCAATCAGCATCCACGCACGTCTCCAATGCCCGGGGAATGCTGGGATATGCCCTCTTTCTTTTCCTGCTCACCAGCAGATAAGTCTATTTCCTTGTTTCTCTGTGTTCCTTACATGTGGTATTTGAATTGTATTGTGCCTGCACGTTTATGCTAACGCGAGCGCTTTATTGTTTACAGGTAGCGCGAGCGATTGTGGCATAGTGTGTGGCATTTCAGTTTCGGCCGCGGGAGCGTTCTCATCGCTCCTTTCGCGGCTTCCGAGCGGGCTTGCGCGCACACAGTGACGGCCGCCAGAGGGCGCCAGTACAGCGCGTCTCGGAACTCGTTGCTCGGCGGGAACGCGTTTTTCAGTCAGGAATCTCCTGTCAATGCGTTACCCGCCGAGCAACAGCCCGCTGCCTGGAAGCCTTGACGCCCGCTCCCGGGTCCGTAATTGGCTGCAGCCTGACGCCCTGCGGGGTCGGAATCGTATTCCCAGTGAGACGAGTGTGTTTAAAGGCTGTCGATGCTATCAGGGGCCCGGCCCAGGCATATTTCACATGCAAGTGATAATTACCCCTTTTAAGTAGTGGGTGTGTGGCCCCAGGGTTAGCTACCCTTGACTTCTGCTTAGCAGCCAAAGATCTAGGGCTTATACCCGCCAAAACTCTAGAGCCTTAGGCTTGACAAAATAGTGACCTGCTGGTCTGTGCAATCTCTTAGCCTTAAAGCTATGGAAGGTGAATACGTCGAGGAAGAGACCTTTCAGGTCCTCCCTGTTGACGACGATTTTTGCGACTCTGTGGACGCTTCTATCCACCATGCTGTCGCTGCGGCTATGGGTCCTTTTAAGAGGCGTATAATGAAAATGGCCTATTCCTATGCCTCTGGGGAACGCCAAACCCCCCCGCGCTCCCCTAAGAGGAGATCAGAGGCGGCAGTAGATATGGGGGCTTTCGAGCGCCTTTAAAAGGCCTTCTTGGCGCGCCCTACTATAGCAGAAATGGACCCGATAGAGGAGGTGGCTCCTTTATCCCCGGAGGGAGGGGACGATGAGGGAGATGACTCCCCTACGGAGTCCCTCGAAGAACCGGGCCCGTCCAGGCCCTGGCGCCCTCCCCAAACCACGACAGACGCTCCTCCTGACATGCTTGTCCCAGAGGATTTGGTTCACCCTCGTTCCTCTATGTGGACCCAGAGTGAAAAGGTGGCGCAATTCGTCGCCAGTAGGATGAGGAAGCCCCTAGAGAAGGAAGTAAGGGCCTGTTTGCGGGCAGAATGCCCCCGCGGGCAAGGTAGCCATAACTCCAGAGATTGATGCCAGAATGGCTACTTTCTTACAAAAGTACATTCGAGACCCCAAAAAGGGAATAGATAGGTCCTGGAAAGCTTGCCAGGACAAGCTCCTGGACGCTTGCGGCCCTCTTACAAAGATTTTAGACCTCGCGGAAGAGGCAAAGGCCTCGGGCACCGCGCTTTCACCAGAATTGATCTCAGGATGGGCCCAGCGCGCCATCGTATTCTTAGGGAATGCGAATTGTGCCCTCTCGGCTGAGAGGAGGCGCTCCTTATTGCTTAAAGTGGACCCAAAGCTAGGGGACTTGGCCTCCTTGGAGGCAGGGGCTGTTGCAGACGGGGGACTCTTCGGTGAGCCTTTTGTGAAGGAGCTCACGAAGTTCGTCTCCACCTTCACCACTTTGGACAAGGCGCAAGCTTCTATTAAAAGAGTGTTCCACCCTAAGGTTTTTGTCGGGGTCGGTCGCGGCCGGGGGCGCTCGACCGGCCGTTTCTACACTCAAGCCCCTAATAAAGGCTTCAAGAAGTCAAACAACCACCGAAATAAGAGTTTTTCCAGTCACGCAAGAACAACCGGGGCAGAGGCGCCAGAGGCGGAGGCAGAGGCCATTTCCAAAGCCAATCAGGTGAGTCTCTCCCCTTACCCTCATTTGCTAGTGGGGGGCAGACTGGCTTTATTCGCCCACAATTGGGAAGCCATTACTTCAGACTCTTGGGTACTTCAGACCATCAGAGGTTTTCATATAGAATTTTATGGAACCCCTCAGCAGACAGCACGGCCACGGCCCCTGGTGTTCACGTCCGCCCAAGCTGCCCTAGTGGACGAGGAGGTTCAGGCTCTCCTCCGCAAAGGGGCGATAGTGTGCTCCTTCCCCCACCCACACGGGTTCCTGAGCAATCTCTTCTTGGTGGACAAAACAGACGGAGGACAGCGTCCAGTTATAAATCTAAAGGAGTTCAACAGCTGGTTGGTCTACCGCCATTTCAAAATGGAGGGAATCCACCTGCTGCGCGACCTCCTGCGCCCAAACGACTGGATGGTGCACCTCGACCTGAAGGACGCATACCTGTCCGTTCCGATTTTTCCCCCGCATCGCAGGTTCCTTCAGTTTCAGTGGAAAGGGCAAACTTACAAGTTCACCACTCTGCCCTTCGGCCTCTCCTCCGCACCGTGGTGCTTCACCAAGGTGCTCAAACCGGTGATAGAATACCTCAGAGCCCGAGGCTTCCGCCTACTGATTTATCTCGATGATATTCTCATGCTGGCTCAATCCCCCACATTGCTAGTGGAGCAACTACGGACGGCTGTTCATCTTTTGCAACGCCTGGGGTTTGTTATCAACCGGAAGAAATTCCTCTTAGTCCCGGACCAGCAGACGACGTTTCTGGGTTTTGTCATAGATTCTGTCAACAAGACGTTGAGTCTCCCTTCCAGGAAGGTTTCCAAAATTCGTCGGGAACTCCGACGCACCCTGGCCCGCTCCACCATATCCCTCCGGCAGGTGGCCAGGGTGGTGGGCCTCCTATCCTCCTCCATACAGGCCATCTTCCCGGGGCCTCTTCATTACAGAGCCCTCCAAAGGCTGAAGGCCACTCATCTCAGGAGGGGTCTGCAATACTCAGAACTTGTTCCCCTCACAGACGAGGTGCGGTTAGAGATGCAGTGGTGGCTGGACCACATGGAGGCCTGGAACGGGAAGGCCATTTTCGGCTCAGCTCCGGACCTCGTCATAGAGTCGGACGCCAGCAGGGCGGGCTGGGGGGCGCGCTGCGGGGACTCCTTTACAGGAGGAAAGTGGTCTACAGACGAGCAGCGGCTCCACATCAACTGCCTGGAACTCTTAGCCGGTTCCTTCGCCATCAAGTGCTGGACAAAGGACAAAATCAGCTGCCATGTCCTTCTCAAAATGGACAATGTGTCGGCGGTCCGCTACATAGATCACCTCGGGGGCACGAAATCCAAGGTGCTAGCGGACATGGCCAAGGAGTTCTGGACTTTTTGCCTGGAGAACAGCGTGTCGGTGACGGCAGAATACCTTCAGGGAGCTTCCAACGTGGTTGCGGACTGGTACTCCCGAGAGTGGTCGGACGTGAGCCTCTGGCAATTGGACACCAGAGTCTTCCAGAGACTCCACGCCCTTTGGGGCCCCTTCTCAGTGGATCTCTTAGCCTCTCGCCTGGATCACCAACTTCCCAAATTCTTCAGCTGGAAGCCGGACCCTCTGGCTGCGGCCACGGACGCCTTCCTTCAGGATTGGTCGAAGGAGACGGGTTATGCCTTTCCTCCGTTTGCCATGATCATGCGCCTCGCGGCGCAGGTTCGCCGGCAACAGGCGAAGGTAGTTTTGATCACGCCTTATTGGAGGTCGCAAGTATGGTTTCCAGTTCTTCTGGAACTTTCTTGGGATTCTCCAATCCTTCTACCCCGCGCTCATACGATCCTTCGGGATCCCCGGGGAGAGCCTCATCCATTAGTCCTGCAGAATCGGATGCCTCTCATGGCTTGGCGGATTTCCGGCAACGCTGGAGACTCCGCGGCTTATCAGGAGACGCTCAGAACATCCTGGCAGCAGCATGGGCTGACGGCACCAACAAACAATACCGTTCGGCTTGGTCCAGATGGGTGGGTTGGTGCCTTAGCCGAAATCAGGATCCCGTGGGGTGTGAAGTGGTCCACGTCTTAAATTTCCTGGCCTCCTTGGCCACAGAGGGCTTCGCTTACCGCACCATTAATTCTTACAGGTCAGCCATCTCGGCGGGTCATGACCCGGTGCAAGGTAATGCGGTGGGGGAACACCCGTTTGTCTGTAAGTTAATGAGAGGCATTCGCTTATCCCTGCCTCCTTTACCTAAATACACTCAATTGTGGGACGTTAACAAAGTGTTCTCTCTCTTTAAATCCTGGCAGGCCAACAGATATCTGTCTCGCAAAGAGCTTTTTGCGAAGCTAGCCATGCTCCTTTGCTTGGTCTCCTGCCGGAGAGTATCTGACGTGAAAGCTCTTGATCTCCATGGTCGGATTTTTACCCCTCAAGGGGTCACGTTCCACGTTTCCCGCCGCAGTAAGTCGGATTCGAGGGTAATTTCCTACCCGGCTTTTGACAAACATCCAAAGTTGTGTGTAGTGCGTTGCCTCAAGGCTTATGAAAGTATGACGGATGAATATCGCCCGCACGGTGTGAACCAACTGCTGATATCTCTCAGGAAACCCTTCAAGGCTGTGTCTTCTCCCACCATTGCAAGGTGGATCAGATGGGTCATGCAGGAAGCAGGCATTGACATTTCGCACTTCGGTGCCCACTCTGTGAGAGGAGCGATGGCCTCCAAGGCTTTTTCACTCGGGGCTCGCCTCGAGGACATTATCAATGCCGCCGACTGGTCATCGGACTCAATGTTCAAAAGGTTCTATTTTAAACCAGTCATTGATATGGCTTCCCTGGTGGTGTACAAGCTTTGAACAAGCATAATCCTCGCCTCCGGTCCTGCCATAGAATGAAAAATTTCCTAGTAGACACGAAGGAAAGTTTCAATTCTATTAAGGACTCGGAGGCGAGGATTATTCCCACCGGTGTTCCTGAGGTTTGTATCAGTCACTCTTCCTTTACCCTGCTCTATTCCATGGATCAACACTCCGTATGGTATAAGTATTTATCTCATAATTATGTTACGCACAAAGTTGCAGTACATGGGCTTACAGTTTAACCGGTCATGTGTGTTTTCCGGAAGTTAAGTTTCAACGGTGTTATGCATTGTAATTACTATGGTATTTAAGTTCTGATTCATACGGTTGTCCTCTCCCTCTTTCAGGAGCGGAAACACCAAAAACGGATTAATGGAACTCGATAACGGCTGGATGGTCGCAGTCAAGAAAGAGGGCATATCCCAGCATTCCCCGGGCATTGGAGACGTGCGTGGATGCTGATTGGATGGACTTGTTAGACTGACCTTTCCCTGTGGTTCATGGGAAAGAGTTTTTTTCTATTCATGTTAAAAACTGCTGGTGTTGGAAAATAAAGAAAGCAGAGCATAATCCTCGCCTCCGAGTCCTTAATAGAATTGAAACTTTCCTTTGTGTCTACTAGGAAATTTTTCATTCTAATTCCACCTTTCAGGCAACTACTCCTGGGTCCAGAAGGCGAATCACATCCTCTCATAGACCAAGGTCTAATGGTTCTGACTGCCTGGAAGATTTCAGGCGGTAATGGCAAATCCCAGGGCTTTCGCAGGATGCTTTCCAACTCATATCTGAGTCTTGGGCATCCGGAACAAGGACTGGCATGAAACAAATGGGTTCGCTGGTGTCTTCAACGACACTACGATCCCGTTTCAACTGATTTAGTTCATGTAGTTAATTTCCTATCGGAACTCTTTGCTTCTGGCCTAAGTTATAGAACTGGTTTTTTTTTCTTTCCTTTTTTTTTTAATGCCATAAATGTAACAAATATTATATACATGTCATTAGAAGGGTAGACACCACAACAAGAAAAATTTATTAAATAAATAAATAATTTAAAAAAAAAAGAGGTACGAGAATTAAAGACAAAGAGAAAACAAAAATCTTATACCTTTAAAGCCAAGAATAAAAAATATAAAAGAAGAAAATGAAACACCGTCATGGGTAAACCACACCTTGTTGCTCCCATAACTGGTCAGTCCAAATCCGATTAAATTTCAACCAAGAACGCGGTCCCCTAGTTTTAGCCAGAGCAAGTTCCATTTCATAAACCTGTCTAAGTAGAACCCATAATTCATTAACACTAGGACTGCTGGCATCTACCCAGGCTCTAGCAATACATAAACGAGCACAAACAATAACAATAGTTGCCAGGAGATTCCAGTTACTAACAGCCCCACTTCTGATCCCAAGAAAAACTTATTTTGCAGTGAGCTGATAATTAGGGCCCATGAGTGGGCTGAGAACACTGATGACCCCCCTCCAGAATACGTCGAGCTTTGGACAATCAATAAGCATATGCCTAAAGTCTGCCGCATATAGCCGACATTTCGGACAATATGTTTTTTCCGTATTACCAGAAGCCCACTTAGATATAACTGCCGGAGTGTAGTACAGCATGTCGACAGCCCGATGCTGTTGCAACTTTAAATTAACTGATGTTACCCCTTGATCGAGTACTTCCATACTCTCCCAAATGTCCTCAGCGGCTATTTCCACCTGTAAGACCCGGCTAAGTTTAGCCGCGATTTGTACGTTATCATCGCTAGCCCGAGCCAGAAATTTCTGATAGACTGAGCCAATTACCCCCCGACCGGTGCATGTATATATTCCGACCAGTATTCCCGAAGAGTTTAGCAATGTTAATAACTTCTTGCCTCGTAAAAAATAATCCCTGACCTGCAGGTGTTTGAAAAATGTTTTTTGCGAGAGACCAAATTCGTCCTTAAGTGCAATAAAAGAACAGAACCCCTGTCCATCATAAAGTTGGCCGAGTCGGGTAATGCCTTTAGAATGCCAGTCTTTACCAGTACGATCCTGGAATATGTTGGGCATCGTTGTATTGCCCCATAGCACAGTGTATTGATGCTGCGCCGGGATAGAGTATTGCTTACAGATGTCATGCCATTTCCGATTTATGTCTATGATTACCTTAAACTTTACCCGCTTGAAGTAATTGGGGTCAGCGGTTTTATACAACATAAACCCCACTATTGGGCCACAAGCAAGCTGATACGGTAACAATGTTGGGCCGGCTTCCAGTCCGCAGAGCAGGCCACGGAGCCGACTGGCAAAAGAAGCCCAAAAATAGAACTGAAAATCTGGGAGTTTAAAACCTCCTTGTACGTATTTTAGTCTCATAAACTTAAGAGCCCGCCGGGCACGCTTATACGCCCATATGAAACTACCTATAACACTATTCAATTTCTTGAAAGACGGGGGGACGCGTAATGGTATAGAGCGAAACAAATGTAGGAATTTAGGGAGGATATTCATTCTTATAACGTTACACCTCCCATAAATACTTAATGGTAGTCGATGCCAGCTGCGCAATTTGGCTGCAACAGTTTTCAAAAGCGAATCGTAATTTAATTTAATAATATCATTAACCTGACTACAAATGCATACCCCGAGATAAGTTGCACACCGGGTAACACCCAATGTTGTAGGATGGACATCAGATTGAAAATTGATAATTGTCTGGGTCTTGGTGGCATTTAGCTTATAGCCTGAAAAGGAGCCAAATAACTCAGCCTCTTGCATAATGTGTGTGATGGCGTCGGCCGGGTTAGTGGAGTAGACCGCAATATCATCTGCGTACCCTGTAACCTTAAGTTCAATACCATTAAGACGAACCGGGGAAATCTTCTGTTAAGCAGTAAATGCCTGATGTATGGCTCGATATAGAGAGCGAATAACAAAGGTGATGGGGCATCCCTGTCACGTCCCGCGTTGCACATCAAAGTTAGCAGATGTCAAGCCATTCACTTTGATTCTAGCAACCGGCTTCTTGTACAGTTTCTGTACCGCAGAGATGAACCTGAGGCCAAAACCGAATGACTGCATGGTAAGCCATAAAGCCTCCCAGGCCACTCTGTCGAACGCCTTTTCCGCGTCAAGCATAATCTTGCCCATTTGTATATTAAGTTTACTCGAGACGTCGAAAGCCGCGATAGCAGTACCTATATGGACCGTTGTATCTCGTCCAGGAACAAAGCCGTGTTGCTGTGCTGATACCAACTTGTGGATAAAGGGAGCTAACCGGGAGGCCAGAATTTTAGAAAAGATTTTGGCATCCGCATTAATGAGCGATATTGGACGATAAGAGCTTCTATCGTCAGCCGGCTTCCCTTTTTTGGGGAAGACCACAATATTAGTTGTTCTCCATGAGTCCGGCGCATTGCCCCCCTTAAAAATACCCAAGCTAAGCTGCAAATAAACCGGAGCCAATAGATCCTGAAAAACCTTATAAAATTCAAGCGGGATGGCATCATCGCCAACCGCCTTACCCGAGGGAAGGGATTTAATAGCTTCCTCCACCTCAGCCAACAATATATCTTTTTGCAATTCGTCATAGTCAAAGCAATCCATGCGAGGCAGATGACTCGCCTGCAAATATTCAAAGCAAGTGTGTTGACAGAAGGAAGAAGCAGCTGTATTTAAGTCAGCATAATACAGCCTAAATTGCTCCGTTATGTCCATTGGCTGAGTAAATGACTTACCACCCTCTCCTCTAATAATTTTAACATTGGTCCTGGCCTTTTGATCGGCAATCTGAAGGGCTAACACCCGTCCCACCCTCTCTCCATATTCATATTGGGCAGCTTTATGTTTATGATATTTAGAAGCACTCTTATCCACTAAGCCCCTGTTGATTTTAGATCGTATTTTTAACATCTGAAGATAGATTGCCTGTGCACCCGCATCACCAACAGTAATCGCCCCAGCATGTTGACGCTCTAATTCTATAAGCCCTCTCCGAGCCAATTCGGTTGCCTCTATAGCTATTCGATTTTGAGCCAGAATAAAACGTAGAGTTTCCCCCCTAACGAACGCCTTCATACAATCCCAGACACACGAGATATTAGCCGTGCCTAAATTTATGTTTAAATACTCCCTTCCGATATTTGTCACATACTTAGGGTTACTAAGTAGGTGTCTCGGAAATGTAAAGGGCCGGGTAACTTTTCTAGCTCCGAGCTGTCTCTGTAGAGTCAGTATGACAGGATTGTGATCAGAAATGATCTTAGGACAGACCTTCACCGAAGCATTTTCCAAAAGTGATCTCTTGATGAAAATCATGTCTATGCGGGAGTACTGTTTATGTGGGTGTGAATAAAAAGTGTAGCCTGGCAGTGTAGGATATAGCACTCGCCAAGCATCGTCAAGCTGATGAATATACAAGAGCTCCCGAATTGCTACCCTAGTTTTAGACATTCTTGCCCGACTTCTATTAGTGGTATCTATTTTACTGTCCATTATGCTATTAAAGTCACCCAAGATTATAAGATTCCCAGCCCAATAATTCAGCACTCAATTGATCAAAAATCTCAGGGCAATCCAAGTTGGGACCATATACGACACAGATCGTGGCAATGCGACCCGCTATCAACAGCTGGACTATAGCCCATCTCCCCCTGCTATCTGACAGTGTACGTATCACTGTAGTGACTAAGGTCCTTGGTTTCAGTATAGCAACCCCCCTGATAGAAACTGTCTGTGATGTACAAACTAGTGTGTTATAGCCAAACTGTCCCAGCAGCAGCCTATCTTTATATGCTATGTGGGTTTCAGTTAAGCCGATTACTTGTGGTTTCAGAATACAAAGTTCCTCCCTAATTAACCGCCGCTTACGAAACTGATTCAACCCTGCGACATTCCAGCACATAACTTTTAGGTCTGACATTGAATATTATAAAACTCTGACATCTGAATTTGGACATCTACCCTTCTAACTGTTATGGCTTTTTACCCCCCCCCCCCACAACCACCCCCCAACCCCCCTCATCAGCCGATGCAAGGCAAACATTCATCACGTGTACCCTTCCCCTTATCCTAAAGGAATCCACCCCCCCAACCACCCCCAGTCCTTGCTGAAAAGAATCATCCCACCCCTAAGCTGTCGCTGACTGACAGCTTTAGTGAATGCCAACCCAGCCCCCCCATGGCCCCGCTGCCTCCCACCATCCCAGCCTGCCTGCAATTTGCATCAGAGGGGGGGGGAGGGGGGAAAGGCCCCTTAACCCTTTTTTTCCCCCTTCTTTTTTTATTTTTTTTATTTTTATAAACACTCACTGATAGCCCCCCCACTCCTATGCCTCCATCGAGTTTTACCCACCCCCTTTTAAATTCTAGATCTAGAAGAAATAAAGATAAGAAAAATAAAGAGGGGAAAATATTTGAAAGAGCAAGGGGAGAGAGTAGAAAAAAATGAATGAACAGCCAGTCCTGTTGTACTCAATTGCTGTCTTTTCTATGCCAGTGCACTTGTAGCGTCTCCTCCCGCGGCCTCAGCTTGCCATTTCAAGAGAGCCTGTCTGGCCTCCTGTTCAGTATTGAAAAAATACGAACGTCCATTTCTGATAATCTTCAGGCATGCTAGCTCCTGTAAGTAGACTTGTGAGCACACCACTTTAAAAGGATCGATTAGCTGCTGCATCCTCCAACGCCGGTCCATTGTGGACTTAAAAGATCCGAACGCACAAAAATAGTAATGGTATCCAGCTTGACAGGAGACGAAGGGCGTGCCCTAGTATAAATTGCTTGGCGCAGCAAAAAATTGCCTAAAAAAAATCAAAATGGGACGTGGTCTGGGTGTATTGTCACGATTCCCTCGTGGAATAGTAAAGGGTATACGATGTGCCCGTTGAACTTGGGAGTCCATGTCCCAGTCTGAGAGATCAGGAAATGCTTGTTGAAGCAAACTAACAATATATGCCCGCGGATCAGACCCTCCCCTCTGGTATGCCGAAAATACGTAGATTGTGGC
The DNA here is from genome assembly GCA_963921515.1 of Calotriton arnoldi. Taxonomy (NCBI): domain Eukaryota; kingdom Metazoa; phylum Chordata; class Amphibia; order Caudata; family Salamandridae; genus Calotriton; species Calotriton arnoldi. Next base: position 2,490,703 of record CAWUFW010000504.1, read on the forward strand.
GCCGTTGGCGGTTCTCAAGATCCTCAACCTTAGATTGTAAGAAGGCCACTTGAGTCTCGCATGCTTTGGCAACCCCAGCCGTGTTAGTATTAGTTTCTTTCACTAATGCCACCCGTTCCTGCAATTCCGTAACATCAGTAGTTGAACTGTTAATGTCTATAGGTCAGTAATAGCTGCAGGACATTCCTTAATCGATGGTGTCTCGGTGGGACAAAACCTTTTAACAAAAAAGATTATGAGAAGCATGCGGGTTCTTAATCCTCCAACTCCCAAACATACAGCCTTATGGGACGTAAGAAACATAATACAACTTATTTCTTCTTGGGGAGATAATGTTAACCTCTCTCTCAGGCGTATTTCCTATAAGCTTACAGTGTTACTTTGCTTGGTCTCTTTCAGACGAACCTCAGATGTTAAGGCACTAGACGTTACTAGCAGGGCTTACCAGCCTGAGGGAGTTTGTTTTTACCTTAAGAAAAGGACCAAAACTATGTCGTCCTCTATCTTCTATCCTTTTGTTCCTCTGAATGAAAGTTTGTGTGTTGTCAAATGTCTAAAAGAGTATAAAAAGAGAACTGTAAGTCTGAGAGGAGCTGGAACACAACTGTTGATCTCTCACAGATCTCTTCATAAAGCAGTTTCATCTCCCATGCTTGCGAGATGAGTCAAAGAAGTGATGAGTGAAAGTGGTGTCGATGTTTCTATTTTCGGTGCACACTCTCTTAGAGGCGCATCAGCTTCTAAAGCTTTCATGTTAGGTGGAGGGCTCCAAGATATTCTAAGAGCCGCTGACTGGTCGAATGAGAGTATGTTTAAATTTTTTTTACTTTAGACCAATCAATAATGTGATTGACAACGTACTTAGTTCGCTTTAAACTTGGATAATGCTGGCCTCCATGTCATGCCATAAAATTTAGATTTTTCACAGCCTGGTGGGCAGAAAATCTGGATTTTATTAAGGTCACGGAGGCTAAGATTATCCCTCCACTAATTAACCCTCCCTAAGGGTTTTACTTTTTGACATATTGTGTCTCTTTTCTCTTCCAGAATAAGATTTCTACAATTGTTCAAAGGAGTGACTCGTTCCACGTCATAATTGAAGTTATGTTTTGCTGAGTTTATTTTTTCGTTCGCAGCATTGGACAAAGAAGGAAGATGGCTGCGTGCTCATGGACTATATACTGTATTTAGAATGTTTTGAAGTTCTATATTCTCTTCATTGTTACTGCACATTTACACCCATCTTACCTCCAGGAAACTCAGTAGACATTTGGTACACTGCAGTATTACAAGATTTGGACAAGGCGTATAATAATATAATAAATATATGTCTAAAGGTAAATATCTACCATCTAATTTTAACAAAGAACAAAAAAGGGCAATTACCTTTGTCAAAATCCAGAACTAGTAATTAAAGAAGCACACTAAGGCAGCAACATTGTGATCTTGCATATTGAAGACTATCTAAAAGTAGTCAACCGATAACCTGAAGACATCATTTGCTACACTAAACTATCCAACAACCCGACTTTGGAGACCCAAAAAAGACTTACAGGACGCCTATATAGATGGTATAATAAAGGCTTAATTACCATGGAAGAGAAGCAATACCTATACATCAAACATGCAGTAATGGCAACTCTGTACATTTTACACAAAATACACAAGCCAGGTTCCCCCCCCCCCCCCAGGGGAGGCCCAACATAGCAGGCATCAACTCCATCTGTTCTTGACAAGGCAAATGTTTAGACATTGAATTACAACCTTCCATGAAAAATCTACTTTCTTACATCCAGGACACAAAGGATGTCCTAGAGAAATTGGACAATACAGATTGACGACCTGATTACATACAAGCCACAATAGATGTAGTGAGTCTATATACATCAATCAAACATGATGCACTAGAAGCAGTAAGAATAGCACTTGCCACAAAATCTGTGCATGTCCTGGAAAGGAACCAGGTGATCCTGGAAATGCGTGAAATCTGTCTGACCAATAATTTATTCACTTTCAATGGTAACATCTACCTACAACAACAAGGGACAGCGGTGGGGGACAAATTTGCTCCACTATACGCTTGCATCCTCATGGGTGAAGTTGAGAAGTATTGACTCTGGAATGAGAATTTAAAGCATTCAAATGTAGCATCATTTTCTGGGTAAAATGTATTGATGACATGATAATGATATTACAGGGTTCACAAACTATGCTTAAGAAATATATTACCGAATTATCCACCAATCAGTGGGTGATAACAGTAACATCTTCCATTACCAAAGAGGAATTCGAATTGTTGAATTTGATTCTGTACACTGAAAATAATAAATTACACAGTAAGATATCCAGGAAAACCACAGCATCAAATTCCATCCTGCATGATACCAGTTGTCATCTAAAAACCACCATATCCAATGTTCCTAAGGGCGAATACCGCAAAGCAAGAAGAAATTGTAGCAAAAATGAAGATTTCCTAAACAAATCAAAAGACATAACTCATCAGCTGAGTAAGAGGGGATAACAACCTTGAATAAAACAATGAATGATCTAGAGTGCAATGACAGAAGTCAACTTGTACAAAATCACAGGAATCCAAAATCTTCGCAACTGACCATCCCCTTAATAACGGTATACAGCAATGGACATCACAAAATTAAAAAAATCCTACGTAAACAATGGTTATTAGTAACTCACAACCCACAATTACAAGAGGGAATTCAACCAAACCCCCAGATAAGTTTTAAACAAGCACCGAACCTGAGGCAAAAACTCTGTCATTCATTCTTTAATGATGACAAAAGAAAACAAGCACCTTTTTGGACAAACGTAAAGGATTCTACACATGTAGACATTGTTTTAGCTGCAAACTTGGCAAGAACAAAATCACTGCCTGTATGATAAATGGTCGCAAACACCATATCAAGGAATGGATTAATTGTGACAGCACATATTTGGTATATATTATTGTATGTCCATGTAACAAAAACTACATTGGCAGTACCATCAGACCTCCTAAATACAGGATCAAAGAAGATTACCGGAACATCCAGAAATCAGACAAAAAACTGCTATTAGTTTAACACTACGAAAACATAATTTGCACAAGCAAACATTCACTTTTCATGCAGTAGAGAAATTCAAGAAAAATTCACGAGGAGGTGATCAGGCACTGGCACTCCGGAAGCGGGAAAGTGAACTAATCCTAAAATTTGATACAGTCAAACAGGGACTCAACAAGGATGCTGAATTGCACAATTGGTTACCTTGAGACAAAATATATCTTCAGAGGTTACCCCTCCCTCTCATCATTCAAACTGAACAAGAAGGAACCATATTAACATCAAATCATCCTGGAGAGAACAGGCTGTATTTAATATGTTACCAAGGGAAATTACAGCTGTATTTGATCAATTGGCAAAGAGAAATACAACAAAATATGACTCTGACATTAAAAGGTTGTATTTGAGATCGTTTGCACCCCCTTTATTCATCGGAGGACATCCATCTACTGAAAGCTGGATTTTGATTACTTGCAACTCTATATGTACATGAACAAAGAGGAAATTATATTGCATATCAACACCTTACTCTTAATGAAATATTAATATTGGTATCGTATGATTCAATGCAAGATAATATATAATGTTATGGCCTGATTCTGTATGACAAATTATTACAACCAATGTATGTGAATGACGCACAGATCAGTAATATTGCAAATACTTATGGTACTAAAAGATACTCAACCTGTTTATATAGTTAAGCCTGCAAGCACATATTATCATAATGAATGTTCTTTTTCGAACACCACTAAAAACGTGTACTTTGCGGCAGCGCTGTGTAAGGAAAAGAAAGCATGCAGTCCTCACAAGATCTATGAACAGACTCTGTATGCTAAAACTAGTTGCAACCAAAGTACATTAATCACATGCGGACTAGCAATGACCAGATAACACTATTAGTCTATTAATATATATTCTCACCAATTATGCCCCCAAATAACTCTACCAATGTTAGGCACATCATAACAATACCATTTTAAAACATACATCTAAATGTAGCAATCAGTAGGCAAAGGCAGTCTTATTAAACAATATTTATTTATTTATTTATAAAGTTTTATATAGCGCGAACGTGACCCACGAGTGTATCAGAGCGCTTTACAATATACAGTTATTAACCATTAGAAGGTTGAGGTAGTATACAAACATTTGGTATTCGCCATGCCGTACAAAAGAGGTATATTGTAGTATATGGATATCATAGGTGACTAGTATTTCTTAAAATTAAGAGACAATGCAGCCATTTCTAGTAAGTACAGAACAGGTCTTACATTATACAACTGCTCAAAGATGGCACCTGCTCTCGCAAATACCGAATCTCGACTCCATTCAAAGATGGGGATCTCCATTCAAAGATGGGGATCTCCATCTTGTTGAGTGAAGATGTAGCCATTTCTACTAAATGTCTAAAACTAGACATATAATGCGGTTCAAAGAAGGCATCAGTCATTTTTGGGTAATTATATGACATCAATGTGGGACTACATTTCTGTATTCTCCCAAAAAATGCCTCATTTTTATTTATATTTACCATATTCATCTCAATATATTATTCCTATAAATGTATATAGTGCTAATGCAGCACATCTAAGGTAAACAAAATATGTACAGAGTACTGTGTACTGTGTATTCACCATTCAAAGATGGCATCTGCCATTTGGAGTGCTTAGATAAGATTAGAAGTCAACAATGGACTATGCCTCATGTCCTTACACAATGGTCCCTGCGTAGGACGCCGTACACGGACGATATACAGAACAAGGAACGCAGAGACAGTGGTTGAACAGGGCATTTTGCCCAAAACTGGTAAGAATTTCTATCCTGAAGTGACAACTTTCCATGTAGTTAGTACAGACCTGTTGGGCTACCTACTTAGATTGAAGTCCAGCTAATTTGAATACCGAGTTTCAAGGTGAAAGCAATTAGTATAGCTGCTCTCAGATAAATTGCTGTACTTTTTAACAGGCTCAATACTTAAAACCTATTGTAAATGACATTTCTGTATATGAGTCACTTGCCTGATGGTGCTTCTAACAATAAAGACCAGTATACAAAGCACTATATGATATATTCTTATTACCCATTTACGGTTTCGGAAACTGATAAATATAATATCAGGAAGACACGGTACCTCGTATCAAGCCTAACATAAGTCATTCATTTCCTAAGTTAATCACACTTACTTTGCATTAAAAACAAACACTATTGTCATACTCATCCCCTAGGATGACCACAGGACAATTAAAAGCATTACTTTGAACAACGAGCACAAGGACCTTCATGTTCTAAGGTAATTCCGTAAAGAATATTGACTTTGTCAGAATGCCAGTGTTCTAACAAATCCTAGAAGTTCCGTAACATTTATACATATATCATCAATGGATGGATATGTTCATGCACATTAAATTAGCACAATACCACCCTCACATGAGTAAGGATAAATCATAAGGAGCACGAGTATGAAATCTTCATAGCCTGCTGTGGTCTCACTCGTACTGTGTGGCACTATACACCAGGGTTTTTAATTTATTAGATAATCAGTCAACTATATATTTGGTTAATTTCAGCCTTGAGAAAGCCTCCAACCCACAAGCCACTCAAGGAGCAAAACACGTGTTGGTTGTATTTTATATTTGATATATTACCAAGGGAAATTACAGCTGTATTTGATCCATTACCGAGGACAAATACCATAAAATATGACTCTGTGCTGTTAAAAGGTTGTTTTTGATCAATTACCAAGGGGAATTACGGCAAATGTTGATTTATTAGCAGGGAGATATACAGCAAGATACGACTTTGTGATAATAAAATTATAAAAATAAAACATAATCAAAAAACAACCAGATTTGTGAAGTGTGGAAATAGTTGTAGTGAAGATTCTCTTACCATTGACTTGAGAAGCACACCTCTTTTATGAAAATAAATTAAAAAGTGCAATGAACTGCAGGAGATGGAAATGTCATATGTGTGATACATAAATGGTGTGATGCTAAAACTGTACAATTACAGACTGTGTCTATCTGGACCGCACAGAAAAGAACACAATCCTGGGAAATACTCCCTAAAGTAGAGTTCAACTGAATTAAGAGGAGGAGTTATAGATAAGATAGATAATAAATTAAGAGGAGGAGGTGGCGCAATCTTCATAGGAGTGTCATATGTTTCCCCATGACAAATTGCAGAATATTAATATCAAAGGTATTAAAGAGCAGGTCAGAGTGAGTCAGGCCTAAGACTATATATATATATATATATACAACCTTTGAGCCTGATTGAGGGTTTCCTGCAGAGCCAGCTTTCTATCAGTGGGTTAGTACTCTTCACTCAATCCTGAAAGAGCTTGGCTCTATTTCCAAAATTACATTTGATTCTTCCAAACTAGACAGGACTTGGTGCACTTTAGACTTGGGGCTGGCCCTCATCAGAAATGGAGTCACCATTAGATGTATGGCCCTGCCCCCTTCGAGATTATTGAAGAGATAGAAATAGCCTTCAAATTGTAAGGAGACCTGGGTTTCTTTGGGGGGTTCTCCCAGGGACTTTTGTTATTAATTTCACTGCACTCTCTCCTTGTTGGTGCAATAATGCCTTTTTTCTCAAAAGTGTTTAAGTAAATGTAAAACTTGGCTAAATGCTCTCAAACTGAAAATGTTGAGATGTTGTCAATGCTCTACCAAAACCATATTTACCATATTTATTTAACTGAAAGGGAACTAGGTCCTAGCACTCTGCAAGAGGTGAAGCATGTTAATTTGCAGCTGAAATTCTTGTAGCAGTATTCATTACATGTGCCAGTATGAGGGTGAGCAGAACAGTTTCCACAACTGCATCTCTATCTGTGGAAAGCCCCAGGCTTCAGTAATGAGACATTTCCTGGTTTCCAAATATAGGTTATTACCAATTTCCTGTTTTAGTCAAAGGGTGTTTTTTTCATTGAGTTTGATTGGTATTGAGAAGAATCCGGTTTTAATAATCACAGCAGTCTCACAGACTAGTTGATACTCTGAACTTGTTTTTGGGTCTGGGGACAAAGAGGTGCACAGAGACTCACACAGCTCTTTGTTAAGCACATTTCACCACTTTTCTGGCCAACTATATTTTTCAATTGCTATTGTACAATAAAAGTATGTTTAGTTGTAATCCACAGTCTTTTAACATTCATGTTTTTATCTGAACATTGGCCCACTGGAAGTCTGTCAGGTAGACATGATGGGAAGAAACTACTATAATGTAGTTGTCTAAAGTTTGTCAGCATGGTTACAAATCAATTGATTAATTCATTTGAGGAGTTTCACTCTCATATTTTGCAGTTTAAACGGGGAAGCAAATGGTGGTGACAACTTTAAATTCAAAAAATGAATCAGGTTTTCATGGCAAAACTTCCAAATAAAGTAGATATCACTGTATCTGAGCCACTGTGAAAAGTGGCCCCTGCATGGCTTAACCATCACGCAGAGCCATTTTTCTTCAAGTTCAACCACACATACGTTTTCTAGAGGAGGGGATTTCCACCACTCTGAAGTGTCTTTAAATTAGAAATAACATTTGTATGATAAAAATATTATTTGTTGGTGTTATTTTGACACAATTAATTATGAAGGACATGGGTGCCTGTAATCTGCTGTAAGGGAAGGACATGTATTTTCTCCTGCGCAAACTGTCTAATGCAATGTCCTTTGTTAGTTTTCCTAGTTTTATCATTCAAAGACATGACGTTTTATATTTTTTTATTAATGTTTTCCAAGCTTTTAATGGCATTTCGTAATCCGCGAATATGTTTGAGTTTCTTTCCCTCTGCCTTGAGCTCCAGTAGTTGGATAATGATGACTCTTGACTTTTAGGTCTTAATGATTCAAATCTTCCAATCATCAATGCATTTATATGGTCTCGCTTAACAGTGCAGCTGTCACCAGACAATTATGTGAGTATCACCAGGAAAGTGACTTTGGCTCCACCCACATATTGAGAGCTATGAATACTTGTTTTGATTGTGCAGAAGTTGTATGCTTCCACACAAAAAAGTGCTCACTCTTCTCACAGCTCTGTTCATTTTGTTTATTTATGCAGCTACCTGAGCTTGAATGTTTAGAGGCACACATGCCATTGCAATGCTATTAAAGTGTCTTAAATAGCTAGATACATTATGGTGTTTCTCTCTGGCAACAGCACAGATAGGAGCAGGACAGCCATTAACATACATGGATTTGTTTGGTACTATAAGGCGAGAAATAAAAGTCTGTGTTAATGAAAAAACAAGTGGTTCTTGTTTAACTTGGATGCCTACAGGAATAAACCGTGCTGTGCAACAATCGCCATGAAGGTTACCTGTAATTCAGTCCTGACCATCTTCTTCTTCAATCCTAAAAACTTTTCCCACTTGACTGGGAAATGGTACTTACCTATCACTCATTTTACTGAAGTATGATTTCCACGTGCAGGTCCTGAGCCTCCACACCACAAGTATAAAGTTATAGGAGTAAAGGATGCCCCTCTCAACAGGGGACCCACCCACTCACCTGTCCACGTTAAACAGCTTCACCCCTTTCTACCACAGACTGCCACAGGTCCGCTTACCGTGTTGCATTGCCCAACCATGAGACTGTTCCATCTCCTGCCGAATTCTATAAGAGCCATCTTATGAAGTAGTCCAACCAACCAGTGTTGTGAGGATCCATCTGCTGTACTACAGTGAGTACTCCTTCTTAAAACCACATGTAGCATGTAAGGCGGTGGGAGATCACACTCAGCTCACTGGGAGCAGGCGGACAGCAGCACGCTACTACCCATACCTGATCCAGATAAATATATTTGTTCCCTTTCCTTCTGATGCCACAACACCTTTTACATTTGCTTTTCAACGCACACCCCATCCACATGACTGCCACCTACTTTCCCAAGATATTAAAAAGCATTTACTGTTCCTTACCGTGTCAGATATGAATAGTCAACTGTAAAAAAGTTCCTTGAAGTAATCCGCATCCTGAAGACATAATAGCTGGTGGGGAACTTTGCTACATGAGTCAAGCAGCCTTTAAGTCCTTCTAAGGGACGCCCCTCTTCTTTTTTCCGACTCCCCAAAACCAATGCTTTCAACTACGTCCTCTACGACTCACAGAGAACTGCAATGGCTAGTGGTGTTGAGTATCTTTAACAAATACTTCAAGAAGAAAAGTAGGGGTGATAATACCAAACCACCCACCCACGCAAAGTAGGTCAATGACGTAACAAAGGACAGTACTGTGCAGATCAGGCACCCAGACTCTGAAAGAGCCATGACGCCACACAAATGGCAGAAAAAATGCTGTTGGCTACCATCTCCTCCTAAGATGGCTTAGTGGTTGTAATGCTCAACAGGGAATTTATTTCATGGCAAAATCATCGGAAGTTAAAAGACCAGGCTGAAAAATGAACAGTCGCCCAGATTTGCAAGGCAATTACGAAAGGGCAGGCAGCACTTGAGCGTGAGCCATTGTGATTCCTGCAAATGCTAAAAAAACACATGAATTCACCACGTGTATTTGCGGAAGCGCATTTAGAAATTTACAGAAAGGGAGCTGGATGGTAGCAGGGCATGCCCAACATGCCCAATACCGGAAAATGTAGATTTTTCACAGCCTGGTGGGCAGAAAATCTGGATTTTATTAAGGACACGGAGGCCAAGATTATGCACATCTCCTTTATTGCCACAGCTCAGCAGTAACAATGAAGAGAATATAGAACTTCAACCAACATTCCAATACACTATATAGTTCATGAGCACGCAGCCATCTTCCTTCTTTGTCAAGTGCTGCGAACAAGAAATAAACTCAGAAAAAACATGACTTCAAACTAGAAGAGGAACGAATAACTGCCTTCCTTTGGGAACCGTAGACGTTTTATTCTGGAAGAAAAAGAGACACGATAGGTCAAAAGGTAAAAATCCCTAGGGAGGGTTAGTAAGTGGAGGGATAATGTTGGCCTCCGTGTCCTTAATAAAATCCAGATTTTCTGCCCACCAGGCTGTGAAAAATCTAAATTTTATGGCATGACACGGAGGCCAACATTATGCAAGTTTAAAGTGAACTAAGTACATTGTCAATCACATTATTGATTGGTCTAAAATAAAAAAAATTAAACATGCTCTCATTTGACCAGTCAGCGGCTCTAAGAATATCCTGGAGCCCTCCACCTAACATAAAAGCTTTAGAAGCAGATGCGCCTCTGAGAGAGTGTGCACCGAAAATAGAAACATCAACACCACTCTCACTCATCACTTCTTTCACCCATCTTGCGAGCGTGGGAGAAGAAACTGCTTTATGAGGGGATCTGTGAGAAATCAACAGTTGAGTTCCAACTCCTCTCAGACTTACCGTTCTTCTTTCATACTCTTTAAGACATTTGACAACACATAGACTTTCAGTTAGTGGAAAGAAAGGATAGAAAATAGAGGAAGACATAGTTTTGGTTCTTTTCTTAAGGTAAAAACAAACTCCCTCAGGCTGGTAAGCCCTGCTAGTAACGTCTAATGCCTTAACATCTGAGGTTCGCCTGAAAGAAACCAAGCAAAGTAACACAGTAAGTTTATAGGAAATACGCTTGAGAGAGAGGTTCCCGTTATCTCCCCAAGAAGAAATAAGTTGTAATATGTCTCTTACGTCCCATAAGGCTGTATATTTCGGAGTTGGAGGATTTAGAACCCGCATGCTTCTCATAATCTTTTTTGTTAAAAGGTTTTGTCCTACTGAGACACCATCAACTAAAGAATGTCCTGCAGCTTGCTGATCTATAGACATTAACAGTTCTATAACTTAGGCCAGAAGCGAAGAGTTCCGAAAGGAAGTTTACTACGTGTACTAAATCAGTTGAAACGGGATCATAGTGTCGTTGAAGACACCAGCGAACTCATTTATTCCATGCCAGTCGATATGCCTTCCTTGTTCCAGATGCCCAAGACTCGGATATGAGTTGGAAAGCATCCTGCGAAAGGCCAGGGATTTGCCATTGTCGCCTGAAATCTTCCAGGCCGTCAGAACCATTAGACCTTGGTCTTTGAGAGGATGTGATTCGCCCTGAGGACCCAAGAGTAGCTGACTGAAAGGTGGTATTAGAAGTGGGAAGTCCATGGTCATTTCCAAGATGACTGGAAACCATGCCTGAGACCTCCAAAGAAGGGCTATCACCACCATGCTCTGAAGGTACCGGCGAGCGTGTAAGAGAAGACGTGGAAGCATGACAAACGGCGGGAAGGCATATGGCTTTAAGCCCTTCCAGTCCTAGAGGAAGGCATCGACCCCTGTTGCTTGAGGGTCCGGCTTCCAACTGAAGAAATTCACCATCTGAGTGTTCAATCTGTCTGCGAAAAGATCTGTCCCGAAGGCACCCCATTTGTCTTGGATTGTCATGAATTTCTCTCTGTTTAACTTCCAGTTGCTGGAATCCTTGAAATTCCTGGAGAACCAGTCCGCTACCCCATTGTTCAAACCAGGGATGTGTTCCGCTGTGACGGACAGTCCCTTGTTCAAGCAATAACCCCAGAAACCCTTCGCTATTTCCCTAAGACCTTAAGAATGTGGTCCCCCCATCTTGTTGACGTATTTCACTGCAGAGACATTGTCCATGCGCAGCATTATAGAGCATTTCATTGAATTCTGGGTGAAGCTTCGAACCGCAAAAGAACCTGCTAGAACTTCCAAGCAGTTGATATGTAGTTCCTTCTCATCGCGTGTCCAACGACCTCCTGTTGAAGAGTCGCCACACGTGGCACCCCAACCTTCTAGACTCGCATCTGACTCGATTATCAACTCTGGGGCTTCCCCAAAGATGGCTCTGCCATTCCAAGCCTCTGCATTCTTTAGCCACCAAGATAGTTCTTTTCTCGAGTCTTCGTCCAAGCATGTCATCTGAGTGTAAGATAGTCGACTTCAGAGCTTTCGCTTTGAGTCTCTGGAGGGCCGTGTAGTGTAGAGGACCCGGAAAGATCGCCTGGATGGTTGAGGAGAGGAGACCCAGGACCCTGGCTAAGAATCTCAAGGGAAAGACCTCCAAAGATCGCATCTTCCTGAGTTCTTTGCGGAGTTTCTTTATCTTTTCTCTTGGTAATTTCAGTTCTGCAGACACTGTGTTCACCATGAAGCCCAGAAATTGAGTTTCCTGGCTTGGTGTAGTGCATGATTTTTTGCTATTTATGACAAAGCCTAAATGCTCCAGAAGGCGCATAGTAAGATTTGTATGGCGAGATACTGTCGCCTTGGACTGACCCATGAAAGGATATCGTCCAGATATATTATTAACCTTACGCCCCTTTCCCTTAGCCATGCTACTACCGGGCGTAAAACCTTGGTGAAGCACCAAGGGGCTGAAGATAGGCCGAAGGGGAGAGTGCAAAATTCCCAAAGTTTTCCCTCCCAAGTGAATTGGAGGAATTTCCTGTGTGGGGGCCAAATTGGGATGGTCAAGTAGGCATCCTTTAAGTCCAGACGTGTTAACCAGTCTCCCTTTCTCAAGACGTCCCTTAGGAGGTGTATTCCCTCCATCTTGAAATGGTGGTAGGATACCCATCCGTTTAGATTTTTTAAGTTTATGACAGGTCTCTGTCCCTTGTCCTTCTTTTCTACTAAGAATATATTGCTGATGAAACCTGTTTCTGAGCTCTCTATTATAGCTCCTTTTGCTAGCAAATCCCTTACTTCCTGAGATACTAATTTTCTCTGTTCTTGAGAGAAGGTTATCTCGCGAGGTCTCTTTGACTGAAAGGGGGTATCCATGAATTCTATTTTGTAACCCTTGACAGTTTCAACAACCCATGGGTCTTGAGTTACCAAGGTCCAGTTCCCAGAGAAAAGGGCTAGTCTCCCTCCTTCTCATTATAGGGGTATCTGAATGGTCTTTCAATATTCCTACCTGTGGAGAATCCTCTGTTTCTTCTCTCGCCTCAGAATGGTCTTCCCCTGCTTCTTTGCCTTTGAGGGAAGAATGGCTGGTTTCCATAGAAAGAAGATTGCTGGAACTTTGATCCGCGTCCCAGAAAGGTTCTTGAGGTAGACTGGCCACGGGGAACCGACCCTGCATTCTCCCGGCCCTTCCAAAAATGTTGTCTTGGAAGACTTTCTTAATGTCACGCTGCGACTTTTGAATCGAGCTAAAGGCCCTGACATATTTAGCCATGTCGCGAATGAAATCCTCTCCAAAGAGGAGCCCCTTTGAGGTGGGTCCTCCCTCCTTGTTTGCCAATCCTATGAGTTTAGGGTCAATTTTGAGGAGTACGCCCTTCCGGCGGTCATTGGAAATGGCAGTGGTTGCATTGCCAAGGAGGCAGATGGTTTGTTGGACCCATTCACGTAGCTCCTTAGGGTCAATAGGAGTTCCCTCAATGTAGGAGCTTTCAGCCAAGTCGAAAATTTTGGTTAGGGGTCCAATGGTATCCAGGAGACGATCTTGACATGACCTTAGGCTCTTTTCTATACCTTTTCTAGGATCTTTTGCACCCTTTGCTATGAAAGCAACGACCTTATGGTCAAGTTCAGGGGTCATTGCAATCTTGTCTGGAAGAGATGGGCGTGGACATTCAGACCTCAGTCTAGATCTGACGTCTTTGGGAATCTCCCTTCTCAGCCAGAAACTAATGTAGTCTGCTACATGTTGGGAAGATAGCCATTCGGGAGAAAGGGGATGTTTGATTAAAAGGGGGTCAAACATATCCCCGAAAAGGTCAGTAATGCCCATTTTTGAGCCTGAGGCCTTGCTTACCTCGTCAGTGCTTCCTAAAGTTTTCTCCCAGGTCTTCAATATCTGTGTCAAAACCTGATGAGCAGGAGAGATCTATCTCTGCCTCATCTGGTTCGTCACTGTCAGTATGTATAGTGAGCTTGGGGCCTGATTGTTGTCCTTGTGTGATGCCCAAGGCATCGTTCTGGTCACCGCCTGAGAAGCGTGAATGTGCTGCTTTTCCTGTTTTCTTTGTCTTTTTAGCACTTTTAACAGGGTGTTCTGGTGGAGCTCTTTTTTTTGGGGCCTTAACTGCCCCTTCTTTTGCGCCAAAAGTATGCGCAGTACTAGTAGAGGGCCATGCCCTTGACAGGGATTCAATTTTTTTATTAATAGTCTCATTAAATGAGTCCATAACTTTATCCATGGCCTTAGAGACCATTGACTCAATCTTACCTTCTAGGTTAATATCAGGGTTGAGAGACATTATAGGGAAGAGTGTATATCAATTATATCAAACAATCCCCTTCTTTCCTCTTTTTTTCCCTTTTTAAATTTTTTTTTAATACAGTTGATTGTGATTGTATAGAGTTATTAGAGTTATTCCTCAAGTTAAAATAGTAATAATCCTGTAGGAATGATGAAATAGCCCTCAAGGGTTAACCTGAGGGGTTAATTTTTCAATGATTTGTAAGGGTAGGGCGTGTCCGTAGAAATGTCCTGCTCGGCGACGAGTGAAAAACCGATTAAGCAGCAGTAACTGTCAAATGTTGTCTGCTGTAGCTATGGTAACCACGTACATCTCTTGCGTGCGTGGTTGCTTTATAGGGCCTTTCCTTCAATGTTTGTCCCCTCCGCGGTACGCGATTGAAAGCGCACCGTGGTAGGGGAAGAAGGGTTAATGTCGTCCTTACAGGGAGTGCGCCCGGAGAGATGTAGGAGCTGATACGCTCCACCAAATCACAAAAGGTATTTCTTTTGCGGTCGCACAAGCCCGTATGCCCGGCAGTGCTCATAGCGCTGGCAGGGAACGGGAATGCGGCTGCATTTCAGCCCGTATGCCTGTCTCGCGCTCAGAGCGCCGCGAGGCAACGGGGATGCGGTCGCATTGTTTGAAAGGAGGCGAGTTTGAGGAAAAATAAGTTTAACTCATGTAATGAGTTTAACTCATGTTAGGGCGATGCAGGGGGCAAGGGGCAGGATAAAAAGATAAATATGCGGTCGCGTTGTTTCAAAGGACGTGAGTTTGAGGAAAAAATAAGTTTAACTCATGTAATAAGTTTAACTCCTGTTAGGGCGATGCCGGGGGCAACGCGCAGGATAAAAAGCGAAACACAGAGCATTGAAGCGTCGTAAGGACCCAGGGGAAAGCGCTAGATACGCTAAAGATATAAAGAGTTAAGATATTAGTAAACTAAGAAAAAAGGCATTTTTAATCAAGAAAAGACAGAAACAATCGCATGATGGGGTCAATAGGACCCAGCTATGCGATAAGCAGATACAAACAAGCAAACATACGCACTGCATAAGCACGATTAAAAAGAGGGTACTTATCTTTGTGAGCAGCAGCAACAAAGAAGGAAGATGGCTGCATGCTCATGGACTATATAGTGTATTTGAATGTTGTTTGAAGTTCTATATTCTCTTCATTGTTACTGCTGAGCTGTGGCAATAAAGGAGATTTGCATAATGTTGGCCTCCGTGTCATGCCATAAAATTGATTATTCAATACAGGCTGCATGGTAATTACTGTCTATCCCAGCACTAAGAGTGCACTTGCACCTGCCCACTGTGCTTTTACTGCACTACTGTGGTGTTGCTTGAGCACAGATTTACATACACACGTCTACTTTTTTTTTTATCTGACCCACCAGCTGTCTAATATGCGATGGCCTACTGTAGACTATTCCAAAAACGTGGCGTGAGCATCGGCCGAAAGACTGGCTTACCATTGATTGCCTGTTATCACCCTTGCTCGCTTTTTATTGGATGGATTTCCTTGTCCATCTTGTGTCCGTCTTCCCCCTTCTTCTGTTTTTCTCTTCCCTGGAGCATAGCCGCTTTACTATCCTTTTGACTGGATGACTTGTAACCTTCAAATGTTCACATTTAGAGAATTACTTTTTTCTTTCCTTTCAGCACTCCACGAGAGTGCATGCATTTTCCAGCTCTCTCCCTCATGTACTGATTCCCTACCCCAAACACCCATCCCACATGCTCTGTGTTGCTCCATCATCCCTCCTCCCCTTAGTGTTTTTTTTCATTCTTTTTTTGGCCTCAAGTTCCACTCAACGTTACTTCCCCCTCATCCACTCTCACCAACTGCTTCTTCTTTGCTCCCCAGCTACAGCTTTCAATCGCGTACCGCGGAGGGGACAAACATTGAAGGAAAGGCCCTATAAAGCAACCACGCACGCAAGAGATGTACGTGGTTACCATAGCTACAGCAGACAACATTTGACAGTTACTGCTGCTTACGGGCCTTTTAAAAAATATATATATATTTGTTACAGGGCTTGGCAGCAAATTGCTGCCGGGCACCTCTGACGCACAAAAAGCAATTCCACATTATTCAAATTTCATTTTTTTTATTTATTAACCCATATTTGATTGCTCAGTTTTTAAAAACATGCTACCTGCATCATTTATTTCGTAGGTGCGCATGCATGATGACGCATGCACGCATACGGTATCACACATATGCACAACTATGAAATTACGCTGCCCCCAGCAATGGCCTGGTCATCTTGCTTTTTAGGTCTCGCCCTGAAAGCCAGCGCTGGCTCTGGGCGAGACATTTTGTAGTGTGGGCTTGCAGAAATGCGACCACAACTTTTGGCTGGCCTAAAGCTTGCGTGCATGTGCGCGTGAACGCGCGCAGCCGCCAACTGCCTTTCTTATCTCATACAGTTAGGAGCCGTCATGGCTCATTAAGTGCTTTCGCGCGCAGCGCGCGCGCACACAACTCCCTCCGCCTCTCTCTCCCGCTGCAGCCCCCATCTATGCATTCCGCGCCGCCAATGCTTTTTCCCTCCTGCAGCTGCTTTCACTTTTGCCGCCCCTTCCTCTCACCCCTCTCCGCCGTTTGTCATTGGAGTGTGTATTCACATGTCTCTTCTGTTTTTATGTTTTCTTTTGTGTCTCCGCTTCTGTTTTACTTAGTGTGCGTGCCGTGTCTCTGTCATTTTCACTCTGCCCATCTGTGTCTACGTCTCTTTTCTGCTTTGCCCCTCTTTCTCTCCCTTCCACTGCCTCTCCCATCCTGCTTGTTTGGTAGGGTAACGAAGAGATTTAATAGGACAAAGGCAGGTAGCGGACTGCAGAGAGAGATGGCCACAGGCTATTAGCCTAAAATTTCTGCTTGACAGATGGAACTGCTTAGAGACTATCATGCAATGTTTGGGGATTTTTTTTTTCCCTCAGACTTTCCGTCTGATCTGTTTTTCACAGCCACTTTCAACAGGCATGTGGCGGAAACACTACTGCGCGCGAGGAGGCTTTGCACAGAATACCTTGTGCAGGGTTTTACAGAGGCAGGGGGTGCAGTGTCAGATAGCGCCTCAGCTGAGGTGGGAGCAAGAGTCCAGGAAAATCCGATGGCTCCCACTCCTTATATAACTAAACACAGAAGCTGATGACTGCGAGCGCCTTGACTTCACAGGTAGCGAGACAGTGTACATTAACTGGAACCTAACATAGGTAGAATATTTTTTAAACTAAAGTTTGCCAAGAAACGCAATCCGGCGTTTCAAAAGCGGTAACATTGTCCAGATAGTTTATTTAGCACCTGCAACTGCTTTCTATGTACAGCTTGCGACTCACGAACTGGAACACTGTAGGGCTGACTCACCCTTTCATCATTCTGAAGTGATTCCTGAATTCATTAGATGAGGACCTTGGGATAAATATGATATCTTAATTTTTGTAGTACTACTAAGAAGAAAATTTACAGGAGCGAGTGCTGGATCACAAAAACAATTTATTATAATTTCAGTTTACACAATATATTTTTAGGTAAAAAATAAAAACATACTGTACAAATAGCCAGCAACGCTGCAGTAAATAACTAGTAGTGATTTAGCTCACACAGTGTGTGTTCCTTCATTGTTATTAATGCCTTATGTTTTCCGAGTAACTTTAAACAAGGTCCGTGACACAGCCAGGATTGACACGTTGGATATGGCAGCTGCGATTCTACCGTGATTTATTAAAGGAAAAGGGTGACGCTTATTACGAGTGGTAATAGGTCTTCTTCTTCGTCTTCTTTTCATCATCATCATCATCATTAATTATTATTATTTTATTGGTTGCCTTTGCACAGAATTATATTAGAAAAAAACAATTTATTTGCGTGCTTTGAAACTTACAAGCCAGACGCCCACTCTTTTGCCTTTCACTTTAGTAATAGAAGAAGACATTCTGAGGACCAAAGCGCACGTTTAGCAAAATACAGGAAATGCTGCTATAAACACATATATTTTCCTTTCTGCATGTTTCTCTCCTGATTGCTGACAGATGCCTTTTTGGATTACAGCGTCGCCAATCAGGGCTTTGACGAATCTGCTTTCATATTTCAGTTATCAGCACTTTATGCTTGAAAAACAACTCGCATTTAACACAAAAAGCACGAACACGCACGCACGAGGGGTTGACACAGATTTCTTACAGCGCTGAGAGGCGATGGACGTGTAGTACAGTATATTGCTTGTATCATTTGTTATTATTTGCCTATGAGTGTCTGAGTTTGCTCCCAAACAACCAGTTGCGGCTTCTAACAGGGAGGAGGTGTCTGGGAACACTTCCTCTTACTGTACTGGAAATGAAGCCACCTTTTCTGGTACAGTATTGACTCATTCATGAGACTGAGGGACCGGTTGGCCAAATAATCTTAGGCAAATTGATCTATCCATTCAATTCTGGGTATTGAAATGGATGTGCTCAGGTGGGAATTCCAGTTAACCAGTAACAACTGGCTTCTTCTGGATTCTGTTGTGGCCCATGAGGTTTAGACCATTACCTTCTCATCACTTTTTCATCCCAGTCCTTAAGTCATGAGGAGTGTCCACACCCGGAGACAGTCAGCCTTCTGCCTATCTAAACAAGCATTGGCATAGCCAATAGGTCTCGCCTTTGGGACCTTATAAGTATTTAATTATGCAGCACAATATCCTTGGTGCAACATCAACTGTTGCATGGCTAAACACTTATAATGTCCCAAAGGCGAGACCTATTGGCTATGCCAATGCTTGTTGAGCTGGCGGCCGCACCCGAGTACTTCACAGGTCTTTAAAAGACCATTCACTTGATAACGAGGGTTTGTTGTTTTTCACCCCTTCTTAGAGCCCCTGCATCTCCACTCTGCCTATTGCTGGAAGAATTAGCCTCCCCCTGAAATTTGGCTCTAATTGCGCATCTGCCTCTGACCCACCTCTAAAGCACACATACTTCGTACTCTTTGGCTGCCTCTTGGAGTGCCATGTGTACTGGTTTCACCCCTGACCCAGCTCTGTAGCACACAAACCTTGTACTCCTGGGCAGCTTCTCGAATGGGGAGAACCGTGTGCTGCTTGTGATCACGTGACTTGCTGCAGACCACACAGATGGGCTCCTGGTCATCTTCACAGAACAGTTTCAGTTTCTCTTCGTGTTCTCGGCACAGATTCGCCTCCTGGGGGGCGGCACTCTGTGCCTGAAGCTGTTTGGAGATTTCCCCCACGTTCGCCAGGTGCCTATTGGGCCGGAGGGTTTTACTATGAGATATTTCTCGGCACTGAGGGCAGGGGAAGTCTGTCTGCAGCCCCTCCCAGCACCGAGTGATACAGGACAGACAGAAGGTGTGTCCACACTCCACAGACACGGGGTCTGTGAAATATTCCAGACAGATGGAGCAGGTGGCCTCCTCCTTCAGGCTCTGGACAGGAGCTGCTGCAGCCATGTTCCTGCCCGAGAGGAAGTGGTGAAGTTTCGTTTCGTAATCGTTTCTCTCAGCTTTTGAAGTGGGAGTGTCTGTCTCTCCTTCCTTACACGCCCTCCCTCTGTACAGAACAGCTGGTAGTGTCTGCAGCAGAAAAAGAAAAGGGAGTGTCTGGATAAACTGGGTCGTGTGCAGCAGAGTTGAACTGTCTGCCTTTAACCTAGGAGAGCAAGGAGTGTCTGCAGCGGAGCTGAGATTATCAATTTATGACCTCGGATTGTTTGTATCTCAGCTGGGAGTGTCAACAGTTTACCTGGGAACATACGAAGCTGTACTGGGGGTGCCTGCAGGTGTGTAGGCCAGGCCACTGAGGTACAGGGGGCATCTTTTTGGAGCCACCCAAACTTTCATAGGGGCCCCATTCAGTCCAATGCCTCTGAATATCCGTCAGGTATGGGAAACTCGGGGGCCCTCTTTACATTCTGCAAGTGGGGTGCATAATTATGTGTAATGCCACTGGATGTCGGCAGGTGACCCTACATTGTTTGAGCCTGTACTTGGGGTGTCTGCAGATAACAGTAGAAAGTTCGAGCCTGTACTTGCGGTGTCTAAGATAACCCTAGAATGTTTGAGCCTGCACTTGGGGTGTCTGCAGGAGACACACGAATGTCTGAGTCTGCACTGGGGGGCGGGGGCGTCTGCATCTTGGGGTGCCAGAGTGTGTGCTGTGACTGGAAAGGACTGGAACACATTTGTGAAAATGTAACGTTCACCCAAGAGGACACCTTGGTGCTAGGAATAAAACTAACTTAACAGAGAAAACAGGCATCAGGAGGTGGGAGCGAGTGCAGCAGAGCAAGGAGTGACTGCCTGTGCGCCGGGAGTGTCTGATTGTTTGCAGTGAGCGCCACCATCATGAGGTCTGCATCAGCTCTGATTAGTGACACCATGTCACGTGACACCTTTTTACAGTCTTGACCTTTTACTGAACTGTACCTTGCACGCTGGGATAGAATGTGGTAAAGCAAAACTACAAGTCCCAGAATGCAAAGCAATGTTAGCTAAAAGGTCAGGACAGGCTGACAGTGTCTTGCTAGGCATGGGGTGTCTTCACAGCTCTGGTTCCGAGTACCTGCCCCTGTAGAGTGAGGGTGTCAGTGTCTGCAGTCTCTGCGCTGTGATCGGAGTGTCTGCGACTGAGATGAGAGTTCCTGCTTTCAGCCTGACTGCCTTCCCTGCCTCTACCTGCACTCCAGCATCCAGCGGGCATTGCGGCAGGAGCCGATAGAGTCATCTGAAAGCGCCTGGAGGTGATATAAAAACAAGCGCGGACTCCCGCAGCGCGGGTCCCTCTTTCAGCCTGCCTGCCTTCCCTGCCTCTACCTGCACTCCAGCATCCAGTGGGCATTGCGGCAGGAGCCGCTAGAGTCATCTGAAAACGCATGGAGGCGCTATAAAAATGAGCGCAGGCTCCCGCAGCGCGGGTCCCGCTTTCAGCCTGCCTGCCTTCCCTGCCTCTACCTGCACTCCAGCATCCAGCTGGCAGGAGCCGCTAGAGTTATCTGAAAGCGCCTGGTTGCGCTATAAAAATGAGCGCGGGCTCCCGCATCGCGGGTCCCGCTTTCAGCCTGCCTGCCTTCCCTGCCTCTACCTGCACTCCAGCATCCAGCGGGCATTGCGGCAGGAGCCGCTAGTCATCTGAAAGCGCCTGGAGGCGCTATAAAAATGAGCACGGGCTCCCGCAGCGCGGGTCCCGCTTTCAGCCTGCCTGCCTTCCCTGCCTCTACCTGCACTCCAGCATCCAGCGGGCATTGCGGCAGGAGCTGCTAGAGTCATTTGAAAGCGCCTGGAGGCGCTAAACAAACGAGCGCGGGCTCCCGCAGCGCGGGTCCCGCTTTCAGCCTGACTGCCTTCCCTGCCTCTACCTGCACTCCAGCATCCAGCGGGCATTGCGGCAGGAGCCGCTAGAGTCATCTGAAAGCGCTTGGAGGCGCTATAAAAACGAGCCCGGGCCAAGGGCGGGCCCGTCAACGCCCGTCTGAGCCCGAAGGAGGCTGGGCTGGGCCTACCCTCTAACAACAGGCCCCCTCGTCACCACTCTCAGACTCAACTAACTCCAGGTACAGCAGTGTTTCCTTACCTTCTGCCTGTGTGATCTGAGACTTGTAATTATTCACCTGGTGGTGACGCACAATGCTAATCCAATCATGAGTAACCCAGCAGTGAATAAATGTAAGGGAGCCAAGGGGACATTGGATGCCTTCATCACGAGGGCGGAAACATTACTTTGCCATGAGATTGAATTAACGGAGAGGCGGCTTTCCCTAGATCCTTCATCCTTGCAGAGGCGCTCCTCACTAGGCATGCATATCCGGGGTTGTATAACCCAACATCAAACTTGTTCACTTCCCATGATTCAAGGGAGAGCACCAGTTACCCCGGATACTTCGGTCCCCGCACAGGATGAATTAATAGCATCACACATGGAAACTCCCAGCGGGTTTAGTATAGCCTCTAGGACCCGGACTTCCAATCTCCCCTTAGTGGGCACGAAGGCAAAGGCACCTGTGAGCCGCAAGAAGGGCGTGGGTCCCCAGAAGTCAAAACAACAAAAGGGGCCTCGGTGCAACCATGTGGTGGCGACCTGTTCCATTGGCACTCAGACTACGGACGTCCCCCCTTCAACGCCGTTCTCTATTCGGGAGGATAAAACTGCTACCATGATTGCTGGTGTGACTGCCCTGGACACTGCTCTTGAACGGATCAAAGAATCGCACAGACAAAAACTTTGCTCTATTGCATGGTCACCTAGAGCACTTGGACGGTGCAATGATCAATTTGTCTGGACACATTGAGTCCCTTACTACCCCTGAGAACCATAAGGCCTCGAGGGAGGGCCTAGGACCTGACAATCTCCCCAATCATCATAAGTCAGCCCTGGTTCCTCTAGAAAAATTGCTGGCTATGACATCTGTTATTGAGGACTTGTTGAGTAAAGTACAGGGTGTAAGCTCAAATAATACCTTGCAAATTTGCCCAGGAAGTGTATCAAACGACGGTAGGGTAGCTCAGTCCTCCCTGGCTGATATTTCACAACCGGTTCCTGGGGAATGTGTTGGTTCTAAGAGCATTCCCAATTTAAACCATAAAAATGTGCCATCCCAAACAGGGCCTAGAGGTTTTTCACCGTCGCCCAATCCCCGTGTAATTCCAAGGGAGAGGGAAAATGGGGAGGAGGCACTCTTAAGCTTGCCGCCAGAGGCTACTCCCTACACAATAATATTGACAAATGTACCGCAACTTACTTAAAGTCAATCGAATCCTGGAAGTCCTTAAGAAATAAGGCCCTTTGTTGGCTCGGATCTAAAACTGGCCTAGCAGATACCTTATTCAGGGAGTTTAAAATGGTGAGAAGAGTGGGATGGGTGGGGAAAAGAGAAAAAACGCTTTCTGGAGATTGCGTTGTCCTTACATTTAGAATGCCAAGTTTGACACAAGGGATTCTGCGTAGACAAGGCTCCAATTATGTGACCAAACATGGAATAAATGTACTGCCTCTGGGCTATTTTTATCCTCCAATAAATTACAACTCCAACGTAACACAGCAGAGTTATACTCACCCCATGAACCACTCCTAATTCAGTTTACCTCTGTTTAACAGATTTGATATGCTTTCTTCTTTGGAGGATAATGATTGACTCGTAAATAGAAGCAACTATGTGGCCCAAACACAAATTTCCAGAAATAATTCACCTGGCCTAACTTCGCCATGCATAGTGCCTTTGGCTAATGTCCAACAAGTTGATGCTGAGGTGGGAGATACTCCTGTTGACTCCAATACCGAGAATGGAATATCCCAACAAATTATAAATACCTCCCACGCATGTCCATCTAATAGTTATGGTCATCATCTTAATGCTTCTATTGCTGACCTTCCCCAAACGATCGTGCAGTGGCGGCTGGTGGAATTTGAAACTGGTGAGGCGTATGCAGAGCGAATCAACGCATGCGAGCGAGCGCAGTGAGCAAGCCAGACGGCAATAAAGGGGTTCGGGGGGGGGGTTCTCCCCCCGTGAAGAATTTTTTTTAAAATTGGCATCTTTTTGGTGCGATTTTCAGCACTATATCTGTGATAAATGGACTAAAAATTCAATAGTTCAAGGCATTGATAAAAGAAAACAAACATTATTTCAGAGAATTTCTGGGTTGCCAAGCAAGTCTGACTTCTGAAGAGGGTTAGGGTACTAAGCAAGACTGCTTTGGCTCTACCCTTTCCAGTAGAAAACACTAGTTAGTGATGTGAACAAGTTCAATGGACAAACCTGGGGTCTAGGGAGAGTCCCTCTCCTGAGAAAGAAATTTAAAAGATTGGCAAATGGTGCATTTTAAAGCAAATGAATGCAGCGATAAAGCAAGGCTTATTAAGCAAGTGGGAACGTATAGTCTTGAAATATTAAACACATTAAAAACTGCCCCGTATCTTCCTGCATTAATTTGTTCAACCGTTACTGTAATATGTAAATTGTTCTGCATGACAACTTTAGCCCTTTAAAATGTATGCTTAGCTTGCCCAGTGTCTTGCACTGCATGCAGCATTAACTTTGGAAAAATATGCTCTAACCAGACTTCGGAAGCACCCACAGCTGCTGGCTGTAACCAGTCATATAGAAATATGTGCAGACAGGTCTTTAAGTGAGATGAAAAAAGTGGGTGCTCCCTATAAAGGAACATGCCAAATACATTTCTGTGATTCCCATAGTGTGCCATCAGACCGGTATTTTGGTTTCTCTCTGAGATGTAATTTTATCCAGATAAATGGCACAGCAACTGACATACGCCTAAAGCCTGTCAGTATGATTGGCTTTGTCACTGGGTGTTAGCTGTTTAAGATAAATGAGTAACAACAATGATTTCTTATAAATAATTAACATTGAAAATGTTTAAATTCTGAAATAGTGAGTCTGTGAATTAAATAGGATTGAGGCCTGTGGAAGGAGTTTTGGCCTTCAATTATGTTTGCTTTATGTTAGATATGTATCCTCTTTTTCTCTGCATATCTTGTCCATCTGCACATCTTCAACCCCCTCTCTTTCCTCTTCAGCATCCTCTTTTCACTCTTTCCCGAATGCCCTTCCTCACATCGCTGTCACTTCACCGCCCCCCAACATGCACTGCACTCCCTCAAATATAAGCACCTTAATTTCTCTTACTTTGGCCTTGCAAATATTTTGACATCAGTGTACCCTCTTCACACACATTTCCACAAAATCATGGACCGTGTTCATGAGGTTACTGGAATCAGCCACAGGCTGGGAGTGGCTTACAGGACCCATTCCACCCTGCGGACAGGTGACAAGGACAGGATGTGCACTGTCGGACTCTGCAAAGAAATGGAACAGACTCTGGTCTGTTTAATATTGGAGAGGAGTGCGCACTGTTTTCCTCAACAGTGAAAAGGAACCTGGACTGCGTAATCCATTGATAGAAAGGATACAGACATGGTTATGCTCCGGAAATGGAACGTGTGCACACAGTTGTGTTTCATAAAACAAATGAATGGACGCTGTTTTATTAAGTAATAGAATGGAATGTGCACTCTTTTATATAGTAATAAAGAGAAACACAGACTGTTGTAGTCAATAATAGTCATTTACAGTGCTTCATTTTGTAACAGAATACTTAACTGCAGATTCGTTTTCAGTGCTTAGTGAAACAAATGAATAGTCATTTATATTGCTTAAGGTAAAGAACAGTGCTTCTTTTAATTACTGAATAAAACGGTGCTTAAACCAACGCATACCGCTTTTAAAGTACAGAAGAGTACATGCTTGTTTCAGTGCTATAAAGAGACTGGACCACCGTGCCCTGAACTATGTTAAGCATTAAAGAGAGGAAAGATCATCGTTTTACTGTGTAGTGGAAAGAAATGTGTCATCATGTAATAATTAATGAAACAAAATGTGTTCTATTTAATGATATCAATGAATCTGCATTGTTTAATTCAGTAACGAAGAGGTCCTCGTACTATTACAATCAGGAACGAAACGCAATCCACACTGTTTCATTCTGTAATGAATAGGATACTAGGGTAAGAGGAAACAGGAGCGTGTTTTAAGGGCATCGGTGTAAGAAGGATACCTCTTTTAAGTATGCTCCCTAACAACGGCGGTCTCAAATGCCGAAAAGGTTTCGTTTTCCCAAGTCAACAAACAGCTGCACAAATCAAAAACAAACAAAAAAAGAACTCCGCCGAGTTATTTGGGATAATATGGTTCCTGCGCAACTACGTGTCGAGAATGCTAGTTCTAGTCGGCCCTCGCTGCTGAGGGTGCTTGGCCTCTGTCAGACAGCTAAAGCGCTCTCTTCCAGGACGAAAAACAGCTGAGGTCGCAGGCGCTGTGACTTGCTTTCTTCTTGTCCATCATACAGTGCTCTCCGCAGGGCTGTTTCTACCACTAGGCAGGACTAGGCGGCTGCCTAGGGCGGCAAAAGGTCGAGGGCGGCCGGTGGCCGTGGCAAAAGTTAAAAACATGAGTTGAGTTCTTTACTCTCTTCTGACTTCTGAATGAATCCGAATCTACCAGGTAGCGTAGCGCGGGCGCGGCTCGCCTTCAATTAGAGACCGTCAACATGACCAGGGTGACGTGACAAGAGGTCACGTTCGGCGCCACGGCGGCCGCGGGGCTGTGCCTATGCGCGCGCAGTTGGCAAGTGGAGGCAGAGCAGAGAGAGTTACCGCGGCGCGAGCAGAGAGAGTTACCGCGGCCCGCCTGCAGGCCTATCAGGTACCGGGGGGAGGCCGGGATGGGATCCGGGTCGGCTGGCAGCGGCAGGCAGGGTAGATCAGATGGATTAGATGTAAAAAAATATATAGGGGGCTAATTTAAGGCCTGGTCAGTTAGGTCCTCCTGGCTAAGTAAAGTACGACTCGGTTTGCTAATGTTCTTTACAACACGCTTTTGGCGACGAGTGGCTCGAGCCCATTTGAGCCCTGAACAGCATCTGAACAACCGTTTGTTGGCTTTCATTAACGTTACATTCAGGCAAGTGCACAGTTCGGCATTTCTTTACCAAAGCTGCGGTGCGGATCAGTGCGGGACTACTTTCAGGCAAGTGTGGCATTTATTTGGGCAGTGCAGGACTATTGTTAGGCTTTGACTGCCTGTGCGGCAGTTGGGGGGCCCCAGGCCTATGCGTGAGCTGACTCTACAGGCAGCATTCAGGGATGTCAGGGCTACGCACATGCTGCTGGTGTTGCCGCTCTACTTACTGTTGGCTCCTACCAGTGCACGTGGTGTTTGCGCGAGTGACAAACTCAATCAAAACTTTTGTCAAAGGAAACTCGACAATTGTTAGATATGCCAAAAAGATATAGTTTCCCATGAATCCGTAAGACACACAACCTAAACTAAAGGTCCCAGAAGTAAAACAAACATGCTCTCACGTGATAATCACTGACTTTCATTTCTAAGAGATTGTGGGGAAACCGCCAGAGCTGCTGACTTTAGAACTGGGAAACAGGCCGAGTCTCAGCGTCGGCTCGGCAGCCTGTGATTCTGAGCAAATCGCTTAGTCTCCATATGACTTAAAAAAACTAAAATGAATGTTTCCTTGTGTAATATAACTGGTGCTCATGTAAAAGCGCTCCAATACCTTTGGGCCAAGTTCGCGCTATATAAAACTGCTAAAACAAATACCATTGGTATTAAAGTTTCCTGAAATACATGCATTGAAGACTGCAGATAGACACACCACGAGAGATGGTCCCGGGTGAGAAAGTCCATTTTGGATTTTTAAAAAGTACAACAATGGGTTACTCCTCTGTTGGGGCAGCTGCTCCTTAGAAGTGGGTTTGTCAATATTGTCTAGGAACAGAGTAACCACAATGACGGGTATAGACAATGTCTGCATTGAGACATATAACGTAAATGTAATATATACTGGAAGCAACGGTAGAAAAGAGATCATTAGATATTGCCGAATGTAAATCAAATGGATTACTAGAGGAAATGGTTTATGAAAAAAGGCAATTTACTTAAAAAAAATTCTGCTTATTATTTAACTTCTTTGCCAACTCTATTTAATAAAGTGTATAACTAGTATTAAGTGTCTGCTCCCGGTGAAGCCCCAGTTAGAGCAATCTGCTGAGTGTGGCCCTTTTTACAATCCATGAAATTCCTTTTGATAGATCTCCGTGGAAAAGCAACTGTTATATTACCCTGGCATATTACCCTGGCTTGCAAGTGCCTTTTAGGAGCCTGCAAAATCAATACAGTCCTGTAAATAAAAGAGAGCTGGGAGCCGCTGCAATAAAACTATACCCTTGGGAGCCAGAGGAGGTATTTTTAAACCACCAAACTTGCCTTTAGAAATGAATAAGCCATTGATATTGGTGAATTATCAATAACCCGGCATATTTACTCGTGTAGACCAGACTTTGAACCGAATCTTGGGATGTTTGACGTTTGATGGCGAGGATTTCCGAAGTACCACAGAACTGGGCTTCTTCTTGTAAGCAACATTTCTAAATCTGCACGTAGGCTCCATTGTGAATTTCTCGTCCCTTCCATTGTTTCTCTACGTTAGTCAAATACAAATGCAGACATTTATAGTAATTATATTTTTTTATTTATAGAGTTTTTTATAGCGCAAACTCGACCCAAAGGTATCGGAGCCCTTTACATAGATGGCAAAGTCTTAGTTACAAGAGTTAAACATTATGTAAATATAAACAGGTAGTAGGCACAATATATAGCCACAATATACACAAAAGGTATAAGATAAACAGTAGTAGTTGCACGAGTTACATGTTGAATAAATGTATAGCCACAATATACATAGGAAGTATACAGTAAACAGTAGCAATAGCTCGAGTTACATATGGAGTAAATGCAGTCATAAGGAGTAAGCACAGATACATAGCAACAGAGTTTATGGGACGTATATGGTGAACAATATGAAAAGTGGTCCGTAAGGTTCTGAGGTAGTTACGCCAGAGTGTGTTGACTTGGGAAACAGTGTATGCAACATTGTGCATAGGGGTATTCGATAAACAGTAGCAGTTGAAATAGTTACATAAGGAGTATATGTCGGTACATGGGGTAAGCTCAGATACGTGGCAACAGAGTAAGCTGGAGGCATGAGATGGACAGTAGGAGATGTGGTCTGTATAGGTTTGAGGTAGTTACGGTAGGGTGTGTCAGCTTAGACCGGCGCGGTGGTTGAGGGATGCTTTAGGTTCTGTTTTCTACAGCTGTATGCCTGGAGGGTTGTGTCTACAAGTTTGTGTTACTGCAGTCATTATAATATATGTATTTCACAAATTGAAACGACTTACTCATTATATAACACCTTGTTAAAAAAAAATCCTTCATCCAGGACAGCTGACACTTAGATAACCGAATTAAACACGTTAATCAAATGCATTGCTCATAGATGTTTGGATCCTATGCTGCCCCTTATCTAAACTTTAGTGCTTATGTAATGGCAGGAAGACCTTAAGCTGTTTAGACCTGCCTTTGTGCCTAATTACATCCGAGGAGCCCTGCTGGGATTGAAAAAGGTAATTTGGAGTCTGCGCATCTTTCATTGGGTGATCAGTATTGTTGTTTCAGAAATGAGTCATGACCCAATATTTTATGAGGTTGCTCTGGTGTTTGCACTTCCAAAAAACACGTGCAGATTTTGACAGTCAGTGGCTCTTGTGTAGGTCTTCTGTAATAGTTCTCCCATTTAGGCCATAATTTTGATTGCCCGGTGCATTCCTGCGGGTCTAGTGACGGCAGTTACTGGGCCTATTGAAACTGAGGCCCAGTTTTTTAGGAGGGCATCCTAAAACCTAGTGTGAAATACTGGAGATAAGGGCAAAAGCTGCAGAGAAAAACTGAAAAACAGACCGCTTAAATAAGTAAAAAATAGACTCATGAAACTGAAGAGAGAAACTTTTTCAAGGATTTACAGAAGGAGTGATGGTTGGTGCTGCGCCTAAGGGAAGGTGGGAGAGTATTCCAGTGTTTTGGCTACCAGGTAGCAGTGGAAGAGCGTGTGCCTGTCTAGGTTTTCTGAATTGCAGGGAGCCAAAGTAGATGGTGAGAAGCATAACCGAGGATATGAGAGGGAACATATAGCAAATAGCCTCTAGAAGTAGAGGGGGCAGTTTTTCTAGACCTTAAGAATTGAAGGGGAAATGAGGAGCCCGGATTATAGTTACTGGGAATCTAAGGAGCCAAAGAAGGTTCCTTGAGGAGTGGGACTACCATGAACAGTGCTTATTTAGTTATTTATTGTTTGATGTGTTTTTTGTTTAATGTTGAATGCAAGTTCTTTTATATCTAATGCATTAATTCTTCTAGCCTGGATGACCGGGGGAGAGAGTGATGGTAGTAAAAGGGAGGGGGCGGCATTTTTCGAATTCTCGCCTAGGGCGGCAAAACACCTAGAAACGGCCCTGGCTCTCCGTTTTACAAGAATGGCAACCAATACCAACACAGTATCCGAGGATCTCATTCAAAATCTGGCTTACTAAAAAGAGGCTGTTCTAAACTCTAAACCCCGACTCCAGGTCGACGTCAGTGACAGATTTGTAAAATGTCTTAAGATAATCACGCTTTTTCCAGTTTTTTTTTTTTTTTGCAGTTTTATATAGCGCGAACTCGACCCGAAGGTATCAGAGCGCTTTACATGAGCACCAGTTGTATTACAGACAAACATTCATTTTTTAGGGACGGGGAGATTAAGTGATATGCCCAGAATCACAGGGTGCTTGAGCCTCCAGCTAGGCTCAAACCTGGTTCCCTAGCTTCAAAGTCGGCCACCCTAGCCGTTAGGCCACATCCTCGGGCTTCACACGTCCACTTTTGTGCGTACAGGGAGGAGTAAAGCTACAAACCAAACTTGGATTTCAAGGAAAATGGAAGCTACACTGGGTGAGGCTTTGCCTCAGCCCAACCTATTTTGAAAATGCAGCAGCTATTGAAGGAAGGTAGAGTAACTGAGCAAAACCTTAGTAGAAAATAATACATACAGTGGGACACTGTTAGCACTGCCGATGGCGAAAAAACACCTTGCAAACATCAATGAGACATGATGTGTCCGGGGCCACCAGCGCCCTTTGCGCAATCTAAGAGGACACTCAAAGGGGCTTGACACAAGTGAAAAGTAACTCAAAGAGCAGCAAAGACATAGGTGCTTTACTCACTGGTCACAATAAAGTCTCTGCTGCGAACGTTGTCTGTGTAAATAAACAGCGGTGCCAGAGTATGTGGGTGATAAGGAGCAGCGGCATAAATAGACCTTTCAGACGGGTCCTGCAAGTCATTAGCACCTGGACCTCACTTGGGTATAAGTGCATGTGGACGGGGTTAACCCTTAATTGTACACAAAAACCTCTCGCAAACTAGGCCTGCTATACTGAAGAGCAAACAGAACATCAACTATCCTAATCCAAACGTCGCAAAATACAAACATTCCATGTGGTCCCATAGATTTCACCTGGTAGGCCTACTCTGACCACGGAAGCAAGTGATGAGGCACATCCTGTCGGTGTGCTCTGTGGAAACATAAGATCTGTAAAATATGCTGACATCAACTATCCTAATCCAAACGGCGCAAAATACAAACATTCCATGCGGCCCCATAGATTTCACCTGGTAGGCCTACTCTGATCACGGAAGCAAGTGATGAGGCACATCCTGTCCGTGTGCTCTGTGGAAACATAAGATCTGTAAAATATGCTGCAGTCGCGGCTCGCAATACTTGGGGGGGTCGCGCGCGGGGGGGTTAAAAAATAAAGTTTAAAAAAAACCTTAAACTTACCTGACCGCCGGGCGGGTCCGCGCCGCCTCTGCTGTCTGCTCCTGGGCCGGGGTCCGGTGCGTTGCCGTTGGCGCCTTCCCAATCTCACGTCTTCTGTTTGAGTGGCTGGCAAGTGGCAACCCCTCTCGCTCTCAGCCAATCCTGGCGCTGCCAGCAGCGCCAGGACCTGCCCATTAGGAGACCGGGGGCTGCGCATGAAGCAACCCTCGGTCTCTTAAGGGTAAGGCTAGTGCGCATGTTCGGGCTGATCGTAAAAATGATGAGCCCAAAAACGAACATGCGCACTATTGCGCTGTCACTCAACCGTGACAGTGCTGTCGCAGCCCCACCCCCTTCAGCGTCCGTGTTCTACTTCTGAGGCTAATTCCAATCAGGAGTCCTTATTGCTGCAATTAGCGTCAGAAGTAGAACGATTAGTGGGGCAACGCCCCAACGCCCCCAATGGACGCACCGCCCCTGCGATCGTGTATCCCAGTGCTCGCCTAGGACTAACCAAATGGAAATTCTTTTTTGAAACGTGGCGGGCCTTAAGGCTAAATTGACCAACCCAGCTTGGCTGGAATTTATTCACAAATTTGATACTATATGTATTCAAGAAACCTGGGTAGACAATGTACAACACATAAATGGGTACAAAACTTTCTTTACCCCCGTCAGTTCCCTCCAGTCAAGGGAGGAAAAAGGTGGTTTATGTACCTACATCTCCTACAGGTTGAACGCATGTAAGATAGATCTCGTGGAGTCCAAAACATATTACCAGGTGCTTAAAATGTGCATAGATAACTCCCACTGTACAGTATTAACACATTTTTATAACAATATACCAGTCGTGGATACTGAACAAATTCTAAAGCACTTACACAAAGACCTGGATAATATTCAAAAGGGCACTTATAAAGATCTTTGCATAATCTGGGGAGGGGATTTTAACTCTGGCCCTTGTTTACACGCCGCAGGAGATGTCTGTGGTACAATCTGGGGAGGGGATTTTAACTCTGGCCCTTGTTTACACGCTGCAGGAGATGTCTGTGGTACAATCTGGGGAGGGGATTTTAACTCTGGCCCTTGTTTACACGCCGCAGGAGATATCTGTGGTATAGCACTAGATGACGATAATGATTCGTCCCATTTTTTGCATTCTGCTCTTGGTGATCACCTTAACCTGCTTAAATATACCTTGGACTTGGGTTTTGTAATTGACCTATGTCTACCACCAATCCTGTTTAGCAGTACTTTTAATGGCCGTGGTCTGTCTTCGGTTATAGATCACATTTTAGTATCAAATAGATACGCAGACAGAATACATTATTTTAAAATCCATCCTGTTGCTTTTAGTGACCATTACCCTATAAGTGTTTTTATGGATCTTCCTGCTATGGTGTTAACTAGCAAAAGATTGGCTACCCAACCTGCGGAAGATATCGTTATTAATAGATTGAATGGCTATACAGTTAAGTGGGCAGGCGTTGACTCGTTACAATTATGTAAGTCTCTCCTAAGTAGCTGTAAAGATGACTTCTTGGTTTGTCTCAATGAAACTGCCAACAAGTCTGATGTTCTTAGCTCTTTTAGAAACATATCTCAGTCCATACAAAACAAATTATTATCAAAAAGCAAAAATCGGGGAGATAGTAAGAAAGGCTGGTTCGACTCTAAATGTTCAAAAGCACTTGCAGCCCTGATAACTGCTTTACACAAGCCCATGAAAGACCCAGGAGTGATAAAAAGGGCAAGAGCAATAAGCTATCCCTTAAAGAGCGTAAGATTGCCATAAAATTGGAATTATGGCAAAATCTTAAGCAAGCCTCAGATCTGAAAGATATGAAAGGCTTCTGGAAGGTGGTGAATGCTCCATTTCTTGCCTCTAGGAAACTACCCAGCATTGAAATAACTATAGGGGAGGATCAATGGTTGACTCATTTTTCTAGTCTCTATTGTAATCTGGTAGTTTTCCAAAATGAAGAGGCCTCTAGAATAAACCCTTCAAGTTATCTCCCAATTGAGATTGATATTGACGTCAACAAGGTGATCTTAGCTATAAATGCGAGCACAGGTGGCAAAGCCCCAGGCCCGGACAGTATACCTGTGGATTTATTTAAATCTTGCCCCGCGCTTTGGGGACCGTTGTTAGCTATGGTCCTAAAGGCTTGTTGTACCCAGGGATTTACAGCTACCTGGACGGAGTCCATACTTGTCCCCATTTATAAGAAAGGCAATCGTAACGACCCAGCCTGCTACAGACCAATATCACTCCTGGACTCTCTCGTAAAAGTGGCCGGGCTGTTGTCTTAAATCGACTGCAGCTCTGGGTGGAGGAAAATGGTATAATTTCAGAGTTACAGTATGGATTTGGCCACGGTTTGGGTACTGTTGAACAGAGCCTGAACTTGAATCTCCTGCTGGGAAAGTATCTACAGGCCAAAAGGGGGAGCTTATATTTGTATTTTGTTGATTTGAGTTCAGCTTTTGATTGCGTCAATCACCAGAAGCTATGGAGTATACTAGAGACCATGGGGATGGATCCACCAATTTTAAACTTTTTAAAGCAGTCCTATCTAGATGCGGGTGCGCTACGGAAGATGTGGCGAACTTAGCCACAGTTTCCCTGTTAAGAAGGGGGTGCGGCAGGAGTGTGTGCTAGCCCCCCTTCTGTTTACTCTTTATATTAATAGCTTGGGAGCAACATTGAGAAGTGACTGTCAAGACCTACCATGCATTGGAAACCGGCCAATCGGAGCATTGTTCTATGCGGACGATGCTGTCCTTTTGGCTCGTACTCCCCTTGGTCTACAAAAAGTTATCTCTAGCTTTTCTGCCTATATGTTAAATCTTGACCTTAATGTAAATATTACGAAAACATTTACAATGAAATGCTGCAAGCCCAATGTTAAGTGCCGAGATTTCTATATTAACAACAGGAAACTCGATTTTACTAATCATTTTTAGGTCTCGCCTGCCGTTGCAGCGCAAAGCGCTGCTCGCTCGGCGAGAGATTTTGTGAGAGAGCATATTTCAGAAGGGGGCTTGAAGCCCCGCCCCTTATTTCCATTGGCTTGCGTCACCGTTTATGCTAAACGGTGGCCTGCCATTGGAAATGGGGTTTTGTAGCTGCTGCCCTTTCGCCTTTTTGTCCGGCCCATCCGGACTGTCTCGTCTGCTTTGCGGCTGTCGCAAAGCATTTTCTTATCTTTGTTGGGACCATCTGTTTTCACTCAAACACGGCTGAGTGAAAACAGATGGCCCCCTGCCTACCCGCAATGGCGAGCGCTCAACGTTTTAAAATGCAATTGCAATTTTGTATTACGTGTACACGCGCCTAAAGATACAGTGCGCATATTTACACGTGCATAAATGGAAACCTCAGAAAGCAACACTGAATTTATAAAATAATTATACTTCCAACCCTGTGGATTTGGAACTTGTTAGTCGGAGATGCGCTCCAAGTGTAGACGGAAACACACGTTCAAACATTTCCACCTGTGTTTGCCTGAAGAAAGAAAGAGTGAGACACACCGTGTGAGCGTGTGCACCTTCTCCATGTGATCTCGGTTCCCCATGCATAGCTCTGCAGACACGGTCACCCTGCTAGTCACTCACTGCCTGCGCGCGGAAGGAGTCCTGAAGCGTAACACGCAACGGCTCGTCTGAAGACTGTGCCCTGCTCTGAAGGTGAAATGTGCACCCAGAGGCATCACTGTGGAGACCTTAAGGACCGAGAGAGCAGACCACGTGCAGAGGGAAGCCCAAAGCAGGGTGCGAATAGACTGTGTGCAGGTCTGTGGACCCTGTCCACACCAGCCCCGAGGATGCAGAAGTGCTGTGAGGCCTCAGCAGCTCCGCCTTTCACCTGCGCAGCGATCTCAACGCAGACAGTGCAGGTCTCAGCAGCTCCGCCTTTCACCTGCGCAGAGATCTCGACGCAGACAATGTTCACCTGGGCAGAGATCTCGACGCAGACACTGCAGGCCTCAGCAGCTCTGCCGACACTGCCGGCCTCAGCAGCTCCGCCTTTCACCTGAGCCGCGACCTCGACCCAGACCGTGCAGGCCT
Organism: Calotriton arnoldi; assembly: GCA_963921515.1. Lineage (NCBI taxonomy): Eukaryota > Metazoa > Chordata > Amphibia > Caudata > Salamandridae > Calotriton > Calotriton arnoldi. The sequence continues at coordinate 2,526,229 of CAWUFW010000504.1, forward strand.
CAGCAGCTCCGCCTTTCACCTGCACCGAGACCTCAACGCAGACCGTGCAGGCCTCAGCAGCTCCGCCTTACACCTGCGCCGAGATCTCGACGCAGACACTGCAGACCTCAGCAGCTCCACCTTTCACCTCCGCCGAGATCTCGACGCTGAACTGTCCCTTTCTCAAACACCGCTCTCTTGGTCGGGGCACAGCGCCTCTCCCTGTGTCACAGCAGAGCAGAGGCCATTATACCGAACTAGTACCCAGGTAAGTTCAGCCTACAGCGTCGCAGGAAATCATGATTTTACTAGAACGGGAACTGTGAAGCATTAAAATAAATACAAATAAAATCATATAATGTGAGCTGTTCATTTTTGGGAAAATCCTAGTCATATAATGTGAGCAGTTCATTTTGTAGACGGAAACACACGTTCGAGCATTTCCACCTGTGTTTGCCTGAAGAAAGAAAGAGTGAGACACACCGTGTGAGCGTGTGCACCTTCTCCGTGTGATCTTGGTTCCCCATGCATAGCTCTGCAGACACTGTCACACTGCTAGTCACTCACTGCCTGCGCGCGGAAGGAGTCCTGAAGCGTAACACGCAACGGCCCGTCTGAAGACAGTGCCCTGCTCTGAAGGTGAAATGTGCACCCCGAGGCATCACTGTGGAGACCTTAAGGACCGTGAGAGCAGTCCACGTGCAGAGGGAAGCCCAAAGCAGGGTGCGAATAGACTGTGTGCAGGTCTGTGGACCCTGTCCACACCAGCTCCTGCCCCGAGGATGCAGAAGTGCTGTGAGGCCTCAGCAGCTCCGCCTTTCACCTGCGCAGAGATCTCAAAGCAGACAGTGCAGGCCTCAGCAGCTCCGCCTTTGACCTGCGCAGCGATCTCGACGCAGACAGTGCATGCCCCATCAGCTCCGCCTTTCACCTGTGCAGAGATCTCGACGCAGACAATGTTCACCTGGGCAGAGATCTCGACGCAGACACTGCAGGCCTCAGCAGCTCCGCCGACACTGCCGGCCTCAGCAGCTCCGCCTTTCACCTGAGCCGCGACCTTGAAGCAGACAGTGCAGGGCTCAGCAGCTCCGCCTTTCACCTGCGCCGAGACCTCAACGCAGACCGTGCAGGCCTCAGCAGCTCCGCCTTTCACCTGCGCCGAGATCTCGGCGCAGACACTGCAGACCTCAGCAGCTCCGCCTTTCACCTCCGCCGAGATCTCGACGCTGAACTGTCCCTTTCTCGAACACCGCTCTCTTGGTCGGGGCACAGCGCCTCTCCCTGTGTCACAGCAGAGCAGAGGCCATTATACCGAACTAGTACCCAGGTAAGTTCAGCCTACAGCGTCGCAGGAAATCATTATTTTACTAGAACGGGAACTGTGAAGCATTAAAATAAATACAAATAAAATCATATAATGTGAGCTGTTCATTTTTGGGAAAATCCTAGTCATATAATGTGAGCAGTTCATTTTTTGGAAATCCTAGTCGCACACTATCCAATCATTGCCCACGTGTTATATGTACGGTATTGTTTGGAGTCCTTTTTAGTATCATGTCCGGGCCTTTACAGACTCTTAAATCAAGAAATTACCATTATTATTTTATAGGAAAGGTGACCGCCCTACTCCCAGCCCTCTCTCAAGCATGATTCCCTCCTGTTTTGAGGCCCAGACAAGTCCAATTTCCTCTCAGCGACCACCCACGGAGCAACGACTGGCCACCCAAAGCGGCGGGGCTGAATGACAAATCTGTCTCAGGTCACACGCTGGTAGACGGCTCTCGGGCGTGGCTGCACATCTTGTGGCCTCAAAGAGCTGCTGTGCTCCATTAAACTATTCTTGTGGCTGTACAGTAAGTACCCCGCTTCGTGTTTGGAGCCGTGCGCGCTCCTCGAGTTAATGGGTGGGGGGGGAAGGTAATGTGCACACGGACGCATAGGTTTCAGGACTTTCAGCCATCAGTATTTCCTCGTTCTGTCGTTTGTTCTTGCCATGTATGAATGAAGGCTCGGCCCTCCTTGTTTTCTGGCCCCTTTGTGTTCTACCGAGTAGTTAATAATCTATTATTTACTCTTGGTACAGTAAAACATGCAGTCCAGCAGCAGCCTGGGGCGGCTAGTGGTGGCCCTGTCTGATGGGTCGCTTAGATGCATGAAAGAGTCTGTACCAGGCATCGGAGATTATCCAGGCCCGGTGGAAGCCCAGCCCTGGCCTCAGGGCCCGGTCCCTCCTTAGTGCCTGCCCCTCTTCAGTGCCCGGCCACCCTGAGCGCCCATCCCTGGCCTCCGGGCCCTGCCCTCCTCAGTGCCCTGCCCCTCCTCATGTTACACGGTAAAATATTGTATTCTGTGATGCGACGCTGCCTGACAAGCCTTCTTCACACTGCCAGTGGTCCCCACAGCCGGCTCTGCTCGCGGCATCCTTATTGGCTCTTTAAATCATGGACCAAGTGCCAGCTTCTCACAGTACCCCGGAGACAGCTTCTAAATCTGCTAGGAGTATTACCTTCTTACGGTGCCACTACTGCAAACCAATTGATGCTCACACATGCTATCACTGTGCCCATCAGGGCCAGGTCTATCAGTGCCCACCAGTGTGTCCTTCTTGCATTACCTCCATGGTGGGTTCCTCACACTTCTCAGTGATGACGGGCACATGCTGATGAGCTTTGCAGGGGCCAACAGGGGGTAAAAGACATTGTCATTTACAACGCCATTACTTGATTAATGCTTCACGAAGGAAAAAAAAAAACAATAACATTTTCAATGCCAATAGCTCAAAACAATGTCATTGCGAGACCTATTGCATTTCCAATGCTTGTTTATTTAGGCCAATACTGCACAGCATGGCCAAAAATGTGTTTTGCCGGTGCTGCACAGCATCAGCAAACAGCATTGATAAAGCTAAGTGGTCCAAAAGGCAAGACTTATTGGCTTTACCAATCCATGATTAAACCCTTTTAACAGTTTATTATGAAATGTCAGTCTAGGTCCTATAGGCTACTATGTTCTAGGGATGGGGACCTGCTATAGTCGCACCACACCAGTTGCTAAAGCTGTTTTGAATGCTCCTTTATTTGATAATGTTTTATTCTGCTGCTCACCACACATTACACCAAAACCCTTCTCACATAGGCCACACTTGCATCCCACACTATTTCAAGTATATAGTGCTATGAATTAATGTATTCTATCCCTCGCACCTATCCCTCCCACCGCATGCTTAAATGCAGTGAAATATGTTACAATATATTTGAACGGTGGCTGGGACAGACCTGTTACTCGGCAGGATTGCCGTCCTAGAACACGAATCCAATCCAAGACCCTGCATCACACGCAGACATCCAATGATGATATTAGATCTTACAACCGTTTAAGGACAAACATTTTATTGTTCCTGACTTTTGGGATGTTTAAAGGGTACAGACTTCGCTCACATGCTTTATTAGAATAAATACGATATATATATGTCCAGTCCTGATGAAGTCTGCTGTTACATTTATAGCACATAGACGAAACACGTGTTGGCAAGTGAAAGTTCAAGTACAAGGGTGGAATTGAACACTGGAAGAAAAGAACTGTTTATACCACGATCTTGATGCCTTATATTTTGGGTGCTCTGAGAATATTGTAATGCAGTGAAATATGACCAGATAATAGTACCACTTTGGTCACCGTCCACAACCCTGAGACGCTTCCCACATTGGACACTCTCCGCTCAGTCATCCTACCAACCAAGCACAGCCTTTTGATGTAACATATCAGGATACCCCATCTACTAGAAGTGGGCGTGCCACTGAAGGCTCGAACCAGCTGCTTGGCTCTAGCTCAGCTCGAGGTCCTCTTGAAACCTCGAGCCAACATTGAATCAAGCCCTTATCTGGGTTTTGCTCCTCAATCTTTCCCCTCCATCATCTTTTTTCTAGAAAAGCTTTGTGTTTCAACATAATACGTGTATGTATTTAACACAGCATCCTAATGTCCTTAAAGAATTACAGGCAAATCATTAACCTTTTATTTAAAACGGGAGAAAAAGACACCCATCTGGGGCCTGAATTGCTCAACCAAGAACCTGGGACCAATCTCTGCTTCCCTGCATGACCAAATTGTGTGATCCTAGGCAATTACCTTGTTTTACTCTGCCTTTGTTTTTCCCTTTATCGTCACATTTGGGAGCACCAATTCAGGACGCGCGCAGTACAAGAACCCCTTTTGTATATGTTTAAATAGGCAATAATGTTGCTCCATCTATAGTAAAACACTTTTTGAACTTCGAAGTCTTTACCTTACTTTTTTGCTATGATTCACGGCCAAAGATGCCGGCTCGGCTCGAGTTAGGGCTCTTAGAGCCAAGACTGATCCTTGACTCAGCTCTCCCTGTTAATTTCATGGCTCGCCCATCTCTCTACCATCCACCACACAGAATGGGGTTTTAATGGATACACCCTATGCCTGAAAGGGGGGACATGCTGCGCGACAGGATCCCTGACAGAGAGCTTTCTGCTCTTTGCTCTCAGAATGGTCACTACTGAGGTATTTCCTACTCAGTAATTCCTTGGGTGTCTGTTCAGGCCTGATGGCGCACTTCCTTCATAATCCTCGCCCTGAGGCAGCGGTTGCCTCCGACTGCCCATAAAGCGATAAGAGACACAAATCCTCTGTGGTATTCGATTCGGCCTCGTGAATCACGCAGCCTACTTGCTGATGTCAGGGGTGACGTGCAGGCTCCGAGCCCTGCGTGAGAGGTGATTATTCTGTGGGTATGGGGTGATGCCTTCAGATTACCATTTACGAGCACCGGCAGGTTTGACCTTGGGAGATAAGAAGTGTAATATCCTGTGGTTACAAAACACCTACCACGAATTCAGCGCGAGTTTAACTGGTAAATTACAACAGTCAGCTTATAAAATTTAAGATCTTACAGCTAGATTAATTCTGCCACTTGCAGTTTCACCTGTCCCGTCAGAAATAAGCTGTGGCCTAGGGAATCCCCCCACTCCTGCAGCTCGACTGGGGGCTGCCGCTGGGCCCCATGGGCTGGTGAACTAGGCCTCACTAAAATATTATTTAGTTATTTCTGAACCTCTTCTGTCTGCAAAGTGCTCATAAATAAAACTGCTAGACAATACAATTAGAGGGGCATGAGGGAGGCTGAGAGAGAAAAAAGAGAAATTATGAAATTGTGAAAAGAGGAGAAACACAGAGAGAGGGACAAATAGAAAAACTGAGCATGAGCGAGAAAGAAAAGAAAAAGTAAGGATGAGTGACAACAGATTAGATAGAGGAAAGAATAAGAGGAGAAAAGAATGGATGAAAGAGATATCTGAAAGGAAATAAGGAAGTAAAAATAATAGGATGGAAAGGTGAAAGGATAAATGAATGGAATGGTGAAAAGATGGATGGAGCGAGAGAGTAAAATGTGAGTGGATAGAAGGATGAAAAATGGACAGTTGGGGAACAGTTAAAGGATGGATAGATGGATACATGGAAAGAAGAATTGGTGGAAGCTTGAAAGGATGGCTATATATGTGTGTGTTTTACCCCAAGCAGGCTGTTGTAATGTAATGTAATTATTTTTTGCTAATGTTGTCTAGCATGTGTAAGTGGTGGTGTTCTCATTTTTTCTCAGAGACCCATTTAGAACTGACTTGGGTCGTAATGTTTGCAGTCATAGAGGCAGGCTGTCAGTCAATCAGTCAATCAATCAATCAATCAAGGGGCTTGTAAAGCACGACTACTCACCTGTAAGGGTCTCAAGGCGCTGGGTGATCACTCGAAGAGCCAGGTCTTGAGGTCCTTCCTGAATTAGGTCAGTGACGCTGATTGTCTTAGGTGCAGCGGCAGGATGTTCCAAGTCTTGGAGGCGAGGTAGGAGAACGATCTTCCTCCGGTTCTGGTCTTTTGGATCCTGGGGATGGGGGGAAGGGCGAGTTGGGAGGATCGGAGTTGTCTGTTGGGTACGTGGAAGGTGAAGCAGTGGTTCAGGTATGCTGGTCCTTCATCGTGTAGGGCCTTGTAGGCGTGAGTGAGGAGCTTGAAGGTGACTCTCTTGTTGACTGGGAGCCAGTGGAGTTGTCGGAGGTGTTGTGTGGATGGGGCTACGGCTGGGGATGTTGAGGATATGTCTGGCGGCGGCGTTTTGAACGTTCTGAAGTTTCTTGAGCTGTTTCTGGGTGGCGCCGGCATAGAGTGCGTTGCAGTAGTCGAGTCTGCTGGTGATGAGTGCCTGGGTGACCATCCTTCTGGATTGTGTGGGGATCCATCTGAATGTCTTTCGGAGCAGGTGGAGCGGGTGGAAGCAGGCTGAGGAAACTTCAGTGATTTGGTGGTTCATTGTGAGCGAAGAGTCCAGTATGATGCCAAGGTTGTGTGCGTGGTCTGTCGGGATGGGGGGAGCACCCTGTGCAGCTGGCCACCAGGAGTCGTCCTGTCGTGTAGTTCCTATATTACCTATACAGGATCTGCGCGTTCTGGATAACATAAACTATGGGATTGGTGGCGGACGGATTCCGTGCACCCCCACCGGATACAATAGCCTGTCTGTATTAGCTAGATCACAGTGCCACTAGAGTCTCCTCTTATCGGGGAGAGAATAGTTCTTGGCAACCTCAGAACATGACAACCCTGATCCCCCAGGATCGTGGAAACAATATACTACCTTTCGCTCAGTCACTCGTGCTCACTTAGTTTGTCTCAGAGAGATACACAGAATAAACAGGCTGGGCGTTTCAATAAGTATTTATTGAACAGTTGTTATTCCAGTGTATAATAGATGAGCTGCAACAACCATTAGACAGAAGCAGAGATATATGATTAGCAGTACTATGAAAGTAAAAGGATGGTAAAGTCCTACCATCTTGCAGAAATCATGAATATATACATGTACATAAAACACATGGTAAAAAGTGCGTACTCCTACGATGTCTCCCTAACTAGATGTACCTAAATGTACCTAAATGTACCTAGCATCTGTGTAGGTGTTATGCCAAGAATCCCTCTAGGATCTAGTCCACCCCATTACCTGAGAGTTAGAGAATGTGGGACCCCGTCCTGGTCTCGAGTTGGACACCCCGCGAGGGATGTTAGACCACTGCTAGCTGGAGCGTCGGCATGCAGGAACCTCCGCGTCTCTGGTCAGTGTGTCAGCCGGGAAGTCATGGTCTCCTCTAACTTCCTAAGCAAGATGTGTTGTATATATACCCATAGGTCTCCCCAGGGGTCCTACCTTGCTGTGTTACTGTGTCGGCCTAAAGGATGACGTCGGGCCTGAACTCTATACAGAGATATTATACAGGAGATGGTAATCCTACTGTTAGTCCTGCTGTGCTTCCAAGAAGCCTCATGCATAATGTATGAGAATCGAACCAGGGAAAAACCCGCGTTCTGGATGCAGTGTCATATCTAGGTAAAAGGTCAGTGCCTAAGAACCGTTATGTATGTAATGTAGGGAAGGATGTAGGTGAAAGGTTGCGATGTTACCTGCGCCTATATAGGGTACCTATGTGGAATATAACAGTCCCAGGCTGACGTGGTGGGTTCCAGGATTAGAACTTCCGTCTTGTCAGAGTTGAGCTCGAGGCAGCTGTATTTCATCCATGTAGCGACGGCCTTCATTCCATTGTGGAAGTTAGTTCTGGCGGTCAAGGGTTCATTGGTGAGGGAGAGGATCAGCCGGGTGTCGACGGGGTAGGAGACGATGTTGAGTCCGTGGCTTCTGACTATGGCTGCGATGGGGGCCATGTAGACGTTGAAGAGGGTGGGACTCAGGAAGGAACCCTGGGGGACTCCACAGCTGATCTCTATGGGTTCCGAGAGGAACAGTGGTAGTCTGACTCGCTGGGTACGGCTGGTGAGGAATGAGTGGATCCAGTCCAGAGCCTTGTCACGGATCACGGTGTCATGGAGTCTGGTGATTAGGGTGCGGCTGATTGGTCTAGTAGGATGAGGGCTGCCGTCTCTCCCCGGTCAAGGAGGGAGCGGATGTCATCTGTGGCGGCAAGGAAGGCAGTCTCTGTGCTGTGGTTGCTACGGAAGCCGGATTGAGAGGAGTCCAGGACGTGGTTCATTTTAATGAACACAGAGAGTTGGGCGTTGATGGCCTTCTCTATGACCTTGGCAGGGAAGGGAATGAGGGAGATCAGTCTGAAGTTCTTGAGGTCTGATGGGTCTGAGGATGGCTTCTTCTGCAGGGGGTTGATCTTGGCGTGTTTCCAGTCATCTGGGAAGGTGGCAGTTTCGATGGAGCAGTTGATGGCGGGGAAGAGCTGGGGAGCGATGGCGGCGGCTGCTCTGTGGATGATGTGGAGCGGGCATGGGTCCGTCAGGGCCCGAGTGAATGCTCTTCATGGCCATGAGCGCATCCTCTGTCTTGAGAGGGGTCCAGCAAAGCATGGTCTTTTGAGGGGTGGCTTGGTTGTGTGCAATGGTGGCGGGTGTGGCGGCCGGGTCTAGGGTTTTGAATCTGTCGTAAATCTTCCTGATCTTGTGGTAGCTGCCTTGGAGGGTTGTTTGCCTGGTCTTCTCTTGAGGGCTGCCAGTGTGTCGGCGCAGTTGGAGATCCACTGGCGAAGGTTGCGTGCTGCGGTGTTGGCGTCCATGGGCATTGGCAGAGTGGTTGCGCTGAGGGAGTTGACGAGGAGTTCTTCAGTTGCCTTGGTCCAGCTGTGGCTGGGGGGGCGATGATGATGGTGTGCGGTGGGTGTGTCGAAGGCGAGGTGTACACAGTGGTGGTCGGTCCAGGAGAGTTTGGTGGTGTGGCTGTAGCTGATGTTCCTGCTGGCGGAGAAGATGGGGTCAAGCGTGTGTCCGGCTGTGTGGGTTGGTGCGGTGACTAGCTGCTTGAGTCTGATGTTGGCGAGGTTCTCCAGGAGGGAGGCGGCGTTCTGGTCACTGTGGTTGTCCAGGTGGAAGTTGAGGTCTCCGAGTAGGATATAGTCGGTGGATGCGAGGCCTGGGGGACGATGAGGTCTATGATGGCATCGGTGAAGGGCGGTCGGGGGCCTGCAGACGAGGGTGCCGCGGAGTGTGGTATTGGGGTTGGTCCGGATCTGGAAGTGGAGGTGTTCTATGGTCGTCATTGGGTCGTTGGAGTTCGTGGTCAGTCGGATCGTGTTTTTGTGGACGATGGCGATGCCTCCTCCCGGGTGGTTGGGGCAGTCCTTACGGGTGATCTTCTAGTCGTCAGGGATGGTGATTGCGAAGTCCGGTCCGGAGCAGGGGTTGGTCCAAATTTCTGTGAGGAAAGCGATGTCAAGAGAGGTGGCGTCGTTGAGGTCCCAGATTTCTGTGGTGTGTTTGTAGAGGGACCGTACGTCGAGGAGGATGCAGTTGAGGAGGACGGGTGAGCTATCGGTCGACTGGGCAGCGAGGGGAGCTGGTGTGATGGTGTGGCTGAAGGTGCAGTTGCGGTTGGGTTGTGGCAGGCGAAGGGTCCATGGGTCTTCTTCGGTGATGCTAGGTGGCAGTCAGCGTGTCGTCCCGGGTTGAGGGCGAGGAGGGTGCTGGCGTCGTAGCAGTGGAGGGTCCGAGAGGCAGGGTCCCTGGAGCTGGGCGCAGTCCAGGCACGGACGGGAGCTTGAAAAGGACAGTGTAGGGGGACGGGCAGTGGAGGATCGCAGCGGCAATGAGGGAGAGGGCAGCAAAATACAGGAGGAAACAGGGGAAAAGTGCAAAAAGGCCAAAGAAAGCAAGAGGAAAGCAAAACCAAGGGCAGAGGCAGAAAGAAGAAAAGAAACCGAGAGAGGGACAGAAAACAGCAAAAAGTAGGGCAGTCATCAGCAGAGCTGTATATAATGAATATAAGAAATCGCATGATAGATTAAAAACTGTCCAGTGAAAATTAACTGTTTCATTGTGATCGCTGTATATGGTAATTGAATCAATCCCTAAAATATTCCACAGTTTTTGTTTTTCCTGCACACTTGAGTTGCCCGCATTGTTCCAGCTAAGTGTAATTTCATTAAAGTTGGTGGAGAAGGATGTGTTTTCCACAAAGAAAGGCATAATGTGGGACTCTGCTAATGCTGGATGTGATATTCATAAAGAAGCGGGTCTTTAACTTAAAAAAAGTCCAAAAACATTTGCCAGGTTCTTCTGCCTGAACATCGCTAAAGCTTCACATAATTTATCAATACAGATGTGTCTCTTTTGAGTACAGTCCATGTGATGATTTTGGCTTGCATTGTACCAATACCAGCAGCAGCAACCTTTGGCAATAGCAACTCACCACTGCTGTCAAATGGTAGTGAGAGTTCAATAAGCAAACTCGATACTAAGATCTGGATCTAGATTTACAAATTTTTCAAGCAACATAGCACAGCATACAAATTATCTACATTGTGCTAAAGGCAAAATACAGCGCAGAGCCATATCTACTCAAATTAGCCTGCTGCTGCTGTCATCCTCCGGCACAAATAAACTGTCATGCTCCACTCAGAGCTTCGCATCATGGAGCAGAAGCGAGTGTACGCTGTCCAGCATAGGATTTGTACTGGAAGCATACCCCTCCAGTATGAATTTCTATGCATGGACATCAGCAAAAGGGTTAGACACACTGGCTGTGTCCTATGCACTGCAGCACACATGCAATGTATTGTTTTTTGGAGAAATGAAGATATTTCCCCTCGTCTGCTTTAAGTAGACATTAGTTTTTGATGCAAATCCAGTTCTACCAATCTTAGTAGATTGGCCTTTGTGTCAAAATCTATGGGTGTTTGCGCTGATCCATCAAAGTAACACACCTTTGACGACTGCTTAGAAAATGAAATTATACTTGCAGATTAATAAAGTGTATATAAAAAAAAAACAATACAAATGTACAATCGAAAATTTAAAACGTTATGCAAATGTGAAGGAATTTGAAACTGGAGGCAAAAATTTAAGTTAGTATCCTTAGATGGATTTGTGAGAGCACTGCAAGTAATTCAAACAGAATATGGTATGGATGATGAGTGGCCTCAATTGAACTTAGAAAAACTCTAACCTTCCTATAAAACATTTTATCTTTTAATATTTTATAATGTGTGTATTTGTTTGATGAATACTTGTTTCTGATGGATACATCTGCCTGTGGATTCCTCACCTTATGAATATCCCCTGCGCCAGCATTCTGCGGAAACTTTTTTCCTAGCTCTGCACGTCGACGTCACAATGCCACGGCTCCGCTCGCGACTCCGCATGATGTCGCCGGAGCCATAAGAGAGCCTCGTCGGCGTGATGACGTCAGTTCCCTTTTTTCCGCGCCGTCGACGCGTAACGGTTTTCTGGCTCTCTCCATTTTGTCGAGATACTTTGTTGTGGAATTCTATCTTAAACTGTTGCTTTTAGGATGTCGTCTTCAAGGAAGTCTGGGTTCAAGCCGTGCAGAGAGTGTGGGGGTCACATGTCCATCACTGACCCCCATGAAGACTGCTTATGGTGTTTGTCATCTGATCACGACGTGGAGGATTGTTCCAGCTGCAGGAAGATGAATCCTAAAGCACTTAAAGAACGGGAAGCAAAGCTCTTTATGGCAAAGGCGAAGAGGGAAGGAAGAAGTCGAAGTCGTCGGCTTCGCATTCGTCGAAGTCGAGGAAACATAAAAAGAAGAGAAGGCATGGATCTCGGCGCCGTTCGTCGAAGGGTAAGGCTTCGAGGTCGCCTTCGCCGGTCCCTCGACGTCGTCAAAAAGATCTTGTGTCTCCTTCGCCTTCTCCTTCTCCTCGAGTGACTCCGGAGAGATCTCCTTCTAAAGGCACTCCGGCGAAGTCTCCGGCGCCGGGGGGCTCGCCGGATTCGGAGGAGTTGCTGCTTCAGATTGTTTCTACTCCTGCTTCTCCTGTGCATGAGGTCGATGTGACTCCGGTGGATCCAGCTGTTTCGACTCCGGATGTTCCTCGTTTTGATTCTGGATTAAATCCATTTCCGCAATTTCCAACTCCGGGATCAGATCCTACGCATTTTTTAAATGTTATGTATGGAGTTTTTGCTAAGGCAGCCTTCCCCTCCGGAGCACCTTCAGGTCCCGTGGGTCCGCTGGCCTTCAACTTGGGTGTGCCTCAGCACTATGCCCAGGCACCCTTTATGCCTTTCATGCCGACGGCGCCGTCATGGCAGTTTCCGGCCTTGAGGGCTTCGTCGCCGTTCATGGAGTCCCCAGCGCCGTCTAGTGGACCTTCATCTCGGCCTCGTGCTGCACCGATTCCTCCTTCGGATCCTCCTTCGACGCCGGCTCCAGAGATGTCGGCGCCGCATGTGGCGCCGCCGATTCCTAGATTTCGATCGAGGAGAGAGGCACAGAGACTGCTGGAGGAAGAGCAGTATCAAAGGCAGGAGGTTGAAAAAGGTGAAATCGAGGAATCAGTGGATGATTTTGAAGGCATACAGGATGCAAGTGGGCTGGACACTTCTCCTTAGTGGGAGCTTTCTTCCAGAAGGGCTTCTCCACCTCAAGAGGTAGCCCCATACCATTTGGTAATAAGAAAGGCGGCGGAGCTTTTGGACTTACAGTTACCAACTGCTGAGTATAAGCCAAATTTACTCACGGAGGTTCTACATTCGCCTTCATCAATTGTTGAGCCATTGTTACCTTTTAATGAAGCATTGACTGAGCCTATTATAGAGGTTTGGCGGAAACCACTCTCTTCTCCTGCTGTGTCTAGATCGGTGGCAAGAAGGTATAGATCTGCTCCAGGGGATCCTCTCTTACTGTCTTCTCATCCTTCACCAGAAAGTTTGGTGGTGCAGGCGTCCTGCTCTAAACAGTCTTCGGGTGCTTTTCCTCAGGCTCCGGCTGACAGGGACTCTAAAAAACTGGAGCAGTCGGCTAAAAAAGTATTTTCATCCTCAAGCATGGCTCTTAAATCTACGAATGCTACCTGTTTGTTGGGCCGTTATATTCATGCCTTGATGGACTCGGCAAAGCAATTGGCACCCAAGTTACCCGATGAAGAGCAGGGGAACTTTATGGAGGTTCTTTCAGATGCTCAGGCTGCTGCTAGACAGGTTGTTCAATCTGGCCTGGATACGGCTGATTCAGTGGCCAGAGTTATGGGTTCTTCCATTGCCACCAGGAGACAAGCTTGGCTTAAATCCTCTGGTTTTTCCCTGGATGTTTAAGCTACTCTGGTTGAGTTGCCTTTTGATGGGTCGAAGCTTTTCAGAGAGAAGGCGGATTCTGCCCTTCAAAGGTTTAAAGACAGCAGAGCTACGGCGAAGTCTTTGGGACTGCAAACCCAGTCAAGGGGGTTTGGATATAGAAAATATCGTGGATTTGGAAGGTCTTCCTTTCGTAGCTTGCGGCAACCTCAGCAACAGCAGCAAAATCCACTCTATAAGTCGTATAGAGGAAGAACCAGAGGGCGCCAACGTGGTTCAGCCCGCAATCTCTCCTCCTCCTCTTCCACCTCCCCTGCTCCCCCTGGTAACACAGGAAAGCAGCCCTAGATCCCCATCCTGGATCATGTAGGCCCTGTAGGGGGTCGGTTGTCTCATTTTCTACAGGGTTGGAAATTGGTCACGTCAGACCTTTGGGTTTTAAACCTTGTAGAGAATGGGTACGCCCTTCCCTTTCGGGAATTTCCTCCTCCTTACCCTCCTTGCCAAGGTCTTTCTTCGGAGGACCATTTGCTTCTTCTGCAGAAGGAGGTCCTTGCTTTATTACAAAAAGGTGGTTCCGGAGCAGGAAAGGGGTCAGGGATGCTACTCCCGGTATTTCCTGATCCCCAAAAAGGATGGCAGGTTACGTCCGATCCTGGACCTCAGGGTCTTGAATTTTTACCTGAAGCAGGAGAATTTCAAGATGCTGACCCTTGCTCAGGTTCTTCTGGCGCTGCAGCAAGAGAACTGGATGGTGTCGATCGATTTTACAGGATGCGTATTTTCACATTCCCATCCTGAAGTCGCACAGGAAGTATCTCCGTTTTACGGTGGGGTCGCAGCACTACCAGTTTGCGGTCCTGCCGTTTGGTCTTACTACTGCACCTCGGGTCTTCACAAAGGTGATGGCAGTGGTGGCGGCTCATCTCAGAAGGTCGGAGATTCCAGTGTTCCCTTATCTGGATGACTGGCTGTTAAAAGCGGAGTCGCCAGAGATGGTGCTTCATCATCTGCATGTAACAACTCATCTGTTGTTCAACTTGAGCTTTTCAATAAATGTGCCCAAATCTCACCTGGTGCCCTCTCAGCGCATCCTGATCATAGGGGCGGTACTGGATACTACTGTGTGTCAAGCTTTTCCTCCCCCTCAAAGAATTCTCGACATTCAGGAGATGATTCCTTTGTTTCACAATGGAGCGGTTGTTCCGGTCCTGAAGGTCCTTCGCCTGCTCGGTCTGTTCGCTTCCTGCATACTGGTGGTCAGTCATGCGCGCTGGCACATGAGGGCACTCCAGTGGTGCCTCCGCAGGCAGTGGTATCAACACAACGGAGATCTCAGGGAGTCAGTCAGGATCTCCAGAGAAGCTGCAGCGGAGCTGACTTGGTGGAGTGTGCAGGGCAACCTGACTCAAGGGAAGCCCTTTCAGTCTCCTCCTCCAGTAGCCACAGTGATCACGGATGCCTCCACTCTGGGGTGGGGTGCTCATCTGGAGGTCAAAGGTCTTTGGTCTCCAGAGGAAAGGTTGCTTCACATCAACCTGCTGGAATTGCGGGCTATACGTTTAGCACTGAAGGCTTTCCTCCCTTCCCTTCGTGGTCAGTCGGTTCAGGTCCTGACGGACAACACTACCGCGATGTGGTATATCAACAAACAGGGAGGGGTAGGGTCGTATCGTCTCTGTCGAGAAGCTCTGCGACTCTGGTCCTGGGCACAGAACCATCAGATTTGTGTGTTTGCAAATCATCTAGCCGGTGTGCTAAATGTTCGTGCGGACAGTCTCAGTCGGCATTACTCGGCCGATCACGAGTGGAGGCTTCATCCGGAGGTGGTTCATCACATCTTTCAGATGTGGGGGACTCCTCGGTTGGACCTGTTTGCCACTCTCGAGAACGCGCACTGCCCGTTGTTCTGCAGTCTTCAGTATCCTGTGCAGGGAGCGTTGGGGGAACGCATTTCAATTGAATTGGAGCTCACATCTCCTTTACGTGTTTCCTCCCATACCCTTGATTCCTCGGGTTCTGAGGAAGATTCGCCAAGACCGGGCCCAAGTTATATTGATCGCCCCGGATTGGCCAAGAAGGGTGTGGTACACAGATCTACTTCACCTCTCATCGCACCCGCCGCTCCGTCTCCCTCTCAGGGCAGACCTCCTCTCGCAGTCGCTGGGGCAGGTTCTACACCCCCACCTCCAGAGCTTGCACCTTCATGCCTGGAGATTGAAAGGGGCAACCTGAGTTCCTTCTCTCTCCCACCGGATGTAGTGGATGTTATCTTATCGTCCAGGCGACACTCCACTAAGTCTATTTACTCTTATAGATGGTCAAGATTTGTTAAATGGTGTGGAGAGAGAGCCCTTGCTCCTTTAAGGGCCCACTTGTCAGATGTTGTTCAGTTTTCACTTTTTCTGGCTCAGCAGGGTTGTGCTGTGGCCACTGTTAAGGGCTATTTGTCAGCTCTTTCGGCATTTTTATGTTTGCCGGATCAGCCGTCTTCATTTAAATCTCCTATTGCTTTTAGATTTATTAAGGGCCTTACCAATAGGTTTCCGCCTACTCCTTTTGTTATGCCTCAATGGGATTTGAATCTTGTTTTGACTTTTTTGATGGGTTCCCCGTTTGAACCCTTACATAGTTGTCCTTTGAGACTCCTGTCTTTTAAAACGGTCTTCTTGTGGCTATCACCTCAGCAAGGAGGGTGAGCGAGCTTCAGGCTCTCAGTTCAAAACCCCCGTTTTTGACCATACATGCTGAAAGGATGGTCCTCAGGACCAGGGCTGCTTTTCTGCCTAAGGTAGTTACTCCCTTTCATCTAGGGCAGTCTATTACTCTTCCTGAGTTCTATCCTCCCCCTCACCCTTCCAAGGTGGAGGAGAGACTTCACCACCTGGATCCTAAAAGAGCGGTGAGCTTTTATTTGAACAGGACTAGAGACTCACGAGTGGACGATCAGCTCTTTGTGGGCTACGTTGGACGCATGAAGGGCAAGGCTGTGCACAAGCGCACTCTATCCAGATGGATCATCTTGTGCATCAAGATCTGCTACGCCCTTGCTGGTAAGGAACCGCCTGAAGGTATTAGAGCTCATTCTACTAGAGCCAAGTCATCAACTTCTGCTCTGGCTAGAGGTGTTCCTGTAGTGGACATTTGTAAGGCAGCGACTTGGGCCTCCCTCCATACTTTCGCAAAGCATTATTGCTTAGTCTCTGAAATGAGGAGGGAGGGCCATTTTGCGTGCTCTGTCCTGCAGGACTTTTTGGTATAGAAGGGTGGACACCCTCCTCCGGGTGTGGGACTGCTGTGGGAATCTATTCATAAGGTGAGGAATCCACAGGCAGATGTATCCATCAGAAGAACAAGTTACTTACCTTCGGTAACGCTTTTTCTGGTGGATACAGTATCTGCCTGTGGATTCCTCACTGACCCACCCTCCTCCCCGATGTCCACCCTTATATACCTTAAGGATGTTTTTTATTAACATGATTGTTTATATTTGATGTATCATTTTGCATTGTGTGATTTATAGGAAATGCTTTTGCTCTTTGGCTTTCCTTTTGAATTTACACTTGGTGTAGTTGTTGAATATTGTGTACTGTGTATACTTTGAATCTGTTGTCAGTCCACCCTTTCGCCTCGGAGGCACGGAAAAAATGGGTGGAACTGACGTCATCACGCCGACGAGGCTCTCTTATGGCTCCGGTGACGTCATGCGGAGTCGCGAGCGGAGCCGTGGCATTGTGACGCCCTCGTCGGCGAGCAGAGCTAGGAAAAAAGTTTCCGCGGAATGCTGGCGCAGGGGATATTCATAAGGTGAGAAATCCACAGGCAGATACTGTATCCACCAGAAAAAGCTTTACCGAAGGTAAGTAACTTGTTCTTCTATATTTTTTGTGTATTGATCTGTGCTTCAAATCATCGAAAATGCTTAGGCAGGGGTCCCCAGATTCCAATAGTGGCTCAGTGGGAGTCCCCGGCTTCCAATAGTGGCTCAGTGTGGGTCCCCAGATTCCAATAAAGACTTAGGGGCCGATTATGATGTCGGACGGAAACTCTTTTGACCGAATCTGTTTCAGAATCGTTCCTGACCAAATCGGGTTCTTCGAGTCCGACCGACCGATTACGATGCTTCCGAACATCCTTCGGTCGGACTTGCATTGACTTCAATGGGAGCCTGTGTTCCGAACGAGAACATAGGCTCCCATTGAAAAAAGGGGTGGGTGGGGAAAACCTTGCCCCCTGTGACAGGCACCCCATGGTGCCTGCCACACTGTGCATGGTTGTAAAGAGGGGTCCCATGGGTACCCCCACGGGCCCCAAATGGAGGCCTATGGGTGAAGGGGGCCCTGCTACGGGCCCCCAAAGTCAGATTCCGACAGCCGTTTCGTGTCGGGCAGACCGATTCGGAACGGCTGTTAGAATCGGACATCGTAATCGCTCGGTCCGAAACAGTGTCCATAGAGCTGTACCATTCAGCTCCGAACGACTCTGGCTGTCCGAATTCTGATCGGAACCAAATCGGACAGCCCAAACAGTTTCCTTGCATCGTAATCGGTCGGTCAGAAATGTATCCGATTCGGTCGGAAACATAGGTTCCGAATCGGATTCTACGAATCCAAATTCCGTTCGGAGCCTTTCTGACTGTCATCGTAATCAGCCCCTTAGTGGGGATCCACAAAAGCCAAGAGCTTAAGAACCACTGCTCTAGATAGTAGATATCATGAACAGCTTTGCATCGCACTAACACCAGAGGAAAGCCATAATAAATTTGGCCCCTATTCTAGAGGCTCAGAGGACACGCATGCTTTAGCTTGTTGTACCTATTCACCCCGTAATGCTGCCACTAGGTACTGGATTCTTCTTACATCTGGCATGAGCCATTCCCTAGATCGCTCTGTGCTGCCTTAGCATCCTTTCCCAATAACTAAAAAACACACACAACAGAACACTCGAGCAGCAGACAGAGATCTACCATCACTTGTCTCATTGCTCAGTTAGTCTTTCTTCTTTGATGTGGACAATAACCGCTTGTGCTTTCTCATCTTTGATCCGGACCAGTCTCAGATACTATTTTCTTGTGCTTGTGTCTTTCATTTGGCTGCTTCCAAGGAGTATAGCTTAGTGGCTTCTCCTGGAATTGACTTATCCCTTAGGATACTACACTTTGTCCCTTCTTTTTTAATACATACTCCCATATTCTCAGTTATTTGAGATTTAGAAATTAAGTATAAGTTGCAGGCTGATGACACACAGATCTATGTTCACAGTGACTAGTTCATTGTATCCATTTACTGAGCTTAATGGGTGTCTCTAGTCAAATCTTGAATAGCTGTAAGTTTCCTCAAACTCAGCCAAAATAAATTTGAAATCCGACTAGAGGCTGCCAAAATGAACATTCTCTTCGTCTTTCGACCCAGCTCTTCTACACTATACCTTTAATTTCAAACTTAAATTGATGCTTAAATAAAGTTATTTTGTAAAGTCAACTTTAAATCGGGAGGACACCGTCTGCCAAGATGGCAGACAGCAAGAGTGAGAGCTCCAGACAACCTTATCTCAACAATATCCTGCAAAGCAGCATCCTGTGCCTTAATGAGCTGGAGTCAGCCAAAGGCATCTCCCTTGAATGCCCGAATGTGAGGCACGCTGCAATCGCCTGTTTAATGCTGCCTAAAGCCAGAGCTGAGGAAAGTGGTCCTCGCAAAGATGTTGGACGTGGGCCCTGTGCGGCCCTAGGAGAGCAGTGCACCCCAGGGCTGGACTGGGAAACTAAAGCAGCCCAGGCAATTTTGTCGGACCAGCCCCCGGGGGTGGTGGGGTGCAAGTGTGAAGCAAGGCTACTTTTGTTACTGGGGGCCGATATTATAGCACTGCTGCAAAAATATCTCTCAGTAACAAAACCGGCCCCCACCACTGCAAAACCAGCCACCACCCTTCCAGCCTCCCGGGAAACGCCCAATGCCGGCAACGGGCAGTCCGGCCCTGGTGCACCCGCCCTTCAGCTTATGCCACAGGTCACCACAGGAGCTGCTTAATGTTGTTGGCCGCTGAATGCTCCGGAGATTCCTGTTGTTTCGGCTGCTCTGATGGCTGAAGAGAGCCAATAGAACTGGGTGTGGCCCACCAAGTGAGGCCTTCAGATAAATAAAACACAGAGGAACGTTGTGAGGGTCTTCGGTCCTGGTGCAGGTGGTCTTCCTGGCCCCGCCTGCCCAGCCATACATTTATTAACACCGTCCCACTTGACATTGGAACTTCACCAATTACGGGTAACAATGCATAAACACCCCTGGAAGTACTTTTTAGGGTCCATACCAACACGTACCAGTTACGTCACTGGTACAACATTACATTCCTCTTTTATTTTCAAACAAATGCAACAAAACTAGTACATACCAACACTAGTTCAGTCATTGAGCTTCTGCGGAACATTATAAACCTAACAGCAAACGAAGCAACAGTTCAGTGTTACATATATGTAGAAAACTTATATTTACCTTGATCTCCAGGCCAGGGCCTCACACCACATGGTCTTGCAAATGGGAGGCTGGCACTGGGTTTCTACGCAACTCATACCTGGTGCAAGTGTCCCGACTCCCTAACATGTCGGGTGTGAGATTTCAGCTTCATCACCGAAGGCTGCAGGACATCCACTCATTACCCGGCTTCCATTCACTGGTTCAGGAGAACCAGCGGATGGACCTTCAGCTACTGAGGTTTCTTCCTGATCACGCAGCTTGGCGTCAGTCTCTTCAGTTCCTCGGTTGGATAGAGTCAGGGGGTGAAATTGCTTGAAGTGGGAGATGTTCCGGGACACTTCTTCTTCTCCACAGCGTGCGGTCACTTTGGTACCTTGAATGTGAACAATAGTCCAGGGGTGGTCTTAAAATGGCAGCCTGAACTTGCTAACAGAAAACCGTTTTTTCACCACGAGTAGATTTCCTACTTTAAGGTGAGACTGTTTGCATTACCGCGCTAGCTGGCGAGAGCATTTGAAGTACGTCATTTGGCCAGAACTCTCTGATCATCAATGGGGCTGGTAGTCCACTCCGAGTGGCGCAGGATGGAGTCTTGCACTATTCGCCCAATGATGAGGTGTCCGGGAGCCTGCTCCATAGCAGTGTGCGCTGATGGCGATATTCACGAAGGAGGGAGTAGATGGCCCATTCATAAGGTTGCTGATTGGTATGGGCAATCCGGATTACTTTGTTTAAAGTCCTCATGAAATGTTCCACTTGCATGTTGGATTGCGGCCAACGAGGGGTGACTTGTGAGTTATGTTCAAGGACTGTAAGTATGCTGCTACCTCTTGTCCGTGAAATGGTGGGCCATTGTCAGTCCTCAGCTCCCTGAGGAGGCCATAGTTGGCTATTGTCTTTTCCAGCTTGGGCAATACATGATGTGGTCTTTGAGAGGCAATGATTTCTACTTCGGGCTATTTGGATTAATTGTCAATGATCACCATAGAATACCTCCCATCTGGAAGGCGTCCGAAGTCTAAACTGGTGCAAACCCATGGCTGTTGAGGTCCTCTCTCCATTATCATGGGAGCTGGAGAGTTTGGTCCGCCGGTAGCTTGGCACCACGGGCAGGATCTTACCATAGTCTCAACTTGCACATACTTTTGGGCGAAGTCGATTCTTGGTTTTGACCATTCCCTGGTGTCCAGCATGGGCAAGTTGCACAATCTGAGTGGTGAGGCTGATGGGGATAACAAGACCATGTCCTTGTAGGAAACAGCCATCTGAGTCCGCAACCAGTTCATGACATACATGGTATAGACTTTCAAGAATGCGTTGAGCTTCTGGAGTGTGCTGAGCACAGTTAGTTTTGAAACAATGCCACCGGCTGCTTCGGACGGCCTCCAGCGCTCTCTAAAAACACTCATCGTGGGCAGTAGCATGACATATGGCCACTACAGAGATGGGTAGCGGGCGGGCGGTGATGTACCTTATGTATTCTTTGGTCTCATTTGCCTCTTCTTCTTCGAGGGTGGCGGCACGGGGATGTCTCGACAGGTAATCCTCGGGATTGGTTGTGCCAGGGCGGTATTCTACCTGACAGTTATAGTCCTGCAGTTGAAGCATCCACTTTTCAATTCTAGGTGGTGGTTTAGAAGCTGTCCCTCTGAAGAGGGAAATGAGGGGTTTATGGTCTGTGGTGACCACAAACGGTTGGCCATAAACAACAGGTGGAAATGATGGCATTCTCAATGTATGGCTATTGCCTCCTTTTCAATTTGCTAGTACCATTATTCATTCTCTGTGAGGGACCGACTCGCCAATGCCACCGGGATCCATTCTCCATCATCGGGCCGCTGCTTCAACACTGCTCCTAGGCCTTTTGGACCGGCGTTTGGTGCAATGGTGGTCTCTTTCGAGGGTCGAAAAACATCAGAGTGGTGTCTGCCGACATGGCTTCTTTGGTAGCTTGGAAGGCACGTTCTTGTTCCTCGCCCCAGTTTCAGGAGACTGCAGATTTGGGGAGTTCACAGAGAGGTTGCATCAATGTTGTCAAGTCTTTGATAAATCTGCAACAATAATTGACCATGCCAAAAAAGCTACGAGTTTCAGACACGTTGGAAGGCGGAGCTGCCTCTTTGATGTCTTATACTTTTTAGGGGTCTGGTGCAATGCCCTGTGCCGGAAAAGTTGAGTCATTGCTTGAGGACCTCACATTTCCTTTTGTGGAGGGTGAGTCCCGAGTCTCATATACACTGGAGAAAGCTACGCGACCTGGTGTTGTGTTCTGATATTGACTTGGCGTACACCAAAATGTCATCACTGACATTGACTACTCCAGGCAGGCCTACCAGGAGCTCTTGTATGGTCTTTTGAGACACCTGGGCAGCGCTCAAAATACCGAATTTCAGTCTTTGGTAGCGCCGCAGGCCCACATGAGTGGAGAAGGTTGTTATATACCTTGACTCCTCAGCCAAGGTGAGTTGGTGGTAGCCTGATCTGAAGTCTACCTTAGAAAACCAACTCGCTCCACTCAGTTTTCCTATCAGGTCATCAATAATAGGGGTAAGGTGACGTTCTCTTCTTATCGCCACATTGGGGAGCCTCGTGGCTACGCATATGCGTACTTCGCCAGGTTGCTTTGGCTTCCAGGCCACTACAATAGAGGATATCCACAAGGTGGGCCTGGATGCTTTCTCTTTTATCCCCTCTGCCTCCAGCTTCTCCAGTTTCTTTTCTACCCGAGGTCTCAGGTGAAAGGTGATTTGCCTATGTCGCAGGGCTACTGGCTGTACCAATCGATCAGTGTG
Source organism: Calotriton arnoldi (assembly GCA_963921515.1). Classification (NCBI taxonomy): domain Eukaryota; kingdom Metazoa; phylum Chordata; class Amphibia; order Caudata; family Salamandridae; genus Calotriton; species Calotriton arnoldi. The sequence continues at coordinate 2,548,547 of CAWUFW010000504.1, forward strand.
CAGCTTTATTTACTTCCCTTTCAGGCACCCAATGCCTTCGAACACTTCTGAAAGCTCTGCAAAGATGTGAGATACCTCTTCCTCGTGGACTCCACATGGAAAAGTGACTATCCCCAGTGCTTCGGCGGTGCTACAGCCAAGCAGCATGTCATGTCCCTCCTCCGTAACATAGACCAGTGAGTCTAAATAGACTGATGTCCATGGATGTTTGGTTTCAGAATTTTCCTCAAGTGAGTAGAGGCTTGTCTTGTCCGTATGTGAACACTTTGATCACTATTTTCTGGGGGGGGGTGAAGTAGGCTGTAGGGTTCGGTATGCCTCTGCTGATAGTAGATTAATGGACGCCCCTGTGTCCACAGTGGCTAGGATTGGGTGCACTCCTATGTATATCTGACACTGGGTTAAGTGGTGCAGTGCCTATTATAAAAACAGAATGAACGGTATGCTCTGCAACTTCATCCTCGTCCATGTCACTGTTCGGCTCTCGTATTTCAGAAATGGCGTTGACAGAAGTGTGGGGTGCCTTCCTTTTACTTGATCGGCAGACTATTGCGAATTGATTGTATTTCCCACACCCTGCACATTTCTTGCCTTTTGCAGGGCAGTCCGCTGGGCGATGTGCTTGATCGCCGCAGTACCCATATGATAGCGTTGTTGCTGCAGCTTTCTTGGGTTTTCCGGGAGTCTGTTGTAGCGCTACAGCATTGACAGGTTCTGTCTTCAATGTTTTTTGCAGAGCAGCTTCCATGTGGGAAGCGCAAGGCTTTGGATAGTTCTTTGGTCGTGCACATGGTTAGAATGTATGCTAATGATTTTCCTGATTCTTGTAAGATGCGCTCGCAGAGTTTAGCTGATGCGCAGCCTTAGATTATTTGCCCTTGTATCGCTTCCCCCTCATAGGCAAATCCACATGCGCTTGCCAATTCCTTTAATTGGGTGTAAAACGTGTCAAAGGACTCTTCTGCGTGTTACCGGGCCTGGCAAAAAATGGATCTTTCATAGTCCTGATTGGACATTGGTTTGAATTACGCTTTGAGTGCTGCTATTAGTGTTTCATGCGTCTTTGGGGTAGCCTCTGTGATTGTTTGTGAGATTCTATGTATAGTCTTGCCTCCTAGATGCAGTATCATGGTTCTTTTCATTTCATCTGCTATCTCAGTGGCTTCAAAGTATAGCTCCACCCTCTCTATCCAGTCTCTCCACCTGGACGCTTGCACAGAGGAGGCTCCTTCCACTATGAAGGGTTCAATGGGACGAATATTTGTCATGACCACAAGGAAGACTTGCACTATTCCAAGAAGGGGGGGAATCACAGATTCAGCGAGTGATCTGCTGCTAAGTGGGCTGGGGTCACCACCCTCCTCAGGGTTGAGTTGTGGAAGTGTGGGCCTAAGCAGCTGGAGTTATGTACAATTCCACAGTGCAGGCATGACACATAGTAATGCTCAGCCCCTCCTTTTTTTTTTTTTTTTTTTAAACGCAGTGCCCAGCCACTCCCTCCCTCTTTTCAAAGTAGAACCAGCAATGCAGCGTTGTATTGACCCACCGTGGTCTTTCAGTCACAGCAAGGCCCGCCTACACGGTCCTGGGGCGGAAAGCATCGTAGCACTGCTCTCGGCCCCGCACGTGGCAGCATGTCATCACAGTCCATCTGGCGCGGGGCCTGTCGGAGGCCAGACAAAGAAACAACGTGCATTATAGGGCAACCGGGGCGGCACGAGTACCTCACATCCAGCAAGAGAGCATGCGGTTGGCACACACAGGCAAGTGGAGCTAACGGCACACTGTGACCATGGGCAGCAGGACCCTCATTTGCCAATGTTGTGTCGGCTGCTCCGATGGCTGAGGAGTGCGCTGAAGCAAATCGCCGGCAGGAAAAACTCAGAGTTAGAAAAGCACTGCCTTGAGCATCTTTCTGAATTTACAACGATCTCAACACGTACAAATGTGGTAAGGCAGTTCATTCCAATAAGAGGGGGCCAGGTAGGAAAAAGACCTGCCCCCCGCTCTAGCCTTTCTAATGTGAGGGACAGTGAGCAAGATTTTGTCGCTGGATCTCAAAGTCCTAACTGGACAGTAACGTTTAACATTCTGAGGCATTCTGATAAATAAGACACAGAGGCAGGTTGTGAGTGTCTTCGGTCCTGGCACAGGTGGTCTCCCTGGACGCCGCCTGCCCGGCTGTACATTTATTAACACCATCCCACGTGACATTGGGACTGCACCAAATACACCTAAAGCACGGGTAACGATGCACATACACCTCTGCAAGTACATTTCAGGGTCCATCCCAACACGTACCAGTTACGTCAATGGTACAACATTACAATTCCCAGGCTGCTGGGTGCTGGCACTTCGAGACGCCTCAGAGTTTCCTGAGTGGCACACCTGACAGCCTAATCCTGAGTCAGATTTGCAAAGTTGAAGGTGGTGCAAGCACTGCAGTGGAAATAACTTCTCCCCCCTCTCTCCACCTCATTCTGAATTGAGCTGCCCAGAAGGGCTGAAGAACCATGGAGCCGGGGGACGTGGGCATCATTAGCATGGTGGCCCTGTGTGGCCTTGAGGGAACAAATAATGTGGCCACCGTTCGTGCATGCCAACAGACCTGATTAAGCAGGGAGACTCCAGAATGTCGAAGCAAAAAATGGTACATTTTAAATCCAGCAAAAAATTGCTTTATTTTGTCTGTCTCCCGCCTGCAATTCCCTTGTCTTCAATAGAAATCAATGGAGGAAATACAGTCTCCTGCCAGTATGTTTTTTAAATCTCCCACTTTCCTTTTGTAAAATGTTAGCATGTATAAAGGGTCGACTTTAGCGCTGGTGCGAAAATCTTTTTTGGCGCTCCCCCCAATGTCCTCCTTCACCAAGTTCCCATATCTCCATCCTCCAACAGGGCCCTTCCTCTCTCCATGCCCTTCTCTCAAATGCATTTCCTTTATTTTATAGAACTACTCATACCAGTGTAGGGTGTCAGAGCATTTTACGTGACACACACATTATAGAGAAAAATTGAATCATACAGTGTGTAAATCATTCTATAGGAAATATAAGACAATGAGGCACAAGGTGTAGGAATCCCATATCATCCATACTGGTGGGCAGTATATTTTAAGAGTGTTTCGCCTGGAGAAGCATCAAACTCTGTATTTAAAATGTACCAAAGTGGTTGACATTGGCTTTACTAATAAGAATATATTTCTGCCCAAATGAACTCTTTTTAGCAACAGTAGAATAATGAAAGACTGGGGTATAACATTACATTCTAACCTAAACCATGCAGTTTTCATGCAGCTCTTTGATGGCAGTTCATAGGTCACTGTCATATATAAGACTTGTAACTTATGAACTGCAAGTAATAAAAGGATCTCTGTGACAAACGCAGTAACTCACTGAGCTATCCACATAAAATTCACTTCTGTCATCTGCATGGTACAGGTTCTTTGCAGCAGGCATATTAACCCTCTGCGCTACTTTGTGATGAGTCAGAACTCCCACTAGACAAAAACGTATCTCTCTCCAGCAGGAACATTAATCACCAGACTTATCTTGGCATTTTTATTGTTGCCTGAAAACTGTCCGACATAGGGGCTTGACCAAACCCCAAAGCACAATGGTGCACTAAAAAAGAGCTCCTGCCGAGGAGGGTGAAATCCATTTTAATCCTACACTGATCCCGTGTATGGGAGACAGTTAGTGCATCGCACAGACTCCTAGAGCAACGGGAAGCCGGGTGTCGAGCCCGGAACACCAGCTCACATTGGAAAGTGGTTGCGGAGATCGGTGGGGGGCCGAGGAGGGAGGCCACATGAGTGCCAGGCAGTAGACAGCAACATTGAGGGTGGCGCCACGGGCCCGGCGGCGCTGCAAGAGAACAGGAGAAAAATGGCTGAGCCCAGGCAATCCTCCAAAGGACAGTGGACGCGGGGACACAGAAGCAGTTGCGCCCCACTCCCAGCAGTAAGAGAAGGAGGGGTAGGGTGACCAGATTTTCAGAATGAAAAACCGGGACGGGCACAGACAGAGAAATAGGACTAAATGTCCTATTTAGGTTTCTGGGCTTATTTACAAATATATATTTAACAATATATATATATATATATATATATGTGTGTGTGTGTGTTATAAATAAAAAAATTAAAAGAACACAAATATATATATTTGTGTTCTTTAAAAAAATGTATTTTCACATTACCTCCCGTTCTGCAAAGAAGAGCTCCAGGGTCCGGCTGCTGGTGGGCCTGGCCGTGCCCTATGGCCTCTGCAGCCCTGATTCACACCTCATTAAATCCTGCTGTGCTGCTTAAATGAGGCGAAGCAGCACAGCAGGAGAGTTTAAAGAAGTGAACTTCTGTCACCGTTTCTAAGAGGGCCGCGCCGGTGATAAACCTGCAGGTTCACCCGACCCTCCCTTAAAAACCTGGACATTTCTCTTAATAACCCAGGCACTACCCAAAAACCGGGAAATTTCCTCAATTTGGAGAAAAGTGTCGGGACACTTCTCCAAAAACCGGGACCATCCGGGACGTCTGGTCACCCTAAGGAGGGGGCACGATGACAGGACTGCACAGACACAGATGATGCTGGTTAGAGGGCTATGATAGGGGCAGTAGCGTACCCCCCAAACATGGACCCAGCAGCACAGAACCGGTAACTACTAAACAACCCACCCATAGGGGGCTGAAGGGAGGCAATTGTGGTGCTCCGGTGTGGGCCCCCTCTGCTTTAGGCAAAAGAGGAAGCATGAATGAGCATATGGTAACTCGGTACAGGGATGGTCCAGGCTCAACTACTTGTAGACAAAGGACTGCAACGAAGACCACTGGTAGGAGGACAGCCGTTAGACCTGCATTAAGACAGGAACCTACAGAGTACTCAGACAAGGGTGTCTACCTGGAACGAAGGACTATGGACTGAGGCACACAAGATACCCCTGCCTAGTGCAAAGAAGGCCAGGATCCAGTGGATAAGTCAGAGAAGGGGATGATGCTTCCTGCAGACTAGCTGCCACACACTGCCAGACAGCCGCCAGGGCAGGGAAAGCTACAATGGTGAAAGACTAGGGTCAGAGTGCACCACTATTGTATAAACTGGAGAAAGACGCCAAATGCACCCAGGTGATCTGGGGTGACCAGAGGCATGAGGACCAACCACAGTTGGTAGCGGAAAATGCCCCCGAACTTTCCATGAGGGACCTCTTACAGGCAGTGTGAGAAAACAAAACGACACTGGAATAAAAAAAAACACTGTTACTCTGGGTCTCACCCTCATATGAACAGACCTACAAAAGATGTTTGGGTGGCTGGGACCGGCGGAGGCTATAGTAGAGGAGCACAGTGGAGCTATTAAGCAACTGCAAACAGAGGTCCGACAACTTAAAGAGGCTACTAGTCGCCTGCACGCACAAGCTGAGGATGCCATGGAGAGATCAAGGAGAAATAATGTGCACCTCGTGGGCCTACCAGAAAAGATAGAGGGCGGAAATGTGGAAGAATTTGTTGAAAAGCTGCTTAGATAATTTCTCGATTCACAACACATCTCGGACCATTTTGGGAATGAGAGGGCTCACTGAGTTCCGGGGTGCCGCCTAAACCAGACGCACGTCCTAGTCCAATGATCGCAAGAATTTTGAACTACAGAGAATGAGATGCAATGTTGAAAGCTGTGAAACTACAAGAGCTGCTCAAAATCGAGAACTACAGCATTATGATCTTCCCAGATTTTACCTGGGAGGTGCAAGTTCAGTATAGAATATTTGACAGGGCTGAAGTGGAACTGTGGAAAAGGAATTTACAGTTTATAATACTCTTTCCTCTGAAACTAAAAGTCCTGGCGGAAGGGAAATCCTGGTTCTTCACTACCCAGAGCGAGGTGAGGTACTGGCTGGAGACCAGTAGTCTGGGGCAGGCAGGGAGCGGAGATGCCCAGATGAGAATCTACCGGATTACTCACCACCCGGCACTGAACACAGAGAGACTGCCGATGCAGCCACGCAGAGAAGAGACTTTGACCAACCCCCTATGGATGGGCACGTAAGACTACTTATCTCCCAAACTCTAGATATCTATGGGAGGGAAACACCGGAGGCTGAGGGGCTCCTCATTGGAATCACACTGACCCTACATACAAACACCCATAAGAGTGAGAGAAGTTGACCTAAGTTATTACTATTAGTTGAGTAGAAGCTCATAGAAATAGCCTCAAGCTTTGGGGGGTGTGTAGTTCGAAACCTATGGCATGAGGTAGTAGGGAGGAGGAATTTGGGGAGGATTAGGAGTTCACAATGGCATCCGAAGGGGGGACAGATGGACGAGTCGACTGCAACCTGAACGGCATAAGTGGGATGGTAGACACAACCAGTACGACAGGGACACACATAGAAGAAACCTAACCCCTTAGCTTTACATTTCTATCCTGGAATGTTAATAGACTGGGCCACAAGGTAAAGAGGGAAATGGTTTGCAGATTTGTCAACAAACATAATCCAGACTTACTGCTCCTATAGGAAACGCACCTGATGGGCAACAATTGTGCCTTGTTGGGTCAGGGCAGGTACAAGACGTAGGCCCACTCTGGGTTTATGTGTGGCTCTATGGGAGTAGGAATCCTGGTTAGCAGATCCCTCCCCTTGTCGGTGACACAGATGTGGACAGATGCAGAGAGTTGCTATGCAACGATGCAGGGGAAATAGAATAGGAAGGCTATCTTTGTGATATCTTGGTATGCTCCCCCAGGGCTGCAATCGTGAGCTCTGGAACGAATGGAGATATGCGTTCTTGCAAGCCCGGACCTCACTAATGATTATTGGGGCAAATCTCAATCTGACTATGCACATAGACAGATAGAATGACAGCAACAGGTGTCAGAGGAAGGGAGGACTATAGATTAAGAGATTTTACCCGGGCAATGGGGTTACAACACCTATGGAAGGCGCAGCATTCTGAAATGAGGCAATTTTTTATACACACCCTCCAACTCCAGGGCGGGCTCGAGGCTAGATTACTTCTTGATACCACAGATTCAGGATCACAGGCACAGTGATATCACCTTCCTGCCGAGGGGAATTTCAGATCATGCACCGTTTTATACTAGGTTGACAATGCCAGTTAGGATCAACCGACCCACATGGCACATGGATCCTTGTTATATCAAGGACTGGGACATAAGGAAAGGTCTTAGGAAGGGTAAAGATAACTACTTCATGGTTAATAAGGGCTCAAGTGGAGTCTGAGGAAATGATATGGGAGGCGTTCAAAATGGAAATACATGGCTATTGTTTCGAACTGGAAATCGAGCCCCTAGTGGGATGAGTCAGAAAGGATGCCCTGTTGCAGGGCTTGTTCTGACTCCGACTGGGAGGTTTTGATTTCCCTCTACACAAACGATCTATTATTATATTTGGCGGACCCGATGCAGTCCATCCCTAAGATGCAGAAAATACTTAATATGTTTGCAAGATATTCTGGAATCAATATAAACAGTTATATAAGTCGGTGCATACTCGCCTATAGGCTTGGCCCACCGGAGAACTGGGACTGCCCACTGCAGTGGTCAACGTCCGGCTTTTAGTATTTAGGCATATTTATCACAAAAGTCCCTACACCCTTATGCACTCAGAACCTGGAAAACCTTCTCAGTCCATATAAAGCTGACAAGGCCAGATGGAGGAAGCTGCTGATACCCCTGATGGGCAGGGCATCGCTCTACAAAATTTTCTTCTTACTAAAATTCCTCTATATAATACAAAATGCACCATACAGAATCTCTGAGGATTTCTTACAGGCAGTGCAGGTGACCACCAGCACACTACTACGGGAAGATGGCACGCCCTAGGGTAGCTCTAGATAAATGATGAGAGGCCCATATTAGGGAGCATTGCTGTGCCCAATCTTAAATTATACTGTTGGGCGGAGCAGCTGAAGGTAATCAATGACTGGGTATTAAGAAGCACCGGGATCCAGCCTTTATAGCGAATAGGAGAGCTCTGCCACAAAGGGGGAATCAGAGCGCACTCTTCAGCCGTAGGGGGGTCAGAATCCCATGGCCATAGTGATCCAGACATGGAAGAAGTCAAACATAGCAACGAGATGGGAGGGAAAAATTACCTTAGAAACACCACTATGGGGCTCTGACGTACTTACGGGCCTGGAGGGCTTCCAACAGTGAAATTTGATCAGAATCTCTAAGGTTGGGGACCTTTGGGATGGAGAAGGCATGTTACAGTTTGAGAACCTCCAAGCCCAATACAAGCTGTCAGACTCCCAGACATTCCATTACATACAGGCTAGGCATGCCCTACACAGTCACATTTGACACCTAGAGGAGACAGCGGAAGAGACCTCCATTAGAATGCAGACTCTTAGCAACCCCCTTACATCGCCACACGATTTCTGTAATCTATGTTACCCTAGTTCAGAACTGTTTACAGCCCATAGAGAAGTTAAAAGACAGATGGGAACCAGACCTGGGCACGATTGAGGAAGCAGACTGGGCTGAGGCATGCAGATACCCGAGGGAGGTAGCGATCAGAACTGGATTTCGCGTAATACAACTCAAGATATTGCACTGGGCATATTACACAAGGACTAGGCTCCACAAAATGGGTAGACTTCCCAACCACAAATGCCTAAGAGGATGCAACCAGAGAGAGACCATGATACACACCCTGTTGGAGTGCCTGAATCTGGGGACCTTTTGGCACACCTAGAAGAGGCAGTGAAGGAACTGGTCGAACTGTTGCCATGGATTGTGTGCCTGGGCATCCTGGGGGTGCAGACATTGCCGAGCTATTCTCTCTTGTTCTCTAATATAGCACTAATGGTGGCCAAGAGGGACATTATACAGGCATGGGGCAGCAAGAGGTCTCCCTGTACGAATCAGAGGGCTCAAAATATGGACTGGTGTATGTTAGCAAAGCGGCCAATATATCAAGCATGGGGATGCCTGAAAACATTTGACAAAATATGGGGCTTTTGGAAGGAACCGGGGGTTTAAGGAGACTAACCAGAGGGGCACAATGGGCCAACTTATGCATAAACGTCTGGAACTTTCAGATCTGACACACAAATGTACCTTCCAAGTCGACTCAAATCAATGTTTAGAAGCGGTTAGTGATGAGCTAATGTCCCGAACACGAATTACACCTAAGGATGCCGAAGTTATAAATGTAATGAGTACATCTGCTATTTTGCAGTGTATTCTTATATAGCAAATAAAAAATCTTTTTTTAAACATTTGTTTATTAGGTTTTTAGAAATATAAGAAACAAGGAAAGGGGAAAGTTTCAGGGTGTTCCAGGGCAATCTCAATACTACATAAGGTGAAACAATACATTGGGGAGGGAGGTCACAAATAAATTGACATGCCGCAGCAGCATCCAGAGCAGCATACAGCGTTTAGGAGATAGTACGATTGGCGGGCCTGTAGGCATCAAACACACAAAACAGTATTACGCAAAGTCCCATGGTCCATGGCCCCTTCATAGGGACTCTGCCTCGTCTCTACCGGATTCATCGTCTGAAGATGAGAGTCCTCCCAACTGGGCCTGGCGTAATTATCCAGCATGGTGATGGATGGATTCACCCCCAACCTATCCCTCTTTACATAGTTCTTAAAAGACTTGGACCATATGGTTTAGGTGTTCTTTCCAAGTTGAACTGTAGATGATTATGTCATCTATATATGCAGCCGAGAAGTCTTCATGGGGTTGTAATACAATATTCATTAGTCTCTGGAAGGTTGCCGGTGCCCCGTGCAACCCGAAAGGCAACACCTTGAAGTGGAATAGTCCCTTAGGGGTGCAGAAGGCCGTTTTCTCTCTATTCTGGGCCTTCCAGGGCACCTGCCAGTAACCCTTGCAGAAGTCCAGAGTACTGATGTATTGGGCCTTTCCCAGCTTTTCTATCATGTCATCGACTCTAGGGAGGGGGTAAGCATCGAACTGAGATATTTTATTCACCTCCCTAAAGTCGATGCAGAAGCGTATGGACCCATCAGGTTTGGGAACCATCACTATTGGTGAGCACCACTCCCTTTTGGAGGGCTCTATGACCCCTAGTTCCATCATCTGGTGGACCTCTTTGTCAATCGCTTCTCGTCTGGCTTCTGGGATACGGTATGGTCGTAAACGGACCGTTTTCCCTGGTGGAGTGTGTATCTCCTGTTCGATAAGGGAAGTTTTGCCAGGTACCAGGGAAAACACCTTTTGGACCGGGAGTAGGGCATCCTTTATATAATCCCATGCCACCAGCGCAGCAATCGATTACCCATAACTGCCCATCGTATGCGAGGCGGCCGCCATTACTGCCATCTAGACATTTGGCATCAATCAAGGGGCCTTGTTATTCGTAGAGCCACACTGCACTACAGTAAGCTAACAGGGCCGGCATTGCATTCAAAGTGAACACAAAACATCCCCAATCGGTTTGCTAGCCGTTAGCATGGAAACAGGCATTATTACCTAATTATTGAAGATGATATGGCCCCCGCTGCGCAACCGAAAGCCTTTACCCGCCAACCGGTGCACCGCGACCAGCCATTTAGGCCACAACTTTACCGTACTTTTGCGCAGGGTCTTTTGGTGTTTAAGGCCTGAACTTTTTAAAATACTGTCACGTAAAGAGACAAGCATGAGAGCTCCTTATGCCTATGATTTATGTTACCTGTAGAATAACACTTGTGTATATGGCCTAAACTTATTAGCTGTTTACACCTTGATGAAAGACTACGCTCTCTTACGTCTACTTGTGTAATTCTCTGATTTCAGAAGGATAGCTTTGCTTTGATGATTGGACTCCAACATGAGGAAATGCTCTATCAAGATCTGTGTATCCAGCACTAGAATTATGCTTGGTTAATGATTTACAAACGAGGTCTTGGATATGAAACCGCACTTATTTTTGTCTCGGGGGGGGGGGTTGTTTGCATATGGTGCAATGATCAAGAGAAACAATAGGTAAATGCGAGAGAAGGGTTTGAAATAATGCGGTATGCGTCGGCGCCTACTCGTGTGTACGTGTGTGTCAAAAGATTCTTAGTGGAGTACGGTGCTACAGGCAAGGGGATTACCCTGAACCCCTCAACAGACACAAGGTCACTTAATTTTACACCAGAGGCCTGTGCACACGTAATAGTAATTTGCAGAGCAAGATCTGCGTCAATGGAACCATACAGTATTCAGAACAACACAGTTGTAAAAAAGGTTTTGATATGAATGAAGAACACTCCAGGTATCACGTGTTCTTTATTGAAGATCGATTGCCCAGCCAACACGTGTTTCGTCAGGGTGGTTAAACTCACGACTTCTTCAGGGCTTTTAGGCAAAACAGTAGAAAATTGGTCAATCTCTCCGCCGGTTGTACTTCCGTCCCGGCTGTATCTAGGAATGGTGCATCCAAAAGTTAAACGGAGAAGGACTCGTGTACGTGTCCGGTGGGGTATCACTTGAGACATGTGGTTTGCACTCCGCAACGTATATGAACATCAAAGCTGAGTAAAGCTCTGTCCACGGTACGAAATTCTCCTAGAATTCTGTGAGGAACAACGAGTACGCTGCTAATTCTGACGGACCCACGGCGATCACCGGACTGCAACCCACATGTCTCAAGTGATACCCCACCGGACACGTACACGAGTTGGCTGGGCAATCGATCTTCAATAAAGAACTGTGTTGTTCTGAATACTGTATGGTTCCATTGACGCAGATCTTGCTCTGCAAATTACTATTACGTGTGCACAGGCCTCTGGTGTAAAATCAAGAGAAACAAGACCCCATAGTTTCTCAATATGTGAAAATAAATTTCACATCAAATTTTTTTTACAAAATTGGTTTGATCCGCACACATTTAATGACACAAAAATCAATTCCACCTCGTGAGATTATTCACACGTTTCTTTATTCTTTATGCTTTTTCTTCACAAGTAGCCAACGCGTTTCGTCCTATTAAAGGACTTCTTCGGGGCTCTTCAGTATTCCGTTATGCTATAAGAATGTCCTCACTTCTCAGGGTGGGTAGACTTTAAGGTGCTCTTTCTGTGCGTTTTTTTATATTAGATCCTGGGTAGAACTGGTATTATATGGCATATTCCAACTGGATACCTTTCATCAAGATTTTTTATGGCACGTGCATGCTCCTGTATCCTTACTTTAAGACCCAGTATACTACTTCCTATGTAGATTTTTCCACAGGCACAGCCAAAAACATAAACCGTATGTGTAGTATTGCAATTAATGAACGACATAATTCGGTAGGTTTTGTTGGTGTTATACATAAACTCTACAGTTTTGTTCTTGCCCAAGCAACATACTGAGCAATTGCCACAAACATAGAAACCATTAGGTTTCGTTGGTAGCCATGTTCTGTCTGTCCGATCTGTATCCTTTTTTCCCACATAACTTGGACACAGCATTTGCTTAACAGTGTTGCCTTTGCGATACACCACCTTCGGTTTGCATGGGATAATATCCGACAAGGTTGTATCTGTACTTAGTATTGACCAATTCTTTCTCAACACATTGAAGATGTGATTACTGTGTTGATTGTACTGTGTGATAAACAACAGATTGTTGTTAGGCTCCATCCCTTTCTTAGTTCTCTTAGATTTACCAGGGTTACCAATCAAAGTCTGTTTTCTATCCAATGCTCTGGCCCTTTTCTCAGCCCTTTCAAGACAGATATCATCATAGCCTCGATCCTTAAAGTTTTTTTAATATCATTGATAGTCCGTACAAACTGTTCCTCTTCACTACAGTTTCTTCGAGCTCGTACCATCTCGCCATATGGTATGGCATTGATGGTGCTCTGGGGATGGAAACTCGAAGCGTGCAACACACTATTGCACGCAGTTGGTTTCCTGAATATCTCACTCTCAATTCTCCCTTGTTTCACATAAAGTTTAAGGTCAAGAAACTCAGTTTCCTTTTTATTAAACGTCATCATTAGTTTGACATTGAATCTGTTTGTGTTGAGATAAGTGTGATATTCCATCAAAGTTTCAACATCACCATTCCAAATCATCAGAATGTTGTCAATGTAACGACCATAAAAGATGATTTTGTCAATCCATTTTTGGGCCCCTCTGCCAAAGGTTTGCTCCACCTCATACAGACCCATGAAAAGGTTCGCATAAGATGGAGCAAACCTTGAGCCCATCGCTGTTCCCTGTCTTTGAAGGAACCAAGTCCCATCATGCAAAAATACATTGTTGGTCAACACCATTTCTGCCATCTTTATCAGCATTTGAGTATGGTCCAGATGACTTGCAATTCTTCTATACAGGAAGAATCTCAGTGCTTCAAGTCCAATTTTTGTTTGTATACATGTATATAGACTTTCAACCTCCATAGTGACGAAAAGCAAGTCTTCACTGTCCCAACTGAAGTCTTCCAACTTATCCAGGACATCACGACTGTCCTTAAGATAAGACGGAAGATTTTTCACATAGGGTTGCAGGTATCTGTCTATATACTCAGCTAGGCATTCGGTAGGCCCCCCATTTCCCGATATTATTGGCCTACCAGGAGGATTCTGCAGAGTCTTATCATTATCGTCGTGTCATTATGTGAAGGGGGAATAAATTTGGACGATGGTCTTAGTCCACTGTCCAATGTTAGATCTTCTTCAATGTTTAGTTCATTTGCTAACTCCCTTAGATCACCAAATGTTTCTTCATCTTCTATGGTGTTAAGTATATGTATCACATTTACATCTTTTATAGACAGTGAAGATTGTAACGTTACATTTGGCGTATTCACACGAGTAGACTGACGTTCTGTGAAAAATTGTTTTAATTTTAATTTCCACACAAATTTAAATAAATCAATATGTGCTTCAGTGAAATCACATTTTTCAGACAAACAAAAATTCAAACCTTTGCATAATACATTTTCTTCAGTGGCAGATAAAGTGCGTTTAGACAAGTTGACAATTTTAAGGCTTGTGGTATCAGTATCATTTGCTATATCTGCAACAACCATTTCTATGGGGAGATCTATTTCCTGTTCTGATTGAACTTGGTTTGCTATCTGGTTTGGACGCCTGATCTTATGTTTGCGTCCGCCCCTCCTTGTTCTCCTCCTCTTCCCATTGGTTTCTTTTTGTTTCCCAGACGATATCTTTGAACTTCCCTTAAAAAAAGAGAATCTGGCTTATCTACGATTTCTGTACTTAACACCTCCCCTTGCTCACTCCCCACAGAAGAGAGGGAGACACTGCTAGATGAAACACTTATGTCCTTAGTTCTATTCAGACCATTTGTTACTTGTCTGATTGGGACATCATCATACTTTTTTGCGAAGGTGAAGATTCTTCCTTTATTATAATCACCCTCGTCCCTCAAAATCTTCTTTTGTTTCTTGTCTCTTAGATATATTTGATAGCTTGCTAGCTCACTTTTTAAGATATCATAATTCTTTTTTGTTGCATCATCCAACTTCATTTCTCTGATCTCCCTTTCTAGTTTATCAATCTCTTCTCTCAATTTAGCAACTTTCCTCTCAGCATTTTTCACTAACAACTCCATCATCCTGTATGATGCGTCATATAATCCTTCTTCCCAGTCTTTAAGCAAATCCGTATCAAGATCTTCAAAATTGGGAAATATCATAATTCGGAGTCCTCTAGGGATTCTCCTATTCTCTAAGTATTTACGCATGGTGTTCCCATCCCACCATTTGCTTAACTCCTTGTTTTTTAAACGCTCCAGTTTAATGAACTTTTCTTTCAATCCCTCATTTTTGGGGACCCGTGATTCCATATTACTGGCTACCATGGGGTTTTTACTGAATAGGTCACCAAGCATGGCCTCGCGATTGTCTTCAAAATTCATAATGGAGTGTCTGGCTATTAATCCCAGAATAGTGCTAGGTTATCCAAATACAGCAAATGATTTACAAACGAGGTCTTGGATATGAAACCGCACTTATTTTTGTCTCGGGGGGGGGTTGTTTGCATATGGTGCGATGATCAAGAGAAACAAGACCCCATAGTTTCTCAATATGTGAAAATAAATTTCACATCAAAATTTTTAAAAAATTGGTTTGATCCGCACACATTTAATGACACAAAAGCAATTCCACCAGGTGAGATTATTCACACGTTTCTTTATTCTTTATGCTTTTTCTTCACAAGTAGCCAACGCGTTTCGTCCTATTAACCTCTCTAAAAAAGATAGGGATGCCCTTAATGATTTGAAAAATGACAAGAACATTGTCATACGTGAAGCAGACAAAGGAGGCAATGTTGTCATCCTAAACACAGAGGACTATTTGGGAGAACTTAATAGACAACTTAGTAATGAATTATGTTATGAGAAATTGAGAGGGAATCCCATTCCTGAAATTGAATGCAACATTAATGCACATCTGAGGGAGTGGCATGAAACCTGCCTCTTATCAGATATGGAGTATAGATACATAAAAGCTGAAAATTCGAGATTTCCATGCATTTATTCACTCCCAAAGATCCATAAGACTCTGCAGAATCCTCCTGGTAGGCCAATAATATCGGGAAATGGGGGGCCTACCGAATGCCTAGCTGAGTATATAGATGGATACCTGCAACCCTATGTGAAAAATCTTCCGTCTTATCTTAGGGACAGTCGTGATGCCCTGGATAAGTTGGAAGACTTCAGTTGGGAAAGTGAAGACTTGCTTTTCGTCACTATGGACGTTGAACGTCTATATACATGTATACAAACAAAAATTGGACTTGAAGCACTGAGATTCTTCCTGTATAGAAGAAGTGCAAATCATCTGGACCATACTCAAATGCTGATAAAGATGGCAGAAATGGTGTTAACCAACAATGTATTTTTGCATGATGGGACTTGGTTCCTTCAAAGACAGGGAACAGCGATGGGCTCAAGGTTTGCTCCATCTTATGCGAACCTTTTCATGGGTCTGTATGAGGTGGAGCAAACCTTTGGCAGAGGGGCCCAAAAATGGACTGACAAAATCATCTTTTACGGTCGTTACATTGACGACATTCTGATGATTTGGAATGGTGATGTTGAAACTTTGATGAAATATCACACTTATCTCAACACAAACAGATTCAATGTCAAACTAACGATGACGTTTAATAAAAAGGAAACTGAGTTTCTTGACCTTAAACTTTATGTGAAACAAGGGAGAATTGAGAGTGAGATATTCAGGAAACCAACTGCGTGCAATAGTGTGTTGCACGCTTCGGGTTTCCATCCCCAGAGCACCATCAATGCCATACCATATGGCGAGATGGTACGAGCTCGAAGAAACTGTAGTGAAGAGGAACAGTTTGTACGGACTATCATTGACATTAAAAAAAACTTTAAGGATCGAGGCTATGATGATATCTGTCTTGAAAGGGCTGAGAAAAGGGCCAGAGCATTGGATAGAAAACAGACTTTGATTGGTAACCCTGGTAAATCTAAGAGAACTAAGAAAGGGATGGAGCCTAACAACAATCTGTTGTTTATCACACAGTACAATCAACACAGTAATCACATCTTCAATGTGTTGAGAAAGAATTGGTCAATACTAAGTACAGATACAACCTTGTCGGATATTATCCCATGCAAAGCGAAGGTGGTGTATCGCAAAGGCAACACTGTTAAGCAAATGCTGTGTCCAAGTTATGTGGAAAAAAGGATACAGATCGGACAGACAGAACATGGCTACCAACGAAACCTAATGGTTTCTATGTTTGTGGCAATTGCTCAGTATGTTGCTTGGGCAAGAACAAAACCGTAGAGTTTATGTATAACACCAACAAAACCTACCGAATTATGTCGTTCATTAATTGCAATACTACACATACGGTTTATGTTATTGGCTGTGCCTGTGGAAAAATCTACATAGGAAGTAGTATACGGGGTCTTAAAGTAAGGATACAGGAGCATGCACGTGCCATAAAAATCTTGATGAAAGGTATCCAGTTGGAATATGCCATATAATACCAGTTCTACCCAGGATCTAATATAAAAAAACGCACAGAAAGAGCACCTTAAAGTCTACCCACCCTGAGAAGTGAGAACATTCTTATAGCATAACGGAATACTGAAGAGCCCTGAAGAAGTCCTTTAATAGGACGAAACGCGTTGGCTACTTGTGAAGAAAAAGCATAAAGAATAAAGAAACATGTGAATAATCTCACCTGGTGGAATTGATTTTTGTGTCATTAAATGTGTGCGGATCAAACCAATTTTGTAAAAATTATGCTTGGTTGCAGGTCGTGAGCAGCACCCGCACTATTTATTGTGACCAGGACCTTTTTTTCCCATCAACAATTTTATCATACTTTGACCCACAGCAAAAGAGAAAAGGCAACAGAAAAAGAGAGAAGCAGGGCGGATAGGAAAGAAATAACAAAGACAGTTGCCTAGCTAGTAATGGGTAACACTTAATTTCTAAAGCGCTGGTGGCGAAATTTAGGCCCCTGTACTTATTTTTTTCTTTTTTAACACATTAAGCACTGGTAAGCTGAGTGATAGCTCTGTTGTCGGAGGCCTGAAACTGTAAAATATGCGTCTTTCAAAGGAAAAATCTGTTGTCCCACATTTGAGTCAGTAAAATGGCAAGCCACTCTGAGGAGGAGGCGGCGGCGCGCGTCTACGTCACCCTGATTGTCCCTGCACGTTAATAAACATCGCAGACCCGCCCGGGCGCCGGCTACAGTCCTTACTTTAATGACATCTCACCCAAAGGTCCCATCTCAGTTACCTTCGTGCTGGGCTGGCTCCGCCTCCACTCCCCCTGAGCCCGAGCGCTGCCCGGGAGACTTTCCATCGCACTTCCCAAAGTCACATCAAAATGACAAAACATCACAACGAATTCCACTCGGCCTGAGCCGAGGAGAAGGAAGTCTAAGTTTCCACTGTAATTATCCCTATCCTCGTTAAGATAATTATGATCAAGCTCCCTGTCACAGCTAATTTCGTTGCCTATGGTTCACGCTTCACCCTCATTAGCTTACAGAAGATGGAAAAAAATGAAACTGGAAACTCGCCCCTCCCTCCCCCCGCCCTTTCAAAACGATTTAGGGCCGTCTCTAGCCAGTCCCTCAAAATCTCTGGTGAATGGTGCGACTCAGAGCTTTGTCGTCAACACTTTACGCTCTTTCACGCACCCCTTGGTGCCAGGCGGCTCCATATTTTGTTTTTAGGGCGTCTCTCCCCCAGAGATGAGCACCACAAGCGAGGGTTATTATCGCAAGGCAGAAGACTGAAAGCCACCTTGGCATTAAGCGCCTGTTGACGTTGTTCACTTGTGTTTTTTTCCATCTAAGATGTATATGCTAAGAGGTACACACTTCAGTCGCTGTCACGTCCTTATGGGAGTGGGTTCTCGTGGCAGGGCTGTGCTTGTCTGCATCTGAGTGGGTCAGTGTGGCCTGGAGTCTTCTGCCCTGCCCAGTCGGGGCACCCTGCCATCTAGATTCAGGGAGCAGGTAGGCTCAGCCAATCAGCAGCGAGACATAATGACGAAGGACAACGGTGACCCACTGGAAAGAGGTGGCCTGCATGTTTTCTTTTTAGATGTGCCAAACTTCAGGAATGATCGTTTTTTGCCCCAAACCGCTGTGCATGCCCTTGCTTTAAAGGAGGTAATTTTGGGTTCAGGTGGATATTTCCCATCACAGTCCACGCTTTTCTTTGAGCTTTGTTAGAAACGCGCTGGGGAGTTTGCTCACCCGCACTGGCTCGCATAGCCTGAAATCACTTTTCTAACGTTTATGTAAAGTCGACTTTGCGGACGTGTGCTCCGAGGTGGGCGGTGGGGGGCTGAAGCGAGGAGAGGCTGCCCAAGCGGCCATTATGAGCGTGCAAGCCAGAATAAAAAAATAAAACAAATACTTCAGAAACATGATCCGTCAGTACACGCCTACTAAAGATAAGAAATACCCTCACGACAGCCGACAAGCAGACAATCCAGTCCGGACGAAAAGGAGACAGGGCGGAAACAAAAAAGCCTCAGTTTCCATCGGAGGCCACCGTTTTACATAAACGATGACGCCAGCCAATGAAAATGAGGGGCGGGGCTTCAAGTCCCCTTCTGAAATCTCCTCTACCACAATATGTCTCGCAGAGCGAGCAGCGCATGCGTGCTGCAACGCTAGGCGAGACCTAAAAAAGAAGAAGGAAAATAGCAGACACACCTGGACCTCACTAAGGCACTCCACCAACTACACCCCTGCATTGTGAGCCGCCCCATCGAGGTCAATCTCATTGCTATAGTTTCAGGCCGAATCCCCAACCGAGCCATGGGCTCAAAGACTTTGTGTGTTGAACATCATAAACATTTTGCAATACGAAGTTGGGAAGGGATGTAGCAGGTCAGTGGTCCTACTGCTGCCAGTGGATACTGGATGTATTTTCACGTCATCCACGGTCCAGGCGTGGCCCGTGGGGAGTGAATAAAAGGGAGTGAACCGCTCTGGGTTCATCTCCGATACTGGCAACATTGTGTGCAAGTGCATTCACTATGCCCCGCTGTGCCTTCTAAGCGCAACCACCCGTCTAATCATAATAAGGTCACCACACCATTGATGGCGATTATTGCAGGCAAAGCTCAGCAGGTCAAGGAAGTGCACCAAACGCTTTGAGTAGACCCACAGTGTTCAAGCGGACTTCCTGAGGGGATGTGAGGCTCATTACCATGCCATCAGTCTGGGTAGATGCAGCTCGAGGGCTCTGTGGGCTGGAATGACCGCAGCAAAGGAAAGCTGGAAAACCCCCACAGCCCAGCCTCGATTTAGCAGCGCAGCCGAGGAGTGTTTAGTGTTGGCCACCGTTCCAACACGGGCAGCGATCTTGGATTCAGGGCAGTGGCAAATTCACCTGCTCAATCGCACCCGCAATGGCCGCCTGCCCAGCTGCCTCACAGGCCTCTGCTAGTGTCTGCAAGGGGAGCGGCCACTCGCTGTCCCCAAGGTGTCACCTGCGATGGTGTCACAGGCACATTTAGGAACCCCGGCTCAGGAGCTCAGGCAAGGGATGCCATCTTGGTTCCTCATCCAGGCCGCAAATAAAATGTTTAAAAAAACAAAACTGTCCAACATACAAGGAACTCTGCAGCGGGTGCTTTTAAACTGATGCTATTTCTAAACATAGCACACCCTGAGGTCAGTGCCGGGTGCGGCTGCACCAGTCGCACTGACCTAGAGCCGGCCCTGCATGTATGCCTTCAGCAGATTTCTTGGCTTGCAACATGGGTCAGTTAACGTTGCAGACTGCTGCCTATGAGGGACTGGAGGTGAACTGTAATGGTCCTGGGAGACACCTGGGCTGCTGAATGGCATGCTCTAGGATGCCCTGGTCTTCCGTGTGAGCGACAGAGTGGCTGCCCTGAATAGGGTGACCAGACGTCCCGGATTTCCCTGGACAGTCCTGGTTTTCAGAGGACTGTACCGGTGTCCCGATACTTTTGTTAATTTCTAATACATGTTCCAATTTTGGGGGAAAAGGTCAAGTCTTCCTGCGTAGCAGAGTTTATAGGTATGTGCTCTCCTTTCAGGCGCCTCTGAAGTATGAAATAATTTATTTGTTTCTACCAGGCACCACCAGAGTAGGTAGCTGCCTGCTCCCAGCAAAGACACAGTGATGAGGAGGGGGCAGGGGGTGCAAGATGGAGGTCCTGCGATTGCTAAGGCTACGTAAACATAGCCTTGTTTGTGTGTGTATACACACATTTACGAGATTTTCAGGTCTAGCACACACACGCATATATATAAATATATTTTTTTATTAATTTATTATTTTAAAAGCTTTACTAAAAACGGGACAGGCCAGATATAGAAATAAGACTAAAGGCTTTAGTCGTACTTTTATATCTGACCTGTCCCGGTTTTTGCTTCTCAAATTCTGGTCACCTTAGCCCTGAAGGCCTAATACTATGGTAGATTTGCCATGCTGCAGGTGATATCAGCTTTATGGGGGGTGAGTGCCTGCTCCCATCCTCTCCCTTACTCTCGTCCTGAATTGGGCTGCGAGGGCTAGAGGGGAGCGCTACATGTCTGGGCTTTGGACCATTTATTGAAGCTCTGGACATTATTAATGATCGTGCGGTCTGGTTTGAGGCTTGTGCAGGGCTAGCTGGCCGTCAAAAGCACTGATAGATTTTGCGGGCCTGATTATGAGTTGCCTGTAATATTCCAACCTGTGAGTAAGTAAACCCCCTGTTTACGCATGGGTCAGAATTCCAAGTTAAAAGGTATTTAACGCATCCAATACTTATCGAATGCGTTAAATACCCCAAGCTTCATTAAATTTTGGCAGGTCAACCTGCCAAAATTTAACAGAGGAAATGTGTAAGGTGCGATAAATGGCTCCTTTACTTGTAATCAGGCCCTATGTGTCAGGTTGCACTGTACAGGAACTAAGGCCCTGGGATTCAGAGGCCCTCATCAGCTTCCTTTGATGACTGTGTATACCTCATGGTAATCGGCTATCGATCTTCACGGGGGCGGAACCTAATGCTTGGAAATCATCGCAGTGGACTGGTTGCCTAGTAAGCTCTGACACCCGTTTTCTCGGGTGGAAGCACTAACATGATTATTATCGGAACCCCTCTGGATCTGCCTATGTTATTGAAGGGTGGGTGGTGATAATACTTGAGCCTGACGCTGTGCAGAACATACACAAGTCCACTATTTGTGCAACACAGAGGAACAAATGTGTATTAGAGATTGTTCCTACTTTGGACTGAAAGATGGGAGAGGACTGGGCTTGAAGGTACCCCTAGCAGACTAAAATGGGTCAATATACTGCGGAGTTCAGAGTAAACACATGCAAGAAGATCAAGAAAATGGGAATCCTCCGCAGATGATCCGATCCCCGAGTCCAGATTCCAGCATCCATTGAAATCAAGATTTAATGCTGGAAAACAAGATCGGCATAGTTTTAATTGAGGTAAATATAAATAAACTTTTTGTGTGTTGAAAAGTGAGCAACAGATGATTGGCCACGGAAGACAGGACTTATAGGAGACCAATGGCGAACACTAGAACAACAATGAAGATGGACCAAAAGACTTCTGTGGGAGAGTCAGGGTTCACCCAGAGGATCCTGCCACCGTGAAGGATCATAGGGCAGGAGGATGGAGCTCTGGGGGTTGAGATCTGCGGTCGGCCCTAGCATAGAGGACTCTCCATATGATGTACCAGAGACCAGACTGACATCAATGATAGAAGAGGATCTAAGTGATACACTCTTAATGAGTGTGGGAAAACCTGAGGATGGCAGAAGATAATTGGACGGTGTGAGATACTGCCTTTAGCTACTGAGCATTCCTGCACTGCATGCACAAGATACTGTGATAATTACATGTACTGATATATCTGAAGAGAGGATTTATTGATAGTAAGCGATTCCTGACTTTACAGTTGGATATTCAGGGGCAGGTTTACTAGCAGTTCATACAACGCAGTTGCTGCACTGTGTTGTGTGAACAGGAGAGAGTAGAACTGCACCATATTTACATAGAAAATGAGCTGTTCCACTCTCTCTTTCTGCTCTGGCTCACTTGTGGCTGCTTAGTGCCAACGCAGGAACTCTTATGCCATTATGCAAGGGTGCCTGCGTTGTGGGCAGGATAGTTTTTGTGCAGCAAGAGCTACCTTACTGCATAAAAACTATCCTTAGAGGCGTATTTTCCTTTGAATGTGTACTGCAAAATGCAACGGACATGTAAATAGGAACTAACAAAGAGAAATAAAGATATTTCTCCTCATTACGCCAGCCTCAGGCATGCACACCATTTTGTTGCAAACCCAGGTTTACAGACTTAAGTAAATCTGGGTTTGGATCGAAATACATGGGTGGATGCGCAGGCACGCCCATGCTCTACTTATGTTATGCCTCCCATATGCAGGGTAACGCAGATTCACTATACTATTATTATCATTATTATTGTTAATATATATATATTTTTACAAAGTCATGCAAAGCCGTGCAGATCTGGCTTTGTGTCGCTTTCTATATATCAAAATAGAGTTTGAAATGGGGCTGTATAAAAAAGTGAGAATCTCAGATGCAAAATCATAGTAAATCTGGCCTCAGTTTAACAGGAGATAAGACTTCGCTGCAAAGTTTCAGAAGAAGTTGAGGGGATGTCAATATCTTTGCATCCAGATAGACACTTCTTCCACTTGTGAGAGTATATTCCTGTAGATACACTAGGGCCTCTGGGGGTTGCGCCTCCTGTGGAGGTGTTTGTATGCCATCTAGGGCAGATGGGAGACCCTCCGGAGTGAGAGACCTCCTGCATTTAAGTATACTATGTAATGTTAGATTATTTCTATTTCTAGGGTGCCTATTTACCGGCAAGGGTATCCTGGCGCCTGTCAAGGGGGTGGGGGCGGAGGGGGGGAGTGCTGGCCTGTCTTGGGGCCTATTGGAGGAGCCAGGTTTTTGGTTTCTTCCAGGAATTCAAGGATGAAACCCGTGGCTCTCATGTAGTAAGGGAGTTTATTCCAGGCTTTGTGTACCATGGAGGAAAAATCTTGACCTCCAGCAAATGTAGGAGACGTAGGTGAGGAGCAGGTAATCTAATCAGAGGTGTCTGGCTGGGATGTGAAACAGGAAATGGTTGTTGAGGTATGCTAGTTCTTGGATGTGTAGTGCTTTTTAGATGTGTGTGTGTGAGGAGTTTGGAAAGGGAGAGCTTTTGGATAGGGAGCCAGTGGATGTCTTTGTGGTGTTTGGATATTTGAGTGGCAGTGATGAGGTCCTTGTCGTCTGAATCTTGATTGGGAAGGGTCCAGCAGGTTATTATTATTGAGATCGTTGTTCAGGCCGTCATTGCTAAGCTTTTCCAGGACTTCGGCGGGGTAGGGGGGGAGGGAGATGAGCCTGTAACTGGCTGTGGGCAGGGCATCCTCCAAAGGCTTCTTGAGGAGCAGCAAGATGGTGGCGTGTTTGCAGGAATTCAGGAAGGTGGCAGTGGAGAGTGATAACTTGAAAAAGGGTGTAAGGGCTGTGCAGATGGGGGTTAAGCCCTTTAGCGAAGATATGGTGCATACAAGTATCTGATGGGGCCCCTGAATGGATAGAGTGCATAGCATTAGCAGTTTCCGTTATGGTGATGGCTGGCTAGCAGGTCAGTGCAGTTTCAGGGGTGTTGCTATCATGGTGGTGGAGGACTTCAACGGTGGGGAAGTCCAGTTGGGGGGCAAAGTTGTTGTAGATAGTGTTGATTTTGTTTGTGAAGTAGAGTGAGAAATGAGTACAGAGTTCCTGGGATGGGGTGATTTCCGCGGATCTGTTGGAAGGGTACGTGAATTCCTTCATGATACAAAAATGTCTTTGATGGTGTTGGAGCTATTTTGGATCTGTTCAGTGAGGGCTAGGTGCTAGGTAGTTTTGAGGCACTGGTAGTAGATCCTGAGGGCTGATTTGTAGGAGTCTTTGTCTGCGTTGCTATGGTAGCTGAGCCACCTTTATTTCAGCAGTGATGTTTTGAGAGCCTGAGGTCCTCGGTGTATTAGAAGGCTTGTGGCTTGTATCTAAGAGTGTTGGTTGTTCTCAGAGGAGTCATGAGTCCGCACAGAAGCTGATCCACATGTTGAAGTTTGTAATGGAGCACTCTAGGTTGTTGTGGTGACGAGATCGGAACTCAGAGATCCACATGTCCTCAGGGATTTAGTTTCATTGGTGTTGAATTGTCTGGGTGTAGGCAGTTCTGGGCTGGTTGGGCCGAAGCGAATGAGGGAGTAGTCAGTCAAGGTGAGCAGGGTGGGCTTGTGCACCGTGATGTTGGGAAAATTGTGAAGATGGGGTTGAGGCAGCGTCCGGCCACGTGGGTGGGGTCCTTCACCTGTTGGGTGAGTTGATGCTGAGGTCTTCCAGGAAAGGGGTGAACTTGGGTCCGGTCTGGACCTCTAGACGGTAGAGTAGAGCTCCTTTAAGGGTTGTGGTGCACTACGGCCATCGTTAAGAAGGCTGCCAGTATGGGGGAGGAGAGGGTGGTGGGTGGGTCTAGCACTGCTGGAAAAGAAAGGGCGAAAGGAAAGGGCAGAAAATCGGAGTAGGACATGCAAGAGGAGAAGGGGCAAGAAAGCGAGACAAGCAAAACAATAGGAGAGCTGAAGAGATTGAGAAGCACAAAAGGAGAGATGTAAGAGGCTCAAAAAGAGAGGAAGAAGTCAAAAAAGAGTTGCAAAGAGTAAGTGGCAAAATGAGGCAAGAGAGAGGCAGTACAAGGCAAAAACGAGGTACAAAGAAAGCGACAGTACATAACAAGAGGCACAGAACGAGAGACTGACGGAGTCACAGCAAGTCACAAAAGAGAGGCAGTGTGGGGGAAGTGGGGAGAGCAGAAAAATCATATGTCCAAAAAAGCTCAGACGTCTTGGCCGGAGACCAAGACAGGGGTTATGGGGAAACTGGAGCACCACCAAAGCAGATTGATCAAGCAGTCAGGCAGGGGACAGTAAACCTATTTATCGTATGCTGCTGAAGGGTAATTGTTTTATAGCAGTTCTGAATTTATTGAGATGAGAAAGTCAGGCAAGGTTCAGCAAATGTCCTTCGAGTATAGTAGGAGTGGGCAATTTATTGAAGATCACATCTTTGAGCCGTTGTTATTATTGCTTACGGTATGCTGCTGAAAGATGAATTGTTTTAAAGCAGTTCAGGGTTAAACGAGATGGGGAAACACCCACAAAGCTGGGATAGTGTTTACGCGGGGAGGGGAAGGGCTATTTTTTTTTTTTACTTATTTTTATTAATATTTGCAAGGGCATAAGATTAACAGAAAACAAAAAAAAATTGCAGCATTATCTGAGATACCCAAGTGCAAAACCAATGTCCATGAGAAGCCCCGATCAGCATGTACCAGGCGGAGACATTATCTCGTATATCACTCCCACATTGTGCATCCTACAGTGGTTCAGCCAGGGCGTGCAAGCCCAACGGATGCCCATAACACCAGTCGCTAGTCTACAAGGAGGGGGAGATCGCCACAGCACAGTGTCTCCACTCTGCACAAAGTACCCACTCCTACCTAAGGAGCCTCCATCTCCACATCAGGGGTTATCTGTCAGAGTTTGTCATTCTCCCAGTCCACCTCCTCCAATTGCTTCACCATCTCACCCTACATTTCTAGATGTCGCTATGTGTTCTCGTCCGTCCTCATCGTCATCGGGGAGAGGAGTTGGCCTAACGGCTAGGGCGGTCGACCTCAAATCTGGGGAACCGAGTTCGAGTCACGGCAAGGACACGCAACATCCTGTGATTCTGGGCAAAATACTTAATCTCCCCATGCCGGACGTCGGACACTGTTTTTCCTCGTCTCCCCGTTGTGTTTCCTACCCCATCCCCCACCTCTTCCCTCCATTACTCTTTGTCTACCTCCCTTGTTTCCTTCCCTCTCTCCCCCGAATTTCTCTCCCCTTGCCTGTTTTTCCCTTATATCTATGCTATGCTTTTGTAACTCATGTAACTCTTGTAACTACGCTCTAGCAACTGATGTAACTTTGTAACTACGTTCTGAAACAATGTTCTTCCTCATGTAAAGCGCTCTGATACCTCCGGGTCTAGCCAGCGCTATATAAAACTTTTCAAATAAAATGCCTAACAAAAATTAATGTGTCCTCATGTAACGCAACTGGTGCTCATGTAAAGCGCTCCGATACCTCCGGGTCTAGCCAGCGCTATATAACATTTTTCAAATAAAATGCCTAACAAAAATTAATGTGTCCTCATGTAACGCAACTGGTGCTCATGTAAAGCGCTCTGATACCTTCGGGCCAAGTTTGCGCTATATAAAACTCCATAAAAAAAATAAAAATCCTTTTCAGCCTACACTCCTCTGCCACAGTCCATTCTCGTAAGTCTGACAGCCATTTATGCCACGGAGAGGGTTTAGGGCTTATCCTATGGATCGCTATACGCCGCCTGGCCAATACCAGCCCCAGCAATGCAAATCTATGCCTCATCTTTCTCCCTGTTTTGGGGAGTAGTAGAATCCTGAGAAGGCAATGACGCATTGTTCTCTCCAACCTGGTCCCCGTGACTTCCCATGGCGTCTGCACCACACCAACCCAGTAGTCCTCCAGTCTATGGCATCCCGTGTCATGTGAAGGAAATGGGCCGGGGACATACTACATCCAGGGCACCCATTTGCGCGCTCTGAGAATATCCTATGTAGACTCGATTGTGTGAGATAAGCTCGATATAGGTAGTAAAACAGTGTGAGCTTAAAGTGGGCATTAATAGTGGTGTCTTTCACTTGGGCATACACACGCTTCCAGTCTCCATCCGTACGTGGGTCATCCAGGTCCGCTATCCAACCATTATGCCAGGCCCTGTGTCAATACGTCTGTCAGCCTTCAGTGCCACATACAGTTGGGAAATGAGACCCCTTCTAGAGCCCGGATCTAGTAAGATATTACGAGTGTGGGACTCCTCCGGAAAGGTCAACCAGTTCTCCCGGTCAATACGGGAAAGCTTGTCATGTTGCAGGAACTGTCCCTGATCCACCTGGAAGAAAGTGCCCACCTCTGCCATAGTAACAAAGGTGCGATTCAAGTACAGAACCCCCACCCTCTGGCTGCCACCCGCCATCCATTGAGACATATCCATCAGGTACTCAGCCACCAGAGAGGGAGAAGTCGGGTACACGGGTCTTTACGTAAAACTCGTTACACCGCCAGTTCCCAGACCATCGCCACTTGCTGCACGATATATGGGCTGTCCCGTGGCACCCTAGCACCGCTCAGTAGCAGCTTGGGGAGATCACTCTCCTCTACCAGGCCAGACAGCAGACGCTTTTCTCTATTGCAGCCGTCTGCACACCATAACGCCGCATACTGCAGACGCCCGACCATGTAATAAAGCTGCAGATCCGGGAGCCCCAACCCGCCCTCCTCATGGTCCACTTTCAGGATGTCCAACTTGACAGTGCTTCTCTTACCCGCCCACGCCAATGACACCAGTAGGCTACTGAGTTCTGTAAACATAGTTTTTGGTAAGTCGCAGAAAGAGTTCTGCATAGCATAAAGACAGTGGGGCAAGAGCCCCATTTTACTTAAAGCTACCGTGCCCATCACTGAAACTGGCAGTGTATTCCAGAACTGAATGGATGCACGCAAACTACAGATCAAGTGTCCAATATTAAGCTCATATTTGGGACCCAGGCCGTGGGCTATTTGCATACCCATGTGCAGGAAATTCCCCGGTTCCCAGGGTAGTCCCACTTTGGGGAGTTCCACCTCCAACCACGTCGCCAGTAGTCCTATGCCTATTGACGCGCAATCCAGATGCCCGGCCAAAATCCTCCAGTATTCCCAACAGCACCGGTATCAAGTCTGCCAGCCGATGTAGGTAAAGGAGAGTGTCATCCGTGTACAGTGACATAATATGCACCGTTTCCCCAACACGTATACCCCACTCCCCTAGTTCCTGTCTCAGGCACACCGCCAGCTACTCCATTGCCAGAACAAACAGGAGTGGTTCAGCCCTGTCTTGTGCCTCCCCCTATATGGAAGACCTCAGGCACTACCCTCCCCGTCCACATCCGTGCAGTGGGCTTGATGTGAAGAAAACGCACCCAAGCCTAGAAATCCAGTCCCACTCCCATATGCCTCAACACCTCCCACAGATATTCCAAGCCCAGGGAATCGAATACTTTCTCGACATCCAGTGCCATCAGAGCCACTTCTGTGTCCATTCCCTGAACCGAGTGCATCACGTGGGACAGTCACCAGAGATTCATATGGGTGCCCCGCCCAGCATAACCCCACGCTGATTATCCCCCACCAGGTGATTCACGACATGCCGTAGCCTCATGGCAAGCAGCTTTGAGAGATTCATTGTGTCAAGCTGGATATTGGCGTATAGGATCCTGGATCTTCCAGGTTTTTGTCTGACTTGGGAATCACCACAATGAGGGCCTCGCGCATAGGCAAGGGCAGTGTACCACGACGCCTAGCCTCAGGAAACGTCTCCAGGAGCCTGGGGATCAGCAAATCAGAGAAAGTCTGATAATCTCCACCAGGAGGCGATCAGGCCCTAGACATTTACCTTGGGCCATATGGCGTATGGCTTTGCGTATTTCGTCTTCCCATAACTCCCCGTCCAGTCCTTCTTGCTGGGCCTCAGTAAGCCGTGGAACAAGCACGCTATATAGAAAAGCCACCACCTCCTGCTGCCGCAGTAGGTGCCGCATAGACCCCCGGCAGGTGGTCTCTCAATAGGGCATTAATGCCCAGCTGTCCGTCCACCGTAGTTCCATTTGTTTGGGCCAAGGACTAAATCAACAGGTGGGGGGGAGGTCTTTCCTGTTTAAGCAGCCATGCCAACAGCCACCCTGACTTATCTCCCTCCCTGTGCAGCTGCTGTCTGTAGTCGCGCCTTGTGTAGCTGTCTAGCCTGTCTCACAGATTTGCTACGCTGTGCCGCTATCATTGCTACGTCCACCGTCCTCTGGCTCCTCACCTGCCATTGGAGACAGGCCAACTCCTCCGCCCCTTTAACCAGGTTTTGTTCCAGCCTCCTTCTAATGCCACAAACCGCACACAGCCTCTCCCCCCTCACTGTCGCAAAATACCCCTGATACACCGTCCGGATCGCCTCCTTATAAAGTGGGTCCCCCAGCGTCTCAGGGTGAAGCCGCCACAGTGGAATTCTGGGTCGCTGCCTCCCCCAAACCATATTCCAACTACAAGGGTGCGTGGCCCAACAGGAATCGCACCAAATATCAAGTCCTCTGGACATTGATCACACCGTCATCTGATACCAGAAATCAATCCAAGCCGCTATGTGTGCTATGGACAGGGGTATAACAAGAGAACTCCCCACGTTTGGGTGGATCTCGCTCTGGATGTCTTTGCAGTTCAGACGGTCCATCGTCTCCCTAAGCTTAGCGATCAAACATGGCTTAGTCCCCACTCTGGGGGGGTGTCAATCCAGTCAGCAATCAAGCACACAATTAAAGTCGTCCACTAAATAATGAGAATCCCCACATACCGGAGCAATTACCCCAAGCGTACCAAAGAATTCCCCATCGTCCACATTCGGCACATATACATTAAGGAGGCACACCTCCACTCCATCCAACATCCCATACACCAGGACATATCTCCCCTCTATATCTGCTAAGAACCTCGCCAACTCCACTAACTCCAAAGAACTTTTCAGCGTCATCCAAGAATTCACCAACCCACGCAGCGAAGCCACAGACATCACCCCATCCCAAGACCTCTGCGACAAGCTTGGAACCTACTTCCACCTCAAGATCAGAAACCTCTACGACAACTTCGTCGACCATCCACCAGGCACCACAGATGGCCCTCTGCCCCCCAGAGACACCAGCCAGCCCATCATCTCCAACTGGACACCGGTCACAGCCGATGACACCACCTCGATCATGAAAAGCATCCACTCGGGGGCCCCTACCGACCCCTTGCCCTCCACACATCTACCACAGAGCCGCGGCCATCATCGCACCCGAACTGCAAAGCACCATCAACACCTCCTTCAACACAGGCACCTTCCCAGACGACTGGAAGCGCGCAGAAGTCAGACCAGTGCTCAAGAAGCCCACGGCTGACCCCACCGACCTCAAGAACTATCGGGCCATCTCGCTCCTCCCCTTCGCTGCCAAAGTCGCTGAGAAAACAGTCAACAGGGAACTAACACGATTCATCGAAGAGAACGCCTTACTCGACCCGTCCCAATCAGGATTCCGAAGCAACCACAGCACCGAGACCGCCCTACTCGCCGCCACAGACGACATCCGCACCCTCCTGGACCAAGGCCACTCCGCAGTCCTCAACCTACTAGACCTATCACCGGCCTTCGACACCGTCTCCCACCGCACACTAGCCACCAGACTACACAACGCAGGCATACAAGGAACAGCCCTGGACTGGATCCGATCATTCCTCACCGGAAGAAGCCAAAGGATCACACTGCCACCCTTCCTCTCCGACCCCACGAAAATCATCTGCGGAGTCCCACAGGGGTCATCTCTGAGCCCGACCCTCTTCAACATCTACATGGCCCCCCTCGCAGCCATCGTCCGACAACACAGAATCAACATCGTATCTAACGCTGACGACACCCAACTCATCCTTTCCCTCACCAAAGATCCCACCACTGCCAAACTCAACTTCCAGAAAGGAATGCAAGACGTCGCAGCCTGGATGACCAACAGCTGCCTAAAGCTCAACACTGAGAAGACCGAGGTCCTCGTCCTCAGTACCACCCCATCAGCATGGGACAGCACATGGTGGCCGACCGCCCTCGGAAGCCCACGCACCCCCTTAGACCACGCCAAAAACCTCTGCATTGTACTCGACTCATCACTCACCATGAACCACCAGATCAACGCCGTCACCTCCAGCTGCTTCAACACCCTCTGCATCCTCCGCAAGACCTTCAAGTGGATCCCCCCTGAGTCAAGGAAGACAGTCACCCACGCACTAATCACCAGCAGACTGGACTATGGAAACTCATCCTACGCCGGCATCAACAAATCCCTACTCCGCAAACTCCAGACAATACAGAACTCCGCCGCCAGACTCGTCCTCGGAATCCCCCGGCACGAACACATCACCCAACACCTACGAAGACTTCACTGGCTCCCCGTGGAGAAAAGAGTCACCTTCAAAATCCTCACTCACACCTACAAATGCCTACACAACAACGGACCCAAATACCTAAACACAGAATCAACTTCCACGTACCCAAAAGAAACCTCCGATGCTCCAACCTCGCAATGGCCGAAACCCCGCGAATCCACAGAACCAGAGCAGGCGGAAGATCCTTCTCCCACATTGCAGCCAAGACCTGGAACGAACTACCGGCAGACATCAGACGAGCCCCCTCCCTGAACACCTTCAGGAAGACCCTCAAGACCTGGCTCTTCGGCTAGACTGATCTACGGACCCCCCGCCCCTCAGCGCCTTGAGACCCTCATGGGTGAGTAGCGCGCTTACAATTCCCTGATTGATTGATTGAACCTGCACAGTTGGAATGAAACCTGTGTTGCTATCCATATCGAAACCCCTCTGGCATAGCTTGAGTTAGTAGAGGAGAACAGCTACCCCCTCCATTTCTTCTGCAATTTCTGTGCCTCTCCCTCCAGTAAGTGTGTTTCTTATAACAGAGATGCAAGCACACTCGACCTTTGTAAAAAGGCATCCACTTTGTAGCACTTAAAGCCCCGGACGTTCCAGGGGCACATATGCATGTGTCCCGACATTACACCAAACAATCTGCCCACCAACCACCAGCCCAGGCCAGTCCCCCCTCCGCCCGCAGCGCAGGCAGCCACGGACATCCCATCTTTCCTACACACCCCAGAGAAGGGCACTGTACATCAATATGCTGCATAAACCAAACTTTAACAACTACCACCTCTCCACCCCCCACCCCGGGTAAACACTCACAAACTCACTATGTCTCCCCACTCATACCAGAATCCCCATCATCCCTGAATTCACTAAGATAAATGTGTGTGACTGCTGGAGTGTGCAGTGGAATAAACCTTCTCCTCCTAGCTACTTGGATAGTATCACGGGGAGAGCTATGCCTCAGGGCCAATCCTCGAGTGATTAGCCTGAGAGGCACTCTGACCCCAAACTGCCCTCCACTACACTCTCCATGCACACCTACAGCAGGGGTCCCAAACGGCACACTCACCCACTTCTCACAAAATACAATCTGTCAGACACCTCCCACTCAATCACAGCAGCTAAGAATAAGGGAAACAGAAGAACTTCCAAGAGGGTAAGGTAGGGAGGAAGAGAGAAAAAAAAAGGAAAGAACTGAGGGGGGTGACAGTAAAGATCATTCGTTGCCCTTCCACACTGTGCTGCTCCATATACTGCATGGTATCTCAACGGCATGTACAATAATACAACAAGGTCCCTTATATATACCAACATGAGAATCACCATTTCCCCATCCGGGGCGAAGCATCCAATTCACACTGTGCAACCACGGCAGATCTACCTGGCCTCATCCCGCCGGCGTCAATCACCGGCACACTCCTCGCTCCCTCAGGGTGAGCAGGAAGGTCTGCAGGTCAAACAAAAGAAGCTCCCCTCGCCGCACATGATCCGCGATCGCTGCGGGCCACCCCTGCCAGCCACCGAGGGAGCAACTCCGCAGCCGCCACCAATCCCACTAAGGGCGGTCAAGGCTCCAGCGCCTGTGACAGACGGTCCCCATTCAGGGCTCCCAGCACGCCACCGTGTTCGGCGGCAGCGCGCGAGCACCACACTTTCGCAGACATCTCCGCATCCACTACGGCCCCCAGAGGGACGCAGGGGTCCTCGTTGGTTCATGCAAGCGGCAGCGCCCACTTACAGAGAGTACGCTTCAGTGAAGCGGCAGGATGCTTCAGGATTCCGTTTGAGACGGGAGCTCACCGCTAGAGCTGCTGGTTGATTATCTTGCCGGCCATGTCCCCCATATCCACAAATTTTTAGTAGATAAGGGAATCTTCAAATGGCTTCATGCACCTATGATGGTATTAATGATGACTCATGACAGTGGATACTCTCCAGCTCACTCATTAGCTTATTTTATGTTGATTTTTTGGTATGAAAACGAGATTTGAACTTGCAACATAGAATGTAAGAGGTCTCAATGATCACGTCAAGAGATATAGGATACATTTTTATCTTAGGAGACAGACCATCAGCGTGGCATTCTTTCAAAATACATGCTTAGTTGATGCAGAGGTGGATAAACTCCACAAAAATCGGAGGGGTCAGAGGTACTTCTCTACTAACTCTTCTTTTGCCAGAGGGTTATCAATCTGGTTGCCCCCCCGGAGTCACCTTCCTACACTGCTGTACCAAAACAGATGTAGCAGGCAGATACATATTGTTACTTGGTCTCTTAAATGGGTTGGAGATGTGTTTTCTTAATTTATAGACTTCAAATACTGATGATGGGGGTTTTTTTCTGAACAATTCTTGAGTTGATTGTACCATATGTATGCACACCAATTATATGGGCAGGGGATTTTAATTGTTGATGGGGATCTGGATAGATCTCCTCCTCGACTGCTCCTGAAACCACCCGTGACAAAATGCCTGAGCGAGGTGATGGTAAGGCTAGACTGCATAGATGTACGTCATGAACTACATCCCACTATACATGAATATTCCTGTCATTCATTGACTCATGGGACGTATTGCAGGCTAAACTGAATAATGGTGACAAGAGACATCGCTGTAAAAATTGGAACAACATAATATCAATATAGATGTTTCCTCAGACCATGCCCCATTTGTAATTGACTACTGTAGTACTCTGGCCAGACCCCAAGTTCCTTTGTGACGACATCGTCCCGTGGCTCTGCATAACTCAGTTTTTCGCTCAAAGATTCGAGAGGTGATTGATGTATATTTTGAGGGATTTTGGGGATGGACAGGCATCAAGGATAATGAATGGGAGGCCTTTAAGGGAGTGGTGAGAGGTGAATGCATTAACAAAATAGTGGGAATACAGCAACATCTTAGGTCAGAACGTACAACAGGGAGAGAACATCTCAGCGGCTGGAGAATTCAGGCATTGGCGCTAAAACTGAATTAGTAAAGGCTGAGAAAGCTCTGAGTGAGAAATGGGATGCAATAGATAAATTCACCTTCGAGAGAATATTCAAAAGCTATACAGGGACACAAACAAATCGGGCAACCTCCTAGCATGGTTGATAAAAACAAAAAAAGGGAAGATATTGACACTTATGAAACATAATGGCACAAAGATCTCAACCCAAGCTGGTATTAACATTGCCTCACAGCAATTTCTATAACAAACATATAAATGCTCTCAGCAATTACAACATTTCCCCAGTATAGATATTTTGGCGAATATGCAAGCTCACAGAAGAGCAATTGGAGGGTTTGGATGCAGGAATTACGAGAGAGAAGCTTCTTGAAATGCTAAAAAGCAGGCCTCCCTCCGGAGTTTTGCCAATCCTTTGCCCACCTGCTCCCTGATAGGCTCCTAGAGGTGTATAAAAAGGCCAGGACACTACGGAGAGTGCTTGACACTTTGAGGGAGGCGGTCATAGTGATGATGCCCAAACCTGATAGAGACCCCACTAAGATGGGATCTTAGAGATCCCTCCCCATGATTAATACTGACAACAAACTCTTGGGCCAAAGTTTAGGCTATCGGACTTTGACTTGTTATTGGTACACTGGTGCACGAGGACCAGTGCAGTTTTATTCTGGGCCAGAGGACATTGCCAAATATTTCAAGGCTTACACATGTGCTCCATGTCACGCAGCAGATGGAAATGGAAGGCTCTTTATTAGTGCTAGATATTGAGAAAGCTTTTGATACTATTGGATGGGACCACTTGTTTCTGGTGTCACAGAAAATTGAATTTCATCCAATTTTTCCGGGATGGGTTAGGTTGCTATACACAGAACCCACAGCTTGGGTGAAATTAGAAACATAATATCAACTGGATGTGTGATTGAAAGGGAAACCCATCGGGTGCCCCTTGTCAACTTTGTTATTCACGCTCGCATTAGAACCCTTGGCTGTAAGACTTTGTGAAGTATTACTAGACTGGGGGATTAAGATAGGGGATGTTACACATACAGTATCCATGTTTGCAGATGATACATTGATTTACCTTAGTAACCCTTGTATATCATTGCCCATACTACTGGCCTAATTAGATGGTTTAATGATGCTACTAGCCTACGTATAAATCAAGATGAATCTGCATTTTGTGTCAGGGTAGACTGGTTGGGCTACACCTGGGGAAAAATCCAGATATAGGACTGCAATGTGAGACAAAGCAGTTTAGATATCTGGGTATATAGATGGCTTACATTTCAGAAAAACAGTATGCTTATAATATGGGCAGAGCGCTGCAGGGGCTCTGGAAATTGATTGTTTTTTGGAACACTCTTCCTCTATCTATTGTAGGTCGCTTCACTCTTGCAAAGATGGAGCTCTTGCCGTGATGTTTATATCATTTAAAAAATTCACTTTGTGTGATCCCTTCTCCACGTTTAACGAAATAGATTCTTTCTTGATCTCTTTAGTCTGGGTGAGCAAGACAAGCAGATTGCATTTGGATGTCCACAAAGTGGACAAAGTAGAGGGCGGCCTTGGTCACATATTTTGAGTCGTATTATATTGCGGCGCAGCTGCAGCATCCAACGCACCGGTGCAACGCTGAGGCGAACTGTGAGAAAAGATTGTTGGGGTGAGAAATTGCTCCCCATCTTGATGAAAGGCTGGGACATGCCTGCATAGTACCCATTTATTGTATAACATTCTTATGCGGGATGGGAAACCGATGCACACAGGGTTTTGAGACATTCTCCATTCTCTAGATCTTTGGAGATTTGGTGGTTACAACCATTTCCAAAAATTGTTATGGTCATGTCGATGTCTTGAAGAAGGCAGGGAGGATGCTGCACCTTAGGGGACATATACCCAGGAGAGAACTTATTGACACTTGAGGAAACACAGCTACAGCTCCTTCAGTATACGAAGTAGAAAGGCGAGAGAGATCTTGTCAGGATCTCCTGCCACGCCTTCCACTTCTGCAGTTCTGAACACGCTCCTCGACACTGGACAAGCCACCCACACTCTATCACATCTTTATAGATCATTAAAGTCATATTGACAAAGAACTGGTTTGCCAACTTGGCAGGTGTGGGATAATGATCTGAAGATACCATTGGGAGTGGGATCTAACCTGTGTGCAGGTTTAGCGATATCTGGTAATGCAAGTTTTAAATTGACACATGTTAATTTTCCTAGCCACACCTATCTGACCCCTCTGAAAATGCAAAGAATTTATGCTGATAGGTCACCAGTGTGTCCAAAGTGTTTTGAGGCAGGAGCTGATTTCTTCATGTGACTGTGAACATTTAAAGAATAGTGGCAAACAAGTGATACTTAAGGTAAAAGAAAATGTGAATATGCTATTGGGGTAATTATTAAACATGGTCTTCTAAATATTATCCCCAGACCTAAAAAAATCAGGGGTAGATATAAATGTGCTCTTTTGGGGATGGTGCTGGCAAAACGCCATATTGCTATTCAGTGGCTCAAGCCTCGGGTTCCGATGACGGCCTCCTGGGAGAAAGATTTCCTGACCTGGGTGATTGCAGAGGAAATCAGAATAAAAATAGTCAGAGCATATGATAAACTTTTGGAAGATCTGCAAATATGATCTAATATGCTTTGTGCATTAATGTTGGGTGATGATGTGAGGAGCCAACAAAGAAGTGGAAGTAAAAACAAGGGATATGGGACCTGATTGATAATTCTGTGATAATAGTCATGGTTCATTTTCTGATTATTGCAGCTGTCACAACTCTTTAAGTTAAACGTTTAAATAACGTTTTTTTAAAAGTCAACTTTCAATTAACCGTAGCTTGTATACACCATTCCTGAATAGTATGCTTCATGCTACTTATAGTCAATAGTAGATGTGGGTAATAAACTCACATCTCTCTTCATTTTGTAATGAAGTGAATGGAGATTTGTCAGGAGTATTTGGGGCCATATTTATCAAGAACTGCGTCGCACTTGCATGACGCAACGGGGTGCAAGCATGACGCAGCTAGTAAGTATGATTTATCAAGCCACGCAAGGACACTTTGCGCGGCCCTGAGTGGCTTGATAAATGTGGAGTAGCGCAACGCAACTCAAATCGCTGCGTTGCTTTACTCTGCACCGGGGAGGTGTCCCATGGGTGGTGCGTGGGTGTTCCCATGCAACAGCCATGGATTTTGATGCATTCCCAGACTTACCATAAGTGGTAGACCTAGGAACATGCTAAAACTGCTACGCCTCCCCAGGTGAGGCTTAATGAGGAGAAATAGGTTTATTGATCCTCATTTTTTCCTCTTTCTATGTGTGCAGTACACATAGAAAGAGGAAATTCCTCTGGGGATTGTTTTTACATAGGAAGATGTCCCTTTCTACACAAAAACAATCCTTCATGCAATGCAGACAGCCTTGCACCATGGTGCAGCGCAGTAAGGTGGCTTGCTGCGCTGTGTGACTATTTAATAAATATGCCCCTTGGATTCTGCATTCCTTTATGTCTCATACAGCTGCTGTGTACATGCCCAATGATGTTGATCTGCCAAGGCATAGCTTAACTTTCTACTTGGATCTGATGGTGGTGAAAAGGGATACTGCCAGAGAGTGGGAAATGTGAAAAGTCCAAGTAAAAAGCAAGGGTCTAAGGGCGTTGATTGGTGTATTTTATCTGAATAGTGTAAATAAGAAAGCCACGAATGCCATCAAGAGTTTCAAAAGATCTGGGGGCTACCGCAGATCTATTATGGTCTGCAGGGAGGCAAAGCCGAGCTAGAGAAAAGACCATGATTAATGATAACGCCTCGCTCCAGTTATTGCTCATATTACTCTTATCATTACTTCTGGTCTTGCTTTTGTTCCTGAATTTATATGCTGACCCCGATATGCTTCTTAAGTGAATGCTCAGCCTCATGACATACTAAATGTGCTAATAAATGATTCTAAAAAGTAACCTCACACCTCAGCTACATTAATTCTTTGTGCGTGGGTCTTCCCTGATCATTTATTCACATATGTTATGTTGTAATGTTATTTGAGTTTATAAGGCGCACAGCTACCACAAGGGGTTTCCCGGCGCCAGCCTGACAGGAAGGTGGGAGAGGAAAAGGAACTACAAGTTAAATAACCAAGTTTTCAGCTGTTTTCGAAAATTACCATAAACCGTTTCTTTACGTAGAGAAATGGGAAGAGAGATCCACAGGGAAGGTCCTAAGTAGGCAAAGGATCGTCCGCGCATATGCCTCAATCTGATTCTAGGGACCGTAAATTTAAGCTGAGTAGTGGAGCGAAGAGTGCGTGAGGGTAAATAGGGTTGTACTAAAGACTGCAGGTACTGAGGGGCTGAACCAGTTTTGATTTTGAACATATAGCTCAAGGCTTTGAATTTAATACGATTCTCCACCTTAAGCCAGTGAAGGTTACGAAGAAAGCCTGAAATAGAGGCAGTCCTAGGGACTTGGCAGAGCAATCTGGCCGCCGCATTTTGCACTATCTGCAATCTTTGTATCACATCCTTAGTGCAACCCAGATATCAGACATTACTGTAGTCCAGTCTAGATGTTATAAGGGCCTGGACCACAGTTCTCTGAGTGGAAAGGGGCAGCATCCAAAGAATCTTCTTCAGCCATTTAAGAATGGTAAAACAGATAGAGGCCACCTTCATGACTTGCTGTTTCATTAATAACTGATAGTCGATAATCACCCCAAGATTGCGTACTTGATGAGCAGGCTGGGGTAAAACGCCCATCTCCATGGGCCAGTGCTGAGGACCCTAAAGATCTTGTTTTTTCCCTAAGATCAGAACTTCCGTTTTTTCTCCATTTAGCTTGAGTAGATTTTCCTGCATCCAAGACGCAATCTTCCTCAAACCAAACTGGAGAGTTGAAGATTCAGATTCCTTTGCTGTCGAAAGGGAAAAGATTAGCTGAGTATCATCAGCATACGAAAATATGGACAGCCCTGCCTCGTCGGCAATATCTGCCAGCGGGCGAACATAAATATTAAAGCAAACACAAGGAGATGATGGATGGAGTGCTGAAACTTTTCAAACACTCACCCCCAGTCATAAATATTAAACAAGAGAGGGCTCAGAACAGAGCCCTGGGGCACTCCATCCGGAAAACGATGAATTTTAGAACTGGCCGTGGTGGAGAAGACCTGAAACGTACGGTTGTTAAGAAAAGAGTCAATCCATTGGAAAGCAAGGCCCTCAATACCCAGGGATTGCAACGCTTTCAATAACACGGTGTGAGACACCGTGTCGAATGCCGCACTCAGGTCGAGAAGAATGAGGGCCACCGTGTCACCAATGTCCAAACGATGTCGCAGCTTTTCAGTGACTCCTAGCAAAGTAGTTTCAGTAGAAAATCCTGCTCTAAAACCAGATTGTGACGGGTGTAAAAAGTTCTGGGACTCAACAAAGGAGGAAAGCTGGGAATTAACATGTTTTTCCAAAATCTTGGAAAAAGCCGGAAGAAGAGAAATCGGTCGAAAATTAGAAGGCTGAGAAGGATCAGCATTGGTCTTTTTTAAGAGTGGCAGAACCATGGCATGTTTCCATTCTGGCGGAACTATTCCCTCCTGTAACGAGGCATTGAGGAGCTCCATGATTAGCATAATCAAAGGAGACTCAAGTTGCCTCAGTACGGAAATAGGGAGCAAATCGCAAGGGGAGCCAGATTTTAAGTTGGCCAGGATCAAATTAAAAGAACTAGTATCCAGTAGAGACCAAGATTCCATTTTGTTGATGGATTTAGAGTTGTTACCATACTCTTGTCTAGTGGCTTTGACTGCATTCAAAAAGGCATAGGCTGGCTCTGCAATATTAGTCAGGTTATCACCCGTCATTGCAGAATATATATTTTTTACTTTGCTCACAAAAAAGTGGGCAAGATCTTCACACTGTTTCATTAAGGATAAGAGGGGTGGACTGACTTTCGCCTCCGGATAGTTCCTTGACCACCTTGAACAAGGTCTTAGAACAGTTCTGAGCTTGAGAAATTGTGGAGGAGACATATTCAGCACGGGCTATTTTGCAAAGAGAGTGATACTCCCTTTTTATAGGTCCATTTAGAGTCGGGCGCGTAATTCTTCCTCCA
The DNA here is from genome assembly GCA_963921515.1 of Calotriton arnoldi. NCBI lineage: Eukaryota > Metazoa > Chordata > Amphibia > Caudata > Salamandridae > Calotriton > Calotriton arnoldi. Next base: position 2,589,165 of record CAWUFW010000504.1, read on the forward strand.
TAGTCTTTCTAAGGTTTTACATTTTGTTTTCTCATTTTTAAGCCTCTCCGTGAAGCAGGGGGACGTTGATTATTATACCATTTGTTAGAGAGAGGGAGACAGGAATCAATTGAATGTAGAAGCCAGCTTTGGATCACCCCAAGGTCCGCAATTCTCATTTGTTCAATTGCAGGGGTACTGTTGATTAAAAGATTATTTAAAGCTCCAATATCAAGCTTTCCCCAATTTCTCGTTTTGGGCTTAATTCCCCTCAGGGCTACCAGGGGGCCAGAAACAACTTTAAAACGAAAGGCAACAGCAAAGTGGTCAGACCAACATAGTGGGAGAGCAGGGTGGCAGCAAATATCGGGCAAGTTAGAAAAGATGGGGTCTAATAAGTGGCCAGCTACATGGGTGGGGCCCGAATTGCAGAGTAAGATATTCATTGCCTCAAGATCGGCAATGAGTGCGGCACTTTTTACACATGCTGGGTCGTCGAGATGGAGATTTAGATCACCCAGAATGGTGAAATTAGCGGCATTCAAAAGATATGGAGTTATCAAATCGGGGAGAGACACAACCCATGGTCCGGGAGGTCCAGGAGGACGATAGACCAGTATACCTGAAAAGGTGAACTGGGGAGTAAGTGTGATTTTAAATAAAGAGGCCTCGCAGGCAGCAGAGGATATGTCATCAAATTTACAGTCAAAATACTTTTTATAAATGATAGCAATGCCCTCCCCCCCCCAACCTTCCTTCCCTGTCTTTCCTAACAATAGAATAGTTTATAGGAAGTGCTGAAGCTACATCAGGACCTGAGCTTTCCTGGAGCCAGGTCTTGGTCTCTGTAAGAAAGACAGCATCCGGCTGCTCATTGATCAAAAGATCAAAGATATCCGCCTTGTGTTTAGGAAGCGATCTGCAGTTAATATTATAAAAAGTGAAATCCTTATAAGGCGTAGTACAGATCGAGGAATATTCAATAACCTTAGATTTTGAAGACCAGGGGCTGCTTAAGAGCTGGGATATTTGCGAGTACTGGATGCAGTGAATGTTTGCAGCTGATAAAGGGAGTTGAAAGTGGAGTGTTACCGAAGTCTTCAAAAGCGTCTGGTTGTCATCAGGGACCAGGGTGGGTTGCAATTGGCACAGGCAGCCATGTATCTGGTGTCTGTAGATAGGATAGGATAGGATGAGGATTTATAAAGCGCACTAAAACCCGAAGGTGCCAAGGCGCTGAGCGGAAGAGAAGAAGAGAGGAGAATGAGAGGCTGCTGACTAAACTGAGAAAAGCCAAGTCTTCAGCAGTTTTTTGAACACCGGAAGGGATTCCACCTGGGAGATCGAGGAGGGTAGAGTATTCCAAAGTTTTGCCGCCGCCACCGAGAAGGAACGGCCGCCCCATCTGGCTTTGCGAACTCTAGGGATAATCAGTTTTCTCTGGGAGGAAGATCTCAAAGTCCTCCCATGCATATATCATTTAAACATGGTTTTCAGCTGCTGCGAACCTATATTATGTAGGGCCTTGTGAACCGTACACAAGGCTTTGAAGGAGATTCGCTTCCTAATAGGGAGCCAGTGCAGAGTGCAAAGTCCCTCCTTTGCTGAGTGCCTTTTCGGGATATTAAGGATCAGCCTGGCAGCCGCATTTTGTACAACCTGAAGCCTGTTCAGGGAGGCCGTACTAATATTCAAATACAAGGCATTACAGTAGTCAAGCCGGGAGGTAACCAGTGCAATTACCGTAGGCCGATGGAGTGCTGATGGAATATACGGGAGCACCTTTCTGAGAGTCTTCAGAATGTAAGAGCAAGTGCTGAGAGTGCGACTGACCTGAGCCTCAAAGGTCAGGCCCACGTCAAAAATAACCCCCAAGTTTTTGACTGTCTTGGCGGGAACAGGGAGGGGACCGCAATCTCCCGGCCACAAGGTATTCAACCAGGTTGAAGTCTGAGGACCAAAAACTAGGACCTCAGTTTTTTCTGCATTGATCTTAAGGGAGTTATTTTGCATCCATCTGATAATGCTGGCCTGTGGGGACCTTTAGTTTAAACGCATACAATGTATTTCCTGGAGTGTCAAATTGTATGCGTTTAAACTAAAGGTGCCCCCAGATACATGGTTGCCTGTGCAAGTCAGACAGACACTGCTTGAAAGGGGTGTCTTGGTAATATTTCTAGTGTAGGGAGGCGTGAGGGGCAGAGTCATTGGTGTCCACAAAGTTGCAGTTGATGCTCCGGGTCAGAGACAAATCATTTTTATATGTAATCTGTGTGGGGAAGTAGTGGTCATTTTGATGGGTTCTACCGTTGGTGGGCCTGCCTCAGAGGGTGCTTGACTCTATATATGAGGAATCTGTTTAGAAGAATCCCTACACCTCTACCATTGCAAGATGTTCTTGGAGAGTGGAAAAAATTGTGCCATCATTGTGGAGCGCTGCTGCATAGAAGTATCTTTTTGGTCAATATGCGTCTCAAAGATGGGTAAGAAATGGAGAGGAGGAAGGGGGGTAGAAATACTCACTAATTAAATAGATCTTGTTGCATGTGGTTAAGTGTTCTGTAGGCAGGGTAACATTGGGTTGGTGGAGGGTATTCCCTTAATAATGTTTAAAGGGGGTACGCCTGTGTAGGCGTTTTTGATGGCGCCCTGTCTTAAATATTCCCTGTCACTCTGAAGGCGTGAAGTGTCTGTGAAACTGTGAACTTCTCACCACAACCAATCACCAAGCAAGTTAAGCCCCCTGGTAACTGGCTGCATTACATGCCTCCAATGTCAATTACATTGTAGGTATGATGCATGCATTGCTAGGAGGCGGGAACCAGGCACGTGAGAGTAGTGCAAGGGGTGGCGTGGAAGGCAGTGACAGCGGGCCTCACAGAGTAAGGACACAGAAAGTAAAAAACGCTGCTCTCCCTGTCTGTGTGCATGATGGTATTAATGTGGTATGCAAACCCCTAGTATAATGCTTTCCCTGGCATAATAGATGTAATTCTTGCAGTAGCGGCTAGTGAAATTTGAAATAGGTGAGGCGTAAATGCCTGCACTGGATGTTCCAGAGTGGCGATAATGAGCTAGCCCAAAGTTCCTGGGGTGAGTTTGGGGTTCTCCCCCTTCTCCAAGAAATGTTAGTTAAAAAAGTAGATGCCAACCACTGCATGTATGGCATTTTCTTAGTTTATCTAACACCCCAATGGTTCAACAAGTCGATTTGGAGAGGAACTATTGAAAAATACTAAAAGGTCAGACTGCAACAGCAGAAACTATGTACTTCACTGGCTTTGTCCACCAGAGAAAAATATAAACCGCGGTAATTCAATTGCTAGGAGAGGACAATGGCTGTATCACAGCCTTTTGATATGTGTGTGCTTCCTCAGCAGTGACTCACTGATCTTTGACAATGCATAAAGAGAAGAGACGGAGAATATTACAAACTGCATCCAGAACATGCCCTGCGCAGTCAGAACCATAATGTTTCCCTAATTTACAAGACACAGAAGCACACTGGCATAGTGAAACCACCTTGGGCCCACATGCAAGCAAGAAAATGTGTTCTCCCTGCCCCAGACTGGCTGTGAAAACAGAGGTGAAGAGGGCCCATCACACTACAGGGTCCCTGCGCAACTGCACCTGTTGCACTATTAGTAGCTACACTCATTTAATCTCAAGTGCTAGCAGCTCCTCTGTTTCACAGTTTGTTTTTGCATTCTGGTTTATGTGGTAGTGATTTCACAAAGAAATAAACAGGATTATCATCAAAACAAAAAATGCCAGTTGCATGGAATCGGAAAACCGAAAAGCTCTATGAATGCTGCAGTCAGATTCTTTCATCAATTTAGCAGACCGTTTTTTCACAGGTCTTTTACTATACAGCCTTGATTATTTCACTAGTTTTACAGATAGGTTTAATTGCATGCTCCAGTCCTCCCACCGCACAGGCTTTCATATGGCACGCGCTCATGCATGTAAACATTTACACTTCCAGGCACACATATAATGAGAAATACTGACATACATACACAGTCACCCGCACACAGACAGACACTGACACCCACACTCATACAAAGTAAAACTGCTAAATAAAGAATGTACCTGGGGCAGGCCTCTTCACCATGAGCAGGCATGCTTTCCCAGCAGAGCCCATGATTTCCGAATGGTATAACTCTGGCAAGTAGCTCATCAGAGCTACGTCAAAGAGCTTCTACCCAATCAGAAGCTGGGATAGGGTTAGAGGTAAACCCATTTTCTCTATTCCGACGTCTGATAGGGTAAAAGGGCGCATGATGGATAAGCCCTGAAGCTCCATTATCCGACATGCTGCACTGCGTGAAGCTAGTACAGCATGTCAGATATGTATTGTAATTGTGTGAGGCTGGGCTGTAACAGCCCCGCCTGACACATGCACAGTACAACTTAGTGAAGCACTCTTCTGCTGCCAAGTGGACATTACAGTTTTTATATGCAAACAGATGATCTCAGATCATTTGTTTTCATGTAGAAACTGTACATGTAGAAGCTGTATACAACACCTGAAGCAATTATCTGCAGAGAGAGGCAGTGGGTCGACGCCCTGACGCCCTCTGTGGAGGAGCCACTAATGGCCCCTCGCCGCCTGCACGTTGCTGCTCGGAATGGAAAGCAGACAACATGCAGGCGCTGGTGAATGTGTCCCAGAGTCTGAAACTTACACCGGGACAAGATGAGCATATTTCAGTGCGGCCCAACTTCTTAGCAGTGTGGACGACGTCCACCCTGTGAAAATAGTGGTTGGACGCCATCTACCTGTGTGTACTCCCAACTTGTGCCCTGGTTCTATGGCAACAGGCTGCCTATGCATGGTGTAGTTGGAAGAACAGCATTCTGTGCAAGTCAAAGTCTGCTTCCAAACTGTCAAAAGATTTAAAGTGGGAACCTGCTAGACATATCCCTATAGAGTGATACCAACAATGTCCTACTGCTTAAAGCGTTTCAGGTGTACAATATGTTCAGTAAGTCTCCTGCCATAGAGATGTTTGTAATGTAAGCATGCCTCCCCATTGTGTCCAGAGGTGTTCTCTAAGCCAACATTTAATCACTAATGTTGTGCGTGGAGAAGGTCGAGCAAGGCAGCACAGTCTGGGAGCTGTGAGATGCGATATAAGCCAGCATCTCAAGCCCATAGTTGTCAAGGTCTCTACTCATGACTGTGTTGAAGTCTCCACCAAGTATCGTTAGTCTGGTAGAAGTTTGGCTAGTAACCCCACCTCCTCACATCCCCAACTCATGTAGAATACTGTGCTGTGAGGTGGGACGTATATGTACACCAATCAGTGAGCACAGCAATATAAGATGCCCTGGGATCCTGGGTAACCTAGGAGATCATGAATGGTCAACTTTCCAGGAACCCTTCACAAATCTAGAATGACAAACCCTGTTGTAGCCAAAGATTCTTAAGAAATTGCAGTTAGACCCTAATAAATGTGTTTCTTGTAGCATTTGGACATCCGGGAGCTGGCGTCTAGCATACTGAAGGACTGCCGTCCTCTTAATCTTGTTTAGTAGCCCATTAACATTCCAAGATATGACGCAATAGCCTGTGCTGCTACTGGTGTCAGATGAACACTTACAAGCAAAAACAGGTCCCTGTGCCCCGCAGAGTATCTGTTGCCCTAATAAAGACCCAAACAATACGCTTGTAGCAATTTTTAACTTTCAGGGGGGGGGGGATAGAAAAATGCATAGTCCCATAATCCTCCCCCATACAACCAACCAGTGATCCGCCATTCCCAAGTGGTGTTTCAAATCCTATTGGTACAGATCCAAGCACCCCCAGGTCACTACAATTGCAATTAAGTATGGTAATCCCTAGACAGGTCCTTCTGCAGCCAGAGGAGATCCACAGTTCTTTTGTGTCATTTGGCCTGCTGGGCCACCTTGAGATGCAAGGCTTCGGAGGGTTCCTACTGGACCTCTGCGCCCTCTCGCTTTTCAAGGATTGTCCCAGTGGGTACTTCTCAGATGGTGAGGTTCTTTAGGGGTTTTCATTGGCCGTACGTTTGTTCATTCATTTAACCATTTATAAGCAGATACCAGGGTGTCAAAGAAGTAGGCTTTATTTTGAAATAGAAATTTTAGTTAAGCAGCAAACATATGCCAATAACACTACTAAATGGCTTGTTTTTACTTTATCCAGCTACCTCCTTTATGCCTGGTGGTTGAGGGCTAAGGTGGTTAAAAGAACTCTTTCCACCGGGATGGGAGGCTCTCTAAGGGATAGCCACGACTGAAGCCCTGTGTAGCATGTTAGACATTCTAGACATCTTTCTAACAAATACTTGCTATTGTATGATTGTAACTCATTTTTATTCTGCATCAAATTAAGATGGGTGATTCAAGCTGCTATATTCTTTTAAATTTTTATCTCTTGTACTCTTAAATCCTTGCACTGATTATTATCTATTTATATTTGCTGTATTTCATGTATGATATGTGTGTATGATCTTGTCATTGATCGAACAATAAATAATAATAATAATATGCCAATAAACCAGGTGCCTCACCCTGAGTTTAACTTTCAACCCTACAAAGGTCTGTTGCAATATTTGGGTATGCTATGTATAATCTGGAAAAAAAAGCATCATGTGCTGTTACTCCTAAAACACATCCTTTATAAGTTTTGCATGCAGACAGCGCTTGTGCTGTCTGCAGGGTAAATCTCTTGTAGGCTAAAAGCTTAAAGTGAAATGGGGCTTAGAGCCCACCAGTTACTTACCATTAGTTGGCTTGCACGTTGCTCTCGTTTCCTTGCTTCTTATTGGTCAGTGGCTCCCTTCTTGTTCCTGGGCTTCAAGTTTCAGTTTGTCCTGCGGTGGGGCATAGACCAACTACAGTTTTCTGTCTGCAGACAGTGTCCTTCCACTGGTCGCGTGCTCCCAAGGTACTTTTAAAAACTTTTTAGATCTGCACTCTCGAAGAGTGCATGTGTCTGCAGTCAATCAGCCCTCACCCAGCTGTACATGTTTCTCCTGACTCACTCCCACCTCCCGTCGTCTGTGGTCTTGCCTAAACCTTTCTCTTCCACCCTGCCCTGTGGTGTTTGCCCCCTCCCACTGTCCACCTTCTTTGTGCCCTCCTGCCTCAGTTCCTCATCTTCCAACACCTGCATTCCCAACCCGCCATGTGTTACTTGCCCGTCCCGCCATACGCCCCCCTCCCGCTATCCACCACTCCCATACACCTCTGGCCATCCAGTTTGCCACCAAAACATCCCCAAAACATTAACAAAAGCAAATAGCTCTCCCAGAGCTATTTGGCTTTGTTAATGTTTTTTACAGATGTTGCACAGCAGTGTGGGCTGCTGTGCAACATGGCTTAAAGCAAACAAGTATAAAGTGCTATGATGCAGTCAATGCTGGCAGCAACATAGCCCTTTGTTTTTATTTACTTTAAGTCATGTTGCACAGCAACCACTGTTGCTGTGCAACATGTTTTAAAAAACACATTGACAACGCCAATAGGTCTTGCATAGGTGAAACCTACTGGCTTTGTCAATGCTTGTTTCCCTGATGGCACTAAGGATGGTGTCTTAGTCTGTGTAATTGAGTAGATTAATACTGTAATGTCTTGGGGGTGCTCCTGGGGGCGTTCTGCCTGAGAGAGCCCCCTGCATTCTCTATATCACAAAGTAGGAGGCAAGATCTTTGAGAGCCACACGAGCAACTACTTCCATATGAAATGTTCAGGCTTCTGGTCATCAACCCCCTCAGGAATCTCCACAACACTGAGGTTGTGGTGACACCTGCGTTTCTCTGCACCCTCTGTTCTCTCCTCTATCTCCTGGGTAGTTCTTACTAGCTGCCACACTACGATTTTAAGAATTTGCAGGGAATTCACACCATTAGAAAGATGTGTTTCTGTTGCAGAGACACGGACTACAGTGTTAAGTAGGCCTTCGCACAGGAGAGAGAAATTGGTCACCATTTCCCCAATTTTAGATTCAAGGGAGTGTCGAGAGTCTTCCATAGCATGCAAGATAACATATATTGGCTCCTGTAAGTGGGTGACCATCTCACAATTACATGAGGGCCCTCAGACCCACCAGTCGTTCTCCACCCCTCAGCAGTTCACCTCAGATATATTCAAAAGCATTAAGTGGAGGCCTCCAAGCCCTCTAACATGTAGCCAAAGTACATACACAGTGATAGAGTCGGGTTTCTTATATCTCAATGTCTTGGTAAAGTTATCAAACAAAATCTCTGACAGGTCCTATGGACCTTTGTCGACTTGAAATGTAAGAAAGGAGCTATCATCAGGAATACATTGCAAGCACAGTGAAACCCAATACCACTCCACAAAAGCGATATAGAGGATGGTGTCCAAACGTTAAGGATTATATAAATTAAAAAAAAATTGTTTAGGTTACAGGTCAAATCAATCAACAAACTGTATAATAAAATATAGCAAGAACGTACAAATTTAAATGTTAATACAGTCTAAATTTATATATTATAAAAAACGAATATGCAAAACAGATTGGCATGTAACAAGCAAAATATGACCCAAGTGGGTTTCATAAAGGAATTTCCCTATTCTAAGTATAGCATCAAAAGTAATAAGGGGGAATTCTATGAGGAAAGTGTCCGCATAAGAGGAACCAGGTTTAAGGTTCAATGGAAAGAGTGAGTATTCAAGCATGAAGCTTAGCACTCTGGGCAGGAGAAGAGGTATTCTCTCAGCAAAGTCAGGATAGGGTCTGGTCTACTATTCTAAAAAGCACACAATTAAAGCATGTAAGAAGTTTCCAGAAGGCTTATCCTTATCATCTTCTATCAAACAAACCAATCAAAAGACAGTGTCCTTGGGGAGCTGGTAGACTCCCTAGTTTTACAGCTTCCTTCAAAGAAGCAATTATCTTGGACAAAACTTAGATGTAACATCAGTCTGGTCCACCTGGTACAAGATGATGTCTCCCACCGTCTTAGTCTCCATATCTGATGCCAAGAGTTTATTAAGAGATCAGTAGTCTACTACTCTAATGCAATGAACCTATTCTAAGCTACAGAGGACATAGTTAAGACACGTGCAAAGAAAGGGGAAAACAAGACACTTGCAAAATATTTTATAAAGCACTGAGGCCTGGTTACAAGTTAGACCAACACTAGATCAAAACAGGTTCCAAATGAATACAGGTAGCATAGGTGATTGACTCAAATGCAATTGTAAAGGAAGCATACATTAGATGTATGGTGATTAGATTTATTATAATTTGGCTAAATATACAAGGGTTCTAACTAAAAGGTTATATACAGCCACTTATCAGAATGGATTAATGAAATATACACACTTAGATAGTTAAACAAGTTGAGAATATACGCTGCACATAAAAGGAAAGGGCATTAAATTATGCTGCTCCAGTCCCCCCTCTGATGGCTAAAATAGCCATCACTTCAATATCTTGCTGCCTTCAATATCTTATACCTTGACTTCTCCAAAGCTTTTATCTCGTCAAAGGCCTTACACTGTTTCTCTTCTAATTCCACTTCATTCCTTTTCTTCTTAACTTCCTTTCCTTTAATCGCCACCTTCTTTGATCTCATGTATTTAAATACCTTACACATAGCAAATAAACTAAGCAAGCAAATGTCAATGATCAAAATAGGCCTCAATATAGCGAGTGCCTAGAAGTTCACTAACAAGGTTACTAAACCAGCTACCTACAGCAGCAAATGGCTTTCCAACTGCTTCCCACGCACCAATAGCTTCTAATTCCTTCAAACCAGTTTTCAATCATGTGACATTTTTCACAACCCCTCTTATCTCTTTACTCTTATCAGGAATAAAGGTACAACATTCCTGAACAATCAACATCTTACAGACTCCGCCCTCTTTTGCCAGCAAAATTCTAATGCAAGATAATTCTGAAGAACCATAGACCTAATGGCTAATAGCTCTGTATCTACAACCAGCAATGCACCAGCCGTACTGGTGGCAAGTTTATCCACTATCATGGGAAGCTTTGTAATCTTCAAATCATTGAGAACACCACCTACTGAACGAATAATAGCCCCAAAAATGTCACCTACTATCTTTGAGACACTACTACCACTACGTTTGTGTATTCTCAATTATCTCTTATCAGATATGTCCAAATTCTTTGCATGATCAATTTTTGGGAATACTAGAGCAAGGTAACAAGTACCTGACCAATTTCTGGGCAACTTAAAATTAATATACTGTCTACACACAAAATAAACTCCAGGAATCACCTGATCTTCTCCCGTAAGAATTTGAGCAGGTGCACCTAATGGTTCAAAATTTATGTTCACACACGCTTAACCCCCATATATCTGTTTTGTTCTTCACTAGCTAGTTTATGATTGCACAACTTTCCTTTGTGTTGACAGTCTAATTTTAACTTGGATAGATTTACTTTGCCTTAAACTCATCTTCCCCCTTCCACAAATGCTTCAAAACCTGCTCTCCTCCCATTGATCAAAGGTACATTTGAACCCTTCTGGCTTCTAAATGATGGGTAAACAGTTTCTCTACAGGAGTCATAGCACTTGTCAAATTCAATCTATGAGCACAATCAGTGGCAATATTATGAAGTAGCTGAAAGAAATACCTAGCAGTATCTAGCTCATCTGCCTTAGGATGGGGGTCAAACATCATAATTTGGATAATGATACTTAAAGCGTACCAGTCTATAAAAGAGACTAAGCAAAATACTACATGTAATATCATAAGAAAGAGGAATGTGGTAGCATGTGACTCCCTCAGCTACTGAAACATCCATTGTATAGGTATACTCATATAGTATCTAGAAATGATATTAGTAGAAAAATCTCCCTTTAAAGCATTGTTGTGTAAAACCCTAATATCAAAGCTATATTCATCCTCAGTGGGATTTGAATTGTATTAGGCTTAGGTGTGGACCTAACAGGTCCATCATAAGCAGGGGAATACTATTAGTAAGGCAGTCATAAGTTTAACAACAACCATTAACACTCCAGCTACAACCAACCTATGCTGATCTTTGGCAAGGATACCCATAATTTCTCTACTGTCAGAACTTGGAGTAGAATAGAAGCAAGCAAACTTATTAATTCTGCAACGTTTCTACTTGTGCAAATGGCAAAATGTATTATCCATGATAATGCAATGAAATTAGCTTTATATACAGCGGTCTTAGTGAGTCATCTCTAGCCCTACTTCTTCTAAGCCCGTCTTCTTCTAAAATGACACCCCTATTCTTTTTCCAGAGCCTTAGCCCCAGGGAATCTTTGTAATTATAGGGAATCTTTGTAATTCAATAAATGCAAAGTTCATCAAAATTCAGTTCAACAGAGCTCAATGGAGTTTAAGATCGTAGACAGAGTTCATTGCAATGATGATCAATCCAGGAGACTAATTACTGTTGTCATGTGGGCACAAATCACGGAGGCTCAGTTAGCACAGTTTCTTGTTCACCCAAATTGCAGAGGATTGGGTATAGTTCACTATCAACAAAATAAGTCCATTCAGGGGCAGAGTACCTCTGGCAAGGCACCCTTACTCTTTTTGATCTTCTGAGTACAGGCTGTTCAGCCTCGTGGTCACTTAACCAGTCTTTTCACTGTCAGCATGTGGAATCCGTTCAATGGATAAACTCTATCTTAGTCTCTCGTGATCCCTTGGCCACTCTTCTCTCTACTGATCACTTCTGGTCACATTACTCAGTCCTTCATCTGTATCTGCTTCGTCAACCACCTGTGCATGAGGCTGATTCACTGTGGTTACTCCCGATTCACTCACCACGGACTGAGAACTTGCCTCAACTTGTCTTTGTGTTACTTCTGAAACTGGAACCACAGGTTGACTCAGGGGTTCTTGGGTGTTCTCTTCACCCCCTCTGCTCCACCAGGGTATTGACAAGATGGGGGTTCAAATGCAGCAGCAGGTGTTACCACCTCCACATCTTGACTCCCCACTCACTGCGTATGACAGGCATGTACCCAGTTTGGCAGTCCACTACACTTGACAGTTGTGCTGATCACCAAAATAGCCTGGAAAGGGACTTTCAGCAGGGCTCCAAACATGACTTACAGATGTGTTTCTTAACTGGGACTAAGACCACCGGACTGAGGTTGTGGCACTGTCCCTGTTGAGGGACGACAGTAGTAGCTTAAACCTGGTGAGAAACAGAACGTATCACATTAGCCAGTCTCTTACAGAAGTCGAGAACCATATCATCTGTGATGTTCACAAGTGCATTAGGAGGCAATCTCATGGCCCTCCCCATGAGAATTTCTTGGGGAGATAATCCTGTTCGGTGATCAGGAGTACTTAAGAGACACATCAGCACCAAAGGCAAAGCACACAGGCCACTTCAGAGAGGCAGAAGCCTACATTGTAGCCAATTAGGACTTCAGAGTCCCATTCACTTGTTCCACAATGCCAGAAGCCTTGGGTCGCTAACTGCAAAGCAGTTGCTGTTCCATCTACAAAGCCACACACAGCATTCTCAAAACATCATTATTAAAATGAGTCCCTCGGTCTGACTCCATGGAAACCTGGAACCCGAACCTGGATATCAGTTCACGCAACAATAATTTAGCTACAGTGAGACTGTCATTCCTCCTAGCCAGGTACACTTCAATCAGACGGAGGAAAATACACACTATAACCAGGACATATATCAGCCTATTACACACAGGCATTTCAATAAAGTCCAACTGCATGCGGTTGAAAGGACCTCCTGATCTCCCTATGTGACTCATGGTTACTGGGGTTCTTTTCCCTACATTTATCTGCTGGCAAACAAAACACCTGTGACAAGTTTTCATCACTGATCCTAAATCGGGGCTTAAACCAATTTTGCCTGAACAACCTTACCATCGCGTCTCTCCCTATATGTGTGGGACCATGTAAATGTCTAACCATCAGAGACATCAACATATCAGGCAACACTGGTCTTCCATCTGCTGAAACCCAAATCTCATCCTCATTCTTCACACATCCTGCTATAAACTCAGCCTTGCTGTTTAACTTCTGGTACTTCCTCCAGCAATCCCTTCACTTCCTCCCAAGTATCCGATTGATGTCAGTCACATTTTCAGATTCATTTGAATATTCCCTGTTAAATGCACAGGACCCATAAGCACAGTACTGAGCAACATCATTAGCATATCACTTGCTAGTTGTTGCATAATTATTTACGCTCCTGTATGCTGCTCATTTAACCACAACGGTTATAAGGTAAATCAGTCAAAATTAGCCACAATATTATAATGAAGATTGGGTCTGTTACTGTCTAAATTGAACGTTTGAGAAATTTATTCATAAATGAATCAAAACGAAACACAACATAAATCAGTGAGTGAGCAGGACGTGAAAGGGTATTGGGAAATCAGCCGATTTCCTTACCACAGGCAAGTGACTTAAAAGTGACTTCTAGTGAAAAAATGTGAATGAGCAAAAAGTCACAATCAAAGTTACATCTTGTACTCCACATATATTATGAAATACAGTTTAGAGTTAAGATGTAAGTGTCGACGACGTTTCGATCCCCAACAAGGTTATGGGATCATCATCAGGACTAAGCAATAAAGCAAGTGCCTGGGAAGTTTCCTGGATAAGTGAAGGGAGAGGTAAGAAGGGGGGAGGGGGTGGGGGGAACAAAAGGGAAGAGTTATAATAACATTACAGAAGTATGATCACAAGGATAAAATCACAACCCAAGGTCGCCCCGCTAGACAGACGCTTGATCTGGTATTAACATGAATGCACACCACAGACTGGAGCCCCAGTGTGGTGGTGGAGATGCCAAGTATGCAAATTATGGAGGTCAGCAAGGTAGAGAGAGCAAATAATAGCAGTGATCATTGAAGGTTAGGAGAGGACAAGCGCCGCGGGTAGAGTTACGCGCGCAAGGATACAAGGGTGAACTGAGCAAGATGATAATGGCATGCACTTATATTGAAAAAAAGAAAAGGGGAAGAGGTCCTTAAGATAGGGTCTGATCTAGTGAATTTGAAGTAACTAATTATCTGGCAATGCGCAGAAGGAAAAGACAATGACACGAGGGAAGCATCCCCGACGTATAAGGTGAACAAAACAAGCAGTGAAACAGGCTTACTGTGCAATCTGAAGTATAGGGTCTAATAACCACGCATTAGCTGTGATCATCACGGAGTGACCGTAGTGGAGAGTTATGGCGATCTGGAAGGAAAAGGGGGTTCGTGAGGTGGGGTAGATAGAGAGTAGAAGTGAGGGTCACAGGTGTTGCGAGCAAGGCCGCTTACCGGAGGGTTCAAAAAGCACCGGACTGACTTGGATAAGCCAGCTGTGAGGTTCACAGGGCACCCGGAGGACCGCACGGGGAAGGCGGGTCGATGGCCGCAGGGGGGAGTTCAGTCGAGGCCGTGGACAATTGTTGCCAGTGGCCAGAGCAGGATAGTAGGAATGTGGGCCTATGAAAAAAGGAACGAGGTCAGGTGGAGAATTCGGCAGGCAGCAGAGCCGATGTAAGGAACAAGGAAGGAATCAGCGCTTACCTCGATCAGGCTGGCATTAGGGGCATCATGGTGAAATTACCGTCGTTGCGCTACGTACTCAGAAGCAGAGTGGCGAGGTAGGCGTGGAGAGCTACGTTAGATGTAGGACGCAGGGTGAGGGAAGTGACGCGACGCGCAGCAGCACGTGCATATAGAGAGGCCACTAGACCCCCACCCGTGACTAGTGTCCCACATATTGGGTGTGGAGAGTGATCGTATTTGCTGTCTTATGAACTGAGAAGGGATTGTAGGATGCAGTGGCGTCGGGTGATAATTAAAGAGAAGGGAGAGAGAAGAGCAGTTGTGTGTGATTAAGAGATAGCAAAAGGCACAGATGCCTGTGATACAGAGATAGTGATAATGCACAATTAGATGGAAAGCAATGGGATGGCATATATGCACATTGTTAGATGATAGAGAGGAGGGAGATTCAATGCACGTAGAGACATGAGTATCAGGCAATGGCTGGAATATAGATCTAAGTATTAAATGCATAATTACAAAATAATATACATGTAAATTGAACAAGGTCAAGGGGGCCACGCTTGCTCCAGAGTGAAAATTTATGAGGAGCGTGCAGAATTACTAGGTCAAGGTGCATGTTCATAGGAGGTTGGTCCAATCCTCCATGCGATTGAGCCCTGTATGTAGACTGTCCGTGTGGATTATCCATTTAAGTTCTTCTTTGTTGAGGATGCCAGTGATGTTAGAACTTCGTGGAGGCTGTTGGATAACGTTGAATACTTGCCAGTGTAGGTAATCCTCAGTATGCTCATGGGAAGTGAAATGTTCCACCAATGGTGCATTGGGTGTTCTGCATCGCACTCTGCTCCTGTGTTGGCAAATTCTGATTCTGATTTTTTGCATTGTTTGGCCGACGTAGATCAAGTTGCAAGGACAGGTAATTACATATATGATATTTGCAGTATTACAGTTAGAAAAATTAGACAAGGTAACATCTATATTGGCATACACAATTTTTTTTGTGTCCGTTGTGAGGTGGTAGACACTACACCCTCCGCACTTGCAATGTCCTTTTACGGGAGGGAGACCCCACATCTCCGTGAGTGTTTGGTTGCTTTGTTTATTAATATTAGTAAGGGATGCCCTTACCAGATGGTCTTTGATACTCTTACTTTTCTTAATGGCAAAGAGGGGGTGTTCTCGGTTAAGCTCGCCAGCATTCAGTGTTGGCCAATGTTTCAAAATACTTTTCCTCACTGCATTGGAGACAGGTGAGAATGTGGTGACGCAGACAGTCTTATTCTCATTTTTTCTAGTTTTGGAGCTTAGTAGTGTTTCCCTGGGACAATACCAAGCACGTTGGAGGGAAGTCTTGACCAATTTACGTGGATAGCCCCTACTTGTGAGTTTTTTAGACAGAATTTTGGCCTCACTGAAATAATCCTCCTTTCGAAAGCAATTTCGACGGATACGTAGAAACTGCGAATAGGGAAGGGAGTCACGTAAAGCTCTGGGGTGGTGGCTGTTGTAAGCTAATAAGGTATTTTTCTCAGTTTGCGGTAAAGTGTCGTGTATAGTGTTTCATTGTATGCTATAATGGTCAGGTCAAGAAAAGCCACTTTCTCTCTGCTTTTGGTGAGGATGAAGTTGAGACCATTACTGTGTGCGTTTAGCCACTCTGAGAATTGAAGAAGGGTCTCCTTAGAACCTTTCCAAATCAGGAAAATATCATCTATGTACCTCTTCCATTCCAATATGTTTGAGAAGAAGGGGTTGAAAGGAGACAGTATTTCTAGCCAATCCATATACAATACGGCAAAATTCGGCGCAACAACTGCGCCCATGGAAGTTCCCTTCACATGATGGTAAAAGTTGCCATTCAACAGGGAGAAGTTACGAGTGAGACATATTTTAAGTAAATGGAGGAAGTGGGGCCCGAATGGGGGTGAGGTCGAAAGTTAAGGATGGTACCAATGACTTCAATGCCTTCTTCCTGGGGGATGTTAGTGTATAATGACAACGTCAAGTGTACACAATAAGCAGTGCTCCGGGTCAAAAGGGAGTCCCTCAAAGAAGTTCACCATCGCCATGGTGTCCTTGATGTAGCATAGTGTCTTGGGCACAAAGTCCTTAATAAAATGGTCAACATATCTACCCAATGGCTCGAAGATCGAGCCGCAACCGGAAACTATCGGGCGGCCAGGAGGTGAGAGAGCATTTTTATGTACCTTGGGCAGGGTGTATATCACCGGTGTGCGTGGTGCCCTGGTATTAAGATAAAGGAATTCATTTTTGCTAAGGAATCCCAGTGAGAGCCCTTCCTCTGTGATATCATGGATGAGCGTTTGGATCTCCTTATTGGGATCTGCCCTTGGTCCCTTTTTGACTATAAGGGTTCCCTTGTGTCCTTTTCCTAGCTCATTTAACCACAGCAATCTCTTGGGGCATCTGCAATACTTCAAGTAATCTCCTGTCATATTCCCCATTTCATACGGGAGATCCAGATGACGTCATTAATCCCCTTTGTAACCAAAACTGTCTGAAGTCATGGACAAAACAAAAGCCATATTGACTATCAGTAAATTTGGTATTTTTCAATTGGTCTGAGACATAGCAAGCTCTAGTAAGAGTAACCAATTTAGCCACTTCGGCAGATGTTACACCACAGAGACAGGATGCTTCTACTATGCCTTGAATAGTACAGATAGCATAAGCAGCTCTCAAAGTTCCCTTGTCATCGTTTAAGCAGGAGCGACCCACAAATAACACATAATCCGGCTCTGCAAGAGTTTCATCTTTAATATCAAGTCTTGACTTGGTGCACAATTCTGTGACATTGAAACAGTCATGCTCAACCTCCTCAACTTCAGACTCAGGAAGGGCATCAGTGTAGCAGGGTTTAGGCTATTACAGCACTTCAATGTAATATTTTCAGCAGCAAGAATAATCTGCTCATACATACTGGGCCTACTATTAGTCAGATGTTGTGTTTTCGTACAAGTAGGCAATATCTCTAAAGAGTGAGGGGCCGTCACTGTAAGAAGATAGCCCATATCCATATTCTCACTCTGTTCGATGTGGATACCAATGGCCACTTCCACCTTAAAGCAGCCAGGCTGTCCTGCGGTTACAAGAACAAGTACAGCAGAAAAGTATGGGACTGGTCTTCGAGAATCACTATGCATCTGAGTAAGCACTGAGTGAGCAATGCCCTCTTGCTCGCTGCGAAATAAAGTAAATCTTTTAGTGTAATCTGGCATTCCTAGAGCCGGGGCACAGCAGACATTTTCTCTCAACTCTAGAAAGAAAATGGTACTGTTGTCCCATGGTATCGGATCAGACAAATCCTTGTGTGTCAACTTCTGTAGAGGTTTGGCCCTTAGGGAAAAGTGGAGTATCCACTGACAACAGTAGCCCACCATTCCAGGAACATCCTGACTTCTCTCTGCATAGTAGAGGGGTGGGGGGATCAGTTTTTGTAGAGATTCTCTCCTGCGACTCCTTCCTTGCGCCCTTCTCAATATGATGTCCTAAGTGCAGGACTTCCTTCTGACAGTATTGTAGTTTATTCGGGGACACTTTATGTCCCTTCTCGCCAGATGATTCAATAAGGCAATGATGTCTTCTCTGCCTGTCTCTTGCGATATTGACGCAACCCACAGGTCATAAATGTATTGAATAATGACTGAATTACAGGGTAACTTCAGTCTCCAACTATCAGGATTTGGTTAAAGATTGAAGGACTCTGTATACCCCTGTGTAACTCGGCATCATGCCAAAATTCTATTTTGGAACTGAAACATGAAGAGAAACTGACTCTCTTTCTACAATGGGACGGAAAAGAAAGCGCAACACACATCAATCACTGTGAACCTCTCAGCTTCAAAGGGTATCTGAAATAACAACAGGATTTAGTACCACAGGAGAATATGGAACAACAATGTTAATTTTTTGTAGGTCCTGCACAAAGCGGGACTTGCTGCTCAGTTTTCCTACGCCCATAATAGGGGAATTGCATGGACTCCCCATGATTACCTTCAATATTCCTTGCTGAATCAGACTCAATCACTGGGGTAATTCCAGTTATCGTTTCTGGTGTAAGGTTATATTGTGGTGTTCTGGGATATTCAGCATTAGGATTAATAGTTATTTGGACTTGTTCTACTCCTTTATTAAGTCAAATATATTTCCCCGTAAAATTCCAGGCTTCACAGTGTCTTTCAAATCAGGTGGTATGTCTTCCACAGTCATCATCCCCCAGCTGTTCCTTGTTTAGCTATTTTAAAATCAACATCCTCATAAGGTTTTTGAAACTCAATACCATTCAGTGTACAATAATACAGAGCAATTTAACTTAAAAATAATAAATAATAAACTGACTGGACTAGAATCATTTATCACAAATTGATCTTCTTCAAAGGCACCTATTTTGTTTACTGGAACCTTCTCTGACACAGGATTTATGATCTGTTTATTTGCAACACATACAACTTGGATCTATTTCCCAAGAGGTGCAGGTTTGGAACTTCTGTGTTCTTATAGTAGAATGGGCAGCACTGGTGTTGATCAAAAATATCACTGGGTGGCCATCCACCTCACCTTCTACGAATGGACCGCTCTGGTCTACCTCCAAGAATGCCCCAAGTATGTAATTTGCCTTCCTCCACAGGTACCATCATTGTGATAGGTCAGAATCTTAACCATCAGAGGCATCAAAACCTGGCAACGGTTAAAAAGTAGCTTGGTTCACAGAAGTGTTCTGCTTCATCCTCGGAACCTGGTTCACATTGAACCTCTGGTTCCTCATATTCTGTTGGGGCATTGGTGCTTGTGAAACCTGCATCCCTGTGGCTTGAGGCATGTTAGGATTCTGGGGTATCTGCATTGGCATAATTTGCATCTGCATAGGATTCACATTCTGCATTTGACCATCTCAAATCAATCTATTGGGATTCAGTCGACCCTCCTGCTTCCAATGACCCAATTTATTGCAATAATGGCACAAATTGGACCGCTTCAATATCGCCACATCCATCCCTGTACTCAAATCAGTTGGAAAATCACTTTCACTGTGCATCATCTGTCCATCACCTTGTATTTAACAAACTGCATTCCACTAACATTTCCCAACTATTCTGAAATCCCTTCTGCGCCAGTTTATTCTGGGTCAACATGAACTTCCCCTTAAGCCTTTTCTGCTTCATCTCCTGCTCATCACTGTAATACTTCGCATATCGAAGTATCTCATCCAAAGGCTTACTTTGCCAACAAATCATATTCTGTTGAATATGCAGGCTAATCTTTGGACACAACCCAAGAACAAATTGTGGCACAAAATTACTCATATCACCGTTATATGGGTTATCAACACCGCTATGTTGTCTGAAAACCTACAGCAGCCGCTTGTAATAAGCATATACTGACTCTTAAGCCTCTTGCGTAGTTCAATTAACTTTCAACCAATCTCCTTTTGTGGAACTTTCCCTTTCAAGAAATGAAGCACTTGTTCGTACTTCTCCATCACTATGGGAGACGACGCATTCATCCCAGCCACCCTCTGAGGTTCAGCATTTTGCCACTGTATTGAAACTTTGAACTCAGCCCATAAATCACTGGGAACCACTAAATCAAAAAAGGTGTTCAAATCTTCGCACAACACTTTCAACATTTTCACAACTTGGTCAATCTAAGTATACCCAGTCAGGATTTTCTCTCGATTTCAAGAACTGATTTGTAAAGGTGGCAAGATCACCTCGACTCCAGGGAACATGCACCTCTGAAAGGATAAGTCTTTGTAGTACCTCCATCTGGGGGTGCTAGTGGTATGCTTATCATTCACCCAGCTTCTTCCTTCTCTTTCCTTTTCTCTCTTTGCTTGACCCACTTGTCAAGGCTACTCCAATTTTGTATGCACCCAATCAGTTCCTTAACATGCAGTTTCATCCCAGAAGTTCTCATAGTCACAATTGCTTCATCATCTAATTGAGCACGAAAGCTCCTCTGCAATGGTTCTTTTCTAGAAGGGTCTATGCCATACTCATTTGCCAATTGGCCATGTGCTTGAGGAACATGGAGGGCGATATCTTTGCTCAAAAAATCCATTCTCATGATATTGGTCCACATCGCTATGGTCAAGACTTTCCCTTATTAGCTGCTGTAACTCTAACCTCAATCTAAAAATGTCTAAAGGTCTCAAACCCGACCAGACCAATGGTTCATCCTCAACTACCTCCGTCTCTCCACTCTCTGGGGACTCTCCGAACAATTGAGGTATCACTCCAAAGTCCAGGAATCCCATAGGACTTTGGTCAATTGAGGTTGTAAACGTTATAGTCTCACATTGTCCTAAAGGCCTTGCAAATTGGTTGGGACTCCAAATTGCACTTATGAATTCTGTGTTATGGGCTTTAATAACAGTAGCAGGAGTTCCACTAGCAGCTTCAGAAACTGTAGGGCTTTGAGCCACAGTTATCAGGGCAGTTACAGCAGGAATAGTCCGTGTCTGAGTCATTACAACAGGAGCTGTCACTCCAGGGACAGGTACTACTGAGACAGTAGTAACTGTAACAGTTACAAAAATAGCTGTTGGTGCTGGAAGAGTCACAACTGGAGTTGTCGGGTAACTCCCTGCCTTCGTTACATTTTAACTGGAGTGGTAGCACCATTTCCACAACCAGCAGCCCCGCCATCCACGAGGAGGCTGTACAATGTTATAAGGTGGTGGTCGAGAGGACAGCAAGTAATCCAGGAAATCATAAGAGACACAGTCAGTGTCAATCTTGTCCTGTGTATCATTATCTTTCTCTCCCTGGTCTTTCTTTCTTGTTTTTTTTTTTTTTAGTAGTCAGCATCGGGTATACCTTAGCTCCTTCAATCATGTCCCTTCTCCACTTTAGTTGTTCCGCATAACATTTAGCATCCACCCAACCTACAAATTGCCTTTGTCGCTCTATTCTGGTATTTTTCTTTGCCCTTTGCAATGGCAGCAAACTCCCAATGCATTAAAAGTTTCATACTGTGCTGGTCTGGGTTGGGGTTTTGACTAATATAACACTAGTCTCAAATTTTGTGACATTTATTTTAAAGGTACCATATCTAGGAAACTGCAAGGACCCTTCTTTCTCACGGAACTTGTTCCATTGTTTAAGCCAAATACATACGTGAAGTCCAACATTTATAGCCATGTAAGGACCTGGTGTACCCTCTGGTGGATCTTCCGCGCCCTCTCAGACAGGAATTCTCACATCTTCCCCCTCACCAAATCTCTTGAAGCCCTAAAACATTTAATTTTTGTGGCGATTTCAACAAACAGAAGTAAACAATTGATTTTAAACAAATGGGAACCATCTCCAAATCACAAGTTAATACGTATCAATACTACTACCCAGTCCCCTTGCAGCGACTCACTCTCCTTTACAATTTCTCTCACAGAACAAACTCTCTCAAAAGCCAAAGCAAGCACATTTCAAAAACTAATTCTTGTTTGCTTACGAAAGAAATTGAAAGTTATCACACACACAAGGTAGTTACACAGAGAATAACGCTTTCCAACGTTAGAACACACACAAGTAAAATCTCGGCCAGCGGGAAATTACCCTAACTAATGAGGCTTCTCCTCTGTACAACAGGATTGACCAACACCAGGCACTAATAATTCACTCACAACAATCAGTTACAAGTCTCTATCCTAATTGCGTGGTCGATGGTACCTCACGACCAACACCACAAACCTTAGCAGACAAGTTAAACAACAATATACTTTTTATCTATCCCGGGATCTTGGACTGGGAAGAGTCTTATAATGGTTTCAACTGCTCAACATCAAGCGCATAGGAATTCACATAATCAGCCCAAATACATCCCTATAACGCAAGACACACAATATTGATACAACACCGCAAGCTTTACATGGACTATTGCAACATGCAACCCTATTTATATTCAATTCTCAGCCATCACGACCGCCTTCAGAATCACCAAAACACTACAGATTTTCCACATGGATTTTAGGGACAAGGACTGGACTCGAGTGTGCTCTAGATCTTTTCTAGAGTATTTTAGCTCCCTACACTTAAATGACAAACTAGCCTTGTCGCTACCACTTGCTAGAGCCAGGTTTATTGATAGAGCCTGCTCTCCCTGCTGGTGGCAAGGACCCAGTTCAAGGTGTGGAGAGTCAGGGTCTAATCTCCTCCCTTTCGTCCATGGACAGGGGGAGGGGGTGTCGGGCAGGCCACATGCTCCACTGCCCCACTCTGCATCCCACTTGATAGAGTCGGGTTATTTGTATCTCATTCTCTCGGTAAAGTCAGCAGGCAAAATCCCACACTCGTCGTATGGACCTTTCAGTGTCGATTTGAAATGTAAGAAAGGAGCTATCATCAGAAATACATTGCAAGCACAGTGAAATCCAATATGACTCCACAAAAACAAGAGAGGATGGTGTCCAAACCTTAAGAGTTTTATTAACAAATGTTAAGTTAGGTTACAGGTTAAATCAATCACCAAAATTGATAAATATATTAAGAATCTACATATTTAAATGTTCATGCAATCTAAGTTCATATATAATCAAAAAGAATATGCAAGGGGGCGTGGCCAAGATGGCTACCGAGTAGGACGTGCCTGCTCGTCGCTGTGGTCCCTCACCTGGGCCCTGGCCTTACAGCGGCGTATAGCGAACCCCAGACGGCGTTCCAGACCCCACGCTGGACCGGTGACCACCTCTGCGGCGTCCTGAGCTTGAGAGCGGGGTGGTGCTGTAACACTCGCTGAGATCGGAGCTTTCAGCCTGCGCCGCGGTTGCAGCGGCCTGCTCGACAGACGGCGTGTGGGGACGCTCTGCGGCCGGCTCGCGCTCCGAGAGTGAGCCCAGCGACGGCGCCTTGAGACAGCCCGGACGGAGGCGTGTTGGCCCCTCAACATCGGGGCACCTCTCCCCCCGCTGGGGGTGTGAGACGGAGGGGAGGAGAAGTACCCAAACGGCGGGGCCCTCTGATCAGCGGGGCGTGCGGAGCGACCCTGGGCCCTGTGGTCACTGGACACGATTGGACTGCAGGAGTGGGCAGGTGAGCCCGAGATTGGCGGCGCTAGGGTACTGTTGGCCCCTGCGCTCTCCCTGCGTGACTTGGGCGGTGCTGCGCTTCTTCGCTGGGCCCCACGGCACTGCACCGGGGGGTCGGGGAACGGCCCGCGGGCCTCGGCCAGCTTGGGACAGCGGGCCCGCGTGCCTCATCTAGCAACCCCACAGCAGCGGCACATGGACCTCATGCCCAGCTACCTGGGTGAGCATCCCCCCCGCCCCACCTCACTGGCGCGTTTTTCCATCGGCCGCACTGCGGGACTACAGGCCGGGCCTAACACAGACGAGTTGCGATGCAGGGAGACGACCCGGGACACCTAGAGGAGTGGCTGCAGTGGCGTAGCGGAGCATACTACCGGGGACGGGGGCAGTGCTGATTGACCTTGCCTCGGAGTGCAACCCGGCCGCCGGCGCAAATGGCGCAACAGGTGGTGCAGCTGACGTTAGAGGGCCTTGGGAGAGTGGTGGGCCCCATCAGGAGTGACCCTCGAGACACCCCAGAACGTGATCAGAGGGGGTGAGCCACAGTGAGGCCCCGGTGGTGATTCAGTGAAGGGGGCCCACCGGGAGAGCGACGTGCAGTTGCGTCGACCTGATTGACCCGAGGGTCTCTGAGACTCCCGCCGGCGGCGGCTGCGGACCGTGCAGCATGGATAGCTCCCTACTTGGCTCCAACAGGTCTAATACCCCTACCATTTCTCTGAATCGCTCACCATTCGCACGTAAGGGGGACGTAGCTGCTCCATGATGGCTGCCAACAAATCTAGGAAGGATAGATCGGTGAAGGATCTTCTCCTCAAGGCTGGTACTGGAGGGGCTGAGGTGTCAACGGCGCAGGGGGGACCCCAAGCTGAACAGGACCAGAATGAAGCGGATGGGCCGGTCACCCGCAGTGTCCTCAAATCTCTTTTCGCTTCCCTCACGGGGGAATTCCACGCCATGAAAAAAGAACTGACCTCGGAGCTCCGCGAGATACGCAGAGACATAGATTCCGTAGGGGAGAGCGTAGATGAGCTGGAGACACAAGCCTCGTCGTGGGACGAGGAAATCGCTCAGCTCCAACAGGAGGTCCTCCGTCTTGATCCAGCGCTAACAATAAAAATTATTCTCCTATATGCTTCGGTCATCCAGGTGCAACTATTCCTCCAACACACACACTATATCCATATGACGGTGGGGCCCATAACACAGCATATACATTCACTTACTCATTTATTCCCTGGATTTCTTCCGTCAATAACCTAGGAGAAAACGATTCGCTGGAAGGAGACGGGATACCTCTTTTAACATGACATAATGTTTCTCATTTGCTTTAAGGTATTCCGCTCATTGGTCGATGGACCAACTAGTAGGAATCAGTTGATGGTGATTAAGACCAGCTCAATCACAATAAACTCTTTATCAATTTACCTTAATCATTGAGCTAAAGAATCACTGAGTCATTTGTTTAAAGAATAATAAAGTATATAGTTTGATGCAAGAAATGAGGTTAAGCTTATTATTCAGATCATTACATTTATAATCAATGTAAGAATAAAATGAAATTGCAATGCATATCTATTAGACAGAAAAATAAGGTTATCATAGCAAGAACTCTAAGAGATCAATCTATCTTTCTTGGAAAAATCTAATAGTTCTAAATGAAAAATCTATCAGGAAAAATTCTCCTCAAGCAGCATCTTATACTCAACTGGAAAATAAAATTAGCAGCAGCAGCATCAGCTCGTCAGCATCAGCAACCGCAACTTCACCCATCTACAGCATCTAACTTCTCCAGCAACCTGCTCTCCAGCAACTCACTCTCCAGCAACTAACTGTCCAGCAACAACCCCTCCCACCAAGAGTAGGTCTTCTTATACCCTAATTCTAGCTTACAGAATAAAATGTTGCATCTTCATGGCGTGATTCTCTCTCATTGGTCCCCTCAGGCCCATATACATTTTAATCAAACTTCCTGGTCTTAACCAGTTCCTTGTGGAATGTCCATGCTTGCATCGTTCCCCACAGTTCATGTCATTGCTCATCCGTTTCGATCAGTCCAATTTGTATCTTTTTCTGCTACTTTTTAGATTCAATAGTTCCGTCCACTGATTCAGTTCGACTTCTCACGCTTCTTGCTGATCATCTTGGCTCACATCTGCTCAGAAAGGTCACAATAGCCTTGACCATACTTCCATCTTAGCCTCTCAGCACCAGCACGTGATCATCCTTTTCCACAGCCTCTCTCCTCTATCACATGGTTCCCTGCTCATGCGTACTCTAGCAACTGGCGGCCATTTTATATCGCTGCTCGACAGGCCTAAGCGCACTATTTTCAAAGATAAACAAAATATTGTTAAAACAAAGAAATATAAACCCTTTCGTTTCCCTCCCATCTTTCTACGTACCCCAATTAGGTATTACCTAGCAAAAAGCAACATATAAAGCTGTCCCTTACTTACCATCGCTTTATTTTGCAACCACACGTTTTATTTAAAAGCACGGATCATGCGTTTATTATTTAATTAGTACGCAAATATTATGTTATGTTAGACACGTAAACAATTATAAGTTGATTATTTTGCACACGGAATAGCGTGTTACCTTTAACCCTTAACATGTAACATACATTGTTGGTTATTTACTTAAACGAACATGTTTATTAATTATTTTACGAAAATATTAGGAGGTTAACATTTTTTCATTTACCCTGCTCCATCAACTCCCCCCTTTGGTGATTTTTAATATCACCACAAAACCCAAGTTATACAATTTTCTCAGACAGCATATATCTTTTATCCGTTTGCTTTTGTTAATTTACACAACTGTATCCCTTTCAACTTGTCTCTTCGTTTTCTTGTACATGTTCTCTTTTATTTCTTCTAACTCTATTTCACCCATTTCTCTCTCTCTCTCCTTGTTTATCATGTTTTCTTTTTCTATTTTATTCTGTCTTCTTCTTCTCTTTATACATGTGATTACAAGCTTCAGTACTAATATTATTATTATTATCACGGTTGCTATTATTATAACTTTCCCTATTATTAATCCACTCATTCTTGTTAACCAATTTATTACTGAAGAAAACCCTTTACCAAGTTTTCCAAAAGCACTTTCAACCTCCAGTGGAACAAGTTCTTTGTGCAAACTTGTAATATTTGTTATATACTTCTGTATATTTTCGCTTTTATCTGGAATGTAAGTGCAACAATGTTGGACTTTCAGCATTCCGCAGACTCCGCCCTCTTTTGCCAAAAGAATGTCAAGGGCAAGTTGATTTTGCATCACCATAGCTCTCATGGCAACCATCTCGGTATTTACCATCAAGAACCCTCCAGCAGTATCTGTAGATAAACGATCTACCACTGTGGCTAATTTCCGAATTCTAAATGCATTCAAAGATATTCCCACTGCTGGTATCAATGCACCAAAAATATCACCTACTATTTCTGAAAAACTTTCCCTTTTTCTACGTGTAAAGGTATTTATCATTTTGTGTGTTCCTTTTTCTTTTCTATCCATATGAAAAATCTTTGGAAAGACCAGGCCTAAATAACATGACCCATACCAATGGTCCGGCAACCTGTAATAAGCCCTATTACCGCAAAACATAATAGATCCCTGGAAATATTGGATCTTTTCCCCCTTTAAATCCCCTTCCACCTAAAATTTGATAATTGTCAGGGCAAATACTGGAACCCACAAAATAATTGTCATATCTTGTTTTATTTCTTCTAATGCACAACCTTCCCTGTTGGGGCCAATCCAGAGTCATAGCTGCATTTGTCTTTTTCTTGTCATGATTGTCTTCCTCAAACGCCCAAAGAGGTGTTTTTGTCTCTTCTATCACTTTTCTTTGAAATTTCACTCTTCTTTCTTCAACCATCTCTAAAAATACTTTTTCTTCCTTCTTTAACTCACAGGTAAGGTTGTACCTAATTATACTATCTAATGTTAAAATCTTATCCTCTAGAAAATATTCACCAAACGTTTTTCCCTCTTTTATTTTATTTAGCTCGGGAACTACAGAAACTTTCGCAAAAATCTTATTTATGTCAGTGTAATAATATTCTAATCTACCTGTTTTATAAAATTAACTTGCTAAGACACTACATGTTATTCCATATGTCAAAGGGAGGTGATGATAAGTCACACCCTCTGCTACAGATGCAGGCAACTGCATACAAACATAGCAATCTCTTACATCCATTGTTTCTACATACTCATATAATAATTTAGTAAAAACATTTTTAGAAAAATCTGTTATTGATTTGTCCTTGTGTAATTCTGCACTACTCTTTAAAATAATTGGTTCCTGAGTGTTAGCTCCTTTTTCTTTCTCAGTGTTATTAGACGTTTCTACTACAGCTAAACTAATTGGAATAGTGATTGCTAAAACCACCCATACTGTCATTAATAATCCTGTACAAAAGCAGCACATCTTGCACCATCTACTTAAAAACTCACATTTACATTTTCTATCTCTAGTATTCTCCATTTTGTTTTATAACCTTATTTATTTGTTTTCCAGAAAATTGTGTCACTACACCTCAGGAATGACTTATTTGCCACTCTGTACTCCAATGTTTTGTCTTTGCTTGGTACTTTCTTTTAATTCTTTCTCAGAATTCTTTCTTTGTCATATCCAGTAAAATTCGTCAGATCCAGTGTTTTGTCAAATCCGGTAGAAACTATTTAAACTTCTTCAGGTTTGTTGCACCTCACCTTTTCCCATCAGGTTTCTTTGTTCTGGGTTCTCGTGAGTGTTCTTTTCTTCTTTGTTACTAGTCAAAGCAAGATACAACCATTCAGGCGATCTATACTTCGGATTTACCTTCTTTACTCTTTTTGTTTTCTGCAAGTGTTTTCCACCTTGTTTTTCTTGCTCTCTCTGACTTGTTATTTCATTCACTTGTTCAGCACTTTTCCCATCCAACCTTATGATTCTGTATCTTAATTTTCTTACTTCGTTGGGCCAATTGTCTCCTTTTCTTGGCCTTTTTGCCTCTCTTCCTTTTTCCTCTCTTTCTGTTTTCCAATTTCTTTTTCTTGACTCTAGTTTTTGGTTCCTTTCTTCTCCACTTTCTTCAGACTCTGTTTCAGTTCTTTCGTTATTGCCTCTTATTTTGAAACTTATAATGTCATTTTCTTCCTCTACTTGTGGTTCTTTTCTTATCTTCCTTCGTTCACCTATTTCTGTCCCTCCTCGAGGTTCTTCCGAATTTGTGTCAGTTTTTCTTTCTGCTTCTAAATTTCCCTGTTCTTGTGTTTGACTATTTGTCCCTATTGCTCCTCGGGGATCTTCCGATTTTTCTAGCTTTTTGTTTGAAACTCTCCCTTCTTCATCTATTAATATTATCTCCGAAGGATTTTCACCACAACTTGTACTTGGTTGCTCACTGTCACTATCTTCTGGCTCAGTTTCTTCTCTTATGCTTTCAAAATTCCAATTTCTTTTTAGAATTTCTTCACAATCCGAATGATCTGTATCAGATTCTGAACTGGTATCTGATATTTCCAGATGTCGACTTACAGGTCGATCTTCAAGTTCTGGAACTTCAGCTATTTCCTCTACTTCTTCTGTCGTTGCACTTGTAGTTGGGTCTTCCAGATGTCGACTTGCAGGTCGATCTTCAAGTTCTGGCACCCTGTCTGTTTCTTCTTCTGCTTCTGATGCTGAACTGTTATCCAATACTTCCAGATGTCGACTCACATGTCGATCTTCAGGTTCTGGAACTCTGATGGTGTGACTGGCATGCACCCAGTGTTTCACTCCTGCACACTTGACTGCAGTGGTTGTCACCAGGATCACTTGTCGTGGTTCGTCCCAGCGAGGAACCAAACAGTTTCTTCTCCTGTGGACTTTTATGCGGACCCAATCTCCTGGATTCAAGTCGTGAGCTGGTTTTCTTTCAAGAGTGGTCGCATCCGGTCCAACCTGATGAAACACAGAACGCACCACATCAGCCAATCCTTTGCAATAATCCAGCACTAGATCATCAGTTATAGTCAGTAGTTTGTTGACAGGTACTTGTGCTTGTCTCATTGCTCGTCCCATAATTATTTCATGGGGACTGAGTCCAGTTTTCCTTTCCGGAATACTTCTGATTGTCATTAAAACTAATGGCAAGGCATCTGGCCATTTGAGTCCTGTAGCTTGACACATTTTTCCTAACCTGTTCTTGATTGTTCCATTCACTTGCTCTACGATTCCAGATGCTTCTGGTCTGTATGCACAATGCAGTTTCTGTTTAATACTAAGTGCTTCACAGATTAGTTTAACTAATTCATTTTGGAAATGTGTTCCTCTATCTGTTTCAATCGTGACTGGAAAACCATACCTCGGAATGAATTCTCGCAGCATAAGTTTTGCTACCGTTATTCCATCATTCCTTCTTGTTGGGTATGCCTCCACCCAACGGGAAAACAAACAGACGACCACTAGGACATACCTTAGTCTGTTGCAAGGTGGCATTTCAATAAAATCCATTTGCATTCTAGTGAAAGGACCTCCTTCTCGTCCTATTGTTCCTAGACTCACTACTGTTTTCCTTCCTGGATTTAACTGTTGACAAATAAGACATCTCTGACAAAGACTCTCAGCTATGGCTCTGAATTTTGGATTATACCATGTTTGTCTAAAAAGTCTGATCATTGAATCTCTCCCAATATGGGCTTGTCCATGGTACATCCGTGCCATGTCAGAAATCATGCTATCAGGCATAACTGGTCTCTCATCTCTGTAAACCCAAACATCATTTTCTTCATGTTTTCTACATCCTGCTTTTATCCATGTATCTTTTTCCTCATCATCTGCAGCTTCCTGTAACTGTCTCACCTCATCCCATGTTTCAATAGAATTAGTAAAAGCAAAGGACAAGAAATATGCTCTCTTTCCCGACTTTTGTTTAAAGAAACCACATTCTTTGCACAGTACTGTGCCATTTCGTCAGCATATTTATTACCAACAGTTATGTAGTCTTCCCCATTTTTATGTGCATTGCACTTCACAACAGCAATCTGTTTAGGCAGCTGTATCGCCTCAAGCAGCTTTTTCACAAAATCTCCATTTCTAATTGGCGTTCCTGCAGATGTCAAGAAACCCCTTTGTGACCAAATCTGACCAAAGTCATGCACCACCCCGAAGCCGTACTGGCTATCTGTCACAATCGTAACCTGTACATTTCTTCCCAACTTGCATGCTTGAATCAGAGCTACTAGTTCTGCGACTTGGGCAGACCATACCCCTTTCAGACAAGATGCTTCCATTACAGTGGCTACTGTGCAAACTGCATATGCTGCACTTAGAACTCCATCATTCGTTCTCAAACATGAGCCATCCACAAACAGAATATAATCTGATTCTTTCAAAGGCTCATCTCGTATGTCAGACCTTGGTTTTGTACAGTATTCAAGCACATTCAGACAATCGTGATCTACTTCATCCATTTCAATCACACTCTCTTCATCTGGCAATGATGTCGAAGGATTCAATTTCATACATCTGTCAATGGTCACATTATCTGCACTCAAAATTACTTTTTCATACCTAGTCAGCCGACTATGTGTCATGTATTGGGTTTTCGTTCTTGTCAATAGAATTTCCACAGAATGGGGAACATATACTCTCAGTGGATATCCCATCACTATGCCTTCACTCTGTTCCAGACTCACAAAAGTAGCAGCAACTGCTTTCAAACATCCAGGCAATGCTTTTGCTACAGGGTCTAAAACAGCTGAAAAATATGCAATGGGTCTTTTCATAGTTCCATGTCTCTGTACCAAAACTGAAAATGCACATCCATCTCTTTCACTGCAATACAGCTCAAAATCTTTCTCATAGTCAGGCATTCCTAATGCTGGAGCCTCACATAATTTCTTTTTCAGCTCTCTGAATGCTTTCATTTCTTCATCATTCATTTCAAAAGGATCTTTAACATCCTTTTTTGTCAGTTTCTGCAATGGTTTAGCAATCAGTGAAAAACCGCTTATCCATTGTCGACAATATCCAACCATTCCCAAAAACATTCTTACCTCTCTCTGCGTCATTGGAGCGCTCATTCCTTGAATCATTTTTATCCTTTCAGTCGTTACCTTTCGCACACCTTTCTCAATTTTATGCCCTAAATACTGGACTTCTTGTTGACAAAACTACAATTTTGATGGGGACACTTTATAACCTCTTTTTGCTAAACGATTCAGCAAAGCAATTGTATCATTGACACATGCTTCTTTCGTTTTTGATGCCACCAGTAGGTCATCAATATACTGAACCATCACTGACTTTTCTGGCATTTTTAAATCTTCCAACGATTTCTTTAGAATCTGATTAAAGATTGAGGGACTTTCTGTGTACCCTTGAGGAATTCGGCACCATGCCAAAATACGCTCTCCAAACCTAAATGCAAATAATGGCTGGCTATCTGGATGCAATGGAATAGAGAAAAATGCATGACATAAATCAATTACTGTGTACCATTCTGCTTCACGTGGAATCTGGTATAGAATCACAGCAGGGTTCGGTACTATTGGGCAACAAGGCACAACAATTTTGTTTACCTTCCTCAAATCCTGTACAATTCTATATGTTCCGTTTGGCTTTTTCAGTCCCATTATTGGCGAATTACATGGACTGCTCATGATTTCTTTTAGAATCCCTTGTTCAATCATTTTATTTATTACTGGCGTTATTCCTTCAATTATTTCTGGTGTCAATTTATACTGGGGCGTATTTGGGTAACTCGTTCCCTCTTTCACTGTTATTTTAACGGGATCTACTCCTTTCATTAATCCTACATCTTCTCCTGTAAAGTCCCACACTTCTTCTTTCACTGTCTTTTTCAATTCAATTGGGATTTTCTCTGCATCAAATACAGGAAACAAACCATTTACTTCTGGTTCTAAATTCACCATTGTCATTTTATACAGCACATCCTCATCTGGAGTCTGAAATGCAATTCCGTCTGGGGTACAATAGATAGTGCAATTCATTTTGCACAATAAATCGCGTCCTAATAGGTTCACGGGACTACAATCGCATACCACAAATCGGTGCATTTCGCTAAATGGACCAATTCTTACCTCCACTAATTTAGTAAGAGGCGTTTTAATTTGCTGATTAGAAACTCCAACTACTTGGATATGTTCACCTGAGAGAGGAAGGTCTGGAATTTCCACTGACCTAACAGTAGAACGGGTAGCTCCAGTGTCAACAAGGAATGTTACATTTGCACCATTCACTTCTCCATCCACAAATGGACCAGACTGATCTACCTCTAGAGTTGCGCCAAGCACGCACTCTTCCCCCTCTCCTAGGCACCGTCAGAAACTTTCATCCGTGTCATCCTCATCCTGTCGTAACCAATATTGAGAAATTGCAGCTGCACGCGGCAACTGTGTTACCTGTTCTCCTCCGTAGAATCCTGTTTCTGCACTGTATTTCTGTTGGTTAACACTCTTGGGAAGTGGTGGTTGTGGCACCTGACCTTGTTGAGTAACTACCTCACTCTGCACCTGTGAATTTAATGATTGATTTTCCACATTAGGTTTTGGAGGAAATTTACACTCGTTTCTCCAATGTTCTAGCTTTCCGCAGTTGTGGCATGGCCACTTTTTCTTTGCCTCATCTATGCTCATTTGTCCTTTTCCTTTACCTATATTAGGTCGGGATCTAACCTGTCCTGTTTCATTACCAGTATTACTCAATTGAGCTTCTTCCTTCTCTGCAACTTTCACCTGCGCCCACATGGCCTTTTCTTTCAATTTACGCTGTCTACTCTCAATATCATCACTGCAATACTTAGCATATCTCAAAACCTCATCCACTGTGCTATTCTGCCAACAAATCATATGCTGCTTAATCATTTCACTTATTTCTGGTTTCAATCCATACACAAACCTATATACAAAATGACTCATATCCTTCTCATTTAGTGTCTCATAACCACTGTACTGTTTGAAAACCAACAACAATCTCTCATAGTACGCATGCACTGATTCTTTACTTTCCTGCGTTGTTCTGTCTATTTTTACCCAATCTGTTTCTTTAGGTGGAATCTTATTCTTCAAAAAGGTAATTACTTGGTCGTACTTCCTCATCACTTCTGGTCCTGGCGCTCCTGTTTTAGCGTCCCTTGGATATTCTACAGTTGGCCAATCAATAGTAATCTTACATTCTGTCCACAAATCAGCCGGCACTACTATATCAAACAATCCATCCAGATCTATCCACAACACCTTCGAAACCTTCACAAATCTTTCCACTTGTCTGTACCATTCTACTGGCTTCTCTCTCAACTTTGGGAAGTCATTTGTAAATGACAGTATATCCTGTCTGGTCCATGGAACATGCACATAACTACCACCTGGAGTTTCTCTCATCGGATATTCCCTTACAACTGGTTCCTTATCTGTTACTGCAAAAGCCAAAGATGCTTTATCTGTTGTTTTCTCATTCCTTTTCGACCATCTATTTCTCCATCTATCCACATCACCCCATTTTCTCAATAAAACAATTAACTCTTTTATTTGAGTCAGTCTTCCTGATGTGTTCAAATTCTCTATATCCTTCTCACAAAAATCTACTCTGTATGGTTTCTGCAACGTTCTCACTTTTACAAACTCCACTCCTAGTTCATTTGCTGTCTCTTCCAATTTGTCATGTAAATTTCTAGCTCTCCATGTAAGACTTTTGCACAAAAACATAATCTCATCATCCTGATAATTTTTTAATTTTTCTGTTCCAATTGTTCCTAAAATCAATTCTTCCATGTCTATTTTCAACCTAATTACATCTAATGGTTTCTCTTCCGTTTCTTTTGTTTTTAGCGCTTTCATCCATTCATTTAACTCATCTGGAGTCGGACCTACAGGCGTACTATTTAATTCTATCCAATTGCTACTTCTTTCTGGTGTCCCTGATGCAGACTCCGTCACCATAGGCATTCTCCTAATCTCATTCTCATTTATCGTCAAATTAGTAGGTGGGCTTGGTCTATAGGTACTAGCCAAATTGTGTGCACCTTCATTATTCAGTTCCATCCCTTCTCTTTTTCTTTGCAAATGTGAATTCATGGGAATCACTAAGGAACGTTCATCAATTTTCTGATTCTCAAAGATTGGCATTACTGGACCTATCGTTACTGGTACAGTTACAGCTTCCATATTCCTTGTCAATGCTCTTATTTTCTCAGTCAATTCTCTTGTCGTTTTTGCTAATTCAGTGGCATTGTCACTTTCTATCTCTTCATTTTGTGAAGTTTTTAATTGATCTTGTGACCTATTTGTCTCATCTCTTCGTTCGGGATTTTTATTCCTCCCAGTTTCCATTGGCGGTGCATTAGGTGTCACCACCGCAGAAGTCTGTTGGTATGGAGGTGGGTTTCTGTTTAAAATATCTTCCAGCAATTCGTCATCTGTTTCACTACCACCATACACATACTTTTCTACCACTAAATGTTTCTTTTTCTCTGTACACTTTCTCTTTGCTTCTTCCTCAACTGTAAAAGCTGGAAACAAACCTCCTGTCATGTTAGCACATCTCCAACGCTTTATTCTGTCCTCATGATTTACTCCCCATAACCTTCCAGGCACAAACTCATGATTCTTTAATCCTCTGAATCTCTCTCGCTCATACATCTCATCTTCCCATTCCGTTAAAGCTTCAAACTGTGTCGGTCTAGGTCTAGGTTCTAACATTGCCATCTTTTCTCTCAAGTTCCGTAATACAGCTACATTAAATGAACCATTCTCAGGGAAAGCCAATGCTCCATCATTCTTGGTATATTTTGTCCAATTTTCTAACCATATGCATGTATGATATCCATATTTCAGCATCATATGCGAAGCTGGTGATTTCGACGGAGGAATTATTTGTCCCTCTCTAGTCACTACCTTTTTGTCTTTCTTAAAGAAATTCTTAACTTTCGTCATCCATGACGTTTTCTCTCTACCATACTCATAATACGACATGATTCACAATCTCTTTTCTCCTCAAATGATCCGTAATTCAACACTGTTCTGTATGCGTTATTCCAACCAATCCTAGCGCGACTCACACCAACACTCCAATCAGAGCGATTTCTGTCTACCGCGCACTGACCAATCCCAGCGCTGCTTCTGTCTACGTCAGTTCTGCTCCTGTTTCCGTGTGACTAGCGCACTGACCAATCCCAGCGCGACTCTTGTCTACGTCACTTCTGCTCTTGACCCCTCCTTTACAAAATTTATCGGCAATTTCTTTTTCAACAATTCTTCGTTAGTTACAACATTTAAAACACATTTCCATTGTCTGATTCGCTAAACCAAAGAGATAGCTTTGACCATTTACACAAGAACTCTGTATTTTCCAGTAGGCAGCGCTTACCTCTACCCTACCACAGAATTTTTAGTTTCGCTGATAAAGTAGTACTTCCCTCTACCTTACCCTTCTTTCAAGCAATCAGTAAACCCGTTTCTCTAGGGATAAAACACATGTGGAGACTATACTGCTCCTGAGAATTAAGGCCAGAGTTTCACAAGAAAACCGATCACTATTTCACTTACACACCTTTTATACGGAAAATGTCCCTATCATAACACAACCTGTGTTATCACCAATATGAACTCAGACAATGCACCATTCCATGTGACTTCTCTTGCCACACGTGTTCCACTTCCTACTTCTCAGAAGCGTGAAAACTTACATATAACATAACGCGACTCAACCTAAAGTGTTAGACATGAACTTATCAATAATCAATAATCACCAAACTAATCTATAGTAACCATAACTCTGCTTCCAAGAAATCTGATCCAGCGCTAACAATAAAAATTATTCTCCTATATGCTTCGGTCATCCAGGTGCAACTATTCCTCCAACACACACACTATATCCATATGACGGTGGGGCCCATAACACCGCATATACATTCACTTACTCATTTATTCCCTGGATTTCCTCCGTCAATAACCTAGGAGAAAACGATTCGCTGGAAGGAGACGGGATACCTCTTTTAACATGACATAATGTTTCTCATTTGCTTTAAGGTATTCCGCTCATTGGTCGATGGACCAACTAGTAGGAATCAGTTGATGGTGATTAAGACCAGCTCAATCACAATAAACTCTATCAATTTACCTTAATCATTGAGCTAAAGAATCACTGAGTCATTTGTTTAAAGAATAATAAAGTTTATATAAAGTTTGATGCAAGAAATGAGGTTAAGCTTATTATTCAGATCCTTACATTTATAATCAATATAAGAATAAAATGAAATTGCAATGCATATCTATTAGACGGAAAAATAAGGTTATCATAGCAAGAACTCTAAGAGATCAATCTATCTTTCTTGGAAAAATCTAATAGTTCTAAATGAAAAATCTATCAGGAAAAATTCTCCTCAAGCAGCATCTTATACTCAACTGGAAAATAAAATTAGCAGCAGCAGCATCAGCTCGTCAACATCAGCAACCGCAACTTCACCCATTTACAGCATCTAACTTCTCCAGCAACCTGCTCTCCAGCAACTCACTCTCCAGCAACTAACTGTCCAGCAACAACCCCTCCCACCAAGAGTAGGTCTTCTTATACCCTAATTCTAGCTTACAGAATAAAATGTTGCATCTTCATGGCGTGATTCTTTCTCATTGGTCCCCTCAGGCCCATATACATTTTAATCAAACTTCCTGGTCTTAACCAGTTCCTTGTGGAATGTCCATGCTTGCATCGTTTCCCACAGTTCATGTCATTGCTCATCCGTTTCGATCAGTCCAATTTGTATCTTTTTCTGCTACTTTTTAGATTCAATAGTTCCGTCCATTGATTCAGTTCGACTTCTCACGCTTCTTGCTGATCATCTTGGCACACATCTGCTCAGAAAGGTCACAATAGCCTTGACCATACTTCCATCTTAGCCTCTCAGCACCAGCACGTGATCATCCTTTTCCACAGCCTCTCTCCTCTATCACATGGTTCCCTGCTCATGCGTACTCTAGCAACTGGCGGCCATTTTATATCGCTGCTCGACAGGCCTAAGCGCACTATTTTCAAAGATAAACAAAATATTGTTAAAACAAAGAAATATAAACCCTTTCGTTTCCCTCCCGTCTTTCTACATACCCCAATTAGGTATTACCTAGCAAAAAGCAACATATAAAGCTGTCCCTTACTTACCATCGCTTTATTTTGCAACCACACGTTTTATTTAAAAGCACGGATCATGCGTTTATTATTTAATTAGTACGCAAATATTATGTTATGTTAGACACGTAAACAATTATAAGTTGATTATTTTGCACACGGAATAGCGGGTTACCTTTAACCCTTAACATGTAACATACATTGTTGGTTATTTACTTAAACGAACATGTTTATTAATTATTTTACGAAAATATTAGGAGGTTAAAATTTTTTCATTTACCCTGCTCCATCAGTCTTCAGGACCAGCAATTAGACCTCCAAGCCCATGCGGAGGACCTCGAGAACCGTTCCCGCTGGAACAATATCAGAATTCGGGCGGTTCCTCAGGGAGCGGAGGGGCAAGACATTGAAGCTTTCGTTGAAGAACTTTTTCGCCATGTCCTGGGGGCCCCCCAGGAGCAGCGGATCAAGCTCGACCGGACTCATCGTGTCGGACCCAAGAGATCGGCGACTGCCTCCCCCCCGGATATCTTAACATGTGTTCATGACTTTCAACTTAAAGAACGTATCCTCCGAGAGGCGCGGACCAAACACCCTATTGACTTTCGCTCTTGCAGACCTCTTCTGTTTCAGGATCTAGCAGCCTCTACTTTGCAGAAAAGACGGGAGTTCCGACCGGTGACGGCATTCTTGCACTCAAAAGACATCTCCTACTCCTGGGGCCATCTTTTCCGGATTCTCTTCAAGTGGGAGGGCAAACTTCGCCAGGTCCGTTCCCTTCGAGAGGCCTCTTCGCTTCTTCATTTGCCAGAAGGCGACCGTGATACTCCGGAGCGGGAGGTCTCTGCTGGGCGCCGCAACGGAGCAGCAGGATGGCAACGAGTGGGGAAACCTCCCCTGCGCCTCCACCCGGACCCTGAGACAATGGCTAAAGAGCGCAAAGCTGTGCTGGACACGTTGTCGGAGGACTCAGCTGCCGCAGATTGAAGATTGCCTGGCTCTGGTAACATCAGACTCAACTTTTAGTGGGTTCCCTATGGCTTTCGATGACTGGGTCCTGTGCGGGATGGGGGCGGC
The DNA here is from genome assembly GCA_963921515.1 of Calotriton arnoldi. NCBI lineage: Eukaryota > Metazoa > Chordata > Amphibia > Caudata > Salamandridae > Calotriton > Calotriton arnoldi. The sequence continues at coordinate 2,627,878 of CAWUFW010000504.1, forward strand.
GGGTGGCTCCTGCTATACATCTCACGACTCTCCATGTGGCAGCTTGCCCAGGACATTTGTGGTCTTCATACGTTGTTGTTCTTCGTTGTTTGTTCTTTTCTAAGGGTAATGGGGCTTCCTCCTCCTCCCTCCAGATATGGCGGGTCACTGGGATTTGCAGTTCGTGTCCTCTATTTGAATTTGCAGGTGGGTGCGGTCGGTGGGCAGCCCTTCTTAGCACATACTTTCGTCCCTCTTCATGTCGGCTGACATTAATATTTTGTCCCTTAACGTTAAGGTTCTCAATAACTCTATAAAACGACGAGCTGTCCTGTCCTTCTTAGAAAACTCAGACGCTCATATTTGCCTCCTCCAGGAGACGCATCTCCTGCCTTCAGACACCCACACACTGAGGTCCAAAGCATTTCCTCACCAACTGTTCTCCTCTCGGGCCTCTAAGACGGCGGGGGTGGCAATTTTGGTCTCTGCTAAGTTCCCGGGTCGGATATGCAGCAAGCAGGCCGAGGTTAAAGGCAGACTTTTGGCTTACGCTTTCACGCTGGGGCCACACATTTTTATGGTAGCCACTGTCTACGTTCCCAATGAGGGCCAGGAGGGGTTCATTCAGGGGGTGGTACATGAGCTGACCTGCCTCCCGGACACATCCTTGTTTCTAGGGGGAGATTTTAATTTGGCCTTTGACAATGCATTGGATCGATCTACGCAGCGGTGGGGGCAGACTGGGGCACTTTCTGAGAATGGGAAGCGCCTCCTGGCAGAGGCTGGGCTCACGGATATCTGGCGAATGCGACATCCAGGGTCCAGGGAATGCACTTTTTACTCGCACCCCCACAAGACATATGCCAGGATTGACTATGTGCTAACATCTGACACACTGACGCAACAGACGCGGGAGGTGGAGATCCTCCCCTGCCCCTTATCTGATCACTCGGCAATGTGAGCGTCCCTGTCTTTACTTCACCGACGGCCCCCTCGTAGGTTTTGGCGCCTGCGTGAGACGATGCTGCAACGCCCCTCGGTAGTGCAGCAAGTTACTAAATCTATAACTGATTACCTGGACCTCAATGACTCTCCCACCGTCTCCACGGCAATCCTTTGGGATGCACTGAAAGCGGTGGTCAGGGGGGAACTTCTGGGAATTGCGGCAGCGGACAATAAGGATAGGAGGGAGAAAAGGGAACAATTATCGGGTGAGGTTGCCGAATTAGAGCGTATTCACCAGCGGACAGGTGCACCCAGAGTTTGGAAGCAGCTTAAGGCGGCCAGGGCACAGTTAGCAGGTCTGTATGTCGATAGGGCCGAATACGCTGCCCTTCGACTGAAACATGCATTTTATGTGGGGGGGGGGAGATAGATGTGGGAGGCTCCTCGCTAATAGGCTGCGCGCACAGAGACAGATGTCCCGCATTACCGCGGTTCTGGACCAGCAGGGACGGGAACACAATACTGACCACGAGATTGCAGATACATTTCGGCAGTTCTATGCGACTCTGTATGTGGCCCAGACTTTACCCGAGGAAGGCGCAGCCCAATACCTACAAGGGGTTTCCACGGCCAAACTAGTCCCGAGTCAGGCGGAGGAGCTTGAAGCTCCCATTAGGCTAGAGGAGGTCATCTCAGCTATTTCTCACTTAAAACCTCACAAATCACCTGGCCCGGATGGCTTCTCCTCCGCTTTTTATAAAAAGTTATGCAATATCTTGGCCCCATTGCTGGTGCGGCTCTACAACTCGATTGGGGCCTCCGCCCCTCTCCCGCCCTCCATGCTCGAAGCACTGATCACGGTGATCCTCAAACCGGGTAAGGGTAGACGCATGTGTGCATCCTTTTGCCCTATATCCCTCCTTAACGTGGATCTAAAAATTTTCACCGGGATTCTGGCGCGGAGACTCTCTCCTCATCTGCCCGGGTTAATAGATCCGGATCTGGGTTTGTCCCCGGACGTCAGTGCTCTGACAACACCAAGCGGCTCTTACACCTGGTGGATAGATCTGAGCGCTTTCCGGCGGAACGAATTATATTCTCTGTTGACGCTGAGAAAGCGTTTGACAGGGTCCACTGGCCGTATCTTAAGGCGACGCTGTCTCACTTTGGCCTGCCAAACCGCTTCATCGATTGGATACTTAGGAGTTACGCAGATCCCACTGCCTCGGTGCGAGTGAACGGGACCGCCTCGACTGCCTTTCCCATACGTAGGGGGACGAGACATGGGTGTCCTCTGTCGCCGCTCCTGTTTGCCCTGTATATGGAGCCCATGGCTCAAAGGGTTCGAGACGATCCCTGCATCACGGGGATGCGTTTTGGGGGCACGGAACATAAACTCTGCCTCTACGCGGATTATGTGGAGGCCACGCTGGAGCGCCCCAGGGAATCCCTACCTGCCCTACTAGTTGAGCTGGACAGGTTCGCTTTGGTATCGGGCTTCAAGATGAACGTGCACAAGTCACAAGCCCTCAACCTCTCTCTGGAACCTGAGACGCTGGGGCTGTTGCAGCAGTCCCATCACGTCCAATGGGCACGCAACTCTATTCCTTACTTGGGTCTGCAACTCTCCGCTACTATACTGGTCACCAATGCGACAAACTGCACGGCACTGCTACGGCAGGTCCGTGATTGCCTTCGGAAATGGCGGTCGCACTCGTTGTCATGGCTGGGCCACATAGCAGCCGTGAAAATGATGCTACTACCCAAAATCATTTACCTGTTTCAAACACTCCCACTAGTGCCCCCGACAGGAGTTATACTCTCAATGCAGAGAGACATAGAGCACTTTATTTGGCGGGACCAGAGGGCCACTAAAGTAGCTACCTACTGATACTTGACCCCCGCCCGACTCCATAGAGGCAACACCTCTCGTAGCCCCCACTGTTGGAGAGCCTGTGGCTCGCTGGGCACTCTCACTCATCTGCTGTGGGACTGTCCTTCCCTAGAGGGCTATTGGAAGCAGATTCTGGATGATGTTGACTCCCACTTCGATACTCAAATTCCCCGCCTCCCGGTGTATGTCCTCCTGGGCCTTCCAAACGCTATCACCTTCCCACTTAAATCTCAGAGGGGCAAACAAATGGCACTTGCACTGGGGGCAGCAGTACAAAATATACTTTCCCACTGGGGCACTAAGACAGTCCCAACCCGATTAGGATGGTTCCATAGATTGTGGGGAATATTGGGGATGGAGAAGATCTCGCTCTCTCTGGCGCACCCGGGGGCCTCCTTCCATGACCTATGGGAACCTTTTCTTACTCTTTTGACTTCCGAGTTCACGGAACTCACCTGCCCCAAATATCTGAGACTTCTGCGACTTGCGGACCCACACAAGCAACCAGACCCGAGCACTTCTACCCCTTAGTAGGTTCCCCCCCACAGGGTCCATCTCTATTCGATCTCGACACTTATCGCTCAAGAACGTTTAACCGACTCCTGGGAGGGGAGGCGGGAGGGGAGGCAGAAGGGGAGGTGGGTTCTTTTTTTAAATTTTTATTGTTGTTGTACGATTTGCCAAAAGCAATGACCGGCTGGTATTCCGATGACCAAGGAGCACGTTGGCTCGTTTGTGGACTTTTTTGTCTTCAAAACCAATAAAAGAAATTTAAACCTAAAAAGAATATGCAAAACAGAATGACATACAGCAAGCAAAATATGACCTAAGCAGGTTCCGTAAAGGAACTTCCCCATTTTAAGTATAGTATTGAAAGTAAAAAGGGGAAATTCTATGAGGAAGGTGTCAGCATCAGATGAACCGTATTTAAGGTTCAATGGAAAGTCTGAGTATTCAAGCATGAAGCTTAACCCTCTGGGCAGGGGAAATCAGCAGAGTCGAGAAGAGGTCTTCTCTCAGCAAAGTCAGGACAGGGTCTTGCCTACTATTCCACAAAGCACACAGTTAATGATTGTAAGAAGTTTCCAGAAGGCTTTCCACCAAGCAAACCAATCAAAGACAGTGTTCTCAGGGAGCAGGAAGACACCAGGGCCGGACTGGCCATAGCGGGCACAAGGCGTTTCCCCGGTAGGCTGCTATGTTGGGGGCCTGTTTTGGGCCCCTGGGGGCCGTTTTTGTTACCGGGTGTCAGCAATATCGGCCCCCGGTAACAAAATCGGCCGAAACCGGCCCTCGCAAACTGCTCGGCCGCACTCCCTCCTCACCCCAGGGGGGGCCGGCTGAGCAGTTTGCCAGGGCCGGTTTCTGTTCCCAGTCCGGCCCTGGAAGACACCCTAGTTTCTCAGCTTCCATTAAAGAAGCAATGATCTGGATGACCTTAGATGGAACTTCAGTCCATTCCGCCTGGTACAGGATAGTGTCTCCCACGGTTTCTGTCTCCATATCCGAGGCCAAGAGTTAATTAAAAGATCAATAGTCTACTACTCTAATACAATGAACCTATTCTAAGCTACCAGGGCATAGATAAGACACCTGCAAAGAAAGGGGAAAACAAGACACTTGCAAAACATTCTATAAAACATAACATGTGCACAAGTTAGTCCAACACTAGATCAAAACAAGTTCTAAATGAATACAGTTAGCATTGGTGATTATCTCAAATGCAAGTTTAAAAGACGCATACATTCTTTTCATGGTGATTAGATTTATCATAATTCGGCTAAATATGCGAGTGGCTCACATTAAAAGGGATACAGTCACCTACTGCAATGGATTAATAAAATGCACACACATGTATACAGTTAATACATGTTGAGTATATATGTTGCATACAGAAGGGGTGGGTACGGCACCTGCTCCCCTGCCCCGCTCAGCATCCCACCTGGCTCAAGACTTAGTTCCAAGTTGGAGCCACTTTCATGGAGCTACTACTGCACTGGAGGCCAGCCGCGGGCTCACAATATGGGACTAGGCCTAATAGCAGCCATCTGGAGGGGAGCAACACTGAATGTCCCTAGCTGGGAGCGATGGCAGGCACTGGCCACTGGTTTCGAGGAGAGCAGGATCTTCAGGGCTGTTGAAAGAGCATGTTGAGAACAAGTCTGTGATGTTAGATGCCAAGCCTAGCTCCGCTTTGCGAGTGCTTGTTAAGACTGTTTTAATTCTGAAATGGTTATAACCAAACCCATCGGCCCCACTCCTGCGTTCTGATAGTACAAGCTGAACACACACTTTTGCAGCTTCTCCAATGCATGTTAATGTTTAAGCTGGTGCTCGCATTCTGGGACAGTTTAAGAAGCATGGTTGCAAACTGTACGCATAAGAGTTTTCAAACTGTACACACAGTCCCAATATGTAAACTGCTTTACATTCTGGGAAAATCCTGCGCGTCCCTTTGATGACCTCAGAAGAGGCTTGGGAGTGGGTCTTCCAGGTGGGTTGGCTAGCAGGCAGTCTATGGTCTCCAACAAGGAAGTGCATTTCTGTTCGTAAACGGTATAAGCAATTTCCTAAATGCTGGCTGATCGAGGTGTAACTTGGAACGGCTCAAGATGGGCACAGTGCGTTGACGCTACACTTATCAGCGGGCTTTTGAATTATTATGCATGCCACCTTTTTCATGTTTGGCCTTGGCATAACTAATATTAGAGGCTCAAAGACCTCCGGAACACTCTATTAAGGTCAAACAGTGGGAAGGGTACTGTAAGATGGAGATCTTATTAAACTCCCTTTTCTTGCGAGGGAAGGGCGTAGTTAACCCCCACTGTACCTGCTTAAGTGGGGGTGCTGCCGGAGCAGATTCAATTGTTTTACGGCCTTTCTTAAATGTCATCTATGGCTCCTAGGTATATCCCAAGTAAGAAGGAGAAACGAATAGAAACGCATGAATAAACTACAATAACAGCTGTGGGGTGAAAACCCAAAGAAAACCTAAAACTGCGACAGAGAAAAAGAAAAATTATTAAAATGACAAAGAAAAAAATAAGCTAGAGGCAAATAGATTGAGGAAGTACAAAGGAAATAAATCAAAATGCATACAATAAAATAAAGACGGAAGGACAAAGAAAGCATCAATGGATGATGGTATAAAATAACAGAAAATAATGGAAAAAGAGGTAAAAGACGATGCCAGAAGGGAGAAAAGAAAGGACGAAGGGTGGAAAGAAGAAAGAGGGAACAAAGAAAAGAAATATGGAAGAAGAGAACCAAGGAAAGCAGAAAATATAATGAAATAACAGAAGAAATGTGAGATGAATGGATGGGTGACTGAAGCAGAGTAGAGACAGGATAAACGTTTTGAAAGGAATACATAAACAATACCAGAAACAAAAGCAGGACTGCATGAAAGTGATCTCCAGCTAGAGCAAATAAGCAGCCATATTGGAACGGTGTCGAGGCCAAAGAGTTTAGGCCATTTGGTCAACCCAATTAACTACCTGGGGCCAAATCATTAGGGAACCCTGACTTATTTTATCAGACACTTAGTGAACAGTCATTATCGGGGTAAGAAGGTCAGTTATTAAACAAATAAATAATAATTAAATTTAAAAAAATGCCAAGAGAGCTGAAAAAAGCAGGAAGGAACTCCTACAATATAATTTACCCCCCTAACATATCTAGAAATGCAGCCAAATCTTTTAAGCACAACTTACTGAAAAAAACAGACACTAATCTCAGACCCGTACTTCAACTCAAAGAAAGGCATTTTAGTCAACGACCTAATATTCTTCACAAAAAAGCCGGCAACATGGCGTAAGACCATAACAAAGTTACTGAACACCCAAGAAGCAAAAAACATCCCATATGGCATCAAGCTATCAATTGCCCCCTCTTGGAGACTGGGAGCTGTACTAAATATAACAATCTATAAAAATGGTACAATACTTATCCAAGCAAAGGATAAGGATCTAAACAAATTTGACGAATACTTCGACTCTCTGAAAGAACAAGTCTACAACATCACTAGCCCGAAAAACCAACAAAGTCCCTGCTCACAGTCAAGTGCACTACACAATCAAGTCACACCAAGAGCAGACCATACGAAAGTACAAACTCAGCAGGGCAGATCAGGGGCTTTTTACAACTAGAGGACAAGACTCCTACTAGCACCATAAACCCTTCAACACCAACCCACGACGAAAGTCAATTCCCCGCACTTTCAATCACAACGGCCTCCAAGTTCGGAGCTAGTAGTCACAAGCCCCAAGAAATAGACAGAGAAAAGACAGAGACAACCTGCTATACCTCACAACAAAGGGGATCACTCTACCACATCCACCCAACCATCACACACAGCCACTATAACATCCAACTCCTTGAACAGCTGGAGTTCTCCACCTAATCTAATAAATCGCCCAACAGGACCCTCACAGGGCAGAAGTAAAGCTAGAGAAGGAAACAAGGTTGCTCCAGAGTTAACTGTCACGGAGAAAACTGATGGCAAATTACCAAACATTCAAACCTCAAGCACACAGAACTCATCCCTCTTGTTTCCTACATCAACCGGGATCCCAGACTCCCTGAATCCACAGTCCTGCAACCTACTCCATACCATCACCAAGGCTATACTCCATCTGAAGAACATCGCGCGCCTCACTGAAAACTCACTTTCCAAAATCAAGAATATTCAAGAGAGTAATCTCACTACAGCATATTACAAAGACGCAACCAATGCCGCTATCAAAGAGACAACATCGGCCACGCAAACACCCTAGTTATCTATCCGATGAGGAGACGCAAGCTCTACATCACTCCTACGTCCAAACACAGACTACATCTAATCTACCGCTCAAAAGTGAGGTAAACTCAATCAGCTCAGTCCCAATCAACACCTTCAGAGAACACAAACCAAGTAACAGAAAGCGAAACACATATAACCTGAGGAGTATTACACTATCCACCCTGAATCTTGCCTCTATCCCGGTTACTCGGAAACCGATCACAGGTCTACTAATAAACTGCGCTCAGCAGTGAGACATGCGTCCGACATCGTTGATCTTATGCCGAGTCTGGAGATAGATGTAGCGATCCTAACAGAAACTTGCTTCACAGAATCATCCTCACCATGTCTGGATCTATTGGTGCCCCCAAACTATAACACAGTGAGACTAGACCGGCAAAAGAGAAAAGGGGGGTTATTGCATTCATTTATGCTCTGACCTCGTGGTTACCCCATTACTAGCTGACCCTCTGGAATCATGTGAATACCTCGCAATTTCCATAAATAACACAGAAAAACAAGTTCACATTATCCATGCATTCTATCATCCACCAGGCAAGAATGAACCTTTTATCAACCAATTAATGGAGATCATCACAGCAAACTCCTTCCCTCACTCCAATTACATATTCCTAGGTGACTTCAACCTCCACTGGAACGACACTAGCGACCCCCAGGTCAACATCTTCAAAGACTTCCTAGCAGATCAAAACCTAGCCCAAGCCTGCACCCTGCCAACTCACATGAGAGGCTCCACACTAGACTGGGTCATCTCCAAAGAAAAAGCTGTGAACCTAACCTCAATCATGCAATGCGACTGGTCAGACCATCACCTAATAACTTTCCAAATACCAGGAATATTAAAGAAAAAACCCACTCAATCAATCAAACCCAAACAATGGATAAGGGACACTAAGGGTGTGGACAACGAGAAGCTAGCCTCGTTGTGCAGGAGGGATCTTACCCCTCCAAAGAATATGACAAATGTTAGTGAGCTAACAGAGCACTACAATGTGAAGATGTCAGAGATAATGCACAAAATAGCTCAGTTAAAACTAAAACAAATTCCGATCAAAGATTAAAAAAACCCTGGTTTAGCGGAGCATTAAACGAAGAAAGGCATAAGCTGAGACTTGCAGAACGGAAATGGAGACAACTTCCATCTTCCCCACAGCTAAAGCTGCTAAGAAAACCCAGAAAAGCCTACAATAAAAATATTCTTAAATCAAAAAAAATATTTCAGGACGTAATTGGAGAACGCTAAAAAACAGACCTAGGAAGCTCTTCGAACTGGTGAAACATCAATCGAACAAAATGGCCAAAACCACACAAGAAGAAACAAAATCTCAAATCAGCTGCAAAGAATTCTCTACTTTCTTCACAACAAAGGCAAATACCATGGAAAGTGAGCTTAAGATAGCACCGGCTTCATTGGAGGCATCGCATCAAATCGATCCAACAATACTCCTTCAGTCAGTACCCAAAAACGAAGCTCACTGGTCCACCTTCAAATTATACGACCACAAAGACATCTTCAAAACCTTCTCGGCCATAAAACCAAACAACCATTACAACGATCCACTCCCAGCAAAATTTGTGTCAGCCATCGACCATTCCATCATCCCCAGCTGGACATCGATAATCAATGGGATCTTTCCCAGATTGCCTAAAGATGGGCCAAGTCATTCCCATCATAAAAAAACAACAGAGAATCCAGCAGACCCTAACAATTTTAGGCCGGTATCAAACATCCCCCTATTAGCAAAAGTGATAGAAAAGTGTGTGCAGCAACAACTAAGCCAACACATATCCAAATGTAATCTACTAGACATCTGCCAACCGGGATTTAGACCTAATCATAGTACTGAAACGGCAATACTACATATAGTAGACGATGCATTACTCGCCCTCGACCAGAACAAAACATGCCTTTTAATCCTTCTTGACCTATCTTCAGCATTCGACACAGTCAACCACGAGCTGTTGCTAGATTGTCTGGAATCCAGGATGGGCTTCTCAGGGAAAGTTTTAGAATGGTTCAAGTCCTTCTTGAGGAACAGAACACAGAGATTTCTGGTGAATCATAACCTATCAGCTTCTTCCCCCATTCAGATCAGAGTTCCACAAGGCTCAACCCTCTCTCCGTCACTATTCAACCTATACATGGAACCACTAACAGATATACTGCGCCTTGCCAACATCTCTTTCCACATGTACGCTGATGACTCAGATTTATATGAAGGTTTCATCTTTGGAGGAGATCAAATCAATGAACGAGGCATTAAAGGCAACAATGCTATGGTTAACCAGAAATCAGCTCAAACTAAACACGCAAAAAACAGAATTCCTCCTTATAACCCCCACTAAAAATTTGACCGCAGTGAAAGAATCGACCGGCTCTATCACCGCACTTTCTTGCACCCCGAACATGGTGGATTCAACCAAATCACTAGGAATTACTATTGATCAGAGCCTGAACATGCAAGCCCACATCAACTCGTTAGCTAAAGAATGCCCGTTTTTACTTGAATTACAGTAGAAAATTGAGACCATTCATGGAAACAGACCTCAAAATGGCAGTCTAGGCATTAGTAATCTTGAGGATCGAATACGGATGCACTACACTTTCAGGGCTTCCCAAGATTACAACAGCTCCTCTAAAAGCCTGCCTAAACGCAGCAACAAGGCTTATAACAGGGTCAAAAAAATACGACCACATCTCCCCTCACCTGAAGGCCCTGAACTGGCTACCATACGAAGCCAGAATTCAACTCAAAATAGCATGCATCACACACATGCGTTACACCTCAATACACCAAGGTATCTAGCTCAGAAACTGGTTATTTCCGAGGGTAAAAGATCCTCCAGGAGCGCCAGAGTTCTACTACTGAAGCCACTGATGTTCCAGAAGAAAAAAACATATGACAGAGCATTCTCTGGAGCGGCTCTGAGAATCTGGAACTCGCTACCTCCAAGCATCAAAAGAATAACAAATGCCGCAAGATTCAAGAAAGAAACCAAAATATTTCTAATTAGCAAATTCCTCCTGTAACCTTTCCGTTCAATCTCGCAGCCTCACCTTTAAACTCCTGCTTAATCCACGCTCGAACATCTCGTACCAAGGTCCCATCCCACCTGATATTTTTAGGGGTTTACATTCAATGATGTCAACAAACTAATTTGCAATAATTGGGATCCGCCAGACTTACATTCTGAGAATGTGAACAAGTCTTTGTTGCTGAATGAAGTCATTGTTAAGGTTTCTGTATTGGTAAATGCTTTTGTGCGAAATGTACAATAGAAACTAAGTATATATGGTTTTAATGTGAAGCGCTCTGATACCCCACTGGGTCAGGTTCGCACTATACAAAACACTATAAAGAAATAAAGAAAGAAAGAAAGAAAAGATGCAAAGAAGGTGCGAAGAAATGTCAGGAGCACGATAAGACTAAAGAGATGGGAAGAAAAATAGAAAGCTAAAAAAAGGACAGATCGAATGAGAAATAGAAGGAAAGAAAGATGGAAAGAATGAAAGACATAAAAACAAAAGTAAAGATAATGGAGAGATGGAATGAAAGAAGCATAAAAGGAGAGAATATGGAAAGCCGGAAAGACTGAATGAGAGAAATAAGCCAATGCTGGTAAATGTGTCGTTTTTGGGCAAATTCCTTTAAAAGAATGCAATAATATTCATTACTTTGAATCATTTTCTGTACATTTTCCCCAGAAATACAATTCACATGGCACTTTGTAAGAAGGTTTGGAATCACTCACTTTACTTTCACATTTAGTGCCAAATATGCCGTGGTTTGGCGCTCAGACAGGGACAGGGAGCCTGGGCATGTACTCCACCCAGGCTGTCATGCAGCCTGGGTGGAAAACATGCAAAGTGCGCATAACTGTTTGGCCAGGCCAAGACAGCCGGCCAAAGCATCATGCGCACCTTAGAGTTCAGCAACCATTCCTCCTCCCCGTCAGGAGAGGCAAGCCCTTCCCCGCCCCACCCCACCCTAACCTAACCAGACAATACTAAAAATAAAATGATAACTTCAGTTATTTTCTTTTTTTCTTTTACACTGCTCCGTGAGCAGTGGGGCGATGCTCCTTCGCCTTAGTGGAGGAGTCGCCACTGGTGCCCAGGCCTTTCTATCAGACTTTCTGGCCTCTACAGTGGCACATTTTGTGAGTAGCTGGATTTTCTGCCTTCCTACAACAATCTTTCCGTCTGCCTGGCTCCTGCTGGTGGGGTATCTTGTGCAGCCCCTCTGCAACCAGCCACCAACACCACTTCCTGGCTGCACTGCCCAGGCCCTAGAGCCTCCGGCATCTTGAAGGACACTGAAGGTGGGGCAGTGGAGTCCAGGTCCTTAACTCCCAACTGGCCCTCGGTGGGCAAAAAGGGACCAGTATCACTGGGCCTGGACAGACTCATCCTAGTCCTGAAGGTCAGCTGGTCAATGCCCTTAGTTCATCTTTGCAGGGCATCAGGTGGATCATTTTTTCAGCTGGGCATTCTTCTGCCATCGTCGCTTGTTAGGTCCAGGGTCTTCACAATTATCTCTCCATTGTACAGGGGTTTTTAAATGTGGATGGAGAGTTTTAGGGGCCAGGCTCCCATGGCCAATCCTATGATGCCACATCATCCCTTCCCCCCTGTTGCAAACCCCCTACACAGCATTCTGGGACAATCTAAGATGGCAACTTCAAGTTTTTTCTTGTAAAAGCACCTCTGAGGGCCTCAGCTCAATCCCCGACACCACTGCCTGATAAATTTCCAGCAAAACTTTAAAGGCGAGCCCCTCCTGTATTGCTTCTTGGGGTCTGGGCTCCCTCGTTTGTTCTAGTTTCGCAGCTCAGGTTCAGCTAATTATTAGATGCAGATTTCCTCCTCACCCCTTCTTTTCCCAGGAACAGAGTCAATTACTTTTGATTGCTCCTTTTGTGTGTGGCAGCCTTTGTTCTCTCTGCTGGAAAGCAGAGTAATGAACTTGGCCCAGTAGGCGGGGACAAAGACCTGGAATCAGATTATGAGCTGAACCAGAGAACTATGACAAATCCTGAAGTCCCATAAGATGTTGATGTGGGTCATTGACAACTGCAAATTCAGACTCAGTGTGCATATAATTCCACAGGTTGATAACTCACTGGACTTTGTAGACCTAAGTGTATAAAACAGTGTAAACGCACATATATTTCAGTAAGCCCTACCTACTGACCTACAATTTGAAGGCTCATTCATATTAAAAGGACTATCCCAGATCAGCACCAATTACTGCAAACTTATGAGACTCAAGTAGTAAGACTCGCAGTACAAGTTAAAAAAAAAAAAAAAAAATCTGGTAGTCAATTGCATTCGAGTGGACTAAATGCACAGAACTTATTTGCTATACTTTGGATGAAATGTCTTCATACTTTATATTTATGAAGCTTTTCACTGCATATTGTATTGAACTATATGCTCGGTCTTCATCTGTATATTCATATAATTGATATGAACCTCAATATTTATTACTGTGAATGTTAATCACAGACTACATGATGAAATCACTTACCGCTGGCATATTTTTACTAGTGGTGCTCTTCATATAAGAGTATGTCATCACACCTAAATTTTAATATCAAAAATCAGCCTGCAACTTCAGTGGCCAAGCCATAATGTCTTAAAAGTTATCCTCCTTTCCCCATCTGACAATCTGATTCTTCATAAGGTTCTGGATGAAGTTAGAGCGTCACAACATTTTAGAACTACAAATGAAAAACTTCAATGAATGCGTAGATGGGTGGTGATGGAAAACAGGCTGCTGTAGGTGGAGCAATTTATCAGTAATGTGCAGCATGTGGCTTCCAAAACTGCTGAGAAACAATTTGAGATTATATGACTTGCCTGGAGGAGTTGAAGGTTATTACTTAATTGCATTTCTAAAGAAATGTCTCCCTGAGGCTAGTGGTGTACCAATTGATTAAATCCAACGAGCGCATAGATTGGGATTGAAAGAAAAGAGACTGCTTCTTCTTCCAATAATGCTAGAGTAATTATTTTTCTTTCTTTGGAATATTATAATTTAGTACAAGTAGTGAATTAAGCAAAGGTTAAGAAGAGGCTTTGTTGGTCTGGTCATCAAATCTACAGATACCAGGATGTCTCAAATGCTACCAGCAAAAAAGAAATTCTTGTAATGAGACTGGTTTTATGACTAATAAATATTGTATATGGCATCGTTCATTGCTTTAAAAAATACTCATAATAGTCTCAATACATCTTTTGATGATCCAGAAAAACCTAAGAGGATATATTAATAAGAACTGCTTGATTGCTTTGGAACCATCTTCAGTGAAACATGTATAAATATGCTGTCATATATTTAATGTCGGTTATTAGGTGCCTTTAAGTAATATTAACTTGTTTTTCTTTTCTCTCCATTTTGTCTTGTCGCCATGTTCATTTTATACTTTGCCTATTTGTTACCTCTCCGTTTCTTTTGCTCATAATTCTTTCACTTGAACTACTATGTTCTTTATTCTCTTTTCTTTACCTAAATCTTTCTCCCCATCTCCATTTTCCTCGCATACATTTCTCTTCCCCTTTTGCAGGCTCATGTATTTTAAACTTAATGTTTTTCCGTTTTTCCAAGGCTGTTATCACTCGCTTCTTATTCTTCTATCATCTTTGCTGGCTTCTCTACTGGATGCCTTTATCCTGATTATTGCTGTTGTCCATGGTTAATGTTGTCGTGTGGAATGTTTGTGACCTGGTAATCCAGTAAAAAGGCAAAGAGTGCCAACTCATCTTAGAAAATTAAATGCTAATATTGAGTCAGAGTCGAAATTCTTTATTCGGTCATCAGGTGACCATAAAAGATGCAATAAAAAACAATCATACATAATAGTGTCATTTCAGCATATACAAACATAGTTAAAAGAATTTTTTAAAAATCTAAAAACATTTTCGTCACAAAATTCAAACGAAGAAATAATTCATGATACATTGTTTGATCTCATGCATATGGCATGTTGTATAAACGTAACGACTGAAAAACAAACTTGGTGTTGAGTGATTGCAAAAATACCATAGCAGCCCTGCATTGCCCAAAATTAGCTCGTTTTAAAAACAGTAAAATAAGCACCTTCCTCAGTGTAGAATAAAATTCACGGAAAAGCATAAAGTGCAACGTGCTTTGTGCAGAATAGGTATTGCGTAGTCAAACAGGTACGTTTTTAAAGTATGTGTCCTGCACAGGGTAGGCCACAAGGAAATCTACAATATTCAACCTCAGTCTGATCAACAGAAATGTAGGGTAGGTGCAAACTGGAGACCCAAAATAAAATAGGGCTCAATACCAGAACTAGTGCAAATTGAAACATGGGTTGAAACAGTGGGCTTCTCAGAGACTATATGCTGTATTTCGTTTGTGCATTTAGTCAAAAATATTTCCCTTAATGGTTTAGAAAAGCTAGCAGAATAAGTGCTAATATTGCCTTTTACAAGAAACGCATTGTAATGCTGCTGAAGCACAACGTCAATGGATGGCAAATGTGTTTTGTTCTTCTGCTATAGGGCTCTAAGGTAGGGTTACTATTCTGTCAAAGGAACCTAAAATTAGAATTATGTCTGAGGAACGTAACCATGAAGGTCGGTGGATCTTGTTCGAGAGCCATGTTAAATAAGATCATACTTTCTTGTCAAATATTAAAACTGAGTTATCTAATATTTCAAATGATAATATAATTTTTGGAGATTTCAATTATATTTTAGATCCTTTTATCAGTAGAAATGCACATAACTTTACCCTGATAAATCTCATGAGGTTTTTGTTATTCTACTGTAGCATCTAGAGCTCTTCTGGATGTTTAGAGACTTTATATCTTAGATGGATGCAGTGGCTATTTATGTAAATCTGTTGCGCGACGACCACTGAAAGATAGCAGAGCATGTCACACAGTCAGAGAAGTCAGCAGTCGACCTACTACCTCACACTGTGGACCTCCAGCAGCAACTATGAGATCTGAGTCGGCTTTCTAGATGGCTGGGCAAAGGACACGGAAGTCCGATCCCTCTGCAGTAACATCAGAATAGTGGGCCTGCTGTAGGATTCTTAGCTAATTTTCCTTCCCCCCCAACTCCTTGGAAACAAGTACCTCATCTTGTTCTCAGATCAAGCTCCGTTCATTTCTAAATTTGATATTTCTGATATTGGTTCTCAAGCTGGTAAAAGGTATTTAATACCCCCTATCAGACCAAATGTTTATAGAAGAGTTGAAAATATTTTGCTTTTTTTTGTAATTTTAACGATCCATCAGACATCTATTGTTAATAAGTGTGTTAATAAGTGTGATACTTTTTAAATTGCTTTCAGTGTCTTTATATATTGTATATAAGATAAAAGAAGAAACAGTCCAATACTCCATATCTAATTATATTCCAACACATTAAAGGGTTGGAACAGAAATATACTATTAGGAACTCTAATAATGATTTTATTTAGCTGAATTTTAACTCAATAAGATCGCAACTATGATTGCATGTAATGTGCTATTGCTTGTCGAGTTTAAAGTCTGTGAAGGCCCGAATAAAGCAAAAAGCCAGCTAATCAGATACAATTTTAAAACAAACTCAAACTAATCAATTGTATTATTATTGAGTTTGATAGGTTGATTGCAGACGGGGCAAGTGGATTACAGAATGTCTGCCCCTTAAAGCACTCATGTGTGACTATATTTTACAGGAGGTTGTCTGCAGTTTGTGGAGTGACTTGTAAAGAGGAACCCATGTCTTGCAAAAGAACTGAGGAGCTGCCATCATTTGAATCCTCAGAGGAGGCGCTTGTAGGGTCTCGTAGTGGGGCCCGGAAGGTGGCCGCAGCGACTAGGGAAGATGATCTGCCACTTCAGACCTGCTCCTAAGATGGGGTTCTAAAAGAGGTGGCTGCATCTCTGGGCTGACTCTGACTGTGTCGGCAACAGTGTCTAAGTGGGCAGTGCAACCAGCTGTGGGCAGCATCTGCCTGGGAAGAAGTACCTTGGCTTTCAATCCAGTCCCAGGCTTACACCGGGTCTAGGAAGTGGACCTCCTGATCCACCATCATTTTACATTTGGCAGGAAAAAGGAGAGTGTACTTTATTCCCATCTCCTTCAGCTCCGTTTTGACACCTAAAAAAAAAAAAAAAGAGGCCCTGCTACAGTTGAACAGCCAGAGTGTAGTCTGGGAAGATCAATACTCGCTGATTGCCTAAAAGGTGGGGGTTTGGACTTTGCCATTTTTAAAATTGTATTGCTGTTCTTATACTAGATCATTTTGGCCACAACCGGTCTCGTGGCACCACCCGCAGGGGGACGGCATGTTGGCATCTTGTGAGCTCTCTCTATGGAGAAGTAGGGCGTGAAGTCCTGAGGAGGCACCAATTCCTT
This sequence comes from Calotriton arnoldi, assembly GCA_963921515.1. Classification (NCBI taxonomy): domain Eukaryota; kingdom Metazoa; phylum Chordata; class Amphibia; order Caudata; family Salamandridae; genus Calotriton; species Calotriton arnoldi. The sequence goes on from CAWUFW010000504.1 coordinate 2,644,882, forward strand.
TAGACATGTCCCCAAGTAGTCCACCATGTTGCACGATTCAGAATCCTACAGCAGGCCCACTATTCTGATGTTACTGCAGAGGGTTCGGACTTCCGTGTCCTTTGCCCAGCCATCTAGAAAGCCGACTCAGATCTCATAGTTGCTGCTGGAGGTCCACAGTGTGAGGTAGTAGGTCGACTGCTGACTTCTCTGACTGTGTGACATGCTCTGCTATCTTTCAGTGGTCGTCGCGCAACAGATTTACATAAATAGCCACTGCATCCATCTTCGCCTCAAGAGCGATTCTGAACGTTTCGCTAGCCTTGAGAATAGGTCTCAGTTAGGGTATGTTTCTGAGGTACTGGGCAGAACAGTGCCCTCAGGCGGTTGTGGAGAGTGTGGACCTGATCAGGAAGGTTTGGTGTGCCCAATATTGAGTGTTAGCGAACATCGACAGATGGATGTGGGTGCCGCCTTAGCAGTGTCCTCCAGTCATGCACAGGTGGCGGAAGCTCTGTGAGACTACAGGTAAAGCTTGTGGGTAGGCACCACACAGGAGGAGGTGCCCAAAACTTGTCTACCCCCTGCAGCATGGCTCAGCTGAGGTATGTAGGATGACCCAGGCAATTCTGGTTTAGGCAGTGCTTTCTGATGAGCAGGGCCTCAGGGTCTAGGGTTTGGTGCCAGAAAAGCAGGGGACGCATGAGCACCTAGAGGGGATTTTAGGTGTGTTGTCCAGTCACAGGATGGGGCCAGGAGGGGAAACAGAGGAGGCCTGCTTGCAGCAGCTTACCATCTCAGCTTTCTACTTCCAGAGTTGGAGCACAAGCAGCCCAGATCCTCCCCACCTGGAAGCAGCACTCTAGGTGCAGAGGCGACACAAGTCAGTCAGCAAACAGTTCAGACACTTAACTTAGATCGGGTGTTCCCCAGGTGCAGGATAAAGTTCACTTTTGGTGCAGCTGTCACAACCAGGTTTAGGAACGTCGAACAGCAAGGTATTGCAGTTCGTAGAGCACTCCAAGTTTGTCACTGTGCCCCAGGGATGTCAGGAAAGAGGGGCACATGGAGGAGAACTCAGCCATAATGATCCAGTCCCAGAGGGTACCCGCAGGTATCACCATGAGCAGGGTCGGGGTGCGATAAAAAAAGCCTAACCAGGCCATGATCTAGCCCCCAGCCAGGGTCTCAAAATATCCATACCCTGCAGTCTACGCAATAGACAGCCTCTAGCTGTACAGCTGGCACCGCGCAAGGTTGAGGCAGCTGGTTGAAATCGCAGAGCAGTTCTCCTCCGATCTCAGCACCTACCAGAATCAGAGTCTCCCAGGAGGAGCCCCCGTGGTTCTGTGGGGGGAAGGTGAGCAGTTGCTGTCCTGCGTTGTCAGATGCAAGTCGTGCTGGCTTGCTCGGATCCAAACCAGGCTCAGGAGGGAGGCCCTATCCAATACGGTCACCAACTCCATCAGTCTCGGGGCCTTCTCAGACGCTCATCAGCAGGGGCCAGTGTAGTGCTCGGCGGTGCTCGCTGGAGTAAGCTGACGCAGGTTCAATGTGAGGGAGGAGTAATATACCAGGCACACGGTCAGCTCTGATCCATGTGGCCTGGCGGGACACTCCTGGCCTCACCGCTGCATAGCCCCGGGAACTGGGCCTCCACTGGCAATAGGGTCTTCGGTGCGCCCTGCAATGTATACCCACTTCTATCTGCCTTCAGTGGGTGCTGGCTCAGCTGGATTGGGCTTAAAATATTGATTAGAGCACAAGGTGGGAGTGCTTGAGCTACTTGTCCACCAAGATGATCACTCGATAGAACAATATCCTTCATCGTTCATCAATTGTGTTGCTAAGATTTATACAAAAATGCTTGCCAATTGTTTGGAGCCCATTCCTTTCCTTATAAAGCCGGACAAATCCAGTTTTGTTAAAGAAAGACTAGCCTCTGCTAATGAAAGACTGTTTTCCAGTATCATAACACAAGCATCTAATACCACTTTGCATTTAGCTGCCATCTCATTAGATGCAGAAAAGGCTTTTGGTCACATAATTTGGAATTATCTGTAAAACTCTTTCGTGGTTTGGTTTTGGGAAATATATATTTATCTAATTAAAAGCTCATACACTAATCCCAAAGAATGTGTTCTCTCTAATGAATGTTCTTTAGATTATTTTATTTTAGGCTGAGGTATAAGACAAGGTTGCTCTTTATCACTCACTATTTTATGTTTTAAACCCTTCTTAGAAATATTAATATATGCTAATATTAAACGCTTTCAATAGAAATAAAATTAGCAGCTTGCGCAGATGTTATTCTCCCTTATATAATTGATCCAATTAATTTTTGGCCTTTGTTGAAGAACTGTCACACTATTCATCGGCTACTGGTTATAAGTCTAAATCCACTGAAACTGAAGCTCTACCTTTGAATAAACAGTGCCTGCAATTTATGTTGGCAGGCTCAAGTTTTAAATGACCACCTAGAAAATTAAATATTTAGGTATTTGGTTTTCCTATGATATTAAAAACAATATTGGTGAAGTTCTTCAATTTAAGATAAGGTTAATGCTTTCTTTAATTGCTGGTTCTTCTTCATATTTGTCGTGGTGTGGTCCATTTGACAGTATTAAAATGATGATTGTTCCTAATGTTCTCATGTACATTCTATGCTCCTTTTTTAAATTGTTCGATTTCCCGCTTTCCAAATTTTATGCAATAATAAAACTACAAGAATTGCCATATCAAAACCCAATGTTCTTAAATTCCAATAGGAGGGGGTTAGATTTTAGAATTTCTAAAACGTATCACACCTCTTAGTGTTAAACAAATTTCCTCAATACACTCATTATGCTCAGACCCCTCCCTCTTCTTGGGTTTCTTTAGAGAAAATATTAATAATGAAATATTTTCTATATGTAATTGACCAGGTGTTAATAAATTCCCTATTTTAAAATTATCAATACTCTGCAGTCCATTTTATTTTCTTATTACTGATTGCATTATAATTTTCACACTTCTGTCATTTGACATAATAAATATCTAAGAATATATATATATAATTTTGCTGAAAGTAATGGAGGGAAACAATATATTGTGGGTTAAACAAGTGTTTGATGGACAGAATGTTTTATCTTCTGGGCTCCTAAATCTCAAGTCTCTATTCCTTACTCATTTTATAAGGAAAATGTTCAAGATTCTTTTTTCCTGTTTATCAGTAATGTGATATGAAAATCCTAGCCTAAATTCTTCTCCTCCTCAAATGTTTGACCTCACCTGGAGTTACTCTATACCTAAAGTCACTCTTATTTATAATATTATTGAACAAACTTCTTATTCTAGACCCAAACCGATTGTCGAAAATACATGGAAAACCAACTTACAGATTTCATGGGATACAGGCCTTTCGAATCCCCTATGGACTAAGATTTCTAACGCTTCTAGATCCAAGAATCTTACAGTAAGAAAATGGGTTATTAGTTGCAAAGGATACAAGTCCTTCACAAGTGATAAGTCCGCAACTCGCTTTTTACTGGGACCTTTGATGGGAACAGAGTAACCCCATTGTAGCACTTGACTTTCTCACAGTAATGAAGCAGAGCAATCCAAAGTCTATTCAGGAGAGGTGATGTGGGCTAATATCCACAGCTCACTCATACGTAACAACATCAATAAATGATTGTCTAGTCAGTGCTTTTTCTTATAACAAGGAAAAATACTTTATTACATACACACTACTAAATACTACAAATTGTTTTGCAAATATGTACATTTCAAGTAGATGGAAATACCTGTGGTGACACCCGGAAAGCAGTTGGCACCCCAGCAAGCCATAACCATATATCACAGTCCCCTCCCCCCCAACTTATACTAGATTCTTTATCACCATATAAAGAAGTGTCATTATTAATAAGGCAGGCCTACTGGCTTTGTCAGTGTGCGACACTGTTAGTAAAAGCAGAATCATGTTCTAATCACCCATTACAAAATCACTGAAATCAATGGGGATAGCACCAACATTCAATACTATTCAATGGAGTATGAAACCTTGCATTGTCAATCATCAACATTGCCAATAAAGAATTCTGTTGAATAGCCACGCACTTCAGAGCCCATATACAAAAGTACAGGTTTCAAGAGTACTTTGCAAACCTTTGCCGGGAGCATAAATGACTTAGAGTGACCTTCTGGGGACAATCCTGGGATCTGCATCACCTATGGCTACCCCTCTCAACACTCTCGAGGGCCATTAGCGGTGGTTCCCCTGCCTTTCCTGTGGCACCACAAGGGGGAAAATCCAAAGTTCAAGGCCGGGCTTATGTGGTGCTTCCAAGGCACAGCTGATCGGGCCCATGAATATTTTAGTAGCGACTTCACTGCAGGCATTTCCTTGTGGCCTTACACCGCATGTTATTTTTTTTAGCAAGCTGCCTTATGCCTGACCTTACTTTCTTTAAAGGGGGCTGGAATGGCTTTGCTCCTCTGTGGAGTACCTGAATTCTGGGAGGCGATGGCTCGTGAGGTGAGCCTGCTCCAGCATGGCTGTGCCTGCTCCCAACCCACCCTCCACAGCACCAGCACGAAAGCGGGCTACTCCACTCCCAGCCCGCTTCCCACCACCACCCTCCACACATATGAACACAGAGGGGGGAAAGAAGCCCAACCACCTTACTCCGAGGGCTCTGATCTGCTCCACAAGTCTCCTGGCTCTCTGTTGTTTTGGTTCCTGGGGGCAATGGGGGACCCCAAGGTGACATAATGCAATGGCACTCAGCAAGGGGATCTCTGCCTCGTCCTCTGGGGGAGTCTGAAATAGTCGAGGAGAGCAGTTTCACTCTGCATCGACCCCATGGCCCTTGCACACCTCAGGGAGATTTGCAGAATTTGTAGTGCAGTGCTATGCGCTCAGTTTTTCACCTGGTCCCCCCGGGGAACCAAACTTCTATGCCTGCTTTCTCAGGCCCCATACAGCCGATTTTGTAGATGTTAGACTTTTTTCGCTCCTTGTGGTGAGCTATAGCTATCAGGAGTGTTTTCTTCAGACCTCCAACTTTTATTTTCTTTTGGGAAGCTTGATTTATAAGGTTCCCTTCAAACACCTGTCCCCTGCCTGGGCTCCTGATGCTCTCTCTTTCCTGCTTGGGGAAGTCTTCCACAACCCCTCCAAAGCCAGAACACCCTCCCTGTCGCACTCCCCAGGCCCCATGGCTTTGTCCCTCTTATAGAGTACCGGTGTCAGCAGTGGAGTCAAGGGACAGTCCATAGAAGTCACATGGACCCGTCCCAGGTCCTTTTCACCTACTTATCCTTAGCAGGCATATTGGGGCCAGTGCCACTGGAGAGACGGATCGCTCGCAGCTCCAACTAATTGATGTGGAGCCGAGACCAAAGTCCTTTGATAATTGATGTGGAGCCGAGACCACAGTCCTTTGATATCCACCTCACCCAGATGGCTGCCCAACCCAAGAGTGATGCATCAGTTACCACTGTGAGTTCTGGGTGGGGAAGGGAGAGGGGCCTGCCACTGACCAAGACGGGGTTCATGAGATACCACTGCACGTCTTTTGCAGTTCCCTCCAATATCTGGACCAGGTTGGAGATTCCCCTGATGCTGTTCCCACTGAGACTTCAGGCCCCACAGCAGAGCCTGCATATTCCAGCGAGCATACTTTGACCGAAGAATGCAGGAGGCTTTGAGGCACAGCAACATCAGAGTCAGTCTCACCAAAATCCAGAGAGGCTGATATATCGGTATCATAGCCTGAATAGCCTGTACTCGCCGCTCCGGAGGATAGCCTGGAAATGGCACTGTGTCCAGAATGGCTCAGATTAAAGGGAGCTTCTGAGAGGGAGTCCGGTGAGACTTTGGCATGCTGATAGACAACTCCGGTGAATACAGGAGATCTGTCATAGTCTGGAGGTGAGACAACTGCCTGGGGCAAGCCCGCCTCAGCCAGTCGTCGAGGGAGGGGCAGACTGTAACCCCTAACCTCCACAGATGTGCTGCAACCACCACCATCACATTGGTAAATGGGGTGCTGGTGATGACAAAGGGAGCACAGCGAACTGATAATGCTCTTGGCCCACCATGAACAGCAGGAATTGAAAAGGTACAGGTCCAAAATAGGGCACAGGTCTGTCTTTTTGAGATACCAGAACGAAGCCGGAGTAGCAACCTCACTCTCTCTCAGGCACGAATACCCTCTCGATGGCCCACACTGGCCAAGAGGGCTGCAGAGAAAAGCGAGATAGTCCTCCATCAGCCGTTCTTGAAATGGTGGTAAAGGTTGAGGGCATACCCCTTCAGCACTAGGTGGAGCATGCACCAGTCCAGTGTAATGCTGGACCATTGGGACAGTTGATGTTTGATTCTGCCTCCTACAGGGTGTGTGCGCTAGGTGGAGGGTACACTAAAGAGGCTTGGAGGCTGCCGCAGCTGGACAGACGGGGGACAGGTTTCCCACGTCCCCTTCCCTGAAGGGACTTGGCCAGATGTTGCACTGGTGCGGAGCTGGCACTGTGGATGCCCAAAATTGCCTCTTTCACAGCTGCAGTAGGGACGAAAGGACTGTTACAGCCAGGTCGAAAGGGAGAGGCCCAAAGATGGAGCAGTGCCCCTACTCATGGGTGCCAGCTGAAGTTTCTCACAGTGCATCCTTGCATAGCTCCGAGGGTCTTTTTTCTTAGAGCTGAGCATTATTTTGGTGTTGCATCACCAAGTCCACTGTCTTCTGCCTTGTGCAAGAATTTGTAAGTGGAGTGGAATGTTCTGGAAGGTAGGCACCTCTGCCCAACGCTAGGGTGCCACACCATCACTCCACCTCTGCCCCAACCCTCCTGCACAGCACCCTGGGGCATTTCAACAAGGCAATTTCAAGTGGTCTATGACAAGACCTTACCCCAGGTGCCACAGCTCTGCCCCCAACTGACACTGCTGCCTGATCCCTTTCTACCAAAATTCACAGAGGAGCCTCTCTCTTATATTTGGCCCCATAGCTCTAGCCTTCTTCCTTTATTTCAGTGGTGTTTGGGTTGCTCAGGCCGTGTGAGGAATTAACACATGCAAATTTCCTTCCCACGCCTTCCTTTTCCAAGAACTGGGTGAAGCACTGTTAATGGCTCCATTGTGCAAAGAGGCCTTTGATCCTCCTGATGGGCAACAGGGTAATTACCTTGGCTCAGCAGAGGGGACAAAAGCCTAGAATTTGACTCTGGCTGAGCCAGAGAAGGAAAAGTTACTTACCTTTGTTAACACTTTATCTGGTAGAGATTGTCTAACCGCAGATACCTCACTTTAGAATATTTTCCCAGGCATCAGAATAGATCTGGAAAATCTAGAGCAGTACCTCGCCGGTAGGTGGTGTTGATCGGGTCCATTCCATATCGACGCAGTCTGCTTCGAAGTGACATTGCCGTGCCTACATAAGCACCACTCCGCCGTGGGGACTTCAATTTATTTTGTTACTTTTTCTGGCCCAAAAATGCACAGCCATTGTTAAACCCAATGTATCAGTGTTGACCAGTGTGCAGAATCTTGCTTGATCTTTTTTGGGACGTGCCCAGTTCACAGAGTGGGGAAGAGGGGACGGCCGGTGAGGAATCTGCATTTAGATAGAGTTTCTACCGGATAAGGCATTACTGAAGGTAAGTAACTTGTTTATCTGATAGAGACTTCTAACAGCAGATTCCTCACCTTAGAACAGATACCCTAGCAATAATTCCCTGGAGGTGGGACTCTGAACTGGCTAGACCAAAATGTAATGAAGGATTGAACAGGCAAAATGTCCGTCAAGGCAGTAGTGTTTGGTAAATGTGGGCAGAGACGCCTACGTGGCTGCCTGACAGATGTCTAGGCCATGGACCCCGCATGATGCAACACAAGGTCTTCTCGAAGGAGCAACCTAATCGGAGGAGCAATGCTCAGGGTGAGGAGATCTGGATACCACACCCTGCGAGCCCAATCCAGGGCCACTAGGATGACTTGGGCCTGTTAAGTCCGAATCTTGAGAACTCGTGCTAGAAGTGGTATCGGTGGAAAGGCGTACAGGAGCCCTGAGCTCCATTCGAGGCGAAATGCTTCTTAGAGAGAGAGCCACCTTGGAAACTCAAACTTGCAGAAGCAATGACATCGCGTGTTGTCGGTGGTGGCGAATAGATCAAGCCAAGGCTCACCCCACTCTAGAAACTGAGTGCGTCCCACCTCCAGATGCAGACGCCATTAGTGGTCCACAAGGCACCATCTGCTGAGCTTGTCCACTCTGGGTTTCAAACAGCCCGTCATGTGCTAAACCACGAGGAAGATGCTGGGCGCTCCAGCCACAGGGTTTATGCCCCCCGTTTGTTGCAATACCACATGGTGGTGGTGTCCATGATCACCTGAACCAGCTTCCCTTTGGTGGATGGTTTGAAGGCTTTCAGTGCGAGACGGATCGCTCTCAGCTCCAACAAATTGATTTGGAGCTGAGACTCTGCCAGAGACCAAAGTCCTCTGATATCCACCTCACCCAGATGGCTGCCCAACCCAAGAGTGACGCATCAATTACCACTATGAGTTCCGGGTGGGGAAGGGAGAGGGGCCTGTCGCAGACCAAGTCGGGGTTCATGAGATACCATTGCACATCTTTAGCGGTTCCCTCCAATATCTGGACCAGGTTGGAGAGATTCCCCTGATGCTGTGCCCACTGGGACTTCAGGCCCCACTGCAGAGCCTGCATATGCCAGCGGGCATACTTTGCCAGAAGAATGCAGGAGTCCATGAGGCCCAACAATATCAGAGTCAGTCTCACTGAAATCCAGAGAAGCTGACCGAAATCCAGAGAGGCTGAAATATCGTTATCATAGACTGAATAGCCTGTACTCACCACTTCGGACTATAGGCCCGAAATGGCACTGTGTCCAGAATGGCTCCGATGAAAGGGAGCTACTGAAGGTAGTCCGGTGAGACTTTGGCATGCTGATAGACGACCCCAGTGGATACAGAACATCTGCCATAGTCTGGAGATGAGAGACAACTGCCTAGGGCAAGCCCGCCTCAGCCAGTCGTCGGAGGCAGGGGAAGACTTGAACCCCAAACCTCCGCAGATGTGCTGCAACCACCACCATTACATTGGTGAACACCCGAGGTGTGCTGCTGATACCAAAAGGGAGCACAGCGAACTGATAATGCTGTTGGCCCACCATTAACAGCAGGAAGTAATTGAAAAGGTGCAGGTCTAAAATAGGGTGCAGGCATCTTTCTTTTTTCGATACCAGACGTAGCCGGAATAGCAACCTCACTCTCTCTCAGGCACGAATGCACAAGTTACTAACTTGTGTAACGATATATCTGTAAGAGACAGTAGTTAGTGACTTAGAATATCCCCAGGCATCAGGCTGGATCCGGAAAGTTTTGCGTAGCAGTACCCTTGCGCGTCAGTAGGCGGCGTCGTGCGGCTCCGCGTCCGTCGTCGGGATCGCCGGGATGACGTCGCGGGCAGTACTTAGACGCCGCCCCTGCGCGCTGACGTCAGTTCTGTACACGACTTTCCGCGCCAGGAACGCAGAGCCATGCAAGAAGCTGACATAGGTGTCTGAAAAAGTCTAGGGCCCTGAAAGGGATGTCCTTAACCCTAGAAATCAGTTCGCAGAACGGGGAGGATGGGTGGGCGGTGAGGAATCTGTCACTAACTACTGTCTCTTACAGATATATCGTTACACAAGTTAGTAACTTGTGCATCTGAAAGAGACACGTTAGTGACAGATTCCTTACCTTAGAATAGATACCCCAGCAATACCAACCCCGATGGTGGGTCTGCGAACAGATTCAGACAAGGAAGTCCCGGAGGACAGAACGGCCAAAGAAGCCGTCCCTCCGGACCTGGCTGTCAAGGCAGTAATGTTTGGTAAACGTGTGCAGCGAGGCCCACGTAGCTGCCTGACATATATCCTGCAGCGGAACACAGCGGCCCAAGGCCATGGTAGCAGCCGTTGCCCTGGTGGAATGGGCACGCAGCCCAACAGGAGGCTCCTTCTTAGCCAAAGAATAGCAGGCTTTGATATGCAAGATGACCCAGCGGGAGATGGTCCTCCGGTGTACCGCCCGACCTTTTTTGGCGCCCACGTAGCCAACAAAGAGCTGGTCATCCACCCGGAACTGTTGTGTGCGGTTGATGTAAAAGGCAAGTGCACGTTTTGGGTCCAGATGGTGGAGCCTCTCTGGAAGGATGCGGAGGCGGAAAGAAGGTGGGCAAAGTGATGGTCTGCCCAATGTGGAAGGCAGTAACCACCTTTGGCAAGAAGGACAGACGCGTCCGAAGAACAACCTTGTCTGGATGAACAGACAGAAAGGGGGGTTTGCATGAAAGAGCCTGGAACTCACTCACCCGCCAAGCGGACGTGATGGCTACCAGAAAGGCTGTCTTCAGAGTAAGAAAACGAAGAGGACAGTTATGCAGAGGCTCAAAGGGAGCGCACATTAAGAAAGTAAGAACCAAGTTTAAGTCCCACTGAGGCATTATAAACGGAACAGGAGGAAAGAGGTGTGTAATGCCTTTAAGAAACCTGTTAACAACAGGGGACTTAAAAAGAGAGGGCTGATCAGGAAGCCTGAGGAAGGCCGAGATTGCACAAAGATAGCCCTTGATGGTACCCAGGGCAGAACCCTGTTGGGCCAGAGAAAGAAGGAACAAAAGAACCTCAGAAAGAGGGGCAGAGAGGAGATTCACAGCCTTTGCTGTGCACCATGCCACAAACTTGTTCCACCTGCAGGCGTATACCACCTTAGTGGAGGGACGCCTGGCTGCCAGAATCACATCACAAACTTCGGGAGGCAAGTCGAAAGGAATCAACTGCCGCCGCTCAATCTCCACGCAAGCAGGTGTAGACTGGACAGGTTCGGGTGGAGGACCGTCCCCTGCTGCTGCGACAGAAGATCCTCCTGAAGAGGCAGACGGATCGGGGATCGACGCTCATACTGAGTAGCTCGGGATACCAAACTCTTCGAGCCCAGTCCGGAGCCACAAGGATGACTTGGGCCCGGTCGCGCCGAATCTTCTTCAACACTCTGGGTAGAAGTGGTATAGGCGGAAAGGCGTACAACAAACCGCAACTCCACTCGCGACGAAAAGCGTCGCCGAGCGAGTGCCGCCTTAGAAATTCCAACGCGCAGAACTGCTGACATTGCGCGTTCTCTTCGGTGGCGAACAGATCTAACCAAGGCTCTCCCCACTGCTGAAAGAGACCTTGCGCCACCTCCGAGTGAAGGCGCCATTCGTGATCCATCATGCACCTGCGGCTGAGTTCGTCCGCCCTGGCGTTCAGGGAACCTGCCAGGTGTTGAACCATCAGGAAAATGCCCTGATGTTCCAGCCATGTCCAGAGGCGCAGAGCCTCCTGACATAGGGTCCACGACCCCACCCCGCCTTGTTTGTTGCAGTACCACATGGCGGTGGTGTTGTCTGTGAACACCTGCACTACCTTCCCTTTGACAGAGGGAAGGAATGCCTTGAGTCCAAGTCGGATCGCCCGGAGCTCCAGAATGTTGATATGGAGCCGGGACTCTGCCGGAGACCAGAGGCCTCTGATCTCCGCCTCTCCCATGTGACCGCCCCATCACAGAAGGGACGCGTCCGTCATGACTGTGTGCTCTGGCTGGGGAAGGGAGAGGGATCTGCCCATGACCCATTGCCGGTTCGAGAGCCACCACTGCAACTGTTTTGCAGTCCCTTCCGAGATCTGGACGTGATCGGACAGGTTGCCCCGGTGCTGCGCCCACTGGAACTTCAGGTCCCATTGCAGAGCCCGCATATGCCATCTGGCATGATCGACCAGCAGGATGCAGGAGGCCATGAGGCCCAGCAGCCTCAGGGTCATCCGTACCGAAACCCAGGATAGAGGCTGAAAGATCGGAATCATAGCCTGAATATCCCGGACTCGCCGTTCGGGAGGATAGGCCCGAAACTGCGTCGTGTCCAGAACTGCTCCAATGAAAAGGAGCTGTGGAGAAGGAACCAGGTGCGACTTCGGCACATTGATGGAGAACCCCAGCGAGTGCAGGAGTTCGGCCGTAGTCTGGAGTTGGGAGACGACTGCCTGGGACGAGCCCGCCTTCAGCAGCCAGTCGTCGAGGTAGGGGAAGACTGGAACCCCTGCCCGGCGCAGATGAGCTGCGACCACCGCCATCACTTTCGTGAACACCCGAGGGGCACTTGTGAGGCCAAAGGGGAGCACAGTGAATTGAAAATGCTCGAGGCCCACCATGAACCGCAGGTAACGCCGGTGGGCCGGCAGGACGGGGATGTGGAAATAAGCGTCCTGCAAGTCCAACGCTACCATCCAGTCTCCAGGGTCAAGGGCAGTCAAGAACTGAGCTAAGGTGAGCATCTTGAACTTCTCCTTCCGGAGGAAGCGATTGACATTCCGGAGGACCAAGATAGGACGCATGTCCTCCTTGTCCTTTTGGGCACCAGAAAGTAGTGGGAGTAGCAACCACGTCCTACTTCTGGGGTCGGAACGCGCTCGATGGCCCTCTTGGCCAAGAGGGCCACAACTTCCTTCTGAAGAAGCACCAAGTGATCCCCTGACATGCGGTGGAATTGAGGTGGCATGGCTGGGGGATGGTCTCGAAGGGGAGGGAGTAGCCCTTCGGACAATGTCCAAGACCCACTTGTCCGAGGTGATGGCACGCCAGTGGTGAAGGTGATGGCGGACCCTGCCCCCTACTGGCGTGCTGTGCACCTGAAAGGAAGGACTAGGAGGGCTTGGAGGCCGCGGACGGGGCGGGGTTGGTGGCCTGACCCGCACGCTGGTTGCCTGACCCGCCACGGCGGGAGCCACGTCCTCGGCCACGTGAAGACGCTTGCTGCGCGGGCCGGTGGCTGGGCAGCGGACGTGACTGGGCGCCCCTTCCGTGGCCACGAAAGGGGCGAAAAGCAGACGGTAGCGGAGGGCGTACAGCAGAAAGGCCCAGGGACTTGGCCGTAGCCCGCGAGTCCTTAAAGCACTCCAGCGCATGGTCTGCTTTGTTTCCAAAAAGACCGACCCCCATCAAAGGGCATGTCCATAAGGGTGTTTTGGACATCACCAGAGAAACCAGTGGTTCTCAGCCAGGCGTGACGGCGCAGCGCCACTGTCGTCGCAAGCGATCTGCCTAGCGAGTCGGCGGTATCAAGGCCACATCTGATGGTGTATTTAGCCGCATCTCTTCCGTCCGCAATGGCGCGGGAAAGCAGTGTCTGGACCTCCTCAGGACACTGGGGCAGAACTTGCGCCACTGAGTCCCACAGAGTGGGAATATCGGCCCAAAAGGCAAGCGGTGTTGACGGACCGCAAGCCAGCACTGGAGGAAGAAAAGACCTTCTTCCCAAATTGATCCAGGCGTTTGGATTCCCTATCCGGAGGAGCGGTAGGGAAGGCGGTTTGGGAAGCAGAGGCTTGGACAACCAAGCTCTCAGGAGTGGGGTGTTGGGAGAGGAACAGGGGGTCGCCCGGAGCGGGGCGATGGCGTCGGGCCACGTTCCTATCCACAGGAGCCCTTGTGGCGGGCTTGGACCAGGTGCCCAAAAGAACGTCGGAAAGCGCGTCATTAAACGGCAGCAGTGGCTCCGAGGAGGTAGCCGCCGGCTGAAGCACTTCCGTCAGGAGGTTAGTCCTGACAGCCACTGTAGGCAATTGGAGGTGTAAGGCCCCAGCTGCTCTACGCAACACCGTTGCAAGATTTGCTCCCTCCTCCGTTGCCACGGAAGGAGGAGAGCATGCCAGAGTCAGGGGAGGTGTCCAGACCACTGGCATCCCCAAGTTCCTCAGCCCAGTCCTGATCGAACTCACACTGCTGTGTGAGAGGGTCATCCGACCCCTCCCAGTTCTCTTCGTCCTCCTCTGGTTCAAAATAAGGAGGAGGGACATGAGGGACCCAAGGTCTCATCGGCGTCGGAGCCGGCGTCGAGCGATGCCGGTCCGGTGCCGTGTCCGGAGAGAACCGGGGAACGACGCCGCCCGGAGCCCCGGGCGTCGTCGGGAACGGCACCGGAGACATCGGCGCCGGTGGAGGTGTTGTTAGGTCAACCGGCGTCGATCGGGGTTGTGGCAGCACCGGAGCCGGGGTCGAGGCCGGGACCGAGGCTGGTGTGACAGGCAGCGCCGGGACCGGAGTCGCCGGGGAAACCCCATCAGGGCCCGCGGGGCCTGAAGGCGCACCGGGGGGACCTTGAGGCCCGAAGATGCGGGCCATGGCCGACAGGCACTCCTGTATCTCGGCCGGAGTCGCCGCCGAACCCGGATAAGGGGGGTAATGCGGCGGCGGCTCCACAGGCACTCCGGAGCCGCGGGGACGGTGCCGACAGGACCATCATCCCCTTTTGTATCGCTTTGGTCGCCCTAAGTTGGCGGGGGTATGCCCAGACGTGGGTCCCTTGCCCACTTTGCCACTGGATTCAAGCAAGCCTGGCTGATGACGGCTGAAATGCCAGAAACCGGTCCTAGGATGCTTGTTTCTGGTCCAGGGAAGACATGGCTTGGCAGTTCGGGCTGGACTGTTCCCATGAGGCACAGGGTCAGACTGATTTGCATATGGCCATGTCTGAACTGGGGTGGTGGAGTGAGCTAAAGAATGATGATGGATTAAACCCAGATCAGTTGACTGGGGGTGAGTGTTTGATTGGCTCAAACGTTCCGTCCATCATCCCCTTTTGTATCGCTTTGGTCGCCCTAAGTTGGCGGGGGTATGCCCAGACGTGGGTCCCTTGCTCACTTTGCCACTGGATTCAAGCAAGCCTGGCTGATGACGGCTGAAATGCCAGAAACCGGTCCTAGGATGCTTGTTTCTGGTCCAGGGAAGACATGGCTTGGCAGTTCGGGCTGGACTGTTCCCATGAGGCACAGGGTCAGACTGATTTGCATATGGCCATGTCTGAACTGGGGTGGTGGAGTGAGCTAAAGAATGATGATGGATTAAACCCAGATCAGTTGACTGGGGTGAGTGTTTGATTGGCTCAAACGTTCCGTCCATCATCCCCTTTTGTATCGCTTTGGTCGCCCTAAGTTGGCGGGGTATGCCCAGACGTGGGTCCCTTGCTCACTTTGCCACTGGATTCAAGCAAGCCTGGCTGATGACGGCTGAAATGCCAGAAACCGGTCCTAGGATGCTTGTTTCTGGTCCAGGGAAGACATGGCTTGGCAGTTCGGGCTGGACTGTTCCCATGAGGCACAGGGTCAGACTGATTTGCATATGGCCATGTCTGAACTGGGGTGGTGGAGTGAGCTAAAGAATGATGATGGATTAAACCCAGATCAGTTGACTGGGGGTGAGTGTTTGATTGGCTCAAACGTTCCGTCCATCATCCCCTTTTGTATCGCTTTGGTCGCCCTAAGTTGGCGGGGGTATGCCCAGACGTGGGTCCCTTGCTCACTTTGCCACTGGATTCAAGCAAGCCTGGCTGATGACGGCTGAAATGCCAGAAACCGGTCCTAGGATGCTTGTTTCTGGTCCAGGGAAGACATGGCTTGGCAGTTCGGGCTGGACTGTTCCCATGAGGCACAGGGTCAGACTGATTTGCATATGGCCATGTCTGAACTGGGGTGGTGGAGTGAGCTAAAGAATGATGATGGATTAAACCCAGATCAGTTGACTGGGGGTGAGTGTTTGATTGGCTCAAACGTTCCGTCCATCATCCCCTTTTGTATCACCCTCAGCCGAGTCGCGAGACCGGCGAGGCGAAGTCATCGAGCGATGACGCTTCTTAGACTTAATGTGAGAAGTTGGCCTGGTATATGCTGTTCACTAATTAAAGTGGACACCTTGCACCAGGGCAAATCGACTCTTATGGTAGATAGGTTTAAGACAACCTTTTAAAGAAAGCTATCCTAGTGGTAGCTGTGGAGAGCAGCCTTCAGGCTAAGTCTCGGAGGAATGTAAAGCAGCTTGTTTTACCATATAATCTCTTGAATCACCAAATGAAAAGACACCACACAGGTATATATATCAAATATATATGTATTTATTTCTAAATAACTCTCTACTAATCTCTTTATGAGATTAGAAGACAAACATATGCACAAATCAACGTTTCACAATAAGTTAAGCACAAAATATGGCTGGGGCCCTAGGGGCGTACCAGACCATATACTAAGTAAGAGACTTAGGGACAACGACTTGCAGGGAGACAAGGCCTAGGGCCTTCAGAAGTGCTGGGGCCTCACAAAACCACCCAAGGCAGGTAAGTAAAGGACCCACGGGGGACGCGTGCAGTGTGGATACACAGGCGCGAATCACCGTTAACTTCAATGGGGCAAGTCGCGGTTGGAAATAAAGAGTTTTAGGATACTTCGGGAGAACCTACAAGCAAGTCACTTACAGGGTAAGTAGTTCTAGGGCCCACACCCACAGGAGCACCGTAGTGCTGGAGTTACCTCACCCAGGGAAGCCGGGTGCACAGGTGTCCTTTGGTGTCGGGTCGCGGCGTCGTTTTCAATGGCGACCAAAGAAGACTTGCTGCTTGCGGGAGCTGAAGAAGTGTCCGGTGGAATCCAAGCCTGGATTCTGAAGAAGGATGACCTGAAAGCAGAGGGGACAGTGTTCAAAGTCACTTGGCAGTGACCCGGGGCAAGGAAGATGGATGCCCACCGTCGTCGGTTGATTCAGGTCGGTTGCGGGTGCCTTGACTCTTCAGCCACGTGGTCCAGGAGGGGTCGACGACGACCAGGAGCTGGATTCGGTGTGTCCCTCGACGTCTGCAGCTGACTGCGGTGTCGGCAACTCGATTGGAGCCAACAAGCCTTGCCAGCCGCAAGTCTCGGGGAGATGAAGAAAAGTCGATGGCGCAGACCAGCAAGGTCTGTGGAACTCACCCAGTGAGGGTAAGTCAGGGCAGGCCTGGAGCAACCAGGGGAGCCCTTTGGTTTCTTTAAGAAGTCTTCTGGGGACCCACAAGCCAGCGGGCAAGGGATCGCGAAGACACCTCGGGCGGAATCACTCAACAGGGGCCCACGGTCACTCGGGACGGTGTAGGCCTCTGATCTTCGGAGGGATTCCTGCTGGAGGTCGGGACCACACGTGGTCCAAAGCACAGGTTCGTAGAACGTTGTGAAGGGGTTGCACTCGACAATAGTGCACGGTACCCAGGGGTCGCGGTTCCTCGTTACTCGTGGGGTCCACTTGCCTCAGCTTCGCTGGGGACTCACGATGGCCTGGGAGAGGTCAGGAAATCCACTTCCTGGGCTGCAGGGACTTCGGACTCCGGCTGGAGCGGCGTAGTTTGCGACCGTCGTTGTCGTTTTTGGTGCCTGCCAAGCAGGGGAGTCACTCCTTGACTCCAAGGGAGATTCTTCTGTCTTCCAAAGGTAGTGGAACGTCGAAGGGCCAGGATTCTTCTGTAGAGCGTCGTCCAGGGGTTATCTGCTTTGCAATGGCAAGGTTCCCCCTCTTATACTAAAAAGAGGGGATGGACTAGCTCTATGACCCCACCTATGGGAGGGTCAAGGGAGGGGTGGCTACACCCACTTCCCTTTGTCCAGTTTCGCGCCAGAGCAGGGGCAGGTAGCCCCTGAGCTGGTTTGAACTGGCATATGCACAGAGGAGCCTTCTGCTCCCCCAGTGCAGGACTTCAAAGCACTCTAAGAGTGCACCCACCCAGCCCCAATACACTAAACCCTGTCTGGGAGGTGGTTACACCTCCCTGTGACAGGATGCCTATTGTTGGGCTTCCTCCACTGCGAGTTTCGGTCATCAGCAGGAGGGCAGCCCAGTGTCTGTGACTGGTGGCATCCATTTTGTGATGCCAGGGCTCTTTAGGATTCTACCGCGTTTCCACAGCAGGTACATGTCTTATCCCTCTAGAAGGGTGGAATGCTACCCCCGCCGCCAATATTGGCGGGGGGTAGTATTCCAAGATGTTTGACACCAAACACGACATGTTTTGATGCAGCCATTCCAAAGTTAGCATTTACCGCGAGGATATAATGCACTTAAGAGTATATGGTTTAACCGCATCCACAAACAGCACCAGAGAATGGACTCTGAGAACTGCAGAGGGGCCCTGCTCATGCAGAGGCACCCCCTCACATAGAAGCCAAGCACCCTGCCCTCAGGATTGATAGGGCCTGCCATAGGGGTGACTGATAGGTTTATATGTGTGTGCAGGAGAGATATAGGAAACCTATATCTCAGTGAGGGGTGCTAGCACCACCTCACCCAGGCTGCAGTAGCAGGCCTGTGGTGTCAGATTTAGACTGCTTCCCAGGGGTGGCATAACACATGCTGCAGCCCCTGGGAGGCCTGTGAAGTACCTATGCCCTTGGCACCTAAGGTACCATATACTAGGGACTCATAAGGCACCACAGTATCCAATCACTAGTGCACCTAGAGTGCACTCTATGTCGTTTAGAGAGAACAGAGAGGCTGGGGCCCTGATTGGCAGGGACCCAGCCAGACTATAGCCAGAAACCAGTGCTAACATCAGAAAAAAAGTGGGGGCAACATAAGAGGCAGATCCTACTCTCCTACAGACTTCTTATGCTTCGACTTACCGGAGGGGTGCGAAGACTTGGACCCCGACAACCGATGAGGACTCCGCGACCGGCCCCTCGACCTCTCACGTGACCGGGGCTTGGTGCAGCGCAGAGCCGACTGCCGGACCTCGAGGAGCTTTCGAGACCGCTCTCGCAAAGCCTTCGGATGCAAGGCCCGACAGTCGGGGCACGACTTGGGGTCGTGGTCGCGCCCGAGGCAGTAGAGACAATCCTGATGCGGGTCCGTGATCGACATCATTCGACCACAGGCGTCGCATGGCTTGAAGCCGGGCATCCCTACCGACACCTTTGGAGTCGAGCGACTCGAGAAAACAGTGAAAAATCACCAAAAAACTTAGTCAAAAAATGACTAGGGCACTGCTCTTCCCGGATCTGCGCTTACTGGCGCGGAAAAAGAAAGAACTGACGTCAGCGCGCAGGGGCGGCATCTAAGTACTGCCTGCGACGTCATCCCGGCGATCCCGATGACGGACGCGGAGCCGCACGACACCGCCTACCGACGCGCACGGGTACTGATACGCAAAACTTTCCGGATCCAGCCTGACGCCTGGGGATATTCTAAGGTAAGGAATCTGTCACTAACGTGTCTCTTTCAGATACCCTCTCGATGGCCCGCGTTGGCCAAGAGGGCCTGCACAGAAAAGTGAGATGGTCCTCCATCAGCCGTTCTTGAAATGGTGGTATAGGTTGAGGGCATACCCCTTCTGCACTGGGCGGAGCATGCACCGGTCCAATGTAATGTTGGACCGTTGGGACAGTTGATCTTTGATTCTGCCTCCTACAGGGTGTGTGCGCTAGGTGGAGGGTACACTAAAGAGGCTTGGAGGCTGCGGCAGCTGGACAGATGGGGGACTAGGTTCCCACGTCCCCTTCCCTGAAAGGACTTGGCCAGATATTGCACTGGTGCAGAGTTGGTATTGTGGATGCCCAAAATTGCCTCTTTCACGGCTGCAGTAGGGACAAAAGGACTATTGTTACAGCCAGGTCGAAAGGGAGAGGCCCAAAGATAAAGCAGTGACCCTACTCTTGAGAAAGCGTTAAAGGACTGCATTGGCCTTCTCACCGAACAGGTAGGAGCCCTCAAAGAGCATGTGAATCAGGGACGAATGAACATCCCTAGAGAACCATAACCAAGCCTGGCGCAGCACCACGGTAGAGGCCATGGCCCTACCAAAGAAGTCTGTGGTGTCCAGTTCGTACCTTAAGGCAAACTCAGCCGCATCCCTGCCATCCAGTAAAGCCTGGTAGATGAGGGCATGGGTCTCCTCATGTAGCATTGGAAGCATATGCTGCGCAACCGAATCCCACAATGCATGTGAGTAGCAGCCCAAGAGGCATGCATTGTTCACTATAATACAAGGCTGGTGTAAAGGTATTCAGCTTCCCTATCTGGTGGTGTGGTAGGGAACGTGCTTGGGTTGAATTACCAGCCTCTCCAGAGAGGGGTGGTAGGAAAAGAAAGGTAAGGTCCCATGGGGTGGGAAAATGCTGCCAGTCAATCATGCGGTGCACAGGAGCCCCTGTGCAGGGTTTAGCCCAGGTCCCCAGGAATGTGTTGGTGAGGGCTTCATTAAAGGCAGCAATGGCTCTGGAGCGCCTGTCCCTGCCGATTTTGTGTAAGAAATTTTTCAAACTGCAGCACAAGCAATATTATATACTGTATTGATTACATGTGTGGCCTGCCATATATAGGCAAGCCAACCCAACCATTAAAAGAAACATATAGTGCAACATCAAACAAGAATTAGATGGAAGGTTGAACATTCCCCTTTAGTTTAACACTATGTCTAATTAAAACATTCAGAAAAGAATATAATTTGGTGGGTGATAGATGTTGTAAGACCATCAAAAAGATCAGTGAATATTGACCGCATGTTGACAAAGAAAATCGCAGGATCTGTTAAGCTGATAGCGTCAGTAAAGGCCCCAATGTAGCTGTTAAATGGCAGATTCTTGCTGCTCTCTGAAAAATGTTCAGTGTGTATAGGACCCTTTGTGTTATACATCTATATAAAAACTCTTGCATGTTTTTTCTGTAAGACCATTCTTTATGCAAGAGACATAATCAACATGGATCATGTGACTTGCGTGCCCATTTGAACGTGGTCCTTGATTTTATGGCATGACACGGAGGCCAACATTATGCAAATCTCCTTTATTGCCACAGCTCAGCAGTAACAATGAAGAGAATATAGAACTTCAAACAACATTCCATTACAGTATATAGTCCAGGAGCACGCAGCCATCTTCCTTCTTTGTTGCTGCTGCTCACAAGATAAGTACCCTTGTTTTCTTTCGTGCTTATTGTTTTGTATGGCCTATTTAGAAATGATTATAAGTATATACCATGGCTGGGTCCTATTGACCCTTTCATGCGATTATTCTTTGTAATTCTTACATGAGAAAACATTTCTCTGTAATTTTTGCCTAAGAAAACATTTCTCTCTGTATCTTATATCCTTTGGATTTCAGCGTTTTACTGTTTGTCTCCCCCTTGACCGTGCCTTTGCCCCCGGTGCTGTTTCAACACACCAGCACGATGGGAATCCAAGTTTTTCCCCCCCAACGCTTACTTCGGGTTGCTCCTGCGACCTTTAAAAACACAGCCGTACACCCGTTGCCTGGTAGCGCGTCCAGTGCGAGACAGGCATACGGGCTACTGTGGCCGCGCTGCTCTCTGCAGCTTCGATCTGCGCCTACGAGCTCCCGCGTCCTTCAACGCAACTCCGGCCTCACTAGGCGGGCTCCCCTCACCGTTCGAGGCGCCCGCCACAAAAGCTCAACCCGTCCTCCCCCACCGCGGTACGGCCTTCACACACGTACCGCGGAAGGGAAAAATGGAATCAAGGCCTTAGAGGAAAGGCTATTAGTGGCAACCGCGCACGTCAATGACGTGCGTGGTTGCCACAGTAACAGCAGCAACAATCTGGCAGTTGCTGCTGTACAGACGGTTTCTTCCCTTTGTCGGAAAGAAAATTGACACGGGACACACCCTCGCTACTATGTAAAAAAAAAAACATGTCTAACGCTCGACCCCTCCCCTGCCTTACATTATCCTATGAGTATTTAGCCCATATTTAATCAATAAGTTTTTTTTTAAATAGATAGAGCAAAGGCTTGTACTCCTATTAACCCTTAAGGTTATAACTATTTTTGTTGAAATAATACCTTGAAATAACCTAAAAAAAAAAAAAAAAATTAAAAGTGAGAAAAAGAGGAGTCAGTGTTACAAAAAAAAAAAAGAAGGAATATAATTTTAATATAATTAATACCTTTTTTCCCCATAATGTCTCTCAACCCTGATCTTAACCTGGAAGGTAAGATTGAGTCAATGGTCACTAAGGCCATGGACAAAGTTGTGGACTCTTAATGAGACCATTAGTAAAAAAATTGAAACCCTGTCAAGGAGGGCATGGCCCTCTACTAGTACTGCGCATACTAGTTGCGCAAAGGAAGGGGCAGTAAAGGCCCCAAAGAAGAGAGGTGCACAAGAGCACCCTGTTATAGCTGCAAAAAAGACAAAGAAAACAGGGAAAGCAGCATATTCACGCTTCTCAGGCGGTGAAAAGAACAATGCCTTGGGCATCACAGGAGGGCAATAAACAGGCCCTGAGCTCCCTATACAGCTTGATTTTTTTTTTTTGATTTTTTTTTATAGTTTCATTAAAGTTTGATAAACAAAACAGTTTATAAACAGTCCGTATACATTTTTGGTAATCTCTGATACAGGTGTCCAATACAGTGTACAATATGGTTGTGGACCATATACAATCGTATGTAAAAAAAAAAAAGTTATAGCTCAGCCATCAGTGAAGATAATACACAGTCCAATATATTGCAAAGTTGAGAAAACAAATGTAAATGGGGGGAAGAAATCAAAAGGATATATTAGGTAACGAGGTCTCAATCAGTACATATATATGGAATCATGTTTAACAGTAATACAGTCTCTTAGTCTAAATCACATGAGGTTAAAAGGAAAGAGTATAACTCCAGTCCATTAAAGAACTGCTGGCTTAGTGACAGACCTTAGATTAGGTATAAACATTGCCTTCTGTGTGATCGCTGTGTGAGTTAAGATTTCAATGAGCAGTAATAACTAAGTATGTCGCATCCATGTACTAATGGATCTGGGTGGGCGACATCGGTGGGACAATGTCGTCATTGGTATGTACTGCCATGTCGGGTGTTGCGTCCTGATCTTGCTCCGCCGAGCGGAAATCTAACAATATTGCGTCCCATGCCAGCGCCAATGGTTGCTTACGTATCCCTATCGCATCTTCGCGGCGAAGTGCAACACTCTCCGCCAGTGCCCAGCATAAGAGGGAGCGGTACCAGGCCTTGGCCACTGGGGGTTCAGGAGATTTCCAACGGCGTGTGATTAACCGTTTAGCTACGATGAGGCCTAAGTCTATGTATCTGGATGTCACTTTGTGTTTCTTAGACCTGTGATAAAGACCCAGGATACACACCTCCCAGTTCCAATCCAGTGCCCGCTCTGTGCACAATGCCAGTCTCCTAGTAACTTCGGCCCAGTATGGCTGAATAATAGCGCAGGACCACAGCACATGTAAAAGATCTACCCCCAATTCGTTACATCTGGCACACTTGGCATCTGTATGATTAAAAATTCTATTAATTTTGGCAGGTGTAAGGTAAGCCCTGTGGAGGATATAGTACTGGATGAGCCTAAATCGTGCGTTATGAGGAATTTGCATGGGGCTCTCAAGTATGTGGCTCCATTCACAGTCTGTGACCTGCCGTTGAAGGTCCACATCCCAATGGGCACGCAGAGAGAGCAGCGGCGGCGTTGTGTGGGCCCTTAGTGAGTCCGCGAACCATTTGGTGAGATGGCGACCAGCTCCAAGTTCGTGCAAATATTGTATGGTAAGATGTGTGTCTGGCTCCTGTAGTGTGGTTCCCCACTGTGTGGTGAGTGTGCGAGTCACCGCGGCATGCAGTAGGAACTGCCCGTGTGGTAGGCCAGTATTTTCTGCTAGGTCTTCAAAGGGGATAAGTTGTCCATCATTAAATAACTCTCCCACAGTTAGTATGCCCACTTCCTCCCATTGTATGAGTTCCGCGTTAGATACCGCTCGTTGCTTTCTGGAGGTACCCAGTATAGGCAGAGAGGGCGCATAAGGTACCAAGTGGTGTGTCAGTTGAAGGCGGCGGCGATAGCATTGATAAGCTATCTTCAGCAATAATTGTATAGGCGGGCTCCCTTTCCTGTTAGGGTGAATGAGCGCCACTATTTGAGGCTGGGTGTCCGGGTGCCTGTGTTGCCGTGTCTCCAAGATTGCGGGCACTGAGCCAGCGTGCCACCCACTGAAGTTGTACTGCTAAGTAGTAGTGTTCCATATTGGGTAGTGACAGGCCTCCCTGTGTGGTTGACGGGTACATTTTAACCATTGCCAATGGTGGCAAGACCACCATTTTTATTAGCGCGATTCGGCCCATAACTGCTAGGGGTAAAGTTTTCCAGAAGGACATTTGTGCCCGTACTGCTGTGATGGCACGTGTCAGATTGCCCTCCAGGAGGTCCTGCTGCTCACGGTATATATGAACCCCGAGATATCGGAACGCTGTCATTTGCCAATGCACCGGTTTACCATTAATAACTAAGCGCGGGTCTTGGACAGACTCCACGAAGGAATAGAGGCATGATTTGTCCCAATTCACTTTTAGTCCAGATACTAAGACAAAATGTTCCAGCGTACGCTCGACTGACCGGCAAGGCCGTCCGACGTCTCGAAGATAAATGAACAGGTCATCTGCATACAGCGATACCGCATGTATGCCGTCGCCCAGTGGAATCCCCCATTCATCCTGCGTGATGCGGAGTGCCTCCGCTAAAGGTTATACCGCCAGTGCGAACAATAAGGGAGAGAGTGGACAACCCTGCCGCGTGCCACGCCTAATGGGAATTTGGGTCGACACATTGTCCTGTCCTGACGTTGGCTGTGGGTTCATATATAACAGTTTGACGAAACTTAGGAACACATCGCCAAGTTCATACCTTTGTAACGCTTCAAACAGAAAACCCCATTCCAGGGTGTCAAAAGCCTTTTCTAGGTCCAGGACCAAGCACCCAGCACGTGGCCAGCTGACTCCCGAGTAGTACGCTACTCTAAAAAATCGTCTCAGGTTCAACGAAGTATTCCGATTTGGTACGAACCCATTTTGATCCATGTGTACCAACTGAGGCACCAACGGAGCAAGCCTATTTGCTAGCACCTTCGCCAATACCTTATAGTCCGTATTAAGGAGTGCTAGTGGCCGATAAGAGCCGATCAGCTCTGTATCTCTATGTGGTTTAGGGAGGGATACTAATAAGGATTCGCATAACGTGTCCGGCAACATGCCAGTCTCCTGTGCATTCTGGTATACCGCGAGAAGTCGTGGTGCTAGAATTTGCTGATAAGCTTTATAATATTCGGCCGGGTAGCCATCCGGTCCAGGTGTTTTGCCCGTAGCAAGGGAGGAGATGGAAGCCTGCACCTCCAGCAGCGTAAGCGGCTCATTCAGCTCAGCACGTTGCTCAGCTGTGATGCAGGGTAACCTTAGAGGCGCAAAGAACGCCTCCATATCAGTAGGTGTCGCGTTATGAGCAGATTGGTAGACCCTGGTGTAGTGTGTGACAAATGCTTCATGGATGCCACGTTGAGTAGTGAGTAGCAGTCCAGTCACAGAGCGCAGCCGCATGATTGATGTGTGTGCATGGTCCTGTCGAATCATGCGCGCTAGCAGCCTACCCGCCCTCTCTGCGGATGAATGAGCGCACGCAGCATGGGACGCATAATTGAGGCAGCGCAAGCGTTCCAATACTGTGGTGTGTCGCGCTCAACAGTCATCCATTTCTGTCTGAACTGTAGCGCCTCGTGCGAGTCTAGCTTTCAAGCGAGTCAGATCGTCCTCTATGTGTTTGGCTTCGGCATCTAGTTGTTTCCGGAGGCACCAGTTTAGGCCCATGCAATGTCCCTTGAGTACTGCCTTCCCGGCATCCCATAGCACCCCAATATCTGCAACCGACCCCTCATTGTGTTGGAAGTAGTCCTCCAGGGCGGTGGCCACTGACTCTCTAAAAGGGGGATTCTCTAGCACTAGGGGTTGAAGCCGCCAGATGCGTCTCGTGGGATAATCATCTGTCCCCTGTAAAGTCATAATATGCGGGTTGTGATCGGAGTGCGTTTTCCCTAAGTAATCCGCCTTGGTGCACTTCTCAATGAGTGCCGCGTCCGCAACAAATCTGTCAATACGGACATGCAATCTGTGTGGGTGTGAGTAATAAGAGTATAGTCGCTCCCCTGGGTGTAAAGTTCTCCATACATCCGCCAGATGCCAGTGAGCTAACCAGTCCCCAAGATGCCTAGCATTGGAAGTCGCTGTCGTTTGCGGTAGTGGCAGGAAGAACCTATCATGTGCTGTGTCTAGAACAGAATTAAAATCACCACCCAGCAGCCAAGGGATATCACACCAGCGGGACAGTAGGCCCGTGAGTGTGCGCCAAAAAGGGGCCTGTTCCGTGTTTGGTGCATATATGGAGCCTAATACTACCTGCTGTTCATTAAGGCCGCCCTGAGCAAATACATATCTACTGTTTCCATCTATTAACGTCTCCTCAGGTTCAAAGCGGGTCCCAGGCCGCACCCATATCAGGGCACCCCTCGCATATGCAGAGAATCCCGTGGCGAATATCTGACCCCTCCATTTTTGTTGTAATCTATGTATTTCCGGTTGGGAGATGCGTGTTTCCTGGAGGAATGCGAGGTGTGCAGTGTGACGCTTCAAATAGGCATAGATCGCATATCTACGCCCCGGCGTGTGAATTCCCCTGACGTTCCAGGTTATTACGTTAGTGTGGGACATAGGGTGTGCTGTAGATGTGATATGGCACTCAGTTCATGCGCCATGAGAGGCATGGAGCAACTGCAGAGTAGACAGTGTGTGAACATGAAACAAATAAAAAGGATCCAAGCGATTGAGAGCGCGCTAAGACCAATAAGAGGCATGGACGGTAGAGGCTTGTTAGTTATTGGACATGTCAGCAGTGATCATGTGTATACGGGTGCCATAACATGAACTGGGTATTTGGGAAAGAGCTTTTGACGGCTCAACTGGGTGAGAGCGGAGCACAAACATGCATCCGCCCAAACTAAGAACAATGGCAAACGGCAACTCACTCATTTTTGCCGTGTATATCTCACTGTAGGAGAGGGGGGCCGGGTTAGAGCCTACTGTGTTTGAGGCTATGCGGGTTCAGGCCCGACGTGGTCGTGTGTATGAGCAAGTCCAACGCTACCATCCAGTCTCCAGGGTCGAGGGCAGCCAAGACCGGAGCTAGAGTCTCCAGGGTCGAGGGCAGCCAAGACCTGAGCTAGAGTCAACATCTTGAACTTCTCCTTACGGAGGAAGCGATTGACGTTCCTGAGGTCCAAGATGGGGCGCAAGCCCCCCTTGTCCTTTTTGGGGACCAGAAAGTAGTGGGAATAACAACCGCTCCCTACTTCCGGTCCAGGAACACACTCTATGGCCCCCTTGGCCAAGAGGGCCGTGACTTCCTGCAGGAGAAGTGCCAAGTGGTCCCCCGACACGCGGTGGAACTGAGGCGGCATGGCTGGAGGGGTGGACTGAAAAGGAAGGGCGTAACCCTTGCGGATGATCTGCAGCACCCACTTGTCCGATGTGATAGCGTGCCAGTGGGGGAGATGATGGCGGACCCTGTCACCCACTGGCGTGGGGTGCCCCCACAAAGCTCGGATTAGGAAGGTTTGGAGGTAGAAGCGGCGGAGGTGGACTGACCCCCACGCTGACTCCCAGACCCGCCCCTGCGGAAACCGCGTCCGCGGCCCCGCTGAGGCTGGTTCTGCACAGGCTTGGTGAAGGAACGTGCCTGGGCGCCCCTTCCTTGGCCACGAAAGGAACGAAAACCAGGAGTGGCTGGGCTTCTCGTGGAAAGACCTAAGGACTTGGCCGTGGCCCGCGAGTCCTTGAAACGCTCCAGCGCACTGTCGGCCTTATCACCAAACAGGCGTTTTCATGAGAGAGTTTTGGACGTCTGGCGAGAACCCGGGTAGATCCGAGCCAGGCGTGGCGGCGAAGCGCCACAGTCGTAGAAATCGCTCTACCCAAGGAGTCCGCGGTGTCTAAACCACACCGAATGGCGAACTTAGCCACATCTTTACCTTCTGCAATGGTTTGGGACAATACAGCTTGGGTGTCCTCAGGACACTGAGGTAACACCTGCGCAACTGTGTCCCACACCGCGTGGGAATAGCGGCCCAATAGACAGGCGGTATTCACTGACCGCAGCCCCAAGCTGGCCGAAGAGAACAAACGTTTACCGAACTGTTCCAGCTTCTTAGAGTCCTTATCCGGCGGAGCCGTGGGAAAGGCACTCTGCGACGTCGAAGCTTGGATGACCAGACTCTCGGGCGTAGGATGAGTGGCCAAAAAAGCGGGGTCACCCGGCGCCGGGCGATGACGCCTGGCAACGTTCTTATCCACAGGGGCCCCTGTGGCGGGCCGCGACCAAGTGTCCAGCAAGACGTCGGTGAGGGCGTCATTAAATGGCAGCAGGGGCTCCGCCGCAGTGGGCGTCGTCTGGAGCACCTCAGTTAGGAGGTTAGTTTTGAGGGCCACCGTAGGGAGGTCAAGGTGGAGAACCTCAGCTGCCCGACGAAGCACCACTGTGTAGGAGGCGCCCTCCTCCATGGTAGGCGGGGGAGAGGCAAACCCCGGGTCCGAAGAGACGTCGAGGTCGCCGGCGTCCCCCAAATCGTCCGCCCAGTCCTGCTCAGAGTCACACTGACGAGCAAGAGGGTCCTCGGACCCCTCCCAGTCGTCCTCCACCGCCTGTGGCACCGACCGTGGCGGCAGGGCAGGAGCCGGGGAAGGGACAAATGGCGTTGGGAACGGCACCGCGAACGGCGCCGGCCGGGGCCGGACCGACGCTGTGTCCCAATGCGGATCCCAGGTAGGAGCAAAATGGTCAGGGAACCTGGGCAAGGGCGGGACAAATGGTACCCACTGCGGCGCCGGAGCCGGCAGCGATGGACCATGTGGCGCCGGGGCCGGAGCCGACGGCGCAGGATCCTGTGGCGCCGAAGCTGGATCCGCCGACGGTCCAACAGGATCCTGACACGGGACTGCGGGCCCGAGGGCACGCCGGCGGGAGCCCGAGGCCTAAAAAGGTGGTCCATGGTAGCAAGAAACTCTTGCACCTGTGCGGGAGTCGCCGATGGACCCGGGTAAGGTGGGTAGGCCGTGGGACTCCCGGGCTTTAGAGGAGCCGCAGGGGCAAAGCCCCTGTCCCCTCGTCTGCATCCGGGGACCGACGGGGAGACGTCAGAGAGCGAACACGCTTCTTCCACTTCTTCTTGTGTCGTCTCTTACCCGAATCAGAGGGTGAAGACTTTGAGTCCGAGGAGCGATGACTGTGGCCCCGCGAGCATTTTTCTGGAACGGCCCCTGGACCGGGAACGGCACTGGGATGAGTGCCGGACCTCCAGCAGCTTCCAGTGCCGCTCCCTCAAGGCCTTCAGGGCCATGGCCCGACAGGACCGGGAGTCGTGGTTGGTCTCCAGGCAGTAGAGGCAAACATCGTGGGGGTCCGCCACCGACATATTGCGACGGCAGGCCCCACAAGACTTAAATCCAGGCATCCCTACGTGCACCAAGGAAACCAACAGGAGACAAAAGTCTCAAAAAAGGTAGTCAAAAAATGACTAAGGTACGTGCTCTAACCGGATCTGCGCTTACTGGCGCGGAAAAAGAAAGAACTGACGTCAGCGCGCATGGGTGGCGCCTAAGTAGTCTCCGTGACGTCATCTCAGCGCTTACAACACCAGCGACGGACGCGGAGCCGCACAACGCCACCTAATGGCGCGCAGGGGTACTGCTAGCAAAACTTTCCGGATCCAGTCTGACGCCTGGGGATATTCTAATGTAAGGAATCTATCACTAACGTGTCTCTTTCAGATGCATATGTATGTGCACTGCACGAATAACATGACAGGAAAGCAAACATTTCTCTATTCCTATACTTGCGTGTCCATGGTTTGCTCTCCGCTTTTACATAAGATTGTCTGCTGTTTGGGGTGTCACATTCGGTGGTGGCTGTGAGCCTCCAGTGTCCGGCCATACAGATTGTGAGGTATCATCACTCAGCGGTTGTTCGGAAGAGGCATCCGGATCAGTATTGTGTCGCCAGTCTCCTAAAGCAAATACAGCCTGCAGTGCATCTCGTCTTTCCTGCAGTACTTGGTCTTGATCAGGAGCAGCTGCTTGTTGTAATGGCGGTGTTGTGGTTCTTCTCCGGCGTCCAGCGCGACGACCTCTCCGTGCACCTCCCCAATGCCTTGCATCGCGTCGGCGGCCGTCTGGTGAAGTGTGATGTCCTCTGGCTTCCAGCCAGTCCCAGACATCGTCAGCCTTGCCGAAGAAGTGTGTCGTTCCATCTGCTACTACCCGTAAGCGAGCCGGGAAGAGGAGAGAGTACTTCATATTTAGATCTCGGAGACGGCGCTTGACTGGAAGAAAGGTGCTTCGTTGACGTTGCACTCCCAAGGCATAATCAGGGAAAAAGAGTATTTGTGCATTGTCTATTTTAACTGTACCCAACTTTCTAATTTCTCGGAGCACCGTGTCTCTGTCTTTAACCCGTTGCGTGCGTCCGTCGGCCAACGGCCGTCGCGAGCACTACCTCTGTAGTGCTGCGAACGTCCGTTGGCCGACGCGGCCCCGCCCACTCCGCTAAACCGCCCATACCGCAGCGGAATTGCCGCCGCGGTTAAGCGGATAAAATTCATGATCCGGAACAGGAACGGCCGTAGCCCCACCCCCGGTAGTGGGCGATTCGATGGTACTCTATGCGCTCTTTCTACTGCGAAAAAAGCGGATAGTGGGCCTGCAGGCAAGAGAGTTTGTAGCCAATTTTCAATGTACGCTACTGCGTCATCGCCTTCCACACCTTCAGGTAATCCCACAACACGCACGTTGTTGCGCCTGGAGCGCCCTTCCCCATCATCCATCCTGCGCTCCAAGGAGTGGAGCCTGGCCATGAGACTGCGGAGTTCAGTCACTGTTTCTTTGGTTGTCGAGGCAATCTCTTGGACCTCCTTTTCCAAGTCAGTAACCTTCCCCGCCAATTTACGGTGGTCAGCATGCAGGAGTGTGAAGTCAGACGTGACTTTATCGATGCGGCCTTCTAAGGAGGTCCGGGTTTGTGTCAGTGCTTCACCAATCTGGGTCACCGCCTGCAACACAGAGTCTATTTTTGTTTCCAGATTAGGGCGTTTTAGCGTGTCTGATGCTTCAGACTCGTGATCCGAATGTGCGGGCCCCGACATTGATCTTGTAGAGGGTGCTCCCGCGCCTGCACGTGGTTTACCCATGGCGCCAGGTGGTGATAAGGCACTTATAGTGGAGATTGTAGGGAAGGTTATGGTCGACAGCTGCTTGCGTCACAGAGAATAGGGCACTAGCAGGTTGTGCAGTAAACAAGTAGATGTCTAGATGCATGTGAACAGTTCACAGGTGCCAGTGGGAGTTGCAGTCGGAGCCACGCCGGGTCCGCATTACTTAACTATGGAATTGTAGCCGATAGAGGCAGGTACAGTGTGTAATGGTTGTATTCTCACGTACAGGTGTTGGTGCACCCAATGTCGTGTGATCCTACTTCTTTGGGCTTAGGGGATGTCCAGGTGGTCAAAGCGGCAGAGTGCGGCACCTGCTGGTAGGGTTCAAATGTCTCAGCTAGGTACTTAATGTCTCGGTCCCACTACTGCCCTGCCTGTAAATTTCAGCGTTCCACGTGCCTGGAGCTA
This sequence comes from Calotriton arnoldi, assembly GCA_963921515.1. Classification (NCBI taxonomy): domain Eukaryota; kingdom Metazoa; phylum Chordata; class Amphibia; order Caudata; family Salamandridae; genus Calotriton; species Calotriton arnoldi. The sequence goes on from CAWUFW010000504.1 coordinate 2,676,183, forward strand.
CCCAGGCCTCTCCAGCGATCAGCAGTCCCTGGCAAACATGCAATATATTCCTGCAGTGCACCTACAGCATATCTTCATGCGCCTCCTCGCATTTGGTGTCAGTTCTACAGGCTCTCCCCTGTTGCCAATGATGAAAGGGGGGGAAGCCACTGCTCTGGGACGCGCTATTGTACACACCAGGAGGAAGCAGGGCACCTCACTGTGTCAGTCCGTGCTCCCTTGGATCACCACGAACTCACCACCACAGGGGGGGGCCCGCCTCGTTGACCTGCCTCACCACCTTCACCAGCCGCCACTCCCAGGTTCTTAGCAATGTCGGGCAAAGAGCGGATTCACAGCTGCACCCAGTTCATCATCAGAAACGCCTCGCCGCCATACCACCGTGTCGTCACCAGGGTGAGTTCTACGTCCAGCATCTCCGTATGGCTATAGTCAGGCGAGTACCTCCAGGCACGCACAGGGGAGGGGAAGGGAGGAGGGGCCAATCACTCCATATACAGGCAGCGTGTTTACCGTAGACCGCCGCGGTCGATGATGAGGCAGCGCAGGAAGCGCTCCGGACACTCGCGCAGGCGCGCTTCAATGGTGAAAATGTTGCCGGGCCAAGTCCGGTCGCCACCCACGTAGGCGCACAAACAAGTCCAGCAACATCTCTGATCGCGTATCCTGCGAAGTTGTGCGTGGGCAACCAACCGCCGACGGCAGCGTCCAGCGCGCGGGCAGTACTCCCACAACACCTCCGGCTCCTCTCATCCACAGGAACGACAGCCGCACGTCCTCCAGCGTGACCCAGCTCCAGTCACGGCCAGGCAGCGGCCGCGCATCGGAGATCAGCAGCACTCAGTCAGCACTCCATCCAGTGACTCCAAACTCGCTGTGTACATCCACCAGCACGGTGCGGGACAGAAGGCGCGAAAACATCCAAAGTAGGTACCGCGTTGCACAGGATAATTGACGGATTCACGGGCCGAGAGACGGAGCCTCGTTAGAGTGCTTCCGCCATCTTGGCTGGCTAGCCACGCCCCTCCTCCCTATACAGCTTGATAGCGACGAACCACAAGAGGCAGAGATAAATCTCTCCTGTTCCTCAGACTTCGACACAGACACTGAGGACCTAGGGGATAAAACTTTGGGAAGCTCTGAAGAGGTAAGCAAGGCCTCAGGCTCAAAAGTGGGCATTACTGATCCCTTTGGGGAGGATATGTTTGATCCCCTTTTAATCAAACATCCCCTATCTCCCGAATGGCTACCTTCCCAACATGTAGCTGATTACGTTAGTTTCTGGCTCAGAAGGGAGATTCCAAAAGAAGTCAGATCAAGATTGAGGTCTGAGAGCCCTCGCCCGTCCCTTCCAGACAAGATTGCGATGACCCCTGAGCTCGACCCTAAGGTTGTTGCTTTCATAGCCAAGGGTGCAAAAGACCCTAGGAAGGGGATAGACAAGAGCCTAAGATCATGCCAAGACCGTCTCTTGGACACAATTGGACCCCTTACAAAAAATTTTGAACTATCTGAAAATGCCTACATTGAAGGAACACCTATAGACCCTAAAGTACTACGTGAGTGGGTCCAACGGACTATCTGCCTCCTTGGCAATGCCAATACTGCCATCTCTAACGAACGCAGGAAGGGCGTTCTCCTCAAAATAGACCCGAAGCTAATAGAGCTGGCAAACAAGGAAGGAGGACCCACTTCACAGGGGCTCCTCTTTGGAGAAGAATTCATTCGCGACATGGCTAAATATGTCAGGGCCTTTAGCTCGATTCAGAAATCGCAGCGTGGCATTAAAAAAAGTCTTCTTTCAGGACAGAATTTTTGGAAGGGTCGGGCGAATGCGGGGTTGGTTCCCCGGCCGTGGGCAATCAAACTCAAGACCCTTTCTGGGATGCGGATCTAAGTTCCAGCAATTATCTTTTTATGGGAGCCAATCGTTCTTCCCACAAAGACAGAGGAACCGGCGAGAGAAGAAACAAAGGATTCTCCACAGGTAGGAACCTCGAAAGACCCTTCAGGTACCCCTATAAAAGTGGGAGGGAGACTAGCTCTTTTCTCTGGGAACTGGACCATGATAACACAAGATCCGTGGGTTCTAGACACAGTCAAGGGTTACAAAATAGAATTCACGGATGTTCCCTCTCAATTAAAGAGACCTCGGGAGATAACCTTCTCTCAAGAACAGAGAAAACTAGTATCACAAGAAGTAAGGGATCTGTTGGCCAAAGGGGCTATAATAGAGAGCTCGCAAACAGGTTTTGTCAGCATTATATTCCTAGTAGAAAAGAAGGACAAGGGACAAAGACCTGTCATAAACTTAAAGAACCTAAACGAATGGGTAACGTACCACCACTTCAAGATGGAAGGGATACACCTCCTAAGGGACGTCTTGAGAAAGGGAGACTGGTTAACACGTCTAGACTTAAAAGATGCGTACTTGACCATCCCGATTTGGCCCCCACACAGGAAATTCCTCCAATTCTCATGGGAGGGAAAACTCTGGGAGTTCTGCACCCTCCCCTTCGGTCTATCTTCAGCCCCTTGGTGCTTCACCAAGGTCTTGCGTCCGGTAGTAGCATGGCTATGGGAAAAGGGCATAAGGTTAATAATATATCTGGACGATATCCTTATTATGGGTCAGTCCAAAACGACGGTATCTCGTCATACAGATCTTACTATCCGCCTACTGGAACATTCGGCTTTTTAATAAATGCAAAAAAGTCATGTATAATACCAAGCCAAGAAACTCAGTTTCTGGGCTTCATGGTCAACACAGTGACTGCAGAACTGAAATTACCAAGGGAAAAGATAAAGAAACTTCGAAAAGAGCTCAGAAGGATGCCATCAATGGAAATTTTACCATTGAGGCTCTTGGCCAGGATCCTGGGTCTCCTTTCCTCAAACATCGAGGCAATTTTCCCAGGCCCTCTACATTACAGGGCCCTTCAGAGACTCAAAACGAAAGCTCTCAGGTCGACACTATCTTACTCACAAATGACATGTTTAGACCAAGACTTGAGGAAAGAACTGTCATGGTGGCTAAAGAATGCGGAAGCATGGAATGGCAGAGCCATTTTTGGCGAAGCGCCAGAGTTGATAATAGAATCAGATGCGAGTCTAGAAGGGGGGGGGGTGCCACATGTGGCGACTCATCAACAGGGAGTCGTTGGACACAAGAGAAGGAACTACCTATCAACGGCTTGGAACTACTAGCAGGTTCTTTTGCGGTTCGAAGCTTCACCCAGAATTCAATGAAATGTTGTAGAATGCTGCGCATGGACAATGTCTCTGCAGTGAGATACGTCAACAAGATGGGGGGACCACACTCAAAGGGTCTTACGGAGTTAGCGAAGGGATTCTGGAGCCATTGCTTGAACAAGGGACTCTCCGTTACAGCGGAGCACATTCCTGGTTTAAACAATGGTGTAGCGGATTGGTTCTCCAGGAATTTCAAGGATTCCAGCAACTGGAAGCTAGACAGAGGAATATTCATGGCAATCCAAGACACAAGGGGTCCCTACGGGACAGATCTTTTCGCGGACCGGCTAAACACAGGTGAAGAATTTCTTCAGCTGGAAGCCGGACCCTCAAGCAGCAGGGGTGGATGCCTCTTCCTACAGGATTGGCAGGGCTTAAAGCCATATGTCTTCCCGCCGTTTGTCATGCTTCCACGTCTTCTCTTACATGCTCATTGGTACATGTAGAGCATGGTAGTGATAACCCCTCCTTGGAGGTCTCAGGCATGGTTTCCAGTCATCCTGGAGATGACCATGGACTTTCCACTTCTAATACCACCTTTCAGGCAAGTACTCCTAGGTCCAGAGGGTGAATCACACCCTCTCATAGACCAAGGTCTAATGGTTCTGACGGCCTGGAAGATTTCAGGCGACAATGGCAAATCCCAGGGCTTTCGCAAGATGCTTTCCAACTCATATCTGAGTCTTGGGCATCTGGATCAAGGAAGGCATATCGATTGGCATGGAACAAATGGGCTCGCTGGTGTCTTCAACAACACTACGATCCCGTTTCTACTGATTTAGTTCACGTATTAAACTTCCTATCGGAACTCTTTGCTTATGGCCTTAGTTACAGAACAGTTAATGTCTATAGATAAGCAATAGCTGCGGGTCATTCCTTGATTGATGGTGTCTCGGTGGGACAAAATCTTCTAACAAAGAAAATTATGAGAAGCATGCAGGTTCTTAACACTCCAACCCCAAAATATACGGCCTTATGGGACGTAAGAAACATTTTACAACTTATATCTTCTTGGGGAGATAATGTTAACCTCTCTCTAAAGCGTATTTCCTATAAGCTTACTGTATTACTTTGCTTGGTTTCCTTCAGACGAACCTCAGATGTTAAGTCATTAGATGTTACTAGCAGGGCTTACCAACCTGAGGGTGTTTGCTTTTATCTTAAGAAAAGGACCAAAACTATGTCATCCTCTATCTTCTATCCTTTCTTTCCTCTGAATGAAAGTCTGTGTGTTGTCAAATGTCTCAAAGAGTATGAAAAGAGAACTGTAAGTCTGAGAGGAGTTGGAACTCAACTGCTGATCTCTCACAGATTCCCTCATAAAGCAGTTTCATCTCCCACACTTGCAAGATGGGTCAAAGAAGTCATGAGCGAGGGTGGTGTGGATGTTTCTATTTTCGGTGCACACTCTCTCAGAGGCGCATCAGCTTCTAAAGCTTTTATGTTAGGTGGAGGGCTCCAAGATATTCTTAGAGCCGCTGACTGGTCGAATGAGAGTATGTTTAAAAAATGTTACTTTAGACCAATCAATAACGTGATTGACAACGTACTTAGTTCACTTTACTTGCATAATGTTGGCCTCCGTGTCAAGCCATAAAATTTAGATTTTTCACAGCCTGGTGGGCAGAAAATCTGGATTTTATTAAAGACACCGAGGCTAAGATTATCCCTCCTCTTACTAACCCTCCCTAGGGGTTTTTATATTTCGACCTATTGGGTCCTTTTTCTTTCAGAATAAGACGTCTACGGATTGTTAATGAAAGGAGTGATTCGTTCCACGTCAAACTGGAGTTATGTTTCACTGAGTTTATTTCTTGTTCGCAGCACTTGGCAAAGAAGGAAGATGGCTGCGTGCTCATGGACTATATACTGTAATGGAATGTTGTTTGAAGTTCTATATTCTCTTCATTGTTACTGCTGAGCTGTGGCAATAAAGGAGATTTGTATAATCTTAGCCTCCGTGTCTTTAATAAAATCCAGATTTTCTGCCCACCAGGCTGTGAAAAATCTAAATTATCATAATCAATAACACAGTTTTTATTCATGATGCACCAAAGGCTGAAACAATTTCAGTTGAATGTGGTCGTTGACTATCATAACCAATAACACAATTTTTAATCATGATGCACCACAGGCTGTAATAATTTTACAGTTGATACTACTTGTTTATTAGAGGTTTTTTTCCATATATGACTATGTACATTTTATTATCTATAATCATTCATCGATACTCTGATACTTGATTACTTGAACACTTAATGACTAAGTAAACAGTCTCTCACTGGTGAACTGATTAACATTTAGATCGAATATAGATTCATTTTTCACACCTTGGTGTTATTTCAGTTCATTCATTCTTATCGCCTAAATCAGATCGGCTGAGATTAAATACAGAGAAACAAATAGAGATGAACATGGTGCACTCATTTTCTATGTTCTGTATAGCGATACGGACTTAGCCGCAATCTGTTTGTCCTCCACCCAAGATGGCTGTTGGAAGGTCTCCCTCTAGTCGTTTTACTGTAAAACTACAGCACTTCCGCCAATTCTGATTGCTTCAAACTGCAGCTGAACTCAGAGAAAGACCGACATCTGACACTGCGGCTTCGAAATATAAAGTAAGGCTAATCCAACCTCCGATAACCCGATAAAACACATTTTATTTGCAATAGAACAAGGCAGGGGGTCGTAAACCAAGTATTTGGAGCTGAATAGAAAATACTTTGTACTCTATTTATGTTAGAATGAGAGCTTGCCTGGTTAGGCAATCTGTTCTAAGCGAGACAAGACTGAACCTTTGTGACTTCTCGACAGAAATATTATGATGCCAAACACTCTAAATAACACACATGGTATTCAGTCACGTCTTTGTACTTTGTTCATTTATGTTAGACTGAGAGTCAGCCTGGTTAGGCAATCTGTTCCAAGCGAGATGAGTCGTAGACGAATCTTTGTGACTTCGATAGAACTATTGCGATGTAATGCGCTCTAATAACACACGTGGTATTCAATAAGGTCTTAGCTAAGATGAACAATGCATTTTAATTCACTGACGCAGCGCTAATAACACTTTGTACGGATGGTAGGTGGCAACTTTAGCAGTCTCCAATGGACACCTAGTCTTAGTACCAACATTAGTTGGAGTTTAATTGCTTCAACCTCAGCGAATATAAGACTTGACATACGCAATGCTCGGGCCACACTTAAAGTTGGCACTAATTAGTTTTTGCTAACACATTATGCATATACCAGTAATAGCGTCTTTGAGTCTAAGATGCCCTTTATAAAAGGTTCTGATCCGTACCATACCCAAGAGGGTTATTTTGAACCTACACCTATCTCAAACAAACTACGTGCTTTATTTCAAAGAGTCGACCCCGCAGAGTGTGGTCAATTAGAAACTAAGAAGTTCTTTTTCTCCTTTTGGGACACATCTTGAATATTTATTCTACCCTAATAATGGAACAGACATTATCAGAGGGAGTGTGAGTATGACATCCGTGCTCAATTCTATTGCAGTGTGATTGTTGGCAAACATAGAAACATACATATTTTCTTGGCAACTTACAGATTCTTCTCTCCACAAAGAGAACATTGATAAATCAAAGTCAAATGTTTGACTCACCAATCAATAAGCCAAAGATTACACGTTCTTTAATTAAATGTATACAAAACTAGGTGAAGTATATATCATCTCCCACTTTTTAGCACGCCTCTTCCGATTGGAAAATCAGATGGGGACATCCACAGATCCCTCACAGTTACGAGTCATGGCAGCCCTCAGTAAGGAATATCAGGCTCTAGCGCAGAACGAAGCCAAGGCTGCAATTCAGGCATCATACCGGAGAGACTATAACACTGGAGATAAGGCAAAAAGACTACTGGCGTGGTTGAGCAAAAAAGAAGCATAGTCGCGCTGGGTGACGGCTATAGAATACGGGGAGGGGGCGAAGTATGTTACGCCCAGAGACACAGCAAACTAATTTGCCCGGTACTATAAGGCCTTTTATGAGGCGCATCTATTAGCAAATGCTCAACAGATAGAAAACGACCTTTTAGAAATTCCTACCCCCACCTTGGGTGCAGCAGCCGTGCAGTCCTTAGAGGAAGATATCACACTGGCCGAACTATGGGTAGCCATAAGTCACCTGAAACCTGGGAAAACTTTGGGCCCTTATGGCATACCAGGGGAATTTTTTTAAACTTAATTCAGAACTGCTGAGCCCGCACTTGTTGAAGTTGTTCTTGGAAGCAAAAGACACAGCTACCCTCCCCCATGACCTCAGAAGTGCAACGATTGTGGTAATCAACAAACCGGGCAGGCCACCCATGGCCTGTAGTTCATATCGCCCAATCTCCCTGCTAAACACCAAAACCAAAATTTTGGCCACGATTCTGGCCAACAGACTGACCCGAGTCATACCCACGCTGATTCATTACGACCAATGGAAGGCGCAGAGGTTAGACATGGAGGGTATGCCCAAATATGCACCACTGGAATGGAGACTCCTCATGGCGGAAATTGGAGAGAAGGCAGTCTCATGGACATACAGAACGCTTATTAATAACAAACCCGACACCCTAATAAACCTTAGGGAGAAATGGGAAACAGAGTTAGGGACCCTAGAGGATCTGGACTGGGAGGCGGCCTTGATGCATTGCAGAGTCCAGAGAAGTTGCCATCAAATCACGCCTCCGCTTAATACAGTTCAAGATCCTACACAGGGCGTACTATGACAGAGTCCGCCTATACAATATTGGATGAGCAGAATCGCCTGAATGCCGTCGGTGTAGAGCATAGAGGGGAACCTACTTGCATACACTGAGGGAATGCCCTATCATCCATACATATTGGAGCGCACTGATCACAGAACTTGGCGAGATACTGGAGGTGACACTACCCATGGACCTCAAAAATATACTATTGGGAATACCCACCTAAATAGACCGCCCTAGAGCCAAATTACTCTTTTCAAACCTGGGCTTAGTGGTGGCCAAGCGAGGTGTAGTGAAACTTTGAGGAGTACCGGAACCACCCACACTTCAGGAATGGAGAGGGGGGGATGGACACACACATGGCAACTGAGAAAGTAACATACAAGGCCCATGGGTGCCCAAAGACGTTCGCTAAAATATGGGGCCCCTGGACGCGCCATTATGGGTTCACACAAGGGGAAGGAGACGCCACCCCAAAACATTGTACATACCATGACATTGGGAACACCGCAATGTCTGTCGTGTTCACTCTGTACTGTTGCTTATAAAGTCAATAACTGTGATCATGCAATCGCAACTTATAAGAAAATATAATAAAAATATATTTTTTTTTTAAATACACTATCTTTTTGGGAAAAGCTGTGGCTGAAATGTGATGAAACTCTCCATACTAGTATAGAGATCTCTCTTTAGAATGTATTACTTGGTTCCCTTGTCTTTCATGAATGTATTAGGAATAAGAACAAACTAATTATTGACCTGTTATTTGCAACAGCATTTAAACAGATTACATATTGCTGGATGCATTAAAGTTATCATATGTCATGTTGGAATGGGATGTTTAATAATCAGAGTTATTATTGTACACTTCATGTTCAAGAAAGGAAAAAAATCAAAGATCTTCTGGTTACAGTTTATTATTAAATAACTACGTTTGTGGTATATATATATATATATATATATATATATATATATATATATATATATATATATATATATATAAACACAGATGAGGGGAGAATTACTTATTTGCAACAAATGCTTCGAAAGTAAGCCCACCAGGTGGTTCATGACTAGGGAAATGCTCTGACGCTCCAGCCAGCTCTAGAGACGAATGCTTCTTGACACAGGACAGGATCCAGGACACCCTCCCCCCCCCCCACCCACCCAGTACCGCTCAGACTATCTCCCTTTTGTGTGTCAAACCCGGGCAGGGCCACCGGTTTATTGCTCTTTTGAGTAAACTAGAGACCATCTGCCCCCTTCCTTTAGTTCTTTTCGTACCGCCTGGTGATACGAGGCCTGGTGTAGCTTTGTGATGTTTTTATTGTAGTTTATGCTCGCTAGTTAATCAGAACCTGAGCGCTGTGGAACCAAAGCTTGGAACTTTGGGTTTTCCACGGTGCAGGGCATATATATATATTTTTGCATTTTTTTATAGCGCGAACTCGACTCAAAGGTATTGGAGCGCTTTACACGCGCTATCATAGGTCATTTTATCACTGGATCCGGGCTTGGGTAATACTGCCCAATTTCTATTGGAGCGTAAAAAAGTACTTGGGAGACTAAACAAAATTCAAAATGCTGCAACAAGATTAGAAGCCCCACTCAGCAGCTACAGTCCTTAGACAACATTAGCCTATTACGCACTATGTGAAATTCTGGGCTTAGTAATAATACACAAAACTTCTAAATCAGATGGAGTAGGCGCACTTAAAGTCTTATGTACCAGGTCAACCCTATTTTCTTTAACATTTGAATGTAGCTTATGCATGCCCTACTGGAGGCACAGGGGTGGATTTCCACATTTATGCATCTGGTGTTCTCCCCTACGTTGCAAATTTGAAGTGGACTATCTTATTTTGCCTAACCTTGCGATAGACATACAGATGTGAATGTGGGAAACATACCTGGCCCTCACCACTAGTAAGACGCAACTGCTGTTAGGTGGCTGTATGGTGAACAATAAAACTCAGAAAAACACCTGGAAGGAGCACGATGCTGTTGTGGGCCACTCTAAGAAGTATAAAACGGTGCTGTTTTCTATAGTGGCCTAACATTGAAAGAATCTATTCTCAAAAAAGTATGGATATTATAGCCTGATGAAGGTGACATCCTTTCTATTGGAAGACAATATGGCTATCATAGGTCATTTTATCACTGGATCCGGGCTTGGGTAATACTGCCCAATTTCTATTGGAGCGTAAAAAAGTACTTGGGAGACTAAACAAAATTCAAAATGCTGCAACAAGATTAGAAGCCCCACTCAGCAGCTACAGTCCTTAGACAACATTAGCCTATTACGCACTATGTGAAATTCTGGGCTTAGTAATAATACACAAAACTTCTAAATCAGATGGAGTAGGCGCACTTAAAGTCTTATGTACCAGGTCACTCCCTGAGATCTGAAGATGAGGAGTGGCTTGCACCCATTAAAGTTACGTGGAAAAACTACTGTTAACTTTTGGAACTAAGTGGTAGACTGATCTTACCTCAGTATTAAGGGGAGAAGCCTATTGACTATAGTTTGTGTAAAAAAAAAAAAGTAAAAATCCGTTCTTTTTGAGGCCGTTTGTTCACCGGTGGTTGTTGTCTAGATGAAAATGAAATGTGCCAAAGTCTGGCAGTTCGGGCTAGACTTTTCCCATGGGGAGCAGGGCCTAGACTGATTTGCATATAATATGGCTGGGTCCAAACTGGGGTGGCTTGGTGAGCAAAAGTATGATGGATTTAACCCAGATCTCTTGACTGGGAGCGAGTGTTAGAGAAGTTTCAGCACTTTGTCCATCATCTTGTTGTGTTCATTCTATGATATACCTGTTGAACTGCGAGTATTGCTTTTTAATGTGCGTTTTGCTGCTTGATGTGGAATGCGTGTCGGTTGTACCAATGTATTTGTGTATGTGTTTTAAGAATGCGTGCCAGGTTTTGTGTGTTAAGAATAGGTGTATGACTGACCAGGTCAGGAACTCACATCTGCTGTCTATAAAGAATAAGTATAAAATGTGAGCGGGGCAGAGTGTTCACATGTAAGTGATAGAGCAATCAGTACACATAACTGAGGAAGGGACTGCAGGACAGAGGTTAGAGGAGGCTTTGAACCCACCCATTAATAAGCACTAGGGGCATAAATGAGACTAGGGGTCTGTGTTCCTGCACGTTAAGAGGGAACGAGGTGCACCTAGTCGAGGGCCTTGTGTGCAAGCTGAGGAGTGGGTATACACTGGAGAGGTAGGTGTGAATGAGTGTGGATTGGTGGGTACAGGTTACAGGGCTACACACGTTAAAAAAAAATAAATAAAAAAAAAGTTTAAAGCCCACATATGAAAAGGGTTTAGATGCACAGAGATTAAAGGGAACTACAGGCACACAGGGTTACCCTAAAATCTCAAGCTGTCCAGATTAAGGGCCTGATTTAGAAGGTGGCGGAGGGGAACACTGTCATAAACGGGACTGATATCCCGTCCGCCGTATTACGATCACATTCTATCCTATAGGGATCGTAATACGGCGGGCGGGATATCTGCCAACTTTGTGACGGAGTATTCCCTCCGCTGACTTCTAAATCAGGCCCCAAGTCTGAGTAGATGGGGTGGTTCGGTGTGAGAAGCAAGGAACACACAGCTGAGAGCAATACATGTGCATAAAAATTAGGAGTTTCTGACTGCACACAGATGAGGTGCTATGTGGATGTAGGTGATATGGATGTTAACATACAGTTAAAAGGGGAAATCTGTCTGGGACACACAGGCAAGATGTGTCTAGATGCACACACACAAGACATGGCTAAGTACACCCAGGTGAGAGGGTCCTGTGCCGTCACACAAAGGAAACGTAGCCAGAACATGCACACAGGTGGGATGTAATTTACTGAAGAGCGGTGCTAGAGCACCAGCTGCACTCCAGTGAGACAGCACACAAGCAAGAAGTAGCTAGGTGAACATGGGTTTAAAATTTTAAAAATGTGTTCTGTTGGGTAATATCTATTAATAAAGTTCCAAATGACAATGCAATTTGTGGCATGCACTATATATATATATATATATATGGCTAAAATAATCCATGTATGTTATGGGTGCCCAAGGCAGGTCCAGGAAGGCCCGCTCTATGCCGGATTTTAATAACCACATAAAATACAATTATCCTGAAAATATCAAATTATGTAAAAACAACAATTCTAACATATAATGGTGGGAATTTTCTTTAAAAATAAGTGATTAAACTAAAATACTTTTCCCAGAATAGGCATACAGATTTCTTGTGCACGCAGTCAGTCAGATTTGACTGGAGATCAACTAAAGAATCTGAAATTATATGTGGGTAGTGACTGCATTTTATGGTGGGTATATTTGCTCTTGCAGTCGGTAGATGCATTCTGTGTGCAGATTGGCTCCTATAAGGAGAGCTTACACTCATGTATGGGATCAGTCTTTGATTAATGGTTAAACTATTATGAGTCAGCACATGCGTACTGGAATACTGGTTGTGCATTGATACATGGAGATTCTGTCTGGGTTTTTGATGCTGTATGTAGGTCTTTGAGGCTATGTCTAGGCGTGTGATGGTTGTGCCTAAGAAAATTGTGTTTGACATACGATGGCTGAACCCAGGGTAGGAGTCTATGCCTGAGCCTTTGAAGTTATGTTTAAGAGAATGATGGCTGTAGCTGATCTATGGTGGTTGTTTTCATATGCTATAATGATGCCTTTTGTGGTTGAGCCCAGGAATCATCATTACAACATGTGTGGCTGATAACTAAAGCACACTTAACTACTTTAGTTGTTTTCCAATATCACTTATGTACGTTTTATTTTTTATCAATTTCAGTAATGTCACTTTTGTTAATGAAACCAGAGTCAATGACTGGGTGACATCACTTTCAGGGAAATCACCAGGATCAATGGTCAAATGATGTCACATCCTGTTATCTCACGGGGTCAAGGGTCATGTGATATCACTTCCGCTATCCCTTGCATTTGAGTGAATTGATATCCAGGATTAACCTATTAGGGAGGGTACACTTACACTGAGCATTTGGTGTTACTAACAGACAGCAGTAATGTTGCCCAAATCAATAGTACTCCTTTGATCAGTCATTGAAAGTTGAGAAGACAGATTGGGCCTGTCAGATTTTACACAGATATCTGCAAGAGATGCATCAACCCACCGATCTATCTTACGTGACAACGTGATTACAGTACAATCCAAAGAGTGAATGCAAGAAAACAAAACTGCCATTTTACAGAAGAGGAAGACAACAGCTGCCTGGCAAGACATGTACTTGTAAGCAAGGAAACAGAAGTAACCCTTGCACCCAGGGCCCACGCTTCCTCTTTATTCCAAAAACAAGCCCTTGCATTGGCAAACTTCTGTTCTGACGCTGAAGATTCACGCCTGTTGTGCAACTCCGGAGGCCCGGTAGACACATCCGGTTCCTGTGGGGTACTCGCCTTGACCCAGTGCGCATGCATTTCTGGGAAGTCGTTAGAGCGCACCGCTTCTCTTGTGCAATGCGGTTTTCGGAAGCTCAGGCAGGGTTGTGCAATCAGGAGGACAAATGACTGCACGAGTGCAGCAGCAGACAATGCTCTCACCCCTCTCCGGCCAACGCAAGCGGCTGACAAGGCCCAACATGGAGGGCTTTTTCTTAAAACACCCTTTGTTTCAATCGGAGCTTAGAAGCAGAACTACAAAGCATGCGTAAAAACGCAGGCGAGCGTGAATAATTAAAACACAGTACGTGTGTGACATTAGGGCCATCCTACCTACAAAGCAGCAGTCTGCACTCGATGAGGAACCAACATTTGGTGCAGAGGCGCAACTAGGGGGGGGAACGAGGGGGGGCTAAGAAAAAAATTCGGGGGGGCTAATTCGTCCAGCAGTAGGCAGAGTGGAGATGCAGGGGCTCTAAGAAGGGGTGAAAAAAACGGCAAAGCCTCACTAACAAGCAAATGGGGACCCGTGAAGTACTCGGTTGCGGGTGTGGAGCCCAATGGGCGTTGCGCGCCTGATTTGGTGGTGTAACTGTACACCTCATGGTCACACAATGCTTTTGGCCTCATGGAGAATACATAGATTTACACGTATTCTGCTCAGGATTGGCAAAGGCTGCTGCGTTTTCGTCATAAATGTGTTCGTTTGCCACGTGCTTTCTTACAAGCAACGCCTTGAAGCACACGAATGCATCACCCTTTGTTCTCACTCCCATGGACCCTCTCGCTTCCCAGACACCAAAAAGGCCTTCGAGTGCACACAACAAAAACAACTGTTTCCTGGTGTTTGTAAAAGGGTGCTATCATTCTAGAATTCAATGGAACTCGTTCGAATGACCCTGGAAGAGTGAAAGGCTGAATTGACCCAGGGCGATTTAGCCATAAACCGAAGCTAGAACTTGAGCTAATCCCTGGAAGGTCACGAGATAATGTGAAGTGATGTGAGATGAGGCCGTCTGCGGAAAGATGAGGCGGTCCTTGGGAGATGAGGCGGTCCTTGGGAGATGAGGCGGTCCATGGGAGATGAGGCGGTCCATGGGAGATGAGGCGGTCCATGGGAGATGAGGCGGTCCATGGGAGATGAGGCGGTCCATGGGAGATGAGGCGGTCCATGGGAGATGAGGCGGTCCATGGGAGATGAGGCGGTCCATGGGAGATGAGGCGGTCCATGGGAGATGAGGCGGTCCATGGGAGATGAGGCGGTCCATGGGAGATGAGGCGGTCCATGGGAGATGAGGCAGTCCATGGGAGATGAGGCAGTCCATGGGAGATGAGGCAGTCCATGGGAGATGAGGCAGTCCATGGGAGATGAGGTGGGTCCAACAAGCACAAGCTTTAACAGAAGCATGCTATAAATGAACACCAAGCGCTACAGAAAACAAACTAATTCAATAAAATAACCCAGTACAACTCTGTATACTGCTTTGGGAAAAATTCCTATTAGAATATAATCAGAAGTAGAAATAATTCCCAAACAGGTGCTTTGCCGGTCAGGGTAGGTTGTAGGTGTCCCTATACATTGATACTTTAGGCCTTTATACATTTAGAATGTTACTGGCCCTTTTTCTTAGAAAAATCTTCATTTGCATCGGCATGGCACACGCCAAGAGAACAAATCAGACACCTCGGAAGAAACACCACTGGAGTGGTAGCAGGGCGCTATGCATATAGTAGTAACGAAGAAACAGGTTTCCAGGCTGCCCAGTATTCACAGCTGGGGCTGGTGACATTAAAGGTCCCGAATGACCCCACCCTTCCACCATCCCCCCATGCAGTGGATAAAAGTCATTTCAAGCCACCTCCACCCAGGAGATGTCCCCACTTACATGAAGGCGAGCCCCACTGCCTCAACGGAGAGTCTTCGGGCCCAGGGCAGTGTAAGCAACAAGGCCAGAACCCACACATCTAACTGCACTCACCAGGCGGCTACCACTGAAGGGCATGAGTACCAGCCCTGCACGCGTCATGCAAACCCATGAGGGCAGGTGAGAAGCGCTCACATACACTCTACCTATAGCGTGTGCTAGCCCAGCCAACCAGTGCCACATGGAAGCCAGGCAGGACATCATTGCAGACTACAGATCACGTCACACTCGCATTCATTGAGTGTGCACAAGCAGCCAGTTACACTGACTGGGAAATTAAAAAGAACGCTTGGAGCTGTGGTTAGAAGATATGTGCTTCCAGTAAACAGAACAGGACACCTCGGTTGGTCAATGTGAGCTCGAAGCATATCTAAATGCACCCAAAGGAATGTAATGCTCAATAAGTAGGGATGCGGAAAAGCTAGAGGTGTGTGCTCCTAAAGGGAGAACCCACTGAGGAAGATCCCCTTACCTATAACAGAACAAGCACTATGTTTAAAGTAGCAGCCTGGTTGTTTAGTGAAAACTACTGACACGGTTAGTGAGCACTTGAAATAAATTCGAGATTGAGTGCTTTTCAGAGAAAGGAAGGTCATAGGCAGAACTTTATTTCAACCAAACTGTGACGTTGAGTTCAAATGCTTGCTGTAACAAGCAGAGGAATGTTCAAGCGGTGCTGTACAATTCACTCGCTCAGAGAGAGGGCATTAACTTCCAGGAAAGGCCCAAATTAAGTAATGTAAAAACGCTGCATCAGAATCAGGCTCTCGCAACTGTTCCTTACCTGAACACAGTACGTCACCCCACAGTGCAAGACACGCACTATTCATGAAGGGCCACTCCGGCACAAGAGAGCATGCAATCCTTCTGCAAGGCGCCGCTTGGAAATGAGTGCAGGTAGCAGACATGTCAACGACCAATGATAACATAACACAGACGGTCCTTCCCATCCCGGGACATGAGAGAACTGAAGGTCCTAGTCTGATCTTCACTCCAACTCTACCGTGACACACCAAACAGCGCGACACACGTATCCTAGCAGGTGCACCAGGCAAACACACATTCTGGATTTTTAACTGAAGCTGAACTGGTGTCCCAAGTGAGCATGCTCTAATGGGATTAATGTACCTCTACAAAAATGATCCCATGATAAATACCATTCAACGTGGTTATGCGAACATGCACTTAGCTCACGTTGCCTTACTCGAGAGATAGGCAAACACCTCATGGGAACGGCCTACAGAACATTCATCAATGCTACATTTAAATAGTAAACAGGCCAAAAGAGGCAGGACATTAACAAGCAGGTACATTCAGACTGCCAGCTTCACTTTTCCCTGCGTGATTTGTCTCTGGAGTCCTGCAAAAAGCGAGTTTTAAAAAAAAGGCTAAACAATTTAGGCTGTGCTTTTAGGTTCCAATCCTAACTCACCTGAAACAACGAAGACCTTGGTTTTTTAATGCTACGGTCTCAAAAGTGCACACATTTAAAGTAGCCTGAAACAGAATAACCTGCACCCCTTGTGTCCCCTCCGTGAGCAGAGGCTTCCATGTGACTTGGAAACATGTCTGGCCCTGGCCGGGCTGAGTGCAAACAACTGCATGGTGGCACCTGAAGTGCAGTAAGTGTACAACTCCCACAATGCACTGGTATGTGAAAAGAAAGCCCAGGGATGAGAGCACGACAAGCAGCCTTAGGGCCACCAGATGTGTGTGTACAACTTGCAGTACACTTAATGTTGACATAAATGCTGCCTTTTGGAAATATCCAGAACAGCTGCAGTGTGTTTCATGCATATATGTAACATAAGGCGGGGCACGCTTGGAAGTGCAAACATTCTGAAATATACAAGCTCTCTGAGAACGCTCTACAAATCGGAGAAAAAATAGGTCATGTTTACATTTTCTTAGCCAGTTACGAGTTTTCTTGGAAAAGAAGGCTCGATGAACGAACACAGCTTTTGGTGAAAGCACTGACTACACACATTTGTGACCCACCGGGAAAAGGCTGACAAACACTTTCAGTGCATTATGAGCAAATACTACCATCAAAAAGTTAATATAACATGAGGCACAGGTGCACAGACTCATAGAAATCTGCAGGTGCGAGTCCTGGTGACGTTGGAAACAAGATAATACCCAGCACACACATTTCTTCCAGAAATCTTACGGCTCCACTGCGATTGGGACTCGTGCGCGGGCCACACTGCGAGCAAGGTCAAAGGCGACGAGGTGATAGACACCAAAATGTCAGACAGCCTACCGACTGTTGTTGCCATGAGATGCAACAGTCAACATCAGTCTGATAAGCTATCCGACAGGAAGGTAGACCTGAAGAGGAGGGGTGCTGGCCGACTCCATGGTGCGGGTGACCCACACGACCGGCCGCAGTAGGAACTCTCCGCTCCGCCCTATCTGTGCTTCCAGCAGTAGGGTCGAGCAGAGCACCTAGAGAAAGAAGGGTTAGCGTGCACGTGTCAGACAGCAGACACCCCAGGCATACAGCGGAAGCGAAACTAAACTACTGTAGGCCGAGAAATCCCAACTTGTGAACTGTCCTGTGTCGTGCAAGCCCGGCATAAACTGTCCTGCCACATTCACAGCCAAGACACACTTCCTGAACTTGACACACATAACTGACCTTGAGTCAGAACTGCGAGCAGTCTTGCATTACACACAGAGTTTTCCCCTCCCATTTCCCAGTTTTAAAAGTTTTGTCTGGACAAACACCAGGGTCTTGCGAAATGCTTGTGTGTGATAAGTAGGAGCAAAGCTTTCCGCCTAGCAGCCAGTGTTCTTCAGAAATCTCAAAACAAAGGGTTCAACAGACGCCCTTTCTGGGTAAGATTACCGCGCACGCAACCTATGCGTGCCTGTAGTGTAGCTTGACGAGGCAGAGCATGGAAACACGGGGGGCGGCTCTGCGCCGAGGAAGTCCCCCGGCTGCTGAACAGACTGACACCAAGAGGCTGGCAATGATCAAAGGCGGCTTTTATAAACGGTTGATTTCCACTTTCCAATCTAAATATACAGAATTAGAAAAAACCATGTCAGCTCAGTTGTGCAAAATGGAAACCAATCCTCTTCTCAGCAGAGAAGTTCGGGAAGTTTGAAGGAGGCATTAAAGGCCCAACAGGTAGAGGAAGAGGTGGCCAGGGTTTCAAGTAAGTGGTGGGATATCGAACAGCAACACAATGGGACATGCAAGACGGGTACCTCCCCCACTCCGTACCCAGGGAATGTCCCCCACTCACGATCCAACCACAACATGAACTGGTGTTGTATGAAAATATCTTCTAGGAATGTACACCAGGCAGGCCCGTCAGTCACCTAGACTCCCGAGGGACTGAGGTGCAGTCCATACATTACCTTAACACATATTAGTTTCTTGTTGCTGTTGAGCAAAACCAGCCACAGATGCCAGGATTTCCAACACAATAGAAAAATAATAAGTTATTACAGTTAAAAAAGTGATGATGGGTGGGCTTGTTTCCCCTGTGAAGTTGTTCCTTTATGAAAAGAGGCCAATTTTAAGATGAGAAGTGTCAATCTACTTTCTGCTGAGAGCCCTATTTGCTTTTCTCGGCAGAGTTCCTCCTCTGTTGCATCCGCTTGGCGTAGCTCTGTGCCATGGAGTTGATGATGGAGAGGATGAAATAGCACACCATGACGATCACCAGCTTCTCGAACAGCCAAGACAGCCAGCTTTCCCCCTGCACAGGCGAGAAGAGCACAGAAAGAGGCATCAATTAATACAAGCCAGGAAAAATATTGACCAGTGCCAGGCTCTAGTCCCACCCGGACTTCCTACCGTGGTCTGTCCCTACCTCGGCTGAAACACCACCTACAAGGCAGCCTCGACGCCAGGCCTCCTTTCCTCACCCCATGACCCTCTTTCCCAACCCTTGTCACCCTGCAGATTTAAGGCCAGCTTGGGAGCATACAGCACTGTATATAATAACTAATATGTTCAAATAGATCCACTGCCTTCGTGCCAGCAAATTTATTTTACATGTAAACTTTTTAATAATTATTAAAAGGCTGTTTTATCGGCCCCTCCCCCACACAAACAAACGAAGAAGTCATTTTGATCGCCAGAACCGCCGATTATTTCGACATCTTTCAGCGAAAGGTGTAGGAAGGTGTCAGCATCTTTAAAGCGCGCGTGCTCTTATTACATCTAGCATTAAAGTTTACACTCTGCCATGGAGTTTGGGACCTCGCCGGTGGGGACACAGAGCGGCTGCATTTCCCTTTGGCCACAGTAGCGAGGACCGAATTTCCCTGAAGGGTACATCTGACAAATAACATATCAATACATTTGCCAAAAACAAACAGCGTAGAGTCGTCTGTATAGTGCCAGCCAGAGGCACCATTTGTAGACCGAGCTCGAGTGCGAGATGCTATTTAGGGTGCGAGGGAGGAGGGGAGACGCCGCCACTTCAGGGAAGCAGGACGTGACACATCCTTCAATATTGTATCAAGTGACACCGCGTGGAACGTGTGTTTGTTGAGTCACCGCGCGCAGCAGCCAAGGCTGATGCAAATCCGCCTTATCCGGGGAGGCGCTCAATGGACGGACTGTTCTTGTGACTGCGGGTCACGTGACGGCTTAGCTCAGCGCCTTGATGAATTTTTAAGTGCTGAGCTGATACAGCGAACTTCCTTTCCAGAGGCGCTACGTGACTCGCTGAGTAATGAGCGCGCTTTCCCTGAATGAGCGCCCGGGCGCTGGATGCCGGTAAAGTGCTGCAAGAAAAAGTGTTGACTGCAAGGCACGTGCTTCCTCCGATAGCAGTAACGCCCCGCCCCCGAGAACTCTCTCGATCGGTCATGCAGACATCTGGATAGTTCTCGCTAGGGTAGGGGCAGTCACGTGTTGGGCAATCTGAGGGGCTTCATACAAGCAAGTGGTTCTAAGAGTCCAGTAGGGCTGGGAAGGAGTCGGGCACACGAAAGGTAATCTGAACATTTCCAAACACGCAGGTGCCCTTGAAGGGACCGTCACATCAGGAAATTAGAGAAGTTTCTCTACACATTGGTGCCACTAGTGTTGGGTGCACATGCACAGTCAGTCACTTGTCAGCCCATTCGACTCGGGCTGACAGGCCGGCGCGTCTGATGAAACGATAGTTTTGGATACAGTTTCCCACATATCAGGCAGTTTGGGCATTTGTCGCAAGGACGGTGCGTCTGAGACACTGCGCAACAGGACGGTGTCTCTGAGATGACAGTAGGGCGGGGAAGCAGTCAGTCAGGACGCTAGTTTTGGAATGATAGCAGTGTTGGCTTACATTATACACTTTCCATAGCCCTAACAACGGCCCCATTTTCTGAGTGGTCCAAACATCTCCAAATGTCCCCAAAAGCCAGTAGGTCTTTGCATGAAAATGAGGTACAAGGGAGAAACAAGTTTTTTTTGGTACTAGTCAGTGTTGTATAAGAACATGCATTAAGCCATGGTACAGCAAAACGCTGGTGGGGTCTCCTAAAGCACTTTACATGTCCAAACTGGAGTAGCTTCCTTTAAGTCGGCACTATATGCGTGATAATCATGAAAAACCAGAGCAAGCCAAAGAAAAGGCAGGAGGGCCGCTGCTACCACAGATCACGTGAGCAGCGCCCACGGCTGCCCACGCACTCGCCGCTCAGTCGCACAAGTGTCTCAGCACAGGTTTACACTGGTCTTCCCTAAAAACTGACTGCCAGGACACTTCCGGCCAGCGGGCGCGTGATCATCCTCAGACACCCACTTCCTGTCGTGGGATAAGCTCTACATAGGGAAATGCCTCCGCTATCCCACAGCCCCCATGTTTGCAAGCAATGGACTCACCACATGCCTTCTAAGATCCTCATCAGCAAATCTACTAAAACTCACATTGTTTAGATGTAAAACAAAGGGAGGTAAATCAGTAGCCGTTCTTGGGGTAAAAGCATGGAATACTCTCCACTGTCATATCATCTCTGCCTCATTCACTCAGAACTCTGCTTCAGAAAATCCTCGAAAACCTGGATTTTTGGAGCCGCTGACTCACTCTGCCTTTCGCGTATCTAATTCATGCATATTTGTGGTAGCAGCACCATTTGAGCATCATGAATGTTTCTGCATAGTGCCAAGACACCCCTACGGAGTGATATTAGCGCTTTACAAATAATATATACAATAACGCCCCGCTCAACACACTATGGTATAAAAAAAGACTACAATAATAACAGAAGTCACGATCTTCCAGCTCAGCAGGTGCGGATGTTGCTCAGCTTGGACTGCAACGTGCGACTCGAAGTTCTCTCTTTCACACATAAGCACACACCCCTCGAGCACGCGCTCAACTGAGCTGTCATAACGCCTTGTACTTTTATGTTCAATCTTGCACATTCATAAACGCTCCTCCTTTCACTGGCCCCAGAAGGATGTAAGGCTGAGTTGGCGCCAATATGCGCAGACTTTCGGAATACGTCGTCACCTGCTTATCTTGCAATACCAAATCCAACACGAGACCCTGTAAAATCTCTAGAAAGCGACTGGAGGGCAGGAAACACGCACCAAAGCACGACAGTCAAAGTTGCGAAGTCTTAGTATAAGTCACAAAGGCCCTCAAAATGGAACAGGAACACACCTTCTATCCACTGCAATATACAGTATCGAAGCATTTGAACAGCGCGTCATACCGGACCACCACCACCTCACCAGCAAAGAAACACTAGTTGTGTAATCTTGGGTGCCACTATGAAAACAAGCCTCGTCATCCATTCATTCATTCATTCTGGAAGATACTCCCGCGGAAGGCGGGAGGTCTGCGGGTGGGAGGACAGGCTCTTACCTGGGGGGCTCCGCTCTCCGACGTGTGGTGTAGTTTCTTCCGCTGCGCTTCCAGGTACTCGCTGAACGGCTGCTGCAGCGAAGGGCCGATGCCTGGCACAGCTCTGCGGAGGCCCGTCCAGGGCAGACGAGACAACACGGCAACAAGGAAAAGGAGGGAGGGAAACACGTCAGAACCTGCAGCTTACATTCCCACCTGTACTTACCCACACAAGACCAACAAAAAGCCAACAGTGAAACATCCCCGCTGCGCGACCACCTGGGCAACAAACCCTCCAGAACCCCCGAGCAGATTCAAAAAGGAAAAACAAAGTGAAACTAAAAACACAAAAACAGATTCCACACGGCCAGTCTGTGAAGGAAAAATCAGAGCAGTGAGAAGAGGCAGGCGCAGGCATCTGCACGCCGGCTCCTGGAAGCAGCTGGTCCGGTAGCTGTGCTCCGGCGCAGGGCATGCGCTGAAGTGAGGGGACTTCTCAGAACTTCCAATATTTATCAGCAGCAGTTCCTGTAAGAACTGGTTCAAACCGATTAAGGAGGAAATGAGTCGTGCTGCTGTCATCTCCAGTTGAAAAGAAACTGCCCGCCCTCCTTGGGACCGGTCTCCTCCTTTTTAAAGGAGTTGCTGCCCCCACCCATACTTTTTTTTCTGTAAAACCAAAGTCCATATTAGGGCGCAGTGTGCGTCATCCCAGCATTAGTTAGTGAGCAGGCCCCTCCCACCGGCTCCAAGTGGGTGAGTAACACGAGGGAACAAAAGGAGGGACAATGAACCTTGTGCTCGGTGACTTCATGGCATGCAGGGGATGAGCTGGGCGGCAGCTTCCGCACCTAACACACCTTGTTCAACAACCAGCAGGGCTAGGCAGGGGGCCTGGGTCCTGGGGCCAGCCGTGTCTACCGGGTTAGGCCATGACATGAGCCTGGTCACCTTCCTTCCCCAGCACCAAGAGGGAGAAACCTACAATATCACATCAATAAGTAGAGCCCCAGCCTCCCCTAGTCACAACTAGCTGCCTAGGACCACAGAAAAAGGGTGGTTCACTTCTACACGGCTTCAGTGGGGCACCATCTTTACCAACAGGGTATTAATAGCCAGCAAAGGCCTTTCTCTGCGTGTCTCTCTAGCTTCCGAGCTTCACCTTTCTGGCAGCTTTTGTACTTGGATTTAAGAGCTGAATGTATGAGATTCGGGCTGGTTCCACAAGAAAATGGCTGCGCCCATAACTACAGGGCACAATTGTTCACATTGAAGCAGGTGGCAGAACGCCTGGCAGGGAGCAGAGTCTGATTCAGATCTGGACCTCTGGGCCCAACTGTTCTATACTTTTACCCCCCAATCAAAGGACCCCAGGCTCGGCCCAGTGTGCATCAAGGTTGCCAAATGCCAAGCTGCACCACTTACATGAACAACCAACAACTTTGTGCAGAAATCCGTTTCTGGGTGGGGCAAACAATGCAGTGGGAGCACAGACAGACATAGCATGCACAGAACGAGACAGACTGCCGGATTACAAATACCTCTATAGCTCCTCTTACTCTCCCAACCAGAGGAGTCCTCAGTATCTGACACACACAATCTCAATGAAGGATCTTTGCCATCCTGGTGCCAGTTTACCCTCAAAGCCCTTTATAAAAATGAATACAATGCAGCAGAAATTATTAGTGTCCTGCCACCCTACAGTAGCAATTCTACTTCTAAAGACACTGTGTACTGAAGGACACAGAATGAGTACAGGGCAGGAAGAATCAATGATAATTCTCTGAGCTAGGAACATCTGGCTAGGTCACTCACCACCTACTCTTTGCACATCAAATACCTAGAATATGCCCCAGAAAAGTATGCCTGGATTCCAATATGGAACCATCTCTTGCTTTTTCCTGACTGAAGTCACAGACTATACTGCCTCTCTGCCTGCCTGGTGCTCACTGTTTTGCTGCCCCCCTTGGTTTCCACTGTAGCCATGATGGCTTCAGACCAGAAACTATACACTTGAGTTACTATATATTCTCTCAGCCGCCCAGAAGCGACCTGGAAAAACCGCTTTTGCCTTTCTTACACACCAAGTCACACAATGACTAAAGCAATGCTTTGTCTACAGTATACAGTGATCGAATACACATGTCTGATCCGACGAGGAGTTAGAAAAGTATGATGTCCATTTCCATTACTCTTCTGCACCTAAATGTAAGCAGTGGAGAGGTGTGGTGCAGCGGCCAGGGCAGCTGACTTCGGAGCACAGGGTTCACGGTTCGATCCCCGGC
Source organism: Calotriton arnoldi (assembly GCA_963921515.1). Classification (NCBI taxonomy): domain Eukaryota; kingdom Metazoa; phylum Chordata; class Amphibia; order Caudata; family Salamandridae; genus Calotriton; species Calotriton arnoldi. Next base: position 2,700,593 of record CAWUFW010000504.1, read on the forward strand.
GGCAGCTCAGCTCAGCACCATGTGACTCTGGGCAATAGCTCACTTAATTTCCACTACGGCCCCCAGCACCTTGAGACCCGTAAGGGTGAGTAGCTGCGCTATATAAAAACGGACTTACATTTAAAAAAAAAAAAATATATATATATATATACACACACACACACATATGTAATCTATGCATGGAGACTTTATTTCTTTTTGCACAGTGACAAATATCTCGTCTTTCACTCTGCACTTGTTCAGCCTTTTGTTCTTCTCGGTCTAGTCAGCCCATGCCGGGAAATCTCCCAAATGACTCGCTTGCCTCACCAGTACGAGTCACCACTTTTTGACTCACCCAGCTCTCAGGCGAGGGGTGTCGTACACGGGACAGAGGAGAAGGCACTTCAGGGAAAAGTCTTTTCAGAGCTGGGAGTGCAACGTTTAGCTTATTAGTGGCACCGGGGTGCCATGCCTTCTGAGGCTGCAGTCTACAATATGACGAAAATGCCTCAACTCAAACCAGGACTATTAAAACACCTCAATGGTGCACGAACTGATGGAGTAATATCATAAAAAAAAGGGAGTGCCAGTACTTTACAGCAACACTGCCACTCATTCCAATGGACAATTCCACAACTGAGAGAAAGAAGCAAGAGAGAAGTGCCTCCGAGTACGTTTTCTACATTTCAACTACAGCTCTCTAGCAGTGGAAGACAGGCAGGCCCCTGAAAATATACATCGGTCTGGGAATATACTGGGATTTTGTGGTATACTTCATTAATCAACAGACAAGTGGACTACAGGATGGATTCCCGGTCTGTAACTTCTGGTTTAAATTTCACCAAAATCCTGCTGTCAACTCACAAATGACAGCTGGGGCTAGGACCGTCTCTCAATGTAAAGTTGTTTCTCTTTTTTTTTTTTTTTAAACCCTTCCGTATAGCTACAGCCTCACACAAAGAATCTTTAGTTTATACGGAAGCCCACTCTAGCAGAACCAGACCAACAAGCAAGGTAAGAGTATTACTTCACGCAGAAGACCGAGAGGCAAGATCCAACCCTTAGTCACTCTGCAGCACTACAACCAACATAACATGCGGTGGGGAGCCACTAGCCTGTTTTTGATTAATTAAAATGTAATATGAAAATGCAAAGATGATTACAAGATATCATTTAAACAACTACAGTGAGAACTGAAGGTAATGCAGAATTCTGCAACAATTTTACACAATAAATGTTTCTGTCTAAAAATTAATATTGTTTGTGATTTGTTTTTAGCAGAAAGAAAATGTATTCTACTATCACTAGTTGAAACAAATACATATAAAAAGGCTTGAAAAATGAGACTTGAAAACACTAATGTACTTTGGAATTTACCACCCACTTTGCCCTGAGCATAGTAAAAAGCTCGCACTTTGCAGAACAGATATACAAATTGTAGATCAATAGATTACTGTTTTTTCAGTTAGCAGAAATAGATCAGGTGCAGACCTAAAAATAACGTGTGGACTTTTGAATTAAATACAATGTAATATCATTTAAAGCAACACAAAGTGTTCTCTTAATCATGAGCTCTAAAGTTTCCTTAAACGGAATTTCAGTTCGTCAGATGTGTGCTGAGAATTGCAACAGAATCTGGGCAATAACTAATACACAATAGAGACAAAAAAAGTAAGCGATCTTACTGGAGGATCACATGCTATGTATTGCGGCAAACAGTAACACTGATGACTTTGGGCATTTAATGTCCTACTAATCATTGATAGGCTTTCAGCAAGGTGTATTTTTACTAAAACCATTTAAGTAGTATTTTGTATCAATGCTAAACTAAAAATGTTCAAATACATGCTCGCATTAATACTGAAAATAATTTCAGTTTTCCTACATTAAAAAAAATAGTTACAGAAATAGGACTGGAATCAGAATTAATTTGGATAAACAGCATTTTGTAAAAAGTAAATCAGATACAACAGCAACATGGCTGTTTTCATGCGATTTTGATCGAGTTAAAAAGCAGCTTAAGGCCAGAATAACAAAATCTGCAGAATAATTTTTATTTTACTTTAAGTAAATGTCTCCTCCATGGCCAATCTCTTTCTCCTACACTGCCTTGGTTGGTTTTTACAAAAATCATGCTTCGTGTTGGGGAACATCTGCAATAAAAAAAGATGCTGTGTGTGACAATTTCCGGATGCCAGAGGCGAAATTGCAGAAGTGGTAGTTCGTGTCGCCCTCAGATATCTGATGACAAAAAAAACCTAATTACTGTTAATTCTGCACTGGTGCAGGAAACATGTCTTCACACCGTGGGTTACAGGTTCACAATTACTCATGTAAGCTAATTCTGCTAAGTTAATGAATGGATAGAGAATCTTTATATAGCACTCACTGTAAACCTAATAACCTCCAAGTCAAAACTTAAAAAACAAAATGCTACGCACCAAGATGAAACCACAAACTTCGATCATAACGACACAATGAAAAAAAAAAAAGAATCCACCAAGTATTTAAAATACATGTATACTCTTTAAAAGGTAGCATAAATCTACAAAAAGAATGTATTTTAAATTACTGAGTCTCTTAACTCTGACATACGTTCACTATCAACTGAAAAAGTTAAAATAATGCACACAGAAAAATAATTTAAAAAATAATAAAAGTAATAGACCCCCTTCACATTCAGGTCACATTTTTTGACCGTGTCGTAAAAAGCCTCAAATGCTGGGAAGTACATTAACAAATAATACTAATGAAACAATAAATAAGAATCATATTGATTTACCTTTTATTCAGATATTATCCTACATATTTTGCCTTTAAAATATAAAATCAAAGGGACACTGAGTACATTGCATTGCTTTTATTTTTATGTGCCCATCTCCGTAAAAAACAGTATTTTTGCCATTTAAATCTTCATGAGACTGCTTGGAGGAAATGACGCGTTTTACTAGCCCGCTGTGGTTGTTGTGTGCAATATTGTTGTCATGAAAATCACACACGTGGTAAAGAGACATGTCGTTCTGTATGTAGTGCATAATAGCTGCAACTTTTACCAAGTTTTACTCACTGAATGGGATGGAAACGAGAACAAATGTAATATTCCCAGAGCCAGCAAGTCCACAAAGATTCTGCATTTTATCACCTACATTATAAAGTTAACAACAATAATGCCAACATTTAAGTGGCCTCACCGCCGAATAATACGCAAAGTAGATTTTGTAGAACTCTAACTGCTAACCAAACTGTGTAAAAAATTAAAGTCAGCAAAAATACTGAAATAAATGTTAGAGATGTAGCAATGAATCCCACAAATAGGAGACCGCTTTCAACATACTAAGACCATTTCTTCACTTAATAATGTTTCTAAATTTGTCGAAAAGCCTGAAGACCCGTATACTTTCTGGGGGGATAAACTAAAAAGGTTACTGCTAGTTTATGCGTAATACAAAAAGATAATCAAAATAAATGTTACCGTCTAAAGTAATCTGAACAGCTCCCTCTCGGAACAACTCTTCTGAGCACAGATTTTAAGAGAGAGGGTCAATTATTTTAGGAAACGAAATTAATTTTTAACAGTACTATAGCTTTAATTTTGTTTTGCTTATGAACATTTTTTCGCCTCAAACTTCATTTTCCAAGCTGGAAACCAAGGTGATCTCAGAATAAAGGCCATATAAAGCTAAATAATTTTTACTGTTTTTAAATTTATTTTATGAACGATCAAACTCTATTTGTATGTGACACCTGGAAAAGAAAGCCAACGCAAAACCTAAAGGATCATGATCATAATCCATCAAAATTAATTACAGCCGATTTTCACACTAGATTGGCTTTCAGCTTTAGGATTACATTTTCACCAAATTAATTTCACCATCTGGTCCCTTTTGGACTTCAAAACACACCCCAGAAAGCAAAATTATTATATATATATATATATATACACACACACACACACTTTGCTTTCTGGGGTGTGTTATGAAACCCAAAAGGGACAAGAAGGCGAAATTAATTTGGTGAAAATGTTATAATTTCACCAAATTAATTTCACCTTCTGGTCCCTTTTGGATTTCAAATCACACCCCAGAAAGATATATATATATATATATACACACACACAACTTATTTTGCTTTCTGGGGTGTGTTTTGAAATACAAAAGGGACCAGGTGGTGAAAAGAATTTGGTGAAAATTTAATCATAAAGATAAAAGCCAATCTAGTGTGAAAATCGTCTGCAATTAATTTAGTTGGATTATGATCATGTTCATAATCCATTATATATATATATATATATATATACACACACACACACACACACACACACACACACACTAACTTATTTGCATTTTACTTGAACTGAAGAAAAAAATAACTTCGCTCTAAAAACGTCAACCATTATGAAGTTACAAATTACACACACGCACGCACACACATATATATACTCATTTTATAGACCATTTTCAATTGATTAGAGTGCCTGGATCTAATAAATGATGTTCATTATGAGTGTGGGTATACATCCGAGGACTACCTCTGTCATTATTAGGAGTAATCTAGTAAATTAACATTTTCTCCAAGTTGTGGTACAATATACCAGTTAGTCAATCAGTCCCTTTATTTGTCGGCAGTGAAGTAAATGTGATACCGCACTGTCCCTGACACAAACATTTAATATATACTTAGATATTACATGAAGGATAACGGGATATAGGTTGTGAACAAGGATTCCTTTAACTGGGCCATTTTTTTTTTTTAAACACACTATACAGCTATTGTCCCAAACAATATATACCCTAATAGACAGTGTCACAGCGCATACTGTAATGCAACGCCTTCATCAGCAGACAATGCAATAAATGTGATTTTGCGCTGTATAGACGGACACCAGTAACCAATGCGTACCTATGTTAAGGTATGGACAGCAAATATAGTTCAGTGAGGTACTATAGTGTTACAGATTACTGCCGATTTTGGACAGTTTCATGTTTGAAATGTACTGTGCATTAAGGTCTCAAACGATATATTCTCAAATGCCAACACACATTTAGCCACTTTGCCCCTACAAGCACAGGGGCTAAACTGTCCATAAATGAAAAAGACTGAAGTTCTAATAGCAACGGATCGATTTGACATCGTTGTGTGATCTTGGTTAAATCTGATTATCTCCATGTGCCGCGGGTCCATTTCTGAAAACTGCGAGCCCAGGTGTCTTACCCACAGATGCAGGATCTACTACAGGAAACAAAGGTGTGATCTGCATTTACTTGTGCCACGAACTGGGGAATAAACGTACTCCATAAACGAAAATATTGGTAAACGACGTGGCTATAATAAATGTACACACTACCTTCTCTAAGTTGTTTGTGTATCTCCTTAACATAAGTTCTATTGGAACATTCCTTTATTTACTCCCACCTCGACGAGAACAATAAATTCACCCAATAAGTTAGTACATGGCTATATTCGAACACCTCTTTACTTCTTACAGTAGGAGGTGACACTCCCAGCAAGTGTCATTGGCGAGTTGCGGTCTCGCCCATCCCTACGCATTAATATGGTGTCATACAGTCTATTAAAAGTAGTGACAAGCCAAGGTGGTAATGAACATACAAACCTTAATGTTCCACGCGTCTCCATTTCAAAGTGTTCAATCCAACTCTTCTTTCGAAATATATTTTTATAATAAAAAGGGAGCACCTTTTTTCTGCCTAAAGCCATCACACTGAAAAACCAACATCTTTTTGGATGATATCAAAATACTGCAACCCACCTTCTCCGACAAACAGCACAGCACCACGTGCGTCTACATTTGATGCCCAGGATGGTTCAGTGTGAAGAGCTTTCAAAGGCCTAAAGAGGAGTATTCTTCACTCCTCTGTTAATATTAAACTTTTGTGGAGCTGTAAACACTGATTCACTAGGACCACTGAGCACTTTTAACCAAACGACTCCTTCAAGTGTCCCATTCTCGCACTAAGAGTCCAGGCCTCACATGTTGGGGTATGTGGGTGTTGTCCGACTCATTGCTGGTCACCCTGCGATCTGGACTTCTCTTTTAGTATCAGGCCGTCATCATTAAGTCAATAGGAATATAAAATACTCTTAAACTAAGCAGCAATTAGAATCAAATTCAGAGCACATTCATATCTCCGTTCCATATGTCGGTGGGCTCAGGTGACCACAAACATCTTATGATGTAGGTAGTGGCTCTGGTGCATAGGTAATGAGCACAAGGCCTGAACCTCAGTTCGCTGTGACCTGTGCAATGGTGCGCATAGTCGAATCTGCCTTACCTAAGGGTCTGTGGCTTCTGGAATAGGATCGGCACCCAGCTTAGAGAATGAACTGTAGCCAGTTGGTTCAAGTGCGGGTTTGTCAGATTAAAAGGCCCACCTTAGGATAGTGGGGCTCGCACTGGCTATACTCCATATATCAGTATAGTCTGCCATTTATTTAGCACACAGCTCTGATTAGGAAGAGTGATAGACGCTGCAAGTTCGCCTATGAAAACGCAAGGCTCCCACGCAGGCCTTCGTATGAGGAGAACGCAAGGCTCCCACGCAGGCCCTCCTATGAGGAGAACCCAAGGCTCCCAAGCAGGCCCTCCTATGAGGAGAACGCAAGGCTCCCACGCAGGCCCTCCTATGAGGAGAACGCAAGGCTCCCACGCAGGCCCTCCTATGAGGAGAACCCGAGGCTGCCAAGCAGGCCCTCCTATGATGAGAACCCGAGGCTGCCAAGCAGGCCCTACTATGAGGAGAACGCAAGGCTCCCAAGCAGGCCCTCCTATGAGGAGAACCCGAGGCTGCCAAGCAGGCCCTCCTATGATGAGAACCCGAGGCTGCCAAGCAGGCCCTCCTATGATGAGAACCCGAGGCTGCCAAGCAGGCCCTCCTATGAGGAGAACGCAAGGCTCCCAAGCAGGCCCTCCTATGAGGAGAACGCAAGGCTTCCACGCAGGCCCTCCTATGAGGAGTAAGCAAGGCTTCCAAGCAGGCCCTCCTATGAGAACGCAAGGCTCCCAATCAGGCCCTCCTATGAGGAGAACGCAAGGCTCCCACGCAGGCCCTCCTATGAGGAGAACGCAAGGCTCCCAAGCAGGCCCTCCTATGATGAGAACCCGAGGCTGCCAAGCAGGCCCTACTATGATGAGAACCCGAGGCTGCCAAGCAGGCCCTACTATGATGAGAACCCGAGGCTGCCAAGCAGGCCCTCCTATGATGAGAACCAGAGGCTGCCAAGCAGGCCCTCCTATGATGAGAACCAGAGGCTGCCAAGCAGGCCCTACTATGAGGAGAACGCAAGGCTTCCAAGCAGGCCCTCCTATGATGAGAACCAGAGGCTGCCAAGCAGGCCCTCCTATGATGAAAACCCGAGGCTGCCAAGCAGGCCCTCCTATGGGGAGAACGCAAGGCTTCCAAGCAGGCCCTCCTATGAGGAGAACACAAGGCTTCCAAGCAGGCCATCCTATGATGAGAACCTGAGGCTGCCAAGCAGGCCCTCCTATGGGGAGAACCAGAGGCTCCCAAGCAGGCCCTCCTATGATGAGAACCCTAGGCTGCCAAGCAGGCCCTCCTATGATGAGAACCCGAGGCTGCCAAGCAGGCCCTCCTATGATGAGAACCCGAGGCTGCCAAGCAGGCCCTCCTATGATGAGAACCCGAGGCTGCCAAGCAGGCCCTCCTATGAGGAGAACGCAAGGCTCCCAGGCAGGCCCTCCTATGATGAGAACCTGAGGCTGCCAAGCAGTGCCCTCCTATGATGAGAACCAGAGACTGCCAAACAGGGCCCTCCTATGATCAGAGGCTGCCAAGCAGGGCCTTCCTATGAGGAGAACCTGAGGCTGCCAAGCAGGGCACTCCTATGATGAGAACCAGAGGCTGCCAAGCAGGGCACTCCTATGATGAGAACCAGAGGCTGCCAAGCAGGCCCTCCTATGAGGAGAACCCAAGTCTTTCAAAGCAGGCACTCTTGTGATGAGAGCCAGAGGCTACCAAAACAGGCCCTCCTATGACGAGAACCAGAGTCTTCCAGAGCAGGCCTTCCTGTGACGAGAACACAAGGCTCCCAAGCAGGCCCTCCTATGACGAGAACACGAGGCTCCCAAGCAGGCCCTCCTATGACGAGAACACGAGGCTCCCAAGCAGGCCCTCCTATGACGAGAACACGAGGCTCCCAAGCAGGCCCTCCTATGAAGAGAACATGAGGCTCCCAAGCAGGCCCTCCTATGACGAGAACATGAGGCTCCCAAGCAGGCCCTCGTATGGTGAGAGCACAAGGCTCCGGAGCAGGCCCTTCTATCATGAGTGCTCGAGCCTTCTAAAGCTCTTCAGTGGGCTATGTTACTGTCCTGTAAGGAAGCAAGAGTAATTTATTTATAAGGGGTCTAAAGCCAATGAATGCTTATGAACCTTCAGAAAAGACCTCGACCTAACCCAGGAGCAAGCAGTACATGTTAGAACTCACAGCAGTACTGCTCCTCCAGAGTACCTGGGCCTGGTGGACACTCGGTTAAGGCACCTGCTGGCTGACCACTGTGCAAATCAGAGGATTGCCAGAAGACTATTTGAGCTCTCCATTCTCCACAGAGGGTCTCACCTTGGTATTGTCATGTACTGCGGCCGCATTTGTACAGCAGTTTGTACCCAGAGTAGGAGTCCAAGTGCTTTTGGTGCGCAGGCAGCATGCTACTCTATAGATTGTGCTTGGTTAGAAGTTTGTGAATACATAACATGGTCTAAGTGGAAGTATTTTTGTGTTGTGCATGGTGAGCACAGGAGAGCTCTATTTGTGTCACATACAGAGTCACTTATACTTACATATCATCAGTGTTACACAGCGCACCGGGCTAAAGGGAAATGAGGAGAGTATTCGACAGGCCAGTTCTGCCTGCATACGCCCTACTCTGCCCCGGCCCATTAGACTTTTCTCCCCCTTTTTTCTTTGCCTTTTCATAGGCACTGGCCAGCTGAATTTCCCAAAAGGCAATTTGTCTCTGGTGGAAAACACCTCGATGCTACTAAAGGCCCTAAAATGTCACTTGACCTTAACATTTCTATCACTCTTTAAAATGTGTACATATAGATCCTATAGACCGTGGGAATTCTAGCATGTCTACTCAGACATAGTAGTCAAGAAGGGAAACGTCGTGTTGACTTCACACAACCAACCAAAAATTGTAGAATGAGAACAGTGAAGCCCACTTCGATGGCACATCTACAAACGGAATCACTTCTAGGCACATTGTCAAACTGGACAGACAGGGGAACTGAGCGAGATAAAGAAATGTCCAGGGTCACACAATTAAGCGAAGCAGGGAAGCGTGGATCAGGACTCGCCTCCCCTCGCTCCACCATCACTAACTTGTTGACTACGTCACCTCTCCCCTCCTTGCTTTCTCCAATAAGCACTGAATGAGAGGCAATAACTGTAATGTCATTATTAATGTAGTGGCTAGTCGGGAATGCATTGCATGCCCATTTCGGAAATCCTTAACGGCATGGCTCTGTCCCAGGACAGAGCCCCAAAAACATGGAGGGGGAACCCGAACAGCGAGGGAGCGCTTTACAGTAAACGTCGGGTTTCAGCGTCTGCTTAGAAGGTAGGACTATCCCTACCTGTCACAGATGCAGTGGTAGGGTCAGAGCTGCAAACGGTAAGGCTGTTTAGTGGGTTAATGCAACTGATGCAGAAATGTGTGCAAATCACACGTTTAGATCCCAGCAAGTCTGACTCGGCCTCCATTCAATGCTGATACTTTAGGTATCACTGGGTGCAGTAATAATAGCTCTACTTTACAGGGCTACAAAGAGGCAAAATTGTTATTCCAGGCACTATATTAAAGAGGAGTTTACTGGAGAACCCAGAAGCCAGAGTTTCAGTCCAGCGTTTCTCAAGCAAGCACATAAGTGCACCTCTTCGTTCCACGGAGGCACAACGCCAGAGGCAAGTAATGTATGTGAATCCACCTGGACTGCCTCATGTTTCCCGGTTCAGCTTCGAGGCGTATGAGGCATGACAATCGCCACACTGGCGAAGAGGTGAAGGTAAAGCAGTCTGTGAACGAGATTACCTATAGAGTATAGAGTTCTTCGGGCAAAGTTTATTCTATTACGTTTCGAACAGAGGGGGGCTTTGATAAACAGCCAGTTGTGCAAAGTAGTCTCCGAGTATGGAAGGATTCCTGTAAAAAGTCTTATTTTATCCCTTTTGCCCCAGAAGAGGGAGGAATCGAGAATCAGTCCGTCCTTCCACAGTCTGAGTGCAAACAGGAGTCATCTAAAATAACCTATTTTATTATCTTCTGAAGAGGGAAACGTTCTACAAGCACTAAAGTCTTCCACAGTCTGCTTTGGGTATGGATAAGAAGCATTGAAAAAGTCTGACTTTACCACCTCAATATGGCAGGATTCTATGAGTAACCAATTGTTCCGCAGTGGGTTCCGCCGAGTATAGACAGGGGTCAGCTACAAATGTCTTATTTTTCCACCTTTCGAAGACGAACGGAGTCTCTGAGCAACCACTTGTTCCACAGTGGGCTCAGAGTATAGACAGGGTCATCTACAAATGTTTTATTGTGGCATCTCTGGAAGAGCTTCGGAGTCTATGAGTAGCCAGTATTTCCATAGTGGGCTCAGAGTTTTAACATGGACGTCAATTCACCAAAATTCCAGTGGTAGCGGAAGTGACATCGCACACCATTTGACCTTTACTTTGACTAACACACATGCTTACACATACTAACACATTCACACACTCTCGCGCACATAAACACACTCTCACCCGCAAGCATGCATACAACATACATTTAACAGCATTTTTTACTTAGTTTATCTTCCAGATAGGGTCAAATTCCAGCTAATGTACTCCATTTTGATTACACTAATAGTGAATATTATTATTCACTATTTGTAGAATAAAAAAATGGACAGAAGCCAGACAAGTGGAGCTCTAACCAGAGTCCATTATAAAGAGCTGCCGCTGTGTACCAGGCACTGATTTTGCCACCCGAGGTCAGAGGGCACTGCCAGGGGTAGCAACAGGCAAGCCAGCGGTCGCAGTTGTGACCTCTAAATGACCCCTAAATGACGTCCATGAGTGTGAACAGGACTCACTGCAAATCCCTTTTTAATCACTTTCTAAAGTGGGCACAGTTTCTCCGAGCAGACCATTCTTAAACAGTGGGCTCAGACAACATCTCTGGAAAAGAGTCCGGTGTATTATCCTGGATCAATGTTCTGATACATTACCTCCCGTCCCTCCCTCGCCTTCCTTCAGTACGATTGAGGCCCCGCCTCCCACCCAGACCCACCCCCAGCATAAAAACTCTGCCCGCCCCCACCTGTTTTTTTCTGTCTCCCTAGTGAGACTTACCTTTTCAGCTCCTCCCTGTGGCGGTGCCAGGGAGTCTTCGGTCTGGTTCTCTGCGACGGCGGTGCCCTCTGCAGCGTTCTCCTGGCGGTGCCTCCTCTCCTCGTCTCCCTCGTGGTATGGGGGCGGAGCGGTTGCTCGGGAGGCCGCGACGGTGTTCGACAGTCCTCCTGTGGCTGGGGCTGTGTTTCCGGGTCGGGCCTGCTTGGATGCCTCTGCTCCCAGACTGCACACATCACGGAGGCCTGGTAGGCCGGGTTTTTTTTTTCCCGGTTGTTTCTTCCTTATTCTGATGTTTTTCTTGAAAAGCAGAAACGAGCATGGTCTTCTGTCTGCCTTGTCTTGGGGCTGCAGGGGGCTGTTTTTCACTTGCTGCCCTGGGTCGCATAGGGTTGTTGGGGGCATTCTGGTGTCTTCTTCCTCTGCTGCTTGGTCTCCGGTCCCCCTGGGGCGCCCTGGACTGATGGGCTCCACGGGGGTATAGTGCCTCTCATGTCTGTGAATGGTGCAGGACTTGGTTGAGGCTGCTCTGTCCAGTGCTTACGGGCTCGGCCGATGCCTTCTGGTCCGTCCCGTCCTCCTCCGGCGAACTCCATGCGAGTGCTCCGGCCAAAAGCCTCCTCTGAAGTAGCACTGTTGAGATTGAGTTTGGGCAGTTCACTGAACAGTACGCTGCTGAACAAGCACCTACTACTCAGGAAGCCCTGACTATTCACCATGTAACATCTCATGATACCCCATCCTCTCCCAATCTGACAACTGAACGCACCACCAGCCTCTCTGTCAACCCCAGCAACCACTTTAAAAGCCTCACTGCAAAAATGACACCAGCTGCCCAAACTGAATCACTGCACAGCATATCTAACTACACCTCATTCTTCCCTTTCAAAGGACTGACTTGGTTATCTCATTTTGTGCATTGCCCTCTTAAAGTATACATTTTTTCACTATAAGTTCACTATAAATTTCTAACAACAAGCTTCTACAAAGCCCTCCACGACCAAGGACACGGCTACATGAACCACTGCCTGAATTTACACCAGCCTACCAGGAACCTCTGCTCCACTCACCTCACCCTGATACCACGCATCCGCCCCTGCTGCTCCGGAGGACGTTCCTTCTCCCACCTCGTCGCCAAGTCCTGGAACACCCTTCCCCTCTATCTCCGTACTTCCCCCTCCTGACCAACTTCAGGAATGGACTCAAAACCTGGCTTTTCCACTGACACCTGCATCACAGCGCCTGGATACCCTCTCTGGTGAAATGCAGCGCTATACAAGTACCACTTGATTGACTGATGTTTTCTCGCATTCAACCTAGATGAGTGGGAAGTACCGACAAACTCCCATTTGATCAGCATTAACTCCATCTACCTAAGCTTTTTAAAGAGTGCCGATGGAATCAGAGGAGGCTGATCGGTACACCCCTCCTCTTGAGTATGCAGACAGCCATCTCGGAAATACAACAGATAATGCTGGGCATGACTCAAGATTCACGTTTTCAAAGTTAATTTCCAGGGAGGGTCAGATCTTTCTGAACATCTCTGGTCGTTTGGGTGGCAACTGCTGCCAGTTATTCTAGAACTTTTTCTGCTGTTTCTCAGCGTCCGCCCAGGAGAATTTGCATCTTTTCTTCATCACCTCGTTTTAGGAGAATGTAGCTTTAGCTCCAGAGTAGCGCATCCATAATTATTGACACCTAATGTAAGGTTTAAGTGGTGAGTTAAATATTCAATAAGGTCCATGTCCGTTTGTGTGCAGCCCTTGCCTACCTCGGGTCTCCAAGTCTGCCCGTGGCTACCCGGATTCATCTCTCTTATGGTCGTCTTTTATTTGGGGATGGGCTGCGTTTAGGTTGCAGTCCTCTTCAGCCATCACCAGGCTCAGTTTACCCACATGAGTTACCCCATGGGTTATATGGCTCCGTTCAGGGTCGAGAGAACAGAGAACTCTCCACTGGATTTCTAACTTTTTATGGGAGCTCTGAACCGATAACCGACTTTTTTGCTGTCACTTACTGATCGAGAGCTGTTGTTGTGCAATTTTATATTAAATTCATTCTGTACGGTGTTCTACACTTAAAGGCTACGTCTTAATTTAATTATCATGATGTCTGCCAGGAGTTTCACAAAAAAGCACGTGACAATCTGCTCACGCTCGCATCTCTGGCCTCAGTTCCACACCTACTGTGCGTTCCCAGAGAGGGTCACCTTGCAATGATTAATCTGTGCTCAGACCGTGATCTCAACAACTCTAACGGTTGGTGGTTTAATGACTTGTCATTTCCTGCACTGATAAAGGCTTCTCACGGCGTTTCCTCGAACCTCTCTAGCCTTGCTGGGATGTCACCGATGAGTCAAAGCGCTCCTCGGCCTCTGCCTGAGACCATGGGAGGCCGCTGCGTGTCTGAGCAGCACAGGAGTATCGGCAGAGTGGGGCAAGAGGGCTCACTGCTCCTGGTCTGAAGTGCAAAGAGGGGCAGGGGCCTGTGGGCAGAGGATGGCAGACAACCTGTGTGTGTGAGCAGCACTGCAGTGTGGGGGAGCGGACTCCCTGCTCGGGTATCTGACCTGCACAAGGGGAGGGGTTGCTTTGGGGTCTGTGAGCAGCACTGCAGTGTGGGGGAGCGGACTCCCTGCTCGGTTATCTGACCTGCACACGGGGAGGGGTTGCTTTGGGTGTTGTGTGTCTGTGAGCAGCACTGCAGTGTGGGGGAGCGGACTCCCTGCTCGGGTATCTGACCTGCACACGGGGAGGGGTTCCTTTGGGTGTTGTGTGTCTGTGAGCAGCAGTGCAGTGTGGGGGAGCCGACTCCCTGCTCGGGTATCTGACCTGCACACGGGCAGGGGTTGCTTTGGGTGCTGTGTGTCTGTGAGCAGCACTGCAGTGTGGGGAAGTTGACTCCCTGCTCGGCTATGCACACGGGGAGGGGTTGCTTTGGGTGTTGTGTGTCTGGGAGCAGCACTGCAGTGTGGGGGAGCTGACTCCCTGCTCGGGTATCTGACCTGCACACGGGGAGGGGTTGCTTTGGGTGCTGTGTGTCTGTGAGCAGCACTGCAGTGTGGGGGAGCGGACTCCCTGCTCGGGTATCTGACCTGCACACGGGGAGGGGTTGCTTTGGGTGGTGTGTGTCTGTGAGCAGCACAGCAGTGTGGGCGAAGTGACTCCCTGCCCGGGTATCTGACCTGCACACGGGGAGGGGTTGCTTTGGGTGTTGTGTGTCTGTGAGCAGCACTGTGGGGGAGCCGACTCCCTGCTCGGGTATCTGACCTGCACACGGGGAGGGGTTGCTTTGTGTGCTGTGTGTCTGTGAGCAGCACTGCAGTGTGGGGGAGTCGATTCCCTGCTCGGGTATCTGACCTGCACACGGGGAGGGGTTACTTTGGGTGTTGTGGGTCTGAGCAGCACTGCAGTGTGGGGAAGTTGACTCCCTGCTCGGGTATGCACACGGGGAGGGGTTGCTTTGGGTGTTGTGTGTCTGGGAGCAGCACTGCAGTGTGGGGGAGTTGACTCCCTGCTCGGGTATCTGACCTGCACACGGGAAGGGGTTGCTTTGGGTGTTGTGTGTCTGTGAGCAGCACTGCAGTGTGGGGCAGTTGACTTCCTGCTCGGGTATGCACACGGGGAGGGGTTGCTTTGGGTGTTGTGTCTGGGAGCAGCACTGCAGTGTGGGGGAGCGGACTCCCTGCATGGGTATCTGACCTGCACACGGGGAGGGGTTGCTTTGGGTGTTGTGTGTCTGTGAGCAGCACTGCAGTGTGGGGGAGCAGACTCCCTGCTCGGGTATCTGACCTGCACACGGGGAGGGGTTGCTTTGGGTGCTGTGCGCCTGTGAGCAGCACTGCAGTGTGGGGCAGTTGACTCCCTGCTCGGGTATGCACACAGGGAGGGGTTGCTTTGGGTGTTGTGTGTCTGGGAGCAGAACTGCAGTGTGGGGGAGCTGACTCCCTGCTCGGGTATCTGACCTGCACACGAGGAGGGGTTGCTTTGGGTGCTGTGAGCAGCACTGCAGTGTGGGGGAGCCGATTCCCTGCTCGGGTATCTGACCTGCACACGGGGAGGGGTTGCTTTGGGTGTTGTGGGTCTGAGCAGCACTGCAGTGTGGGGAAGTTGACTCCCTGCTCGGGTATGCACACGGGGACGGGTTGCTTTGGGTGTTGTGTGTCTGGGAGCAGCACTGCAGTGTGGGGGGAGTTGACTCCCTGCTCAGGTATCTGACCTGCACACGGGGAGGAGTTGCTTTGGGTGTTGTGTGTCTGGGAGCAGCACTGCAGTGTGGGGGAGTTGACTCCCTGCTCGGGTATGCACACGGGGAGGGGTTGCTTTGGGTGTTGTGTGTCTGTGAGCAGCACTGCAGTGTGGGGGAGTTGACTCCCTGCTCGGGTATCTGACCTGCACACGGGGAGGGGTTGCTTTGGGTGTTGTGTGTCTGTGAGCAGCAGTGCAGTGTGGGGGAGCTGACTACCTGCGCACGGGGAGGGGTTGCTTTGGGTGTTGTGCGTCTGTGAGCAGCACTGCAGTGTGGGGGAGCTGACTCCCTGCTCGGGTATCTGACCTGCACACGGGGAGGGGTTGCTTTGGGTGTTGTGCGTCTGTGAGCAGCACTGCAGTGTGGGGGAGCCGACTCCCTGCTCGGGTATCTGACCTGCACACGGGCAGGGGTTGCTTTGGGTGTTGTGTGTCTGTGAGCAGCACTGCAGTGTGAGCGAGGTGACTCCCTGCTCCGGTATCTGACCTGCACAAGGGGAGGGGTTGCTTTGGTTGTAGTGTGTCTGTGAGCAGCACTGCAGTGCGGGGGAGCGGACTCCCTGCTCGGGTATCTGCCCTGCACAAGGGGAGGGGTTGCTTTGGGTGTAGTGCGTCTGTGAGCAGCACTGCAGTGTGGGGGAGCGGACTCCCTGCTCGGGTATCTGACCTGCACACGGGGAGGGGTTGCACTGGGTGCTGTGTGTCTGTAAGCAGCACGGGTGAGTGAGGGAGAAGACTTGCCACTAGGGTGTTTGTGAACAGTACTGAGGAGGTCCATATTGAGTTGACAGTAGACCCACTTGTGTGTCTGTGAGCAACACCGGAGAGTGCTGGGGGTTTCTTAATTGCACGTGTGAGGAGGGTAGGAGGAAGACAGACCACTTCTGTCGTTTGTGAGCAGCACTGGAGAGTGGGTCGAGCAGGGTGTGTGTGGATAGCACAGAGGGTGGAGGTGGAGGTTCCCGGGACAGGAAGACAAATCATTTGTGTTTCTGTCAGCAGCACTGGAGAGTAGGAGGGCTAACCTCATCCATCTGGTGTTTTGGAGCTTCCCAGAGCGGGGTCTGTACGTAGAGGAAGGAAGATCACGTGTGTATGTGAGCAGCACTGGAGAGTGGGGAGAACAGACTTACCACCACTGTGTTTGTGAACTGCACAGGGGGTAGAGGTGATGGTTATAGGTAGGGCTCCTGGTTTTATGGTATTTATTTTTTTGACATTTCCATCTGTATTTATCCATATTTATTTTTTGGCCATCTTATTGGTATTTATCCATATTTATTTTGTGTTTTGAGAATAAATGGAGTCGTAAAATGGTATATTTTTGCATTTATTTAACTGATAAACATGCACTCATACTTTGCTATCTGTTGCATTTTAGCATATTAAGCAGCCAAATATAGCGAAACATTACACCCACAGGTAAATATCAGCATTGTAATACACATATATCTTAACATATGCCTGTTTTTAGGGAAACTGACCTGTTTTTTAACTTCCCATGTTGTCTATCCGCGCAGCTGTTGTCCTGGAAAGCACGAAAGACAGCATGGAGAGTCACCCACAAGAAGCATAATTTTCTGTATTTTTCTGCTTTTAAAAATAAATACAGGCAAAAAACTCATTGTTTTCTGTCTGTATTTATCAGTAAAAAGCAGGAAAAACGAAAAACTGGGAGCCTTAGTTATAGGTAAAGGAAGAGGAAGACAGACCACTTCTGTGTCTGTGAGCAGCACTGGAGAGTGGGGGGGAGCAGAGTTCACCTGTGAGGTGTTTCTGAAATGTACTGAGAGGGGTCTGTAGGTAGAGGTCGGCAGGCCACTTGTGTGTCTGTGAGCACCCCTGGAGAGTAGGGAAAGCAGACTCACCGCTAGGGGGGTTGTGAACTGCAAAGGGGGTGGATATAGGGGTGAGGATATGGTGTTGTAAGAAAAGGAAGACGGGCTACTTGTGCTTCTGTGAGCAGCACTGAAAAGTGGGGGGCTAGACTCACCCATGGGGTGTTTGTGATATTCACACAGAAAGGTCTGCAGGCAGAGGACAGAAGAGATGCGTGTGTCTGTGAGCTACACTGGAGAGAGGGGAGAGCACTCATCTGGGGTGTTGATGAACTGTACACCGAAGAGCGGGGAGCCTGAAGGCAGAGGAAAGTGAAGCCAGTGCCAGTTTGACTAAGCAGCACAGAGATGTCTTCTGCAGAACTGTGAGAGCAGACTCCAGTGCCTAATTTGTGCAGGTGGATAGCACCGGGGCTTATTTTTCATAATCAGACTAAAAGGGAGAATGGCACAACACGGAAAGATGAAGAACAGAAAGAAAGAAAAACAGAGTCAAAAGGAGAAAAAAGGAATTAAAAAAACCTCTAGGAGGGATAAAGAGGCAGGAAGTGTGGGGTGGTGGAAGAAAGAGGAACAAGGTGGAATCAAGACAGTGCTGCCTTGGTGGTAAGAAGCGCCAGCAGCATGCTTCCAAGAGAAACTCTGGGCCTCTGAACTTGTGTTTCAACACATTAAGCAGTGGCAGACTCGCGACTGGGGTATTTCTAACTTCACAAAGCGGTGAGGGTCTATAGGCAGCAGAAGATAGAGACACTGCCAGTCAGTATGTGAGGGGCAAACAGAGGACCCCCTCAGCGGAATGGTGTGGGCAGACCCACAGCTGGGATGTCTGGGGGCACGCCAGTCGCAACTACACTGGGCAGGGGTCTGTAGAGCATTAACATTCTCTACCTTACACTGCAATAAACCCTCCACCATAAGGTGCTCATTCCCTGGTTCTGCGACTTTAATCAAATAAGGCAAGAACTTTTGACCCCGCCTTCAAAACCAGCCTGAAGGAATATCAACCTGTGAACCATCATCTCGCACCATCAGATGTTCAGGATCATTGGGCACTCTCACTCGACTGACCTGACCCTCGCCTTACACTGAAGATGTAAACTTAGGGTTACGCCCAGTTTCTCACTCCTATTCCTTCTTTACCCTCATCTGCCCCTCCAAATATAATCACTTCTTCTCATACTACAGAAGACGCATATATGTTAGCAGGATGCTCAGACGCATCCTTCATGCCTCCCTTAACTAATTCAATGTTTGTGCTGTAGTTCGTCTCATCTAAATGTCGGTCATGATCACTCTCTTGGGTATGTCCAATCTATACTGGATAAAGTACCCCCTGCTGTACATTGTAAGGATATTGCAAGTCACAGAGAAGTTACATGACCATGTACAGAAACAAAGCTGAAGGTAGAGTTCCTTTATAAGGTTATGGAAATTCGATACAATATCCTTAAGTATAGCAGAGGGCGACTTTATTCCTTATTATACATGGTCACATACCACCTCTCCCACAATCCACTAAAACCTTGGTGCCTAGCTTTTTAATATGAAATAGAGCATGTTTGCAAATACAAAGAACAAAAAGAGAATCTTTAGTGCAGAATTAAACACATCAAAAAAGCTGCTAGGTATTTGTTTCAAAAAGATATTAGAATCAGTTTCCAACAAGTCAGTTATTGAATAAAAACAAGCAATAGCTCGGAATGTATAAAGAAATATGCTAAAAGATGATGACTTTTCTATAATTTACTAAGGAGTGCCAAAAATAAACATGTTGGCATAAATATCTCCTTTCTGCTTGTCACTGTACAGTTCTAAAAACAGCAGAAGAAAAGCCATGTTTTGTTTTCTTCTTTAAACAGCTGCTTTAATTATGCCCCCATGACCTGCCTTTCCCCTGCGCTGCTGGCAACAGACATTGTGATGTCAAAACTCAACTGTAATAAGTTATTACAGTAGAGCAGCTACATCATACATACACCAGTATACACAGGGGAGTAGGTCTATAGGCAGTATGTCTGAGGTGCACGAAGGACCATCCGTGGGGTGTAGAGGGTACCTGTAAGCAGCACAGAGAGTGGTTCTGTGCTAGGGGGAGGGAAGGCTCACAACCAGCACTTCTGAGCGCTGCACAGAGGAATCCTCTGTAGGATGGTGACAGCAGGCCCCACGCAGAGGCGCCTAGGGGCAGCACAGATGAACACTCTGTCCAGGGATTAGGACAAGCACACCAGGGTGTACCTGGGCTGTACAGAGGAGATCTGTGTGCAGAGGAGTGTGGATCCTCAGCCATGATGCCTATAATCTGTGCGGAGGGCAGATCCCCAACATGACATCTGTGAGTAGGACAACTTCAAGAACGATGAATCGGGGTGGAGAGAGCAGATCCACAGCACGGATGTCTTGAGCTACAAGTGAAGAATTTTGTAGGGTGGAAAGAAGAGGTGTCCGACGGGTGCACACAGACTTTCTGCAGGAAGGCCAAACTTCCCACTGCAAATAATAGAGACAATTATCTATAACAGAGAACATCCAATTTTCGTTTATATATTGATTGGTGCCCTTGGCAAAGTAGTTTTTAAGCCAACGGTGCTACCTCAGCCCTTTGACTGGTCCCACTGGGGAAAAAAAAAGTTCACCCCAAAGTGCATGGGTAAAACTAGCTCTTTAGGCTAACACTCACCAGTATTACACAGATTCCCTTAGAAAATCAGTGCTGTCCTAATTCCCCTATCACAATGGCACAGCACCTTGGAGTTTCACCATTACAACATTTCTAAGCGTTATTTAAATAAGTATGATTTTTAATTAAAATACCATAAATTGGACATTTTTCTTTATTGTCTATGATACTCATTATGTTGCAGTGCATCTGAGCCTACCCCCTAAGCATCGGCTACTGTAAACCTTGACGACTAAACCACCGTTACCAGTGGGCAGTCGAGGAAACGAAGGCAGTCTAGGTTAGCCATTGCAAGCAGCGGTGCCTGTGGCCCTGGGAAGTGAGGAAACAAATTATATTGCCCAGTACACCCCACCTGCAACGGCATGAAAACATTCTCTGCACAAATATGTGCCATATATGACTAATGACAGGGGTGAGGAATCTCATTCCTCCAGCAAGGAGTAAGGGACCTCATTTAATATACAGAGATGGACAGGCCTCTTAGTTACCAGCAGGCCAATGGAAAGCTCCTCATAGGAGTTTAATAGGCCCATCATTATTAACTAATAGATGTTGGGACTCCTAGTTCTCACAAGAACAGGGCTGACCTACATTCGTCACGCACAATCTGTATAATCAGATCAGTGTGGTGGGTTTCTAAGAGAGGAAGTGACTTAATTTCTGTTAGCAGAGTGACGTCACCACATACCTCACAGAGAAGAAAAAGCAAATGGTGTAGGTCGAGAGCGAACAAGAAATCATCTCCAACAGTACTGAGTGGATCTCTTCCAAGTAGACTACCATTCTATCCTTTATAAGAATACTACTTTTACGTTTTCTTTCCTTCAAGTATCTCCAGGCCACACATCTCAGCAGACAAAAATATCCTGGTCCTGCAGCCAGCTCACACCCGTACCATCATATAAGGCCACTGCCGGCACATCTCACAACTACATGATGAGCCCACCTGACCCT